>RSEF01000009.1:5340375-5408850 GCA_003993805.1 Himantopus leucocephalus
TTCAAACTGGAAGAGGGGACATTTAGATTAAATATTAGGAAGACACGCCAGACACTCAAAATGCAATAATTACTGCCTTCCTGCAGTGAGCGGAATACTTGCTGTGGGGTGAGTGTAGTCCAGAATTAATACACCGTATAATTTCCTTGCCTTCAGATGTCTGTGGGGTTTTTTTTGTGAGTACATACATTAATCAGGAAAGAAACAGAAGATTTGATAGATGTATATTTACATTTACTATTAACCCTCATGTCCTTTCACAGCTTGTTAGCCTGGTTGTCCACGATTTCAATTCTTTTTGAAAATAGGATGTTCATAGATTGTTTTTAATCAGAAAAACTATAACTTTAGGTTGCTGCATAGTCTAAGCAATTTCTACATGTGCAGCGTTTTGATACTTCATCTTCAAAATTGTATATTAATCACTGGTTTTAAATGTCAGGTGACTTACGGAGCATTTAACAGCATTTGTTTTTAATGGATTGCTGCGATTGCCACGTGAATATTGTGACATAGTACCAATATTTGCCTAGATGGGTGTAGGTAAGGAACCTTTTCACTAAAACCTATTGCATTGCCAGCAGCCTTTGCTGGGAGATCCTTGTAATAGATAGTCCGTCGTCCATTGACCTGGGGAAGACTAAGGAGATTTATCTGCTTAATGGATGAACAAAATTAGACCAGATTGTTTTCAGGCTGGTCTGTGCAGCTTAGTCTGCAGCGAACATCTGAGGGTAATTACTCTGAAACTGCTGCTTGTTTGTAACCGGTCATGGCACAGCGTTAGCCGGCCAGCATCGCTCCTGGCGTTCCCCGGTCCAGGCTCTTCCTTCCTTCTTTGATAGGTACAGGCAGGTTGTATATGCGAGAACACTCTTAAAATTACTCTTTTGTTATTCTTTCTGACAAGCGCTGTGCTTCGGATCCTGTCTAATGGAGCGTAAAATAACTGTTAGTGGTTCTGCATCAGTTATGCTGGACTGTTTATGAAGAATTTTTAGTACTGTATAGCTCCAATTTTCTGGTTGCCATTTTATCTTAATTTTTGTTTCCCTTCCCGTTCAACCCCCTTTCCCAGCCTCCGGCAACCTTAGCATCTTCAGCATCCTCTTCAAGAGACAAAGCACTGCTTTCATTCTCAATGTCGCTCTACTCGGAAGAATTCTAGCAGGAATTAGCGTGGGTGGGAGTTGCACACAGTGTTCTTAGAGTGTAACTCGGGAAGCTGTGGCCAAAATTAATATTTATGATCTACCTTTTTTGTCTTCTATATGTTTAATAAACAGGAACCGCGGTGCTTCAGCTGTTTTGATGCAGTTAAGGAATCTATGGCAGAAATAGCAGTATAAAACCACTACTTCCAGCATGAGTCGTTTCAGTAAAGGGAAGAGAAATCTGCTTCACCAGTTTAAGGTCTTAGACATAACTAATACATGTGATGGTAACACTGGTAGAAATGCAAGTACAAGACACTTTAATGCAGTTCGGCATTTCTTTTTCTATTTGAAATCAGATTTTTGTTCCTCTGTATTTCTTCTTTACGATCCCTTTATACATGCACAGTCATATAATACTGACATTTGGATAAGGTTGGAATTATGGACGGAACTTGTAAAGTTCACTGAATCCCTGCTTTCTCCAGTTGGCCAAAAAAAAAATAATATGGATTTCCTGTTGTAGTGTTTTAGATTATTTTTTTTTCCCCTCCAGAATGAATAAGGCAATAGAAAACGTTGAAATCCTATCGGAAATGTATGCGCGCTTAGGCTTACTTTCTCAGTGCATTTTTGTGTGTGTGTTTTAGTCTTAAGGAGCATTTTACTAAGAATCAAAGCAGTGTTGTTTCTCCTAACAACTTCAATTTTTCAAATGTTAGCATACTAAATAAGTTTCATAATTGCACTCTGAATTTTAGAGACAGTTCCGACATGCAGTTAATATGTATTGTTGACATCCCTGTTTCTGATAAATTCAAATGTAATATTCATTTTACTATTCTCAATTTATATTTGAAAGAAATCTATATGGAGCAAAAAAAAGTTGTTTAATCTAAAACAGGACCGTAGGTAGGTAGAAGGAGGTATTTTTAAGGAGCAGGCCTAGAAAGGCCATTCAGGTAGCAGCAGAATTTATTTTATACCGATGTTGTGGTTGGCACTACATAGTACACAAAAATAGATCATGCTACAAATAGTTTATCATCTGTTTTAATTAAATGAAATACAGATTTATGGAAGGAAGGCCATTTCTTGGAAAACAGGATTTTTAAAATTTGTCTTTGACTGTGTGTGCAGGAATCTAATCTGGTTTCAGCACTAGTTGGTTGTAAACAGAATAATAATCAATTTTTATCCCCTGTGTCTTCCCTGTACTGTTATGTTTATCCCAGCGAACTTGCACATTGCAGGAACAATTCAGTCAATGCAGTAGTGTAGGTGGCTTGTGCAGCACCTGCTTGGAAGTACCATAATATTTATTATTTCTAATAATTTTCAGTAGGGATTCAGGGGTCATTAGATACAGCTGGAGCTGAAGCAGCCTCATCAGTCCTGGCGCCCCGGCAGGTCCTGTGCTGCTGGTATTTCTGTGGAGTTAGCGCAGGGGCTCCTGCCTTAACTAGTCCTCCTGGAGCCCATCTATGCCTAAAATTGGCCCGTAGTGTGGTCTGGCAGTGTGTTTTTAGTTCAGAGACTTACCTTAGTCAGGCGACCCGCTTCTGTTTGTCATAAGGACTTTTTTACTCTGCAGCGTAATTAGGGCACGTTCAGTAGCAGGAATTTAGAACAGATAGTAAGAAGAAATTCTTGACTGTGCGGGTGGTGAGCCCCTGGCACAGGTTGCCCCGAGAAGCTGTGGCTGCCCCATCCCTGGAGGTGTTCAAGGCCAGGTTGGACGGGGCTTGGAGCAACCTGGGCTGGTGGGAGGTGTCCCTGCCCAGGGCGGGGGGGTTGGAACTCAGTGATCTTCAAGGTCCCTTCCAACCTAAACCAGTCTGTGATTTGTTTGTTTTTGGAATATCCAAAACCTCCCATCAGGACCCCCGAACTGATACAAACAGTTTTGACTTGTAGGGAAGAAGTCTCGTCAATACAAGTAGCAGTGCTTCACTAGATCATTTCAAGGCTTGTGAAATTACATATTTTGGTGTGGTCCATATTTTAGGGTCTTGGCCCTCGTGTGTCTTGGTGGCATGAGAGCTCTTCACTGCCTTCTGTGTCCTGGGCTGGAGGCATTTCAGGCACTGCACCTCTCCCGGTCGGTGGGCTCGCTCTGCGCTGGCTCTGCTGACCAGCCCGGACACGCAGTCTGTGGCCACCCCTCCTGTTCCTGAGAACCAGCCGAAAAATGCCCTGTAATGCAATAAACTCCCCCTCGTGGAGGAAAAATAAGGGGGGGTGAAGAAAAAAAAAAAAAGAAGATGATACAGGACTGTTTTGTCATGCAGGAAAACAAAATGTCAGTTGTCTTCAGTAAATTTGCGGAGAAATAAAGGAAGGCTGAATTGGTGACTGGTGTGTGCCAGAGTCTGTAATAGTCTCTGTATTGCTTGCTTGGACTCTGTGCACACTCAAAAAGGAGGTGCTCCTTGTGTGTATATCTTCCCTTCGTTTTCAAAGTCATTTCAACAGCAGATGATACTTCAAAACCCATTTTTCAAGTCCTTCTCTGGATTCCTTGGCAAGGGAGGAATCGGACAGCCAAAGACGGGGAGGATGCGTTGCACCTGATAGCGCTAGTGTAATAATCCTGATGTAGTCCTGAAACCCCACCTCAAACGGGTCATTCTCTTGCAGTATTTCCTTTGGTTTTATTGCGCTGGCTGTGCAGCTCTTTCGTCTCTCACTTCTTGTCTGGTTAATATTAATGTGCGTACAAGCAAGCAGAAGAAGGAGCACAGTGATTTGAATTCGGATTCGTTCAACTTTACTCTTTCTAAACTGAAAAAGCTCTGAATTAGTTAACGTTCGTTTCAGTGCCTCCATGGGATGCATTTTAGGTCAATCATCTGCTGTTGCATATTGCTCTTATTACAAAAGTTTCAGTGTAATACTTAACTTGGAGTGAAACTGCCCAACGAGATGAGATAGAAAATTCACATTTAGTGCCAGAGTTAAGACTTCAGTGCGTTAGCCACGTTGGCAATATTGTAGAATCAGATTGTTCTTAAAGCTTTATTTATTTTTCTTCCTCACTATAGGGGTCAAACTCCTGCTGAATCGGACTTTCAAGTGCTTGAAATTGCTCGGAAACTGGAGATGTACGGCATCAGATTTCACCTTGCCTCTGACCGTGAGGGCACCAAAATTAATCTAGCTGTTTCGCACATGGGTGTGCTGGTATTCCAGGTAAGGTGGGCAGAGCGGGGTGGGTACGTGTCTCGGTCTTTCCATTAGCACGTCTTGGGAGTAAGTCTCTCATTTTAACTTCAGGTCTATCTGATGATTTTTAAACTTAGCACATTTTTGTGGTCAAGGTAGTGTCACTTAAGCCCCCAAAATACTGTTTGATGCAGTTTGCCCTTGTTGGCGCAGAGAGAAGAGCATCAAAATCACCAATGACCCCAAAGTAGGAGGGGTTTTGTTGTCTGTTTGAAAGTTACGTATGTGTTCAGAGAAAATCATCAATTAATTTGGTACAGCCCTGCAACAGGTCTGTAATCGGGGAATTTTTGTACGGTTTCTCTTGTTTTAATGTTAGAGTGTATTTTTGCTGGGATAACGTTGCTCTTAGTGTATAGAAGTGCTGTTTCATTGAAGTGATTGGACCAAACAGAATTACTACTTTTGTCGTATTAAATAAGCGACGCGATGATCAGAGTTCTGTTTATGAATACAACCATATTGTCCTCCCCCCAAAACACACAGGCAGCCGACCTACTGAAATATTTCCATTTGAGCACTCCTTTTCCCTTCATTTTGTGTCTTAACTGTGCTTTTGTTGCTGCGGGGCAGCTTCTCTTGGGAGACACGCATCAGCCGCTGCAGTCCTGCGGTTCCTCCCTGTCCTCCCCAGGGGCCTCTCAGCCCCTGAGCTTTCCATCATTTCAGCTCATTTGGGTCTTTCTCCGTTTTTCGTCTCCATTTTCTTATAGAGGGCGACAGGAGAATTGCTTCCCTGAGGCTTTGGGGGTCAGTGGTATGGGGGGGGCTGATGCAGGGCAGCAGGGTGAAGGCAGAGCCGGGTTTTAGCACCGTTTTACCCAAATAAGCAGGGTTTGGGAGCGGGAGAGCTTGGCAGGATTCCTCACATGTGTGGCAAGTACTCCTCAGTATACTGCACTGCCAAATTAGAAAAATTGACTTGGAGGAGTGCGTCTAGAGTTCTGTGCAGAGGAACAGGAAAGCGTGTTAAATAAAATGAAATTCTCATCTTGCTTATACCATATTGATGGGGTCGAAACGTTTCTTTCCCATCCAGTTTTCTAGCTTTTATTCAGTTTTCTAGTGTCTGCGCAGAGACAGACAGACATTGCACACTTGTACTTATCCCTGTGCTGAAAGATAAAATTGTTGAAGGGAATATTGTCACCAGAAGTAAAAACCCAACAGAATGGGTTGGGGGCGGTGTGTGTGCACGTGCACGTGTCTATATACCCACAACAGAATTTTGTTTGCTGCTCTTCCTTCTGAAACGTTTGCTGACTTTTCACTGTTATCGTTTTAATTCAGGGTAATACGAAAATCAATACGTTCAACTGGTCGAAGGTCCGTAAACTAAGCTTCAAGAGGAAAAGATTTCTTATTAAACTCCACCCAGAGGTCTGTGTAAGTCTTACTGTAATAGTAGGATGGTCAGTGTTGAAAAAAATACATATACTTAATTTTATTATGAAAAATTCTAGAATTTGTAATTTTATAAAACAACCTCAGCAGGGTAGGCTTGGTTTCATCATTCCAGAAAAAAATCTTTCCTTTCTCACCCCGTGTCTGTCATTGTAGATTTTTAGGTTTCATGTATCAACCTCAGCTTATCCTTGCCATAGGCATACACACGTGCAAATGTAAGATAGAAAAAAAAACCCAAACCAACCAAGTATTCAGTGCATCCTGCCTCAGTACTTTTACTCTGAAAAAGTTACACTTAATATTTCCCTTGGATATAAATAGAGGTTAACACTCTCATGAACTCTCTGATCCGTTATCGTCAAAAAGAACTAAGGTAACTTAAGCATTGAAATAGTCAGTTTCTGTTGCTCAGGTGAAAGTGTGGCAGGGAGTGCTTTGGCTTGTAGCTCCCTAAGAGAACACTGTAGTACACTGCTGATAAAAACGACCGTTGCTTTATATGACTGTTTCCTTCAGGAACACATTGAATATGTGCTGCTCAAATGAAAAAATCTGGTAGAGAGTCCCTTGATTCAAATGAGAATAACCTGATACGCCTCAGGAAAGAATAGATGGCTGAGATTGTATTGCTGGAACTTAATTTTAAGGACTATGTGATTACTCTTGCTACAGCCTTATCTTTTGTTGTATGTCTGTATAGCAGAGTATTATTTTTCATGCTTGGCTGATTTACAGTAGAAGTTTTTGGTTGCTGATATCATCAGAGTTGTTGTTGCTTCCACACTGGATGACTAGATTACATTCAACGTAGGATTTTATTAAAATATGTGTGGGGGAAAACCATTTGGATGTAATATAGTTATGTGTATCGAGGAAACCTGCTGCAGGACACACTGCATGTGTAGTAACGTGTCTCACAAAGAGACCCTCAGAAATTTCATGTGATAACTGTACTCTGACAGTATTTTCCGGTCTCGTCTAAATCTCAGGAAGTAAGACAAGCATCTGATCTTCCAAGGAAAAAATACTTCGATATTGCTACTATTTCACTTAAGTATTTTAATTTCTTTCAAATTACTGACTTTATGATCCATATATCTTAAGGTGGATTATACTGAGCATGTGTCTAAAGTCAAGTGCATTTTAAACATTTTCACAGTTTCAAAGTAAACAAATGTTTTTGAAAGCTATTAAATTATTTAAACTGCATTCAGAGTCACTTCCATTGCTTTAAGGCATACACGAAGTGACTTAGCAAAACACTGCATCTCCCTGGAGTTCAGCCTTTTTGGTGGCACTCCTATTTGTACTCCATTGCCATTTTATGTGCTACTTAACTTTTGTGTTTTGTTCCCAGGGCCCCTATCAAGATACGTTGGAGTTTCTTTTGGGAAGTAGGGATGAGTGTAAAAACTTCTGGAAAATCTGTGTTGAATATCACACGTTCTTTAGGCTCTTTGATCAGCCAAAGCCGAAGGCTAAAGCAGTGTTCTTCACCAGAGGGTCATCATTCAGATACAGGTAGGGAGAAACATAATGGATTTATTAAAGCTGAATCCCTTCTATTTTAGAAAAGGAGATCAAAAGGAAAAAGTATTCCAAAGTCATTCCATCTATAATTCTCATCCACTGCGTTTTGTAACGTTTGTACTTTTGTGCGTTCACAGTGGACGAACGCAGAAGCAACTAGTGGATTATATTAAGGACAGTGGGATGAAGAAAACCCCATATGAAAGGTAGGTGCAACTAATTTCATACGGGGAAATGCAGTTGAGACTTTCACAGCACCCTTATTTCCTAAATTTCAGTGTTTCTGAATGATGCTGGGAGGCATTTGCTGACTTCTCGGTTACTAAGATCTACCTCAAATTGAAGGTAGCTGAACTAAATGTAAAAAAAAATATATATATATATAATTTTGTAATGATGTAAAGAAGCTTAGGAAAGTTTCAGTATTGCATTTTAATGTCTGTGGACAGTGTGTGTCTAAAAGTTCAGTATGTTTCGAAGATTCACTGAAATTTGTGAGGGCTTATCTGTATGTCGCTATAGCTATGCAAGTAGCCAGTGGCAGAGCGCGTAATTGAACTCGAGATCTGCAGGTCTGAAACTGTGACCTTAAATACTCATTCATTTCCGAACATCTAAACAAATAAATTAAGAATGTGCATTTTCATTGTAAAATTGTCATTTACTCACTTGACTATGAAACCATTCTGTCTACATGCGGGAAATGCCTCATAGTCTTTCATCTGAAAGATTATAGGAACTTAATAGGAATTTTTTAAAGCATGCATCAATCTGTTATTAATAAATATTTGTCATGTCTTGAGCTCCTTTTCTGTATGAAAAATTGATTTTCTAGTAAATTATTGACACAGAATGAATCTAACCACGAGTGTGATGCAGGATACCACTTTTTGGAGTTGAACATAGAGGATTTTATGTGCTGTAAATGATATGGTTGACTGTATTGTAAGTTGTTTGTAAAATTGTTACAGATTAACTCATTCTGGTTTTGAAGCCATTCATTTGTAGATGTTTATACTGGTGACAAAGGAAGAAGTTAAACTAAGTGTGCTGTATAGCCTAGTCTTCTGCCCCAAATTGCTCTTGAGTTCTCCTTCGGTGGTCTGAATGATCTGGATCTTGTTTTATTCCGATTTCTGTACGTTTCTCACTCTTGTGTTGTTTAATTTACAACTCTGGTGACTTTTTCAGTCTTGAACTGGTTATTAACAAAACGTGATAAAATACGGCTTGAGACATTTCTATTGGCTCCCAGTATGGAAATCGCTGAATGGGGAAGGGAGAAGGCTGAGTCATGGCATGGTAGCTCACGGGATGCTCTCTGTTCCGCAGGAGGCACAGCAAAGCCAGAGCGTCCACTCGTGCTTCTGCCACCACCGACGTGCCAAAGCAGGTCAGTTCTGCAGCACTCCCCGTACAGGGAAGCTGACAACCAGCTTTCCAAGACGCCAGCGAAGGGAAGGTGATTGGGCTGAACCGTTTGCTTGGAATCGCTTTCCCTCTTTGATCTTTCTCCCTGATACACGGTTTTCTTCTTTCTGCTGATGGTATCGGTCTTGATAATGGTAGCCAATGGAGTCTAAAGTGAGGAGTGTTTTCCTTTTCGGAATTCAGCTTAACTGAAAAGAATGTGTCATGCTTTCTAGTATGTTATTAGGATTAGTTATTAGAGGATTAGTTTGCCTTCAGGTCTAACTGCTTCCTGTAGAAGTCTTGAGTTCATTCTACAGTGGAGCAAGAAACAAGTGTTTCACCACACGGGCTCGCTTTACATGCGAGATGTTAAGGAAGCATCACAGGATTTTGCTGTCATTGTTTTGTGTTACTTTCCCTTGTGGGTGCTTTTTCAGCAGAGGCTATAAAATACATGGATTTAACTTTCCACCCAGTTATCAGAATTCAGGAAAAAAAGATCTTGCCTCTTACTGGGGATACTGGATCTGTTTCTGCATGCAATGCTTTGTTTGCTGGAAAGTGAACGTTTGAAGCATGTATTCCTTCTGCGTCAGGAACTGGATGTTGCGGGTTTTTTTATGTGTTATAAAAATCTTTGTATGTGTTGTGTTTCTACTTTTTTTTTCCCTCTTAGAGTATCCCATTCACTGAGGCCTTGAGAACCCCAGGGTCTCCTGCCTCAGCAGCTGCCCCCTTCCACTCAGTTCACTCGTCGGCCGCTCCAACTGCCATCCTGCCCATCTTTGCAGAAACCAGCCCTTCCTCTTTGGACCCCCGAGCGCCATACCCGAGGAGTCCAGAAAAACCCACTGCAGCGCCAGGAGAAGAAGTGGGGAGGAAACTGATGCAGCAGCCTGGATCTCCCATGCTCCAAGGTGTTGGGTTTGGTAGTGTTGCAGGAAACCGTAACCCTGCTTGTCCTGTCGGTGAGAGTGCATGCGGTTTAGATCTAGACGTAGAGAGGAGTAGTAAGGAGAGCAGGGTCGCTGTTTGTAAAAATGACAATGATGAGGATGACTTTACCACAGGTGTTTTTGTCACTGAACAAGAGAGTCAGCACGGCAGTAGGGGTGCCCCTCTTTTCCCATTGACAAATTCACAGTTACAGGTGTCAGAGGAATTTATTGATGATGACCCAGCAGAAATTTCCTTTTTTGCTGGGGGCTCTGAGGCATTTTCATACGTGTATAGTGGTTTAGAGTTACAGGGCTCTGAATTTTCTAAGCGTGTGTCAGAGTCGCCTGGCTTAACTACAGATGCCCTTCAGCAAAATACAGTCTCTTCTCAGTCGAGCCCTGACAGGTACTCAACCGAAGCGGTAGATATGAATATGGAGGATGAGTTTGAATTTGAAGAAGGGAGCGATTTCAACGGCAATGAGAGACCATCAGATACCTCGGAGCTGTTTGAGGTGAAGGCCCAAGCAAGCAGAATGCAAAGCCTCCTGAGCCCGTCCGAAACGAGTTCACTCATCAACAACCGCTCTGAGAGCAGCTCCCTCAATAATTTGCCGCTGAACGGTACGTCCTCCCTGCACACGTACAGCTCTGCGAACCATTCGGAGGCCAGTTCTATGGTGAACTTCCCTGCCTACTCGGTCCGCTCTGAGTCCAGCTCAGCCTTTCAGTTCACGGACATTATTGACCAGCTGGAACAGCTGAGCTATCCGCCTACCACCACAGAAGACTCTAGCAGCGCAGACACGGACTCCTGGGACTCTGAAACTGCTGCGCCACTGGATGTAAACCTTTTCTATAGTAACCCTTTTGCTCAAGCCGACGGTGAAAACTTTGCTTTTGACTTTCAGAATAATTTAAAAAATCTCACGCAAGAAGACTGGATGGAGAAGGCGCATGTCAATTGATTGACTCTTGCTTTTTCTGGTGGTTCCCTCTGTGCCCTTCAGACTTTGAAGGCAGAAGGGTGTGATGTCAGTCACTTTAAGTAAGAAAACTCTAATCCAGTGGCTGGATTTTAAATCATAACGTAGCTGATTTTTTTTTTTTTAATCTTTTTCATGTACCTCTTCAGTTTCCCCCAAAGCATCCTAGCTTTGGTGCTGCATTATATGCATCGCACTGCATCCAGAAGGTGTTATAATAGGCTACGATGTTTGCAAGATACTGCATTTAGGAAAAACCACTGATTTCAGAGAAGCACCATTAGCTGGCTCATGCAGACATCACAAATAACAGTATATTGAAGGATTTCTTTGGCTATAAATGTATCTGTAAGAGTCTGATATGATATGCTCTTCCTCCGACACCCAACTGCAACAGGCACTTTTGCAGATGCTTGTTAACAAGCAGCCGCATCCAATTTGGGTGTTTTTCTTGTTTCCACAATCCAACAAATGGACAATCTTCAACTATGAAGGAAAGTTTTAAAATAGCAACCTATGCAACGTGTCCGCGGTATACTTGGAAGAATAAACAACCTATGTGGGAGTTTACAAGAGGGAATCTGAAAATAGCAGTCACCAAAACTTCTTGTGAAGACAATCGTTGTATTTTCTGACTTCAAAGTGCCTTAAGCAGTCCGGCAGCAAACGAGTTACCCTTCTGCTTTGCAGCAGTTTGGAGATACATGCATAGACTATGAAAGCACTTAATCCCCATTGTCTCACCTTTTTTCTTCCTTTATTTAATCACTCTGCATAAAAAATTCTTACAAGTTAATTCATAAAAGTGTCCTCCATCTGTGGAAGACAGGTGGTGGTAAACCCGGTGATAGCTTTTACTTCTTCTGACTTGATCTGTAAGTTTAAAGCTCGATTGAAAAGACGGTTACTGAACTGGTCACATCGAATTTAGCAACATTTATTGAGGTGAAACAGTAGAAGTTGTGAAACATCCTTCCTGTCTGCCAACCTGATGGATTGGTGAAATTCTGAGCTTCAGCTCAGAATAGCATTTTTTAGAGTATTTTCCTTCTGGATGAGCAAGAATGTGAAATACATAACACCTGACCGAAACCTCATGATGGAAAGCATCACCTCCTTCAGCGGTTTGGTTTTGGGCTTCCCTGTTGCCCAGTTTTCAGTCCTTCGCAGAACGTGTGCAGTACTAGTACAGTCAACGCCTCCAAAATAAGCAGCTTACAGTTTCAAGCACAAATTTATGCTCGATATTATTCATAATAGTTTCCTTAAATGTGGTCTTGATATATCGTTAAAAGACCTTCATTCTTTACTCAAACATTTAAAAAATACTGTTATTTCTCAAAATTCTGATAATGAAAACTACAAGGGAATTCCTCTGAAGGTATGATAGAACACGAGGAGGTTAAAACCTCCTTTAGTCACCCATTTCTTCCAGTTCAGTTTTTACCAAGGTATGATTATTCTTCACAGCACTTGCTTTTATGTTGTGGTTACAGTGTTTGAGTGGGATCGCTGTTGTTCCACGAGAAACCTGTCGCCTTTGCCAGTGGCTCACACTCACAAGAAAGTATGAGTTTCGACCTCCAGGAATGTGCAGCAGTTTAATTGCTCTTCTTTTTGTTTATAAGTGCTGTATGCTATTTTTCTTTTTTTATTTTTTTTCTTCTGTTGAATGTGTGTACTGGCTCTTCGTGTGACTTTATTCATACCTGCGGAGAGGATGTCGTGGATGAGTAATGTGACATTTCTAAATAGGCACTTGGAGGAGGTCTTCAGTTGGGTCCAAACCTGGTACCTCTAAGTCTGTTTTTAGGCGGTTTGTCTGATTTCCTTCCCACAACTAACTACATTATGTAATTTCGAAAAGAAAAAGAAAGGAAAAACGTAGCAAAAAGACTTCAGTCTGCAAATTCTCTTACAGGTGGTAGAGTCAGGGACAAATGCGTAGATGAAGATTTAGAGGAAGGCTGTTAATTTCTTTGATATTTTAAAAAAAAGAATCAGGATTCAGTTATTTACATATAACCGTGTCTGCCTTTGTTTCACAGTCTGTGCCTCAATCACAGGCATTCTCTCTAAATGGTTTAGAATTGCTTAGTATGGCAATAAATCCAACTAAATTCTCTAGGTTTTCAAAAGATCTTAGGAAGAAGAGAGAAGGCTTGCAAATACGTTTTCTTGCTGTGTGGTTCATTCGAAAAAGATGCCTTTAATGGTTTTCTTCTTGTATTTTACAACTATGCAGATCTTTTATGGGCAATTTTAAATCATTCATAGAATCACAGAATCATGGAGAATCATAAAATCTCAGGGATTTTTTTATTTTTTAAAAAAAGCAATAAGAGTCTTAATGTAATGCCCCTTTTGTTTTCTAAAAGAATGGGAGTGATTGGGATCGTGGTCCTTTAGCTTAAGATGTGTAGATCCACAGGTGAGGACGGGGTAGTGGGTTGAGGGGAGCTTTTACCTAGGTACGGCTTCTGAGGATGCTTAGCCTCTGTTGTTTTATTCATGGTTTCCCAGAGAGGCACAAAAGAGGAGAAAATTTCGTTCATAAGTAGTTCAGAGTTCTTATTCTAGCAAGAAAGCTGTGAGAAAAGGTTCTTTGTCTTTTCCTCCAGAGGGCTGAGTTCGGATTCACTTCCCAGTAGAGGTGGAGAGACAAACAGCCTGCCTTCAGGGGGCCGGGGCGGCTCGGTGCTTTGCAGCCAACTCCAGCCGCAATCGTGAGTTATTTTAGTGCCTTAGAGCCATGCCAGGCGTCCTCTTCTCCCCTGGCTGTCTCCTGAGGTGGCAGGAGAAGGCGAGAGAAGGAAGGGCTTTCCGTTCTCTGTCCATATTGTCTTTGCGTAGCGTAAGGGAATTGGTGAATTTCGGTGCTGTGTGTTTATGTCCCGAGTACCAGCGATGCTGCTAAGCTTTCAGTGTTACTCCTTGGGTTTGCTTTGTTTGGGCATTGTTGATACTACTAAAACTTAGTTCCCAGTACTGATTTCTGTGGTTTTTGTCCTGAGCACGTGAGTTTTCTTTTCAAGAAGGTGAGTAGTACGCTGGCAGGTGTGGAGGTGGTGTCAGCCGCCTAACCTAGACAGCTGGCAGCCTTGCAGACCCCCGGCAGTGCCAGCTACCGCGGGAACTGCATGGCATGAAAAAGGGGGGGAGATTACATAGGAAAAATGAGAAGGTCTTTGTCCCACGCGTGCTCGCCTTGAGAAAGCGGCGTTTGAGGAGCTGTGGTAGGAGCAGACAAAAGCCTAGGTGCCAACCTTCACTTGTCCGTGGCAAGTGAGTGGTCATCCTCTCACTCCCGACACTGTCACTTTGCAGGTACGTTCTTTCACGTTTGCTCTCTGCCCCCATCTCTGGGAGGCTGGGGGAGAGACGTATATAGGTACTTTGTTGACCTACAGGTTTTCGTGCCATGTTTTTCCAGCACGGAGAACCGCTGGGGTTTCCAGGTTTGTTCTCCAAGACCGCTAATCTGCTGGCTGTTGCAGCGGTAGCTGAGCGTAGGGAACACGCCGGACCCATCGCTCCCGCTTCTCGGTGAAATAGGGCTGCTTCCCAGCCTTCCGCTTCTCTGTTTTCCTGTTTTCCTATTTTATTTTATGTGCAGCCATAGGAAGTATGTCAATATTAGTGGCTTTTCCAAATGAGTGAGGCTGAAGGGTTTCGCTCTCTTGCGGTACTCAACTTGCGCGTTGCACTGTGACTACAAGACACTAAGAAATGCGTGTCTTGAGTGGGTAGTTTAATCTGCACCTGTAGTCCTGCATGTGGATCCTTACAACCGTTCTACGCTTCAGCACATTTATTAAACATAAAGCACTACAGCAGAATTTTTGATACCTGTGTATGCAGTTAGTGGAACTCTTTAAATTTGCACAAAAGACGGGTCATAGAATATTCTGTGACCTATCCACCGCCTGGTTAAACATTGGTAGACTTTACTAGCCTGTGTTATCTATTGTGTGTAGACTTTGTAATTTTAAAGTACTCATTCATTATTCAAGTAATACATGCTGTGTATTTCCCAGGACTTATCATATTTTATCTTGGGATGGAATAGGGCGATATATGATCTGCTCTCAACTTTCACTTTAATTTCCAGTGAATTTCAGAGTTGCTGGATAATGCCAAGTATCAATCTCCTTTTTCCTGTGTATATTTGTACTGTGGTTGTAGGTGATTTTGTTTAAGGGTGGTTTGGTTTTTTTTTTTGGTTGATGGCTCGGTTTTGGTTTGGTGTTGGTTTTTTCAGTTTGTTTTGGTGGTGGTAGTTTTTGTTTAGTTGCAAATCTTGATAAGGGTAAGACTTCATGGAGACACTAATAAAAGTCATTATAATTTTACGATTTTTGATGCAAACCTGTCGGTAAGTCATTCCCATTATTGTCATTTTGCAAAAAGTTCTAAGCCATAATTATCCAGTATTGATTGAATGAATGAGTATACAATACAGTTTTCATTGTAGTCATTAGCTGTCATTACCTGTAGTTTTGATTAGCTTTTACATCGCACTTGTCACAAATGCTATGTGTATATGTATGGGCATACATATACACTCTCTGTATGAATATGGGGAGACTTTACAGTTCCAAACACGTATCATAAAACCCACTTAATTTATTGTCTGCTCGTGGGCTATCGTGGGGTTGCTCCACCGGCTGAGCTGGAGCGTTGCAGGTTCCAAATTTGGAGCGTGGTTAATTGAACCTGGTTTGTGGGGAAGGTGTTGCTATACGTTTTCCCAAGCCGCAGTATTCTGCTGGTGTTTGAATGACTTAAGGCTGGCGACAGCCCTGCAGATGGGTGAGAACCCTGAACTTGCCCATTCGTCGATACGTACGGGGGTCCGCGTGCCTCGGTTAGAGTGACTCAGGAGAGGGTTACACTAAGAAAACAAAAGAGGGCTGGAATTTCTTAATTGATCTCTTGAACTTTATACGGGGAATGTTTTCTTGAATTACATGTTGGGATTTTTAATATCTTTGTGTCTGTTCAGATTGCCGGTTATGAACCTACAGATTTGTACTAATTCATAATTTTAATTGTTTATGCAATAAAATAAGGAAAACTTTGATATAAATGACAACATGGGCTTTTTAGCTTTATTTTTCATTACCCTTGTGTTTGAAATAGAATAAATATTTGTTCTCCTAGCCAAGGCATCTTAGAGTTTTATTACCAGATTTGTCCAGGCAGTTTTCCTCCTGTACCCCCTTTGTTGAAAGCAGAGCACAGCTGGGGCAAATATCCATGTGTGGTTTTCAAATCACTGCTTTGTGCAAACCTCTCTCTTGGGATACAAGTGGGACTAAAAGTTCAGATTTCCTTATGGGAATTAGGTTTTTTGTGGAGACGTTTTCTTTCAAACTGGGTATGTCCCTTGCACTCTCTCCTGTATATTTGTTTTTATTGGAAGCATGTCCTTTATTGTAAACGGAGGGTATGGAGGCAATTGCATATTTTCTAGGTTGAAAGTTCTCCTTCAGGAATCTGGGACCAATGTCTGGGTAAATCCTCTTTTCCTGAATCACATAAACATTTGCTTTTAAAAAAAAACCAAACAGTCGTACTTGCATAAGTAAATGGAGGAGGTTTCTGGGCTAGTTTGAATTGACAATTTTACTCCAAAAACCTGCTTTTCAGCAAGGAGGAATTATCAGGCGGAACTGCCTGTGACTTCCTGTCGAACATCAGGAGATCTTAGAACATAGCATGTTATATTACTTGATTCCAGGGATTGAATTTGATTAACTTTGCTTTGATTGTTTTTGTTGCCAAGTTAAACCAATTTTACATAGACTTAAGGAAAACACACTGACACAAAGCAGTGATGTAGGTTGAAACCCTGACCGTTTGCTTCAGTGACGCTGCAAGCAGAGGGTTGTGCAAAGCCATAGTTCGAGCACAGACGGGTCAAAGCTGTCAATACAGCATAAAGAAATTGCTGGTTAACACTAAAAAAATATATATAAAAAAATCTACCATCTATAACCACAGATACATATTCCTTCTCACCTGCAAATAGCGTAGCCTTTACAAGGAGGGGAATGTGGCAAGAGAAGGGCAGTCGTTTCAGATCCTGGACGTAACCGTAAAACCAGGACCAACGTTAGGATTCTCTTACAGAATCACTTGTTGGTGTAACTTCACAGGTACATACGGCTTCACCGGCGCACGTACCAAGTGCTATAAACATGTTCTAATGTTGAATGTGATCTGTACCCACGTGAGGATAAGAAAGAAAGAAATCTGAATTTAAAGTCTCTTAGATAATTTTTTTTCCCATTTTTTTCCCAACTATCCGGCATTATTTTACACGGAAGATTTGCAGGGGGAATATATCTTAGTTATGATCTTTTGAAATAAGGAAGATTGGGGGTATTCCAGGATTTCAGTCGCAGTACATCAGCCTGAAAAACCCTTTCACTCTAGGAATTACTAATGCGGTCTGCGCATGCGATGGGTTCGGCAGGGTATTGGGCAGGAGGGGGCTCTGGGTGGGCTCCCATCGTCTTCTGCTCGGCCACCGCAGGGCTTTAGTGTAAGAAGAATCTCATCTGTTTGAGGTGGTAGTAGTAGTAATAATAATAAAGGTACACCTTCAAAGGGAATCAAGCAGTGAAACACAAGAGGCTGTGCCTTCTGAGGAGTGGAACTGCTAGGATTTGAACCTCAGATAGCTTTTAGTACAGCCAATAATGCTCTTCATTATTGGGATGCTATTTTTGTTGTCCGTCTTTGAATTGTTGGAAGCGTAAAGCTTACGGAACCAGTACTTGCATTTTATTTTTGGCAAGCTTTGCACTCAAGCCTGGCTTTACCTGTAGAGATTGAAGAATGGAAATACCCTCTGAAACATAACTGAGAAGTGATGCCAAAAGCTTATTATCTTATCATCGAGCTTGTTATCTCAGTGTAAACCAAATGAAGTCTGCTTCTACTTAATTTTTTAGTAAAACTTAATGTGTATTAATATAATTAGCAAAACCTGTATCGTAATAAACTGGCCTAGTCCTCTAGTGGGAGCTTTCGCCATTTAAAATCGTATTAATGTGGGAGGAAAGCCCACAGAGCTTGGGCATAACATGCTCCAGAACAGACCTTATTTTTAGTATTTGTGTTAAAATATTTCACAGAAAAACTATAGAAGGAAGAAGCTGTGTGCTTCTCTTTTTTTCTGAAACAACAGATAGCCAGTGATCTTGGTAACGTAAGGTATGGCAGAAGCTAGAGTTGATATTTCAGATCTGAAAAATCCAACTCTCGTCTTTTCATTTAGTGTCACCATGGCCGCAGTGGGGCTTTTTTTATTTTTCACTCCAGCTTCTGCCTCGGACCTGGACCACCTCCCTTTACCTGCTGGAGTGGAATGTTTCCCATAGACCAGAATTTTTCCAAAAGAAATAGAATTTTGCTTTGCGTGTCTGAAGGTGCACAGGGCTGACGGGAGGGGTGGGGGAAGGCAAAAGCTTTTTTCTTGAGTGTCAGCTGACATGCCTTTGAAGGCACACAGAGAAATGAAGATGTTGGGTTTAGCATACCAGTTTTCCAGAGCCACTTCTAAAATTAAAGCTGTAATTAAAACTCGCATACACAATTTTAAGTCTCCCCCCCCCCATTTCCTTTTGTGAGAGTTCAAAGGCATGAATGATCCTCTCCCTTAATTATTGTAAAAGTATGCTTCAATTTAGCTTGGTTTATAACCACAATAAAAAGAAAAAAAGTCTTAGTATATATCTGGACATCTCCTAGTAGCTTATCAGAGTACAGGCATCGCACGACTGATAACGGACAACAGAAATTTAGAGGCTCCTGATGGTTCAAATGATAAAAATTTAGTGTTATGGTTAAGAAAGTACTTACTCTTACTCCATTTTTTATTTTTGCAGAAAATAGTTGTAATTTTTCATGTATCAGCTCCTTTTTTTTTTTTCTCTCAGAGCTGGATCGGGAAGATGGTTTCATCTCCCTACCGTGTCGCCTGCTGCTGTCCCTAATGTGGGGCCAAAACTGGTTTATAATAATGTAGTAAATTACAAGTCAGACTTGAAACCTGGCAGCTGTGTGCTTTCTTCCTTGCTTTCTCTGGCATTGCTGACTGACATCAGGTGATAGTTTTCCAAAATTTTCCTTCAGCAGCCGCATCTCTGAAGTTTGCAAGGGGTAAAGAAGTGTATTCCTGGTGAAATGCCAGACAGGTACATCTCCACTGTATTTCTGTTAGCAAGGTGAATAAGAATGGATTTTCAATATCGGATGCTAAATAGATATATTGAGAAAAAAAAAAACACAAAAAAACCCCCCAATTTTATGATAACTGTCAGTGAGAGGGATGGGATTTGAGTACTCTTGAAGAAAATACAAGGTAAGGTCATGGGTACGGCTTCAGGTTGTTCTGTAATCCCATAACGGACTTCTCATGACTGGTTTTCTATAACATTCGAAACGTATTTCTTTTTCAAATTTGAGTCCGAACCTTCACATCTGTATACACTGAAGATCCTCTTGGGGAAAAAGTAGAGTGGAGAAACGTTTGTGTTAAGTCATAGTTGTATGTATTAGGTAGAGGCTTTCACATTTTTATACCTGGACAAAAGAAGAGGCAGCTTAAACAATAATGCACCAATTGGGCAATTTTATACAGTAGCTGTGAAAGATGGGGCTGGCATCCTCACTGAAGTTCATAGCTGTGTTCATGCAAACCACAGTGCTTTCGTAGTCTTTTACAGTTAGACTTGATTTATTGTTGTTTTCTTCAATTACATGCGCGTGCTGGTCTTTCTATGAAACGGTGGGTTTGTTTGCTGAAGGGTACATGGTTATAACTACATAGTGTAATTAACTAAGAAGTGTTAGTATTCTTAAAGATCTTTGAGTACGTGGGATATCACACCAAACTCACATTTTTTTGATATTGCATTGAGGTCAGTGCATTTGTGTGTGATGGGAAAGCAGAAATCGGTCACGTACAGAACGCAGTCGTGTCTGGGCGGATCTGCTTTATGTCCTTGAATACCAATGCCATGGCATGGACACCCCGACCCCTGCTTACAGCGAGGCCTCCTAGTTTGGGATGTTTGTGTTACGACTTACGCGTAGAGGACAAATTTCCGCTTCATGAGACATGGAGGCATCCCTATTGAAGGACAGTCCCTTTAACATACCCGCAGGACGCTGCTGCCGGCGGGGCGGGGAAGACCTCAGCGCGCCAGGGTTTGATGGCGGAGGAAATCATGAAATCATTCACGTGTTTTGATCTTTGCACCAATATTTCTACTTAATTAGGAGTTTTCTGCTGTGGAAAGCAGCAAGTCTCGCTCCAGCTGTTGCATTGGATGCTTCCTTTAACCATCCTTCCCCTGCAGAATAGAGGATCGCTGTACGTCTTGCCTCTGTGACTGCGAGCTCCCCCCTTGCTGCGCTAGTGGAGAAACGCTGCTGGATTGCAACAACTAAAATTTCATTCCACGCTTGTAACGTCATCTGCCAAGATACGCCATCATACTGAGTTTATATCAAACATTTAAAAAAAAACATTAGCAACAAAGCTAACCCGCGCTGCTGCATGACGTTTCATAGTCCTTTCTAGAAAAGACAAATTTTGGAAGTCATGTTAACTTCGGAAAGTCCCCTTGCAGAATTTCCCGTTTAAGTTGACAGCCTGTTACGCGTTGCAGCTCCTTCCTGAATTCTGCATTGCTTTCATCCCGGGGTGATAAACAGCGGGCTACGGGGCGTCCTCCCGCAGGTGTCGGCGTGCCGGGGAAGGATGCGGCAGCTGTTGGCATTGGCAGGTTGGCCCCCTTGCAGGTGCTGGGGACAGGGGACGCCCCGTGCCACTGCACCGCGGCTTCGGCTTGTTGCTTCAGGCTTCTCGGGGAGCTGAACGTGCCTCACATCTTCATAAATCACTCTGGCTTTGGGCAACGGGGTTCTTGCTGCTAGATACGAATGAGCGAGTATTTGCAATGAATTTAATGACCAGCTTCTGCTGTTGGAGGCGATAAAAACTAGAACAACTCGATCGACGTAGGCGGGTGGTGGAGTTTGGAGCAAGTTATATCCCTTTCGTTCCCTTCCTATCTGAACGTTCGGTCTGTCCAGGAGCAATTCAAGTTACGAATTCTGGAACGTGTCGCTACATCGTGTTAAATTCCAGGAATTTAAAGAAGCTCCTCACCCCTGTACGCTTACAGCTTGTTTGGGTTATAAGCTGTTGTTTTGGCATCCAGGACGTGTAAAAGCAAACTTTCTAATAAATTCCTGTCCCCGTAGAGGAGAAACAAATGCCAGATGTTGTTGCTTTCCTGTGCTAATATTAAAAGCAGTGGGAATGAAGAAAATGCTCGGGCAGGAACAAAACTCCGCTCCAGGATGACTGTGCTTGACTAGTGTATTAATAGTTAACTCGGCGCCCTGGAGGAGCTGAATCTCTTCCAGGTGACGGAGCGCAGCACTGTTTAGCTTCCTGCGTTTGTGCGTGTGAAACCCTGTGCTGGGGCTCCCTCAACCATTGTCACGCCGCCCGGCCGCCTCGCAGGGGTTTGGCTTCCCGAGCCGGAGAGCGGTGGCCACTCCTGCCAAGAGTGAATCCGAAAGCTCCCGACTCCTTCTCCCTTGTGTCTGTGTCGAGACATACTGGGTATCCACGGGGTATGGTTTGGTTTGTTGGGTTGGTTTTTTTTGGAAAAAAAAAAAAAAAGCCTTTTGGGATGATTTTTAAGGAGTCTGGGAAGTGATGAGTTGGCGTTTTTGGCTTCGCTGTCGAATTTTTCTGTTTGCCTTCGGTCAGGTGGTTTAGCCCTTGCTCTCTGCCTGTAACGCGCAACAAATCCTGCTGGGGAGGGCTGCAAGCCTGGCTGAGGGTGAAAGCGGTAGAGGCAGAACCGCTTGGTACCCCTTCAGCTGCCTGGTCTAACGGAGCTTGTCTGTTTATCATAGGGAAGAGCAGGGAAAAAAAAAAATAGGTGAGGTTAAGTAGGAGTTTTGTGGGCATAGTGTGAGTAATTGGAGTGTCTGTTGCCTTCGTTTGGTCCCAAAAAAGCAGATCCTGAGCAGCCGTTTTCACTGCGAATCCCGGAGGGGGCTCTGCTTGCCGTCGCTAAGGGCTCTGCGGAAGAGAGGAGAGCAGCTACCCTTCGTAGGCGTACATTCGCCGGAATGGTGCCTGCTCTGTCAGAAAGCTCTGAAGGGTCCACAGATGAAATGATAGTATAGATACTAGATTGACAATTAATAATCTGAAGCAAAGCAGTGCGCGTTACTCCTGCTTCACACCGGTTTTGCCATGCGAGAGGATTGTGCCCGTTCAATTAATAATCAGTGCTGCAAAATAGTTTTCTTTTGAGATCAGTAGATTATTCTATTCGTGTACTTAGAAGAGCCAGGAATGAAATCTCGTGCATGCTCCCTTTTTGTATAACGATGTGTTTTCCTCTCCCGTTGGTACAGTTTTGGAGATTCCCTGATTTCTGAATGTATTTTTAACGAGCTTTATCTTCTGGAGTGGAGAGTAGTGGAACGATTTGTCCTAGCTTTTCCCTGGGGTGAAAAGTAATTCTTATTTTAAAAAGGAAAAATTAAAAGCTGTGTTCTTGTTACTGCAGTATGATCCTATGTTTGCGAACCCTGCTGCTTCTCAACAAAATCCAGCGGGACTGAGCGCTTTTTCCTAGATGCTAACTGATTTATCCTTCCCCTTAAATGCAGTTGTAAAGGTGTCTGTCCCTGCTGCGCTGCCGTGTGACAGCCGGGTCGCAGGGAACACTCGGTTTGCTTTGAGATACGCAGTGAAGTCTTTGGATGTGTATGCCTTTTTGTCTTTTGCCTCTTTTTTCAATAATGCGAGATTGCAATTATGGTTTATAGTAACAGTGGGTAATTGTCTTAGATGCGCTATCTTCGAAACCATTTTCTCTCCTTTTCCACTCCATCTTCTCGTTCTCTTCCCACCCAGGCCTCCCAGTGGACCATCCTCAGCTCTCTTCTCTCGTGCTGAAGAGCTCCTTGGGCTTGAACCCGGCCTTTCAGGTGAACTTGAACGCGGCCGGCCAGGGTTCGTCTCCTCTTCTCAGTCCTGTCCTCAGTGATGCCGGCGGTGCCAGGGTAGAAGAGGATGACGAAATGAAACGTAAGGTAAGATAATGACACAACTAGGAATTTATGTAATGAGAAAAAGCGATGGTTTCAGGCGAGGAGCTGTGCTGGCTGGTTGCTGAATATTGATTGCACTATATTTTGTGGTAGAACAGATGTGTTTGGAGTGTTAGAAACTCCAGTGCATGGTCAGGCACTCCAGTGGTTTGGTCAGGTCTTGTGTGTCTCGCTGTTGTGGCAGGAGTCCCTGCTGCCCTCTTGGCATCAGGGTCATCTTGGTGTCTGCTGCTGGGACCACCTCTTGCTTTTTTAGCAGGAACCGCTGCCAGGGGCCCCAACGCAGCAGGGAGCTGGGCTCAAAATCTGCCTTTTATACCCCAGAATGGAAACGCGTTCAGGCTGGACATTAGGAAAACATTCTTCACTGAGAGGGTGATCAGTCTCTGGAACAGGCTGCCCAGGGAAGCGGTCACGGCACCAAGCCTGTCAGAGTTCGAGGGGCGTCTGGACAACACTCTTAGTCGTATGGGTCAGCGTTAGGCAGTCCCGTGAGGAGCAGGGAGTCGGACTCGATGATCCTAATGCGTCCCTTCCACCTTGAGATCTTCTATGAGACGTGGCTTCCTGAGATGAGCTCTTTGGGGGAACCAGTTGATATGTACTTGATGTAAGAGAGTAGCAGTGCGCTTGGCGCCTTTTGGGCTTTAACTATTATATTAGAATGTATTGAAAGGACACTCCAAAGCAGGTGAATCGTTCACAGAGATTCTCGCCAGGGCGGCACACTGAGAGGCTGGCGGGGTAGGTGGCAGTCGCTTCTGGAAATCAGTTGCCTTTGGCTCATTCAGTAGTGAAAAATTGTGTCACATGGTGAGGTTGAACCTGACCTTGCCTTTGCTGAATGCCGTCGTGTTTAACCCGTGTCAGCTCACTGGACTGTGCTGTCAGTGCAAAGTGCTGTGTCATTAATAAAAATGTGTTGTAAAATAATTTCATTTACCAGGGGAGAGAACAGCACAGAGCTAACATTTGTTAATATATAAGGTGTGTTCTTCGGTTCCTTACTTCCCACGCGGTCTCACCGCAGTCTCGTTGCTCCGTCTCACGGTATGTTGGTTCTCCAAGCTATTCTTTCTAATCATACTAGGACCTTTAGAGTGATCCTGAGGTGTCTCCTTTCACGCTGTGGAGGACCTGACCTCAACTTCAGCTTTCTCAGCAGCAGGCATCACAGTGCAACCTCTCATGCCCAGTCAGTCGCGGGCTTGTTCAGCGGGGCTGGCTGTGTCACTGGAGCTGCTTCTCTCCGTGGCTGACTCTTCTGGCTGCTGCGAGGTGGACAGTGCCGTGGCGTTGCGGAAGCTTGAGGCTTGCTTTCTGGAAAGAGGGACATGAAAAATGCCTCTTGACTTTTGTGGGTGCAACAAGTCTCAAAGCAGGAACGACTTTACGTCTTCAAGATGTGCTTACGTCCAGGTAGTGATCCTTAACCTAGGCTGCTTTCCTTTCTTTCCACCAGTAAGCACTGGTTGCCGTAGCTGGGAACTCCCCAACATTGCTGCAGAAAGCTGCAAAGTTGAGGGAGCTGCATGTTTTATGACGTGGGGCTTTCCTCACCCCCATGCAGAGCTCAGGATTCACCCTTGCTTTCTCGGGTAATCCTAATTGGAAAATGTTTTTGTTCTAGAGGCGCTTCCACCTTTAGACCTTCAGCTCCTCGCTCTGTGCTTCAGCACCACTGAGCAAGGCCTCTCTGCCTCAGTGCATCATCTATATCCGTATCCTCTTGCACACTGGAACGCTGCAGAACCTTACTGAAAGATGCCGTAAGTGGTGGTAGTCCACAAATTCTGACCAAGGTCTCCCAGAAGCTTCTCCAGGCTCTTACGTACTCTCTGCAGCAAGGCTCTTGTGGTCTGTGTGACAAAACTGACGTACTGCTTCGTACTGCCACCTGATCGTGTGCTTTGGTAAGCAGCGGCTTCGTGTGCCTCCACGGTTTTTCAAAATGACAGAGGTGGCCAGATGTCAGTGTGTGATTCAGATTTTCTTTTTTAGCCACGCTGCACGGCATTATCAGGCTTTCACAGTGGTTGCAAGCAATAACAAGAATCTGCAACCACGGAATCACTGATGTTGGAAGGGACCTCTTCAAATCTTCTAGTCCAGCCAGCTCCTCTTTCTTAAGTAATGACTCCAAGCGTTTAGATGCACTCAGGAGAAATAAATGAGTGTGTGTGTACACATATGTTGACACATGCATTCTTTGGCTGCTTTTCGGATGTGGAGAACAAATTACCAGACTTTGCCTTTGTAGGGCACGATATATAGTATCTGACAAACCGCATTCTAGAGAACGCGGCATTTCTCCTGGTAAGACACACAACTCCACCCAACAGCAGACTTCTGTGACCGTTTTTCTGCAAGCTGCTTTGTTCCCCTTGCCTGCTTGCAGAGAGCGAGCGAGCAGCCGGGTTTGTTGACTCTTCGGTACTTGAGAAGGATCCAGGACCTTCCATTACAGCGCAAGGAAGGCTTCATCGTCCAAACTCCATTCCTTATGGAGTCATTGGCCGCACTATAATCTAGTTTTCTGTGCAGCCTCAAAGTAGAAGCCACCTTGTGTGCTTTTTACTCCTGGTCTTCTGCTCGCCCCATCCAATGTTCTGGTTGTCTTACCTCTGCTGGGATCCTCAAACAGTCGCAGGCCTGTGCTGTTTGCTGTCTTCACCGTGTCTTTGGGTACTTCTCGGTGCCAGCAGGTGCAAGCTTGCTCACTCTTGTTTCATGTCAGTTGGTGACGCAGAGATCTCTGCACCGTATGTCCTGACTCGCAGCTGCTCAGGGAACATAGAGAAATCTCACCATGAGTGAAGGTGTCTGTCCGGATTTAGTGCTTCCAAAGCTTGCTTCTCCCGTGATTATTCCTGAACGCTAAGGGATCTTTCTGAGCTCTGCCGTGCAGCTCCGTGGAGCCAAGGGCTGCACCGTGAGAGACACAAGCAGCTCTCGGCAGGACAATCAGCCAGGCACTCTTCTCCTGGAGACTCCAAATAACCGAGCCAGATCGTGCGATGCTGTTAAGAACCACCTGTAGTGCAGACGTGGTATGAATAAGTGCTGGCAGGAGAGAGGAAGGTTTAACCAATAACTGGGAGTTGGGATAAATCTCTGTGGGTTGTTTCCACAAACCTTCCCCCAGCTTTCAGCCATGCTGTCTCATTCAGACTTCTTGAGGTAGAAGTGCCAACGGCCATAAAATGGGGCCTTCCGTGCCATGTTGGTTGAGCCAGATGTAGGACATAGCATGGGCAAGGCCAGCTCCTGTGAAGAATTGGAAAAGCTCCTGTGATTTGATGCCCCATCCCTGGAAGTGTTCAAGGCCAGGTTGGACGGGACTTGGAGCAACCTGGGCTGGTGGGAGGTGTCCCTGCCCAGGGCAGGGGGGTTGGAACTAGGTGGTCTTTAAGGTCCCTTCCAACCTAAACCATTCTGTGATTCTATGATTTGTGAGTATGGACATAGTATGTAACGGACAGGGTATCGCAAAGCATGTCCAGATACAAACAAGTTACTCTGTGATAGAGAAGGCTAAGCTTGAAGTCTCAGTTATATTGTGGGCTGGCATTATGACTTTAGAGCTTTGACACATCACTCTACCATTATCTTTTAATAGATTATTTTTTTTTTATTTCTTCCTGTCATCTGTCCTTATAACAGGCATAGCACAGCCTGGAGATAACAAGCAGCGACTGCGTTGTCTGTCCTAAACGCTGAAGCCCAATCCTTTCTGCCTCATTCCGCAAAGTCCGATACTTCAGCAGCTTGAGTTCTCTTTCAGGCTGAAACTTATTTATAAAGTGAGAATCCTGGAAGGGAACTTTTTTATTGTAATTGGTCTTAAGCTTGATCAGCTTCTGAGACTTCCAAGGCTTTGATGTCCATTCGAAGACTAGTTTAAGTGAAACAAACCCAGGCAGAAACCAACGTTAAATTGGTTAAATTTAACCAAGTAAAATTTCACAGCAGTTTTACAGCTTTATTGTACAAGAAAAGTATAATCTTACAATATCACTATTAATAGAGCTCGGATTTTAAGGGTACGGACGCCACTGTAATTCCACCTGCTTAATTGGGGCATTTGTATGTGAACTCTTCACCAAACTCTTCAGCTCTGGCAGCGTGTGCTTTCCGCTCCGCGCTGCTGTGGTGCTGCTGCTGCTGGACTGAAACCTGGAAAAAGCTGAGTTTTCTCGTAACTTCGTTCTTTTTGAGTCACTGTGGTTTTCTTTTCATTTTACCAGCAGATTTCTCCCAGTTCCTTTATAGCAACCCGCTTTAAAAGAGCATAGAAGCCGGGGGGGGTTGGTGGGGGCTTTTTTGGTGAGTTCCCCCCACCCAGAGTTATTTTTAACACTGCTGAAGTCCGGTCTTTGAAGTGAAGAGTTACACATTTTTGTGTGCCTGGATTTATTATTTATTTGGTGGTTTATTTCCAGACTTGATAGTTTTGTGACACTGTGGTCTAGGTGCAAGGCAGGCAGGAAAGCCTTTCTTAGTCTCATAGTCCTTTCTCTAAGTTCAGAGAAGGGCTCTTCGCTCAATAGGAGCTGGTGTTGCTGCATCTAGTGAGCGCTTGAAGGTTTCCAGGTGGGATTACATGTACATAACACAGGGAAATACTAGTTTTTCCAAGTGGGGGTATTTGCCTTGATGCCTGCTATGTTTGTAGGAATGTTTTCTTTGGACTTTTGAAGCAGACTGCCTGCTCAGAGAGTTTTTGTGTTTATTTTTTTTCAGGCATGAATTGATTTTCTTTGCTCTCGCAATAGTGGAGGTGTTTGGCAGAGCCCCTGTCGCAGTGTGACAGCCGTACCGCTTTTCAGTGCTTCTGGTACAGGCTCTGCCTGGCACATGCTGCCAGAACTCGGCACAAGGGGATTCAGTTAGGACTGGGGTAAGACCAAAATAAAAGATTAAGGGCACTAAATTTCAGCAGAGAGCAATTTGGAGAGCAACAAGAACTTCAGAGAGTGAACAGAAAGTGATGATGCAGCGAGGAGGGAGAAAGGAAGAGAAGATGCTTGGGAAATGAAAAGCATCTTCTGTGCCTCAAGCTGGCATGCAGTCAGCTGGAAAATACAGTGGGAACCTGCAGAAGTCACTCAAAGGTGATGCAGAAGGTAATCCGTGCAGACTAGGAAAGGAGTGAGGTTGTGGGCATGGTGCGTTTTCACACCCCTTCACGGTCTGTAAGTTTTTAAGGAAGAAACAATCCAGAAAAATTTATTTTTGAGCGTGGGGGGAAAAGCACTCGAGTGAGGATCAACGGACAGGGTGTGAACTGGGGACAGACAGGGTCCTTCCAGAGTTCTCAAGAATATACTAGACGATATACATCGCTTGAGGGTAACTCTTTAAGCAATTGCCGGGGAGTCCCCAGCGCGGAGAGGTGACAATAGGAGGGGGATGAAGCCAGCAGACACGCATGTGTGCAGTGATGCTGTGCAGAGCTCGCAGCAGGGTCATCTCTGCTGCGGCTGCAGAGCAGTGAGGCTCTTGGCACCTTGTGGTTGATTCCATAACCCAGCTTTGCTTTGCTTTGCCTTGGGAAACTCTATTTTTTCCAAAGAAGTTAGTCCCTTAAGGGCATTGCGCACTATAGTATCCTGAGTGGAGCCCAGGAGGAGGCGTACACAAAGCTGAGTGACCCAAAACCCATACCTGTTAGCTGTAATTCTCCTGTCATGTAAGACACTGCTAAAGTGACAGTCCAGCTAGTGTGTGTTGTTCCATGGGTTTGTAAACGGGGTGTTTCGGGACAGGCAAGTGCTGCAGGAGGAAGCTGGTAAGTGAGGTAAGAGCTGGGTCACCCCAGGTCTCCAGGGAGGTCAGAACAATGATGTCGTATCCTTTGGGAAGAGGCTGTTTGAGAATGATGCCCACTGAGGTTCAACAGCCTTTTGAGGGTTTATGAGGCTACAGTCAGGTAAATAGCCCAGGGAAAAATAAAAAAATACCTTCAGCCAAGATTAGGTAGGACTTCCCATGACACCATGTACCTGAGAGAGGTACAATAAAGTGAAGAGGATGGCTGTGGAGGGAATCGAAGTATGTCCTCTGGGGAGAGGGGGCCTACAGTAACTAGCATAAAATAACCTGAAAAGGGGCTGGACAGTTTCTCAAAATTAATTATTTGAGGATACACACCTCCAGGGATTCCGTGTGGCTAAGATGGGCTCAATAGATATGTTACTGAGCACGCTGGAAAACATCTGCCCCGTGAGCAGTATTGAGGTGGAGGGTTTAGAAGCACTGAGCAGCTGTGCTGATGGCATCTCAAAGCGTCTCTCAGAGTTTTTTATTAACTTGGCGCGTACAAGGAAAAGGGAGAATTAATTTTCAAAGCTGTGGTACCCTCAGGAGGGGCAGAGGTGGAGGTCAAGTTATGACGTAACTCTATTGTGAAAATAAATGACAGCAAACCCATTTTTTTGGCACAAGACTGCAGCGTGGCACAGGGAGCTAAGGAGACAAAGCAGCATCTTAGCTTGAAATGTGAATAGTCCCTTAATGATACTCACGTGATTTTTAATCATATATGTTTTCAGGCTAACTCTTGATTTTTGTTCGTTGCAGCTGCAGAACATCTCTCTTCACCGTTTCATCTCTTCGTGCTTCCGTGTCCATTCTGTCTTCTATTTTCTTTAAACAGCAGCCCTGGAGCAACCATGCCTCCAATAACTGATGTAGTTTGGTTATTGTGTGTTCTTAACTAATTACTATGATAGTCAAAGGATTTGAGTAAAAGCTGTAAGTGGAAATAGAATAGCTTTGGAAAAGGCCTGTGATGCGAATCTGCTGTACTTGGTTTGATTAGAGAAGTGTTTAAAACCCAGGAAACTTGGAATAGCTGCTTCCGTATTTTTGTGAAATCGCTTGATTTTGAAATCTAAATTCGTGTAAGCGACATATAATCGACATCACTTTTTAATAATCTTGAAATATAAACCGTAGTTTGTAGTAAAGTCAATATTTGAGAATATGGTACCGAATACAGAGCTGCCCTCTCAGTAATCAGCTGCTCCATTCGCACGCAGCAAGGGGAAATGTATGTAAGGTTTGAGCTTATGCTTAGTAATAAATTCGACATATGTATTTTAATAGTTACTGAGTCCTGTGTGTTCTTTCAGCGCTATCCAACTGACAAGGCGTACTTCATCGCAAAGGAGATTCTTGCTACAGAACGGACGTATTTAAAGGACCTGGAAGTTATTACAGTGGTAAGGGGTTTTAACTTTCTTCAGTGCTTTTCCTTTCCTTAACAGATTCATAATTGTTAGTTTGGAAAAACTTGGAATTTCTTCCAGGTACCAGAAGAAGAAAGTCCTATGGTAAAGCATAATCCATGAGCCGTGTTACCTTGTTCTGTAAGCCCTCACGTGGGAGAGCAGATTGTCTCCTCTGCACTTCCATCCTTAGCTCCACTAGCTCCATCACATGTCATGTTCATGTCTTAGGCAAACTTTCTCTTTGAAAACTGTGAACAGGGACAGCCTAAAAATGATTTGCGTTCAGCTTCAACGACAGTCATTGCTGTCAGCTCTGCTTATAATCTAGCCATCAGCTCTGCACTCTTCCTTGGGAAGCTTTTCTCTTTGGGCCTTCAGATCATGAGAGCAGATCAAAAAATTGCCATGGGTATTATGGATCTGTAGGGTTTTGAGGAGTTCTGTCTCTTTTTTATTGCTGCTTTTCTTTCCTCTCCTTTCACCCGGAGTAGACAAGTGAGTCCTTGTTTGGAGGCCAGCCTGAGTTTCCAACTCTTTTCCTTTAAGAGCTTTCTGCTCATGTACTCCAGGTTTGAACACTGACTGTTGTGTTTCTATGAGTTACTGCTTTCATTTCATTGGAGAGAGACGTTTGAGTCCCTTAACGCCATACGTCTTCAGCTGAGGTGTTCTCTGTGAGCTCAGGGAGCGCCGCCTTCCCTCAAATTCCTCCTGCAGGCTTCCCAACACTTCTAAAAGATGGGGGAACATCTGGCACCTCAAAGGATTTTTATAACATTCACGGCCCTGCCTGAAAGTGAGGAACTGAATGGTAACAAATTCAGTATGTGACACCCAACGAGATGCCTCCAGCTACCGAGTAACTTGCGCAGGGCTCCAAGATTTATGACCGGGCAGTTGTGTCTGCGTTGAAGTACAAGCAGTGGGGTAACATCGGCTGTGGCAGCTGTAATTTAGAGCCCTTACCAACCATCTCATCATTGCATAAAGAAACATGCTTGTGCCCGGAATCAATAATAAGCCTCAGATTTGTAATGTTTGGCAAGGAAAGAAATGACATCTTTTCATCTTTTCCGGATTACGTCTTCTCTAAATATTTCTCCTTCCTTCCTGCTGTTTCCCTGGGCACACACTTTCTCCTCCCGTCATCGCTGCAGGAGCAGAAATTTTTCTGCTAGCGATTAATTTCTTAAATAGAGAAATTTATTATAATTTATGATTTTTCCGGCAGTGGTTTCGCAGCGCAGTCATCAAGGAGAACGCTATGCCAGAGGGCCTGATGACGTTACTCTTCTCTAACATAGACCCGATCTATGAGTTTCATCGAGGCTTTCTGAAGGAGATTGAGCAAAGGCTATCGCTCTGGTAAGCATCAATAGTGCAGCGCACGAGCATCGAGCCCGGGGGTCCTTTTCCTACGTCCTCCCATCAACACCCTACTTAATCTATATTTGAACTGGTACTTCTGCTTACATAGAATTAAGGGAAAAGTATTTTAATAAACAATAGATTTACAAAAATACACTTTGCAAAGCGCATTTTGCAAGCACGGCCTTGTACGTGATATCCTGGAGCCGTATGAACTGTACACCAGACCGAGGGGTTTGTAATCACTGAATCATTTAGGTTGGAAAAGACCCTTAAGATCATCGAGTCCAGCCGTTACTACAACTTGGTGTTGTCTCTCTAGCCTTAGGAAAGAGAAGGAACACAAGGTCAAAAAGATACTGTGTGTGTTTATCAATACTTTCTGGTTAATGGATCTCCAGGTGAAAATCTAGGAAACACTTTTTGGTAATTAAGATTAAAATTTAGCTCTTGCAGCACAATGTAGTTCAAAGAGTCTTTTAACCTTTGTATGACTTTCTCCTGAGCTGACGTGTAAAGCATGAGAATCTAATTACCATTCAAAAGGAGGTGGCTAACGTAAACTTAAGTACGAACAAAAATAAATTCATAAATTCAGGTATCGTTATGACATTTATTCAGAAGTCCGAGGGGTTAAACTCTGAAACAGGTCTTCACACAAATTCATTTCTGTCCCTTTCTCAGTTTTCTAAGCATGGCTTTATGTTTGTTATTTTATGCAGCTTCCATATTTACTGTACCAAGTTTTCAATCCGCACAGTGAAATGGGAATGTCAAGGGGCTAAAAATGGCTGGAGGAGGCATTAATGTTAGTGCCGCTTCCCTTAATTTTGCTAAAGCAGTCCTTAAAATACATACATATCCGGGGAGCGTTTCTTAAAGATTATGTCTTGAAGTACAAGGGAAAGTGGAGGGAGGATATTGAAATTTCTTGATCTCCCATGTGCTGCGCCTTATTTCATCTCCTTATGTGTGTTTCAGGGAAGGAAAAACCAATGCTCACATGAAAGGAGATTATCAACGCATTGGAGACGTCATGCTCAGGAATATGCGTACTCTAAAGGTAGATCAAGGATTAAAATAACGGAGTCCCAGGATTGTTGAGTCTTTTTTTTGCTTTTGTCAAGGATGAGAGTTCAAGGTTTAGGATTTCCACTAAACTTGGAGCGACTTGCAAACAATTATTGGTGATAAACAAATTCAAAAGAAAACATAATAAAATATTTACAGCAAGGCTTTATACCACTGTTGCTTATTTAACCACCTACATTTACCTTGAGAAAAGGTGGCTTATCAGTTATTCAGTAGAAGACAAAGGAAAATTACTTAATTAGCTTCACCATCTCTCCTATATTTGCACAACTCAAACTCTCCCCTATGTAGACACTGTTTCGTAAGGTTGTTTAATTCCAAAATATAAACAGACTTTAACTGCAGAGTAGTTTCTTCTGAAATGAAGTCACCTTTATTTGGAGGAGAGTGCTTCCATGGGACAGTTACACTTGTGCTGTAGTAGTGGAGTAATTATTCCATTAAAACCAGTGGCTTGAATGGGAGAGCAGAGGTGTGTGACCACTGCTCCGACTATCCGTGCTTGCTGCGTTTGACGTTCCCAGCGGGCATAGGCACTATTCTTTAATAGCTGAGACAACCCTCTCAGCTCACTCAGAATTATCTCAACCAGAATTGTCTTAGAATGGCAAAATATTACCGGGTGGTGCTACCGGCTGTTCTCATGAGAGGCACACGGAGGCATGAGTGCACTAAATAGCAAACGGAGGGCAACCAAGCAAATATTTTTATTTTTAATACTGGTTTGTTTTTTTTTTTTTAAATAAACCTGTTGAAACATGTAATGTTGTTAATGCTGGTTTTGTCAATGCTTATGACAATATATGCCGTCTTGGATTAGATAATCACGGTCAGAAACAAAAGTAGAGCAGGGAGTGGATGTTTTTTCTTATTCACTGTGAAATCTATTAAAGACTGTTTTCCTTTGATCCGAGTAATTATTTTTCATGTGTGTGATTCACCAGGAGTTTACCAGTTATCTGCAGAAACATGACGAGGTCCTGACAGAACTGGAGAAAGCAACTAAACGCCTAAAGAAGCTGGAAATGGTTTATAAGGAGTTTGAGCTGCAGAAGGTTTGCTACCTGCCCCTCAACACCTTCCTGCTCAAACCCATCCAGCGGCTGATGCACTACAAGTTGATCCTGGGCAGGCTTTGCAAGCACTACACGGCGGAGCACCGCGACTTCGCAGATTGCCGCAGTGAGTGAGCGCTCAGCCCTATTACCTGCGAGGCAGAAACGCATTCCCATGTCCATCCAAAAAATTCTGCCCGTAGCCTGGGGGAGGCGAGCGTTACGCCAACAAATGCGATGTAAAGGTTTTTTTTTCTCCATGCAGAACCTCTCTGACACTTGTGTGCAGCTCTCTGAAATACACAGGAACTTCGATTTAGGTTACTGAAAACACAACCACTTAGTGAATACTGTAATTTAAATATCCTGAAAAAAAACCAAACCCACAGTATACCAAGTAGAACAGCAGAAAACTGGCAGGAGGCAGCTTATTTATTTTTTAAAAAAATAAATGTATAACTTACATTTTGAAATTAACTTTGTTTTTCCTCAAGGTTTTTGGTACTGGGTTTCATTGCTCTCCTACCGTGCTCACTGCAGGGCTCCAAAGCTTTCTGCAAGAGATAGAAAATTGCTTTAACTGCTAGTTTGGAAAATGCAAAAGATAACTTAAATTTAGACTGTTCTTTTTGTGTAGAATCAATGCTTTTTCAGGCGTTCCAGATCCTAAAGGTCCCTTCCAACCTAGACAATTCTATGATTCTATGATTCCAGAAAGTGATTTTCTCATGGTGATCTTGATGGATCTTAATATTTCAAGCAGAGCTAGGAAATGAGTCCTTTTCTTGTCCCCTTTTTTTAGCGGGGAAAAGAGTAGGTTTTTTTAGGAACTCTGTCATTTAGAAGTAAAAATGTGACAAAAAATAATTGCTTTGTCGTTTCAAAAGCTTGCGTAGTAAATTCCATTCATTTATAAAGTAATCTTTGGCAGAATAGTTGGCTTTAATTTTTTAATTTACTTCTGGCTTCGTGGCAAATGCTTTCTGCATGCGCAAACTCTGAGATACCAAACAATCTCCAGAAGCGTGGGAAGTGCTATGAAGTTGCTTGCTGATCTCCATTTTATTTAAAGCGTAAAATACACTTTAAGAAGTTGGTGGTTGGACTTCTTGTAGATCCATTCCAACTGAACTATTCAGTTGTATTCTACATCTGGCTATGCATTTCAGATTCCATTTTCCAGGGGCTAAACTTGGTGGCCTGGGTTTGTCTGCTCTGTTCCGATCCCCGGTTTTCCTTCCAGATGCGCTGAAGGAGGTCACAGAAATGACGTCTCAGCTGCAGCACAGTCTCATCCGCTTGGAGAATTTCCAGAAGCTGACCGAGCTGCAGCATGACTTGATTGGCATAGATAATCTCACGGCACCTGGTAGGGTAAGTACCTGTGCTTAGTTTTTAGAGCCTTTATTGTTTTTATTGCCACGGAGGTGCCTTTCGAGCATGTTTTTGCCATGGCTGCCTCTGACTGTGAAGGCTTTTATAATTGTCTTCATAGTAGGTCCCGTGGAGGTCTTGGTGATGTCCTAGGGAATAGATCAAAAATCCTTCTGCTTAGGCTCTGGCTACAGTCCGGTCTTTCCAGTACAGCAGACAGGGTGTACGCTGGGGTACGGTGCTCTGTGTTTGGGTGGGAAGAGGTATGTCCTGTACTCAATAGGAAACCCTCTGCCAGGTCTGCTCGTGGCTGTCCGACGCAATCTCTGTCTGTGGACCGAGACTGCATGGAGAATGTAGCGACGGCGGGAGCCACGTCGCTGGGCAAAAGTGGTATCGGTGACTCTGTTTTTCCAGGAGTTTGTTTAGTTCCTGCTTGGTTTTTTGTTTCTTTGTTTTTGATAGATATACTGAGCGTAAGTACAGGAGCATCGCATGTGCTTTTTGGGATGCTATGGCAATCACTGTGGTGGGATGTAAGTGTGATAGGTGACCTGCTGGTGTCCAACAGGAACTCCGCTCCTTTTCCTTCTCTTGCTTCATGGATTTAAACGGTGGCTGCAGCCAGGAGCTGATCCGTGTTACAAAACAGAAGGAAAGGTGTCATCTGGCCTTTAACAAATTCGTTACCGATCATTGCTGGGCACCAATCAACATCTCTGTGCTCTGGGATGAAAAAAAAAAAAGACACGTTAAAATTCTCTGTGTTTGGGAAAGATCAAGCTTAGCCTAACTTTTTATTTTCTGCTGCAGGAGTTTATCCGGGAAGGTTGCTTGTACAAGCTCACCAAGAAGGGTTTACAGCAGCGGATGTTCTTTCTGGTGGGTGTTGCTTCTGGTTTTTGTAAACACAAAGTCGTTGAGATAAAGTTGTCGTGAAAGTGTGTTTTCGTGTGCTTGTGATGAAAAACAGCAATCGTAACCCAAAACTCACTCTGAGGGATTTTGAGGTAGAGCGTGACTGCGGCAATACCGTCTATTCAGCTTGTTTCCTTAATGGCACATAGTTTTAAAAGAATTTTAAAATTAATTGCCTCTCTTTTAAGTAAACAAAAGAGCGGGTTTAAAGAAAGTAGGCCAAATTGACTGAGAAATGGTGTTTTTTCATGCATCTACAGTGGCCATTAAACTAAAAAAGGTGTCAAAAAATACTTTGGCCCTACCTGCTGTCTTCAGAATATTGATTGCGCGCTTCCTCCCTTTTTCAGTTCTCCGATATGTTACTGTACACGAGCAAAGGGGTCACAGGGACAAATCAATTCAAAATTCATGGACATCTTCCTCTGCATGGCATGTTGGTAAGTGGTTTCATGTTGCATCACGGCTTTAAGGAAAATGACTTTGTCTTAAGGCAGGTTGAGGCTGTTCCTTCAGGGCGCGAGGCCCAAAGCCGCAGGCTGCTCAAGGGCCAGTGACAGCCGCCTGCAGGGCTGCTGGCCGGGGACCGGACCTTCGCGTACCCCAGCCTGTGCGTCACACGAAGACTTGTCTGCGGGCGATAAGTTTATTCCTTCCATCGCTTTAGCAGAACAGGGGGAGCACAGCCTTCTGACCATTCATTTTCACGCTGCTGAGAAAGGCTGATCTGGCAACAGGGGTTTGTCCTGGCTCTTTTCCCCCGTGCGCACACCTAGTCCTCCTGCCTCCCCACCCCCCTCTTCTAATGGGACTGTTCTTTCTGTGTTTGATTTGCAGCTGATAGTGCTCGACCCACCGGTAAGTAATACGCTGAACCCTGCTCAGAACCTTCCTTTGCTTGCCCTGTTGGATGTGGCGCAGTGCTGCTAGGGATGCGGCAGTAGAAACCCACCGCATAGATTTTTTTTTCATGTAGAGCCAAAATAGACTTGAAGTAGGTGGTATTCATAAAAGAGTAGCTGGTTTGCGCTTATCGCAACCGGGCCGTAATCGTATTTGACTCAAATTCCTATCCAGCCAAGGAGGACAGCTTTAGTGTTTATCGGTCACCGAGTAGTGCTGAGAAAAACCTTTTCTTTTTCCGCAGGTGGAGGAGAGTGAGAATGAATGGGCCGTCCCACACTGCTTCACCATCTATTCAGCACAAAAAACCATAGTGGTGGCAGCAAGGTAACATTTCTTGTCCTCACTTGCCTGTAGGTTTGCTAGATACCAAAGAGTTCCTCTTGGATTGTTTGGTGCAGAGCCGAGGGGGGTTTGATGCGTGACTCAAACCAAACGCAGGACACTTCACAGCTCCTTTATCGGTCTCGTGTTTTGGGAAGGAGTTTAGTTCGCCAAATGGTGTGTTATTAAACACACAGCGGCAGCAATAACGTCGCCATTGTGTTGTTTTCCAGTTAGCTGAGTTGCCAGCGACACCCTTTAAACAACTGCTGTAAAGGAAAAGACAAAACAAAATCCAAACGCACAAATATTTTAGACACCCAAAAAGAATTAAAATCCAGAAAGTGCAAGTGGATGTAAGGAGGGGAGAGTTCCCGCATAGATCTCGGGGAGGAAGCTGGGAAGGGAGAGGAAAAATTAAAGGCTGGCTTGGAGAGAAAACTGGTCCCTTTTCCATGTAACGTGTCCCTGTGCAGCAAGTTTGGTGTCTTTTTTAACTTTATATCTAAAATGTACTTAGGATGTCTACTACCCCTGTTCTCAGGATCACCCTGAGGAAGTTTTGTCCCTCTGCGGGTCCCGAGTGGGAGCTGGGTACGCTCAGAATGCAGGGTAGGAGCACGGAATCTCAGCCTTAAATTTATGGGGCTTTTTACTGCTTGATAACCTGTTCTTGAAAAATAACCATTGCTGAACATTTATCAATCGGGTATGTAGCGGCACAGGAGCCAATACGTATGCAGACATGTTCAACAAGCACAATTTTTTTTTTTAATTCCAGCCTAACATCTGAAAATGTCAGTTATTTTTGAGATCAACCATTTCTCAGCAGCTGCGAATCAAAAAGTGCTTGAAGGGTTCTGAAATTTGGGAAAATACATGTAATCTTTACCTTGTCACGAGTTAGAAATAGCTCAAAGGTGGTTGTTTTTCTTATGTTACCTCTCCCCGCCTGTCAAAAAAAAATAAATAAATTGCCGCTGGGCTTAGACCACGCGTGGAATTTTCAGTCTAAATTAAACTGCACATGGTTTCATGTTTGAAATAACCCCCCAGCTGTGAAGCTCTCTGGATGAAGAACAGCGATGGCCCAGACCACATAATTCCTCTTCTGAGTCCGATAGCTCCGGAGGGGGATGTTGTGTGGCCCTCGGGCTGCCCATTCATTCTCTCTGCTGTAAAATCCGAGTTTTTTAATGGTTATTTTGGTCTTGTTTCAAGGCTTGAAAGTAGAGGTGAAGGCTGTATGAGGTCAGCTTCCTGTCTGGAAAGCTCATGCTTTGGAGGAATTTTTATGTTATTTTTATTTATTTAATGGAAAGGGACCGCTGCTTGTATTGGGGAGTGAGTTACGCCTTCCTTCAGCAACCCAGCACTGTTGTCACGGCTCCAGGCTGGGCTGGTCTCCATTCACACCGTTTGTCTTGCAGTACCCGCCTGGAGATGGGGAAGTGGATGGAAGACCTCAACATTGCAATTGAAATGGCCAAGAAATCAACAGAGAAATCTGACATGCTTCTCGAAAACTCAGTATGCCATCGCTCCAACAGTAAGTGGTGTTTCCTGCCTTCTGGAAAAGCATCAGTTGTCATGTCCTTTTCAATTTGCCTATTGTGAATTTGATTACATAAATGGAGTGGTTTTATAATTCACATGGTAATGGATAGTTATTGTGCTTTTGTTTTCTTTCAATTAAAAGATATATTCTTGTCTTCCTAGACTGATGTTCCTGGTAGCTTTAAATGCAGCAGAGATGCTCCCGTTGCAGAACTGTTAACTTTAGAAGGTCCTTATTCATCTCTTACATAGATTTTGCTCAATCTAACCATTTAGTATATTTTCTTGTCTAGAAATCTGGTGTCTTTGGAGATTCAGCGAATTCTTTTATAGCCCAGCGTTGGTGTGCTTGTCTCTGGTGGTGTTGTGGATGTGCTGAAACACGGAGTATTCCTTCTTGGAGCACTTTTTCCTATTCCTTACTAAGAATTGTCTGAAGATGAAGCGTGGGGATTTTTGTTTGTTTGTTTTACGCAGTATTGAGTCAGCTGCCCCAAACAGAGCTGAGTAATGAAAGCCATAACGATCTGCTCAGAGTGGCCTTTAGGAGCTGTGTAACAAAAGTGAAGTTGAAGTATTTTAAAACTGGACCATTGCAAGAGAAAATGGTTTTTCTCAAGAATCCCTGCTTCTCTTGCTCTTTGTATTGCACACTTTTCTTAAACCACTGCCGAATTCTCCTCCCCCAGGATCCTCTGATGAGGTCTCTCTAGAACAGGAGTCCGAAGATGACATACACTCTTCTCGTAGCTCCTTGGACAGGCAGAGCCACCACCGTGCCAACACAACCATGCACGTGTGCTGGTACCGCAACACCAGCGTCTCCATGACTGACCACAGTGTGGCTGTCGAGGTACCCGCAGGGCACAGCTCTCACATCTCACTCTGTCCGTCCTGGCTCGCTTGGCCACCGCTCGGCCTCCACCCCATCTCCCATTTCGCCTTGGCAGCATCTCTGTGTCCCGTGGGAGAGCACGGGCTGTTAAAAGGCCGCTGCATGCTTGCCCCGCTCTGTGCCTGTCTGTGTGTCTGCGTACGCATGCCCTGCTCTCCTTGCAGCAGGGCTTTGCTTGGGCAAAGGCTCCGAAGGAGGGAAATTTTAAAGGAAACCCAGGATATCCTAGGACTGAATTGTTTCTTCGGGTTTCATCAGCCTTGCCGGAGGATAAGTTACCTATCCATGATATTTTCCTTTAGAGAGTGACTCTGCCATACTGAGGTCTGTTTAGCTACCGTACTGCACCGAGAATCAAGTTCAGTGGGAATGCGATGTCTCCGCCCTTCCCTCGCTGGCGGGGGTGAGCAGCAAGCGTTAGGAAGTGCTGTGTTACGGCAGTGCCGTGTTACAGTGAACAGAGATTTATTATGTGCCCACTGAGCTGCTCTTACCTTGGGTCTTACCACGCGGCGTGGCTTGATGCGGCACTGGAGGCAGGTTTCGGTACCGAGTCCTGCAGATTTTGAGATGGATGTCTGTTCAGCGCTCCTTACACTGCTTGCACTGTCGCTACGTTTGGCAAGGTCAGTTGGGTAGGACACCTTCCAGGAGGCTGGCATGCTTGGAAGACTCCCAGAAGTGGGAAGGACCCTAAATACCGTGAAGAGAAAAAGGAGGTCGCTAATTAGACAAACAGCAATGCGGCAGGCTGCTGCATCTGTGTATTTGTGCCCTCCTACCTTCCCTGCCCTGCTGTTGAGGCACTTTTTGTTTAACGGAAGGAGTTAAAAGTTGGGCACTGAAGCTCCTGGGTTTTCCTGATGTAGAGGACGTATCGGTCAGCTCAGTAAAGGATGTCCTGTAGATGTTACCTTGGCTTAGGGTCCAGAAGTTGGGCACTTCAGCTGGCAACAGAAGTGGTTTCTACGGGAGGGGACAAGCCTTCCTTTCCCTGCTCGTGCCCTTGTGAAAGGCACCGTCTCGCTGTTCTGTACCCGGATAACGAGCCCTCCCTGGTACAGGCTCTGGCATTAAACGTGTGACTTCTCACAGCTCCCTCTCGCTTCGATCTGTTCCATGTTCTAATACCATCATTTTTTTTCACAATCCATTTTCTTTTAACAGACACCTTTCTTGCATCACTTCTCTTATCCTAATGTTCTGTTTGTCTTTCTCTCCCCCTTTTCTCTGCTCAGTTTTCTGCTCTCTTGCTGTTTCTCCAGAGCTTCCTCCTCGCTATTTGCTGGGCCAGGCCCAACGGCCCAACACAATCACCCATGTTTGTTGGTACCGGAACCAGAGCCTATCCCTGTCCGATTACCTGTGCATGATCCAGGTAAAAGTGCCTCTCAAGTTCTGCGCTGGTGGGGAGGAGCCGTGGGATGCCAAGGAAAATGTGCTTCGTAATTGCTCAGTGAGCCCACCCGTGCTAGCGTGAGGATGCCCCAGCCAGCCGGCGGCAGAGCTGTAACACTGCCTTGTTGACACAGGTTTTCCTCCTAGTTCTGCTTCCCCAAACGGTTCTCTCTAATTCTGCTGCGTGTTCTTTTTCTCTAATTACAAAATCCGTTTGCTGTCATTCCGTGCCTTAGGTTTCCTTATCGCGCCCCACAAGCGCTCGGGGACTGTCTCCAAGGTGGCAATGTTCAACTTTCCCCGCTTGCCATGCCAGGCTTGGCTTCGCATAGCTGCCACGCGGAGCTTGGCCACAACTCTGGCACCCTCTGTTGCCTCTTCCGCTTTATTTTCCTGCTCACGCAGTGTCTTCTCCGGTGTTTTTCTGGGCGTAAGAAAGGGTGGCTAAAGGGATGGACGCCCTCGTGGCTGTCACTGTTCCCCTGCCCACAGGCTGCAGAGGAGAGCGGTGGCTGGAGGGCCGAGTCGGTGCAGTACCCGCACCCTCTGAGATACGGCGAGCGCTTAAACATAAAGGGGAACTTGCTGTTGGTGGCGAGAAATCACTAATTTGTTCGTAAGAAGATAGTTGCGAATTAGTGAGCTGAAGATACAAAGCCACTCAGTCACCGCCTGGAATCTGTGGGAGGCCTTTTACAACAGGGGAGCAAGCGCAGGAACGGTTATGACAGGCAGCCTCAAGCTTCGTATCGGTGTCTTTTCCCGAAGGACGGCGACCGGTGGTTTCACGGTAGTTTTGTTTTCGTTCTGTGCTAGAACCAGCTCTCCGGATACTTGCTGAGGAAGTTCAAGAACAGCAACGGCTGGCAGAAACTGTGGGTTGTCTTCACCAACTTCTGCTTGTTCTTCTACAAAACGCACCAGGTGAGCAAATGTAGCCGAGGGACCTGCATTTGGGGCGTCGGGGGCAACCTGGAGGTCCTTGGCGTTCTGCCGTGGGTGCAGCTCGTTGCTGTTTGAAGGAGAGTAACAAGTGGAAGAGAAGGTAGTCCATAACAGAGCCAGGCTTTGTAAGGCTCATGGGCCTTCCTTGGAGAGTTTAATTAGGATTTCCAATCCTGTTCATGGTCCTGACCTTCTGTAGGTGAGGGGGAAATGTCTTCTCGTACAGCGACAAATGGAGGTGAGGGCATCGGCAGCCTTTGGTCAGGCTCTGTCCGTTTCTCTCCCTGCTGGGCTTCGGCATCGGGGATTTTTCTGCCTGTGGTGCATTCAGCGCCTGCTTGGTAATGAGCTGTGCTGCCGTGCAGCCTGTGCCTTTTCATCTTATTAACCCAATAAACTGTGTTTATTTTGTTTAGATTTCTGGCCTCGAGGCCACGTTTCTTTTGGGAGTGATATTTTAACTTTTGCGTCAGATCCGTGCTTGGAGTTCCAGAGGGAGGAACCCTCTGTGGAGGGGGACAGGGCAGGAGGCAGTGCCGGGCAGGGGAGGGATTAGAAGCAAATAACTCCATAAAAACAGTGAAAGGAGTTGGGGGAAGGTTTCATTTTCACAAAAGATAAAGGCTGCTCCTCCTCCTGTCCTCCCCTAAACAAAAATACAAAGACCTTACCTGTAGAGTACAAAAGAGTGAACGCGCGCTGGGATGAACTGTGTGGCAGGGGATGCCCTGCACTAAGCGCTGGGCTATTGGGCTTTTCCAGGACGATTATCCCTTGGCCAGTCTCCCGCTGCTCGGCTACGCAGTCAGCTCCCCTGTGGAGGCAGACGGCATTCAGAAGGATTATGTCTTCAAGCTGCAGTTCAAGTCCCACGTGTATTTCTTCAGGGCTGAGAGCAAATATACCTTTGAGAGGTAATTTTCCATTTTCTCTGTCTGTCTTGGTATATAACGCGCTGTTAACTCACTGGTTCATCATCCAGATCCCTCTCTTTCCTCCTGACTACCTCCTAGTCCGAGTGAACTTACAGCACATTCTCGGTAATAAAGTTCCCTTCCTCTTCCTACTGCTGATGTTTGGAGGTGTCTCCTCTGCCAGAACCATCCTCCTTGCCGGGGAGAGCTGGTGATCGCGCCTAGAGCTGGAGGCTCCGCTTTGTCTCCAGAGTCTGGGGGCTTCCCTGGAGCTGGGGAGCAGCGTGGGTGGACGGGCCGGGAGATGCTCAGCTCCACTCCGTCTGGGGAGTCAGATTTCTAGGTTAATGAGACTTCTGGTGAGAATACGTTGGGTTTGGGGTTTTTTTTTTCTTCTCCATCTCTGGAAATGGGAGTGAGGACACAAGGCTGAGAGCAGCAAGTGCAGCGCTGCTTTTCACTGTACTGCTTTCTCTGTAGTTACGTTCAGCAGTGCTGTCAGGGGCTTCCACACACGGTCTGAGGTGAATCCCGTTTAAAATACGTCACATACAAAATTTTGCTATTACGTTAGCTGTCGAAAAACCCTTGCGTTGCGTTCTGCCGTGCAGGGCAGGAGCGGTTGTTTTGGAGTGTGGTTTTATTGAGGAGGCATCACACACTTCCTCCGTCCTTGGGAGAGTATCACACACTTGTGAGCAACGTACGTAGCAGCCACCCGAGGCAGCAGAGTTGTGCTCTTTAATCCACTGGTCTCCTCTAGTGATTTCAAGGGGGAAAAAAAAAAAAAAAGTCGAATTCACAGTGGATGTTTGTCTTGGTTTTTTCCCCCTGTTGCTTTGCTTTCTTCCATATGAGCAACTCTGTTGGATAAATAATTTTAAGAAAAGCGATCCATTGACGAAGGAAAATTTTTGTCAGCCCATCCTCCTTAGTAAATCCTTTCTGTACACTTGCAGGAGAGCACAGCGTGCTCTCAGGGGAGCTCTCTGGAGCTCAAAGCACTCTAGAGCTGTTACTTGGACAGGCAACCGTGTTCCGCACTGTATGTACCACATCTCAAGCTCTTCATTTGAGGAGTTAAATTTCCTAAAAAAAAGGGTAGAAAATGGCTGTTCCATGAGGTTTGGTAAAAGGGGTGCAGCTCACAACCAAAGGCTGAGATGATGCATCTGTGCCTGAGGGTTTGAGCATTTCTCATGTCCTTTCTCGCCAGGTGGATGGAGGTGATCAAGAGAGCCACCAGCTCTCCAGCCAGGTCGAGCCTGCTGCTTCCGAAGGGCGAGAAGGACAGTCACACAGACTGAGGTGGGGCAGAGCTGGATCTCTGCTGCAAACGTCAACAAAAGAGGCAGGTGGAAACAGGAGTCTCTGGAGTTGATAAAGCAAAGAACCAAGAAGCTCACTTCCACCCGGTAGGGAAAGTGGGAGCGAGGGATTTGCAGATGGGGACCACATTCGTCCCCTGTGGTATGGAAGAGGGTCAAGTCTGTTCCAGTTGAACCTACTTAGAGAGAACCTAAGAGAGAACCACCTTGTTTTTACGTTTTTGACTGGATGGTCAGCAAACACAGGAGAAAAATAGCAGCTGTCAGCGGTGCGACTGGCTCACAGCTGCTGGTGCCGGGGCTCGCTGGCTCCCAGAAGTTCCTTTCCCCTGACGCTCGGCATGGCTGGCTGTGTACAACCGCTGTCTCGCTGCCGTCAATGTCACCCTGCCGGCACAGACTAACAGGGGATCCACAGATGTGTTAGCTTAAACACGGTTCACTTTGAACAGAAACCGCAGCTCTCGTAGAACAACTCTGCTCTTTGGAAACTGCCACGGCAGCACTTTTCCAGGGGAAGCGGGAAGAGCGCACCTCTGCTAAGCTGTTGAGGTTTTGGTGTATTGTGGGTCGGTACAGGTAGGGTGCGTGGTTTTTCCTCTGAACTCTGCTACGGCACACGCTGAGAGGGTCAATCGCTATTCTCGTATCAGTTCCAGTTTCTTTAGCCGCCTGTAGTAGGCATCGCTTAAGGCATGGGATGGCAAACACACTCTCCACCCGTATGGGGGTGATGTTTTCGAGGCATTTAAGCAATGTAGCAGAACAAGCTTCTCTGAAAGCCACTGTTGCTTGTGCTTGTGTCACACACAGACTTCTGAAAATCCCTATTCTTACATTTAAATTTGGGGTGGGATCCATCTTCCGTTTCTCATGAAGGTGTAAAAGTCACTGGATTCCAGATGGAGCACTAGCGTCTGGGGACTCTATTAAATCTCTGTATTAAATCTGAAATGTTTGCAGTTTGTTCTATTTTTGTAAAGCTGTCACCTTCGGTTGCCTCCACAGAAAGACTGAAATAAGCCAAGTGCCACCAAATGCTGTTGGATGTGGCTTTGATGGGCTCTAGGGACTCTGCGTTTATATTAGATAGAGAAATGTTTGTGTACTAGAAGAAGGAACAATGAAGCGGTGTAGTGAAAGACAAAGGGAAGTGTCGCCTGTTATGGAGATCCCTGTGCAAATGGGAAGTACAGAGGCCAGCGTGTGCGTTCTCCAAGGCTGTTCCAGGTTATGGTCTGGAACACGTGTGGGATGAGGACTGCAGGGAGGGGCTTCCAGAGGGATTTTCCGGACCGCTCCCTTGGCATTTGCATCCTAGAGAAGACAAGTGACTGCGGATCCAGCCTTCACTATCATGTCAGAATGACCATTGTCCCATGTAAGTTAAATGTACTTAATTTATTAGTGTCTTTTCTTTTTTTAATTAACTGTTGTAGGTGTGTACACACGGATTGACTAGATATAACGCAGCTGAATATGACTGTTGAAAGTAAATAGCATCTTGGTACAAAACTATCTCGGCCTCTTATTCCTGAGCCCACCATCCCATTTGTGGCCACACTCGTGGGAAGACGGATGACATCTGCACAGGAGCGTTGCTTTTCCTCAGACCTGCGAGAAGAGGTTTCACGCCGTCGATTAACAGGTCCTTGCATTCAGTGGTTTTCTTTCCCAGGTGACACTGACTGTTCCTTTGTCACGGTCACATACTGGAATCTTTCCTCTTTCATGGGAACTCTCCCATGCAATTACTGCCCTTTGCTGGTTTCCTGCAGGGCAACTCTGCAGGAACGAGTTGCAGAGAGGAGAAGCGGGGTCTCTGTCCGCAGCTGGGGGGCTCGATGCTTTACCCCAGACTTTACTTGCCCTCACCTACTGTTGCAGGGCTTTCTAGCACCAGGATTCAAAATGCTTTTTTAGAGTGTTCAAGTTACTGGGTAGTTTTCCAGGACTGTGGTTCTCGGCTCACCCACCGTCAGCTCTGCTCCATCCGCAGCAGAGACAGCACCGAGTGAGAGTGATGTGAGCAGAGGAGCCAGTGTCACCGAGCCCCTGAGTGCCACCAGGGGCACCTGGTCTCTGCTTTAGCCTGTAACACACGGAAACAACTTCTGACATTTAGAAAAATGACTGAAGAACTCAGTGGAAGGATGCACCCTAAAGGTGTTAGCACATGACTGGGGGGTACTTACACGGCTGATCCACAGAGCGGATTGTGACCACAATACATTACTGACCACCTACGCTCTGTTTATCCTCCTGTCACCGCTGTGTAGCAGAATAGTACCACTACAACTCCAGTCACAGGAGAGATGCAGTGAGCAGGAGTCCTTCCTTAAGACTTCAGGGCAGTTGAGGAGCAGATGATCCTTTAGTTATGTGCTTGACCTGCAGCTCAGTATTTCCTGGCCTGAAGATGCGCGTGCTATCTGCGGTGGCTGCGGTGTGGTCCCTGAACCAGGTGCTAGCTGACCAGAAGCTGAGGACAGCAGGCAGCAGAAGTCCCTTCTTGGGTGGAGAATGTCAAGCTCAAATGTCTGTGCATTTAAAATGCAGGAGCGCAGGCTATAAAAACCAGAAACTTTACTATTCCTGGCAAAACTGCTTACCTCTCACCTTGGCAAGCTTGCACACTGATGGGGATTCCAGTGGCATATCAGTTTTTCTGTGAAATATCATTGTAATATTTTTACTTTACCAGAACACCCTGCAGGAGTATTTTTTGTCTTTACTACAGTCTTGAGCAGTTTCCTTAACAAGAGCCCTAGGAGGGAAAGAACAGAATACAACTGGTCCTTAAGCATTAGTTCCTTGCTAGCAGGATGTACATTAACAGCGAGCTGAACCCATGCTCTTGGGACCTCATGACTTAATATCCCTGGTCTCCTTTCATTTCAAAAAGCCATCATTTCTGGTAAACACTACCAGTTTTCCCTGCTTCCCACAGGACCGGCTGGCTGTCCTCTCGGTGTAACACAGTCCCCGCTTTCATTGCTTAAGAAACCAGAACAACTAAGTTTTTTGCAGTAGTTTCTACCACGTGTTTAACACAACGTACAAGGTGCAGTCACCAGAACAGCTCCAGTATCTCCCCCGGTGACAAGAGTGACTCCCCGTTACACCAGGTGGTTCATTACCTCCCTCTGTCCTATTGGCTACACCACCACAGCTTTATCGCTCCTGAAGTGTCAGTGAGGAGCAGGTAGAGGCAGTGTCCAGCTGCACTCATACCTCTGGGGTGCAAGTGGAGCACTGCTTGCATGCAGCGAAGTTAAGTACGCGCTTGTGAAGGTGCGGAGAGTCTGATGGTTGGGCGGACATTAATTGTCAGAGCTTCCCTTTTATAAGGCAGACTTTCAGTATAAGCTGCTCCCAGCTCTGCTCCCTCACCTTCTGGCTTGTTCCCAAAGTGCTGCACTAAAACTACCCTTCCCCACTTCAGCTACAGATCATTACAGAATGGTTTGGGTCAGAATGGACCTGAAAAGACCATCTCGTTCCACCCTCTTGCCCAGGTTGCTCCAAGCCCCGTCCAACCTGGCCTTGAACACCTCCAGGGATGGGGCAGCCACAGCTTCTCCGGGCAACCTGCGCCAGGGGCTCACCACCCTCAGAGTGAAAAATTGAGATGAGAAAGGCTGCACCACTGTCCTGTCACCAGCAATGAGTACAAGTACGTGGCATGTAACAATTCCCGAAAAAGCACAGTCAGAAGTACATGTGTCAGTCTCTCCTTTTGGCCCCAAGGAGACGGTAGCTGAGACAGTACTGCACAGCTCAGTCACAGAACCAACTGTAACCTTTGTGTTTCTGCTTAGGCAAGGACAGTCATATGTGAGGTTTTAAACACACGCTTAAAGCGGTGTCTCCAAAGCATTTATCCTGTAACTGAGATCACACGTTCACAGAGTGGTTGCAGTTGGCAGGGACCTCGGGAGGTCATCTGGTCCAAGCGCCCCTGGCTCAGGCAGGGCCCCCCAGGACCGTGTCTGGACAGCTGTCGATTATCTCCAAGGACGGAGACTCCACAGCCTGTGCCGCTCCTCCATCACCCTCACAACTGCAAAGGGAGCAAGACGAAGGCAGAGGTAGCCTGTTGTCAGCTTCTACAGTCACACCCAAGTCAGATCAATGAACGCATTCCAGCCAAAACTGCCGCAAGGCATTCTCCAGAGCACAGCTACACTGTGTGGGCTTCCCATGACACCAGTATACGGCAGCAGAAAAGACTAACGTAACGTGCCTTTCACTGTACTCCCTCCTTGCACAAGAGTATTTAAAGGGGCTGCCTCACTGTTAGATGTACCTGAGGCAGGAAGATGCAGGGGAAGACCGCAAAGAACACAAAGAAAAGCAGCTTGAACAAATCCTGTTTCCCTAATAATACCAAGTTACACCAGCCTCATTCGTTTTGTTACTTTATTGAAAGTGGCAGATCCCTTTCAATGTTTTTAAAAACTAAAACCATTGTTGCTTTGAATACTGGACAAAGTCTGTGGGGATTGTTTCCTTTAAAAAGTTTACTCATTACACTGCAGTGCGTGTGAGTAATAATACAAGGTACCTTATTGACACGATTTGCTACCGTCATGAACAGCAACTTGAAAAGCAGCAGTAGCCCTTCAGCCACCTTTCTGCTGGACTGCAGCCTCTGCCTTCCACCTCAGTACGTTTCCTGTCTGTACGTTAACTCCTCCTCCTCCTGAGGAAAAAAGATGGGTTTGTTCTGGTTTTCATAAACGCAGGCTCCGAGACAGCTCTCACCAACTGAGAGCCACCGCTCCGCAGCAGATCTCCAGCAAGATCAAACAGCAGCACCTCTTCTCTACCGGACAAGTTCGTGGTGTGTGCCGAGACTGTATTTATCCATCAGAGAGGAACAGTAAAGGATAGTCATAAGCTAAAGTGAACACCGCACACCGGGACGAGGGAACGTATGGTCCTTTTGAGCTATTTTTAAGCCCAGCACTTACAATCTGCAGGTCTGAATCAAAGTACCAAAAATCAAGCCTTGTTACTAACAAAGTGGCCTGTCTTTAAAAAAAAAAAAACCCACAAAAAAACCGCTGAACAGCTACAGCTTTTGTTCTCAGTGGCTTTGGGGCCAGCCACATCATTCACACACAAACACCCAGACAGAAAAATCTGGATAGCTAAGGTCTTGCTGACTTAATGGGAATATCTTTACGATTAGAGAGCAGATCTCTAAGCAACCAGCTATCAGAAGTTATCTTCCTAAGTCTATTTTTCTAGACCTTTAAAGTGTAGATTTAAGATCTGTGCGTTCACCTGAATTAAGGATTTGCCTTACAAACTACTGTTGTACAGAAAGCAAAGCTAGTTGGGATGGCTCCACTGGAATACCTTAAGCAGCCAAGACGGCAGCAGGTGCTTTAGTTTCTCTGCTAGCAAACACCAGCACAGCTTGTCAATTGGAGCAGAGCCCTTGGCCTCAGCGAGTTTAGATCCCAGGCAGAAGAGCTAAAAAGGGAAAGCTGAGAAGAAAGGGGGACGGAGGCCTAGAACGGCCTTTGCGAACCCCCAGCCACACCTCGCGGATACCGTTGCTGCCAGCCATGCAATTTATACCTTTCTGTAGAGGACAGGTTTCTTGCCTCAAGAACTGCCACGCAATGTCGAACTGCCTTTTGAACTGAAGCCCTATCAGCACCGTTGGCTGCTGTGTTCCCCCCGCCCCGTTTTTTTTAATCCTTCGGCAACATTTGGGCACACACAGTAGGTGTCTACTCAACTGCGAGACTAGGACTGCCAGACCTGCATATCTAGTTGCTTCAGTTGCAGAAAGCACCCAGGAAAAGAACTCTACCAGCTCCCAAACCAAGCGTAACCACTTTGCCCTCCAGGCCCTGGAGACCCAAGGCAAGTTCTGCTGTTGCCTGAATTAGGAGAACCAAGGCCTAATACAAAATGATGTGCCAGAGCCAAAAAAACATTACGGTCAGCAAACCCATCCTCCTGTGAAAGGACAAGCTGGGGAAGAGCAGCAGCGCTTTAGCTCAGCTGCTGCTATACTTGAAAGCTTTTCATTACTAGTGTGTGACGGAGCTGAAGCAATCCTCCAGAACAACTGGAGAGCTGCTCTAACTTTCCCGGAGACTGTAATGCACGGAGAGCTTCCAAACATACCTGCACTCACACATTACTGCTCACAAACACTTCTTTAGGAAGGGCAGGAGGCTAAACCCATCAGACTCGCCTTTGAAACATATCTCAATGGAAGAGCATCTCCCTCTTTTCCAGCAGCCAGGCATTTACCAGTAAGCTGTGAATCAAACCAAGCCAAAATGGATACATCCATAGGGAAACAATTAAAAACTGCATTGATTACATTGTAAAAACAATTAGACCACCCATCTCGGGTTCTGCAAAAGGTCTAAACTGTACTTGCATTGCAAACCCCACCCTGGGTTATCATGGAAACACGTGTAATATGAAGGCTCTGAAATGTCCTGGAGTCCGTAACACGACGTTACATCCAACAGCAGATGGTGGTTTGGATTAGAGATGTAGTTCTTATGAAGCTGGAAAAAAATCCTTCCCCCCTCAAAACAGCAGCTGGGAATGTAGGTGTCAGCGGGCAGAGGTCAGGTGGTTCCGACTGTGTGAAAACCTGCAAGGAAGAAGGAACAGGTGGAGTTGGTCACATCTGCCCATTTCAAGCCCTCACCTGGAAGGCGGCAGAGGCCGAAGCTTTTGCAGGCATCACCAGGACACCTTCTGTGACCTCTGTTTGCTTGAAAGCTTGAACGCCGTAGCAACAGAAGGGCTCAAGATGGCCAGTATTTTCAGTCCTTAATACCCGAGGCTCTTCTCTGCCTGACAGCATCCGATGGATACCTGAGCTGCAAGGCACAAACTACGCCAGCTTAAACCCATCAGAAATAAATGCTTGGAAAGCCCAAGTTTAAGGGTGTAAAGGCTGTAAAGCTTGGGTTGTATTTACATTAGCAACTGGAGCACGGGATGGAGCCTTTAGTCACATGGCAAAATACTTTACTTCCAACCTTCTAACCAGTGAGGGGCCTAACGTTAAGTTTCCCGGCTGGGGAGGAAAAGGCAAGATTTAGGATAGCCTGCTGTGAAAGGGAGAAAAGCCAAATTAACATTAAATAAAGCCTGACAGACCTGTGATCAGGATCGGATGTTGTTACCTGCAACACATGGATGTGACTGAACTTGGTGCCAGTACTGGAGGCAAAGTATTGAGCAGCAAAGAACTTAGTTCTACCAGACTATACGCCTTCAGTGGTTTAATAAGTAATTCACTTCAGGAAAAATACACTCTCCTGCTACCTGAAGGTGGGCAAGCAGAGTGACTGGCTGCACGTAGTGCTGCAAAGCGCATTCGTTGCAATGAAACAGAGACTCTGTATTCCAGAGGTGATCCTGATGGCCTTTTGCATAGTTCTCGCAATCTGTGTAGCAGATCCTGCTACCAGCAGGATGTCATATATATATATATATATATTCAAGATGATGGTGAATAGCTGCATCTTTCTGGGCTCTACAACATTCATCTACACTACAGAAACCTGTTCAGTGTCAGAAAAGACTTCTGAGGCAGGAAGAACTGCTTCCATTAAATGAAAAGCAGTTAAAAGAAGTCACTTAGTGACTATTAGGTCAGCTGTCATCAATATTCACTTTTTGGGTGTCTTTGCTGAGCATCAAGTTTTACCATAGTGATGGAGTATGACAATGGTTCAGTTCCCTGCCAGCTCTACCCCAGCTCACACTCTAGTGGACACTCACCTTTGTACCCGCTCCACCATGTGTGCTATCAGTTTGTCGGAGATGCCTGGGCAGGACTCCTCAGCCAAGCTAAAGGCATTCTCCAGCTCCTCCATAGCTCCCACGTTGCCTCCAGTCTGCTTGTGCTTATCTTTAAGCTGCAACCCAGAAACAGTGCGTTAGTTCCTTACCTCATTGCAGAAAGCACCGGTCAAGCAGTGCAGTACGGACATTAAGTCCCTTTCCCTTTTAGTATGACTCCACAAGGGAGACCCACATTCTTTGTAAAAAAAAAAAAAAATAAAGGGCTCTTTTTGTAGGTCAGGAAGATGGAAGTCCAATGCCTGGATTTCAGACTTTCCTCCAAGTACTAATAGCAATTGAAGACCTTAACAAACAGGCCCTGATGTACTCTTAAACTAAATGATATTAGAAATGGATCAACAGCCCTGAAAACCCAGAAGTAGTAACCAAACAAAAAACTCCAGCTGTATCTGAACCAATACAGTCACCTTTGCTGCTAACAACAGCTTAGCACCCAGACGCACACACAGGCTCGCGGACAGGTAGGGCAGAAAATATCGTGACACCAGGAGTTAGTCACCACCACTTTTAATAACCGCATAAAAGTTAGAGTTACTTCCAGTGACTGGGAGGCCAAGGCAGACTACTGCCACGCTAGAGATCCTGAGCCACTCGGCCTCCAACACTCCTCTCCAAGAGAGAGCTCTCCCCAGGGGGACAGGGGAATGAAACCCACGCACCAAGACCTCCGCGTGCAGCATCTGACCTAGATGAAAAGCTTCAGTTCGCATCTATCATGGTTAGCGCACTCTGACTAGACCTCACCAGCCACAAGTCTACTTGCACGTGGTTCCAGTTGTTAATTTGAAATAGTTAAACCTCTGTCATTAAGGAACTCCTGACGGGTCACTGATGCTGAGCCTGAAGGAGACTGTTGCTGGAAAACCCACAGCCCCATCCTCTGCCGCATTGCCCCACCTCCTTCACACAAGCAGCTCGTGTGGCAGCCCCTTCCCTAGTGCGCATCATTACACAACGAGCTGAACAAAAATCAAAACCTTTTGTTGAACAAGCAATGTCTGCCAGCTAACCACTGTCCAGTTCAATTAAGCTCCCCAATACGCTGATTAAAGGGCTTTACGTAAGCCTCACAGTTCTTTGCCTGCAATTCTAGGATCAGCCTTTCCTGTTGTTGGAGCTCACCTTTTCTCCACGGTCCAGAAAGCAGGCCACTGTGAATGCTAATCCCCAGCTGGAGCCGTCCCTGTGCTCCAAGTCCCCCGCTGGAAACAAACGGTTCCTAGCCAAGAAGAGCTGCTGCCTCTTCACCGGAGTAATTGCTGACTAACACAAAGCCTCAGCTGTGGGAGCAACTTGCACACACCTCTGCTCATTCAGAAGTGGCAGGGGGCATGGAGGGCAACTCAATCACACATCAAGGATACAGACTTCTTAGGCCAAAACCAGTTGTGATGCTAAAGCCAAGGATTTGATTTGACATCTACCTGATCAAAGACTGCCAGCCTCAGAGCAGAATGAGACGCAGGGTCTGTCCTGCAGATGAGTTGCCAATTTATCATCAGCCTTTGATGCCAAGCCACTGACCTTTAGTTTGCCCAGCAGCCTGTGATGCGAGCAGTCTGTGATCCTCTCGCTTTCCACTGCAGAAGAGCTTTCTGGAGGTTAGCAGGGGGTTAGGGAGCTGTATAGGTTGGCTTTTACTCACTGGTTGGCCCTCCAGGCCCAAATACCCCTTTCCTCCCTTCCCCAGAAAGGACAGACAGCTTTCCAGATTTGCAGTTGCCCACATCTGTGTGAACGACCCACCGTGGGTCATTTTCAGTATTAACATCCAACAATACACACGCATATAAAAGATTATGAACAGCATCTCAGTAAGATTTCAATTCACAAAGCCCAACTTCAGCCCTTTTACAGAAAGAGGTGATCAAAACCTAGCAGGTCTAAGAGGCACTAAGACATCGGTGAGAAGGAGAAAGTCTGCTGTTGGTAGGAAACTAGAACTGAAAAGAACAACACGTGCAACCAGCAGTGAAGCAGATTTCCTCCCTGGAGACTTGGAGAAAAGCTTTCTTCCAGGCCCCTGTTACTGCACGCAGAAGCCAGGTTATTTCAGAGACTGCCCAGAACCTTCCCTTCACCTGATTTCACCAAGTGAGATCAGCAGAGCTGGCAGGAAAATCTAATCAAAGGAGGATCAGCAAATCTGGGACTAGTGAGTCAAACTAGCAGAAATGAAAGGCCCAAGAAGCCACTTCCCACGTGGAACTGGCGCAGCAAGGCTGGAAAGGAGAAGAACGAAGATGCACTCATTGGTTTGGAGAACTCACAGCTCTGAGCACCCCCTCCCCCGGAATGCTCTTTAACAGAAAGGACTGAGAACCAGATGACAGGGATTCTGCTGCACAAACAAACAGCCTGCATCGGAAAACAACAATAGTTTTATCCATTTTTATCTCATAGGTCCAGGCTTGTGAGACCTAGACTGCCTGCCTTGTGCTCTAACCTCTGGAAGTCAAGCCCAGTGGAGTACAGAAGAGGCCAGTTAGTTAAACTCTCAATTCCCAAAGCGTGCTGTCTCAACAGCCTGCTTTTCAGAATGACCCCTGCTTCCTGCCCCGCAGCAAACCCTCTTTCCACATAGCGCCAGACCCGACAAAAGAGATTTACATCCAGAGACTATCCCTGAAAAAGCGCAGCTCTCTGCTGGGCCACCCCTGGAACAGCATCAGGATCCACAAGAGAGCAAGACATCAGGACCAGAGAAAGGGTCTCTGTGACCCAGCACCCCAAGAAAAGAACCCCGAGACACAGCGTCTGTGTAAGCGATTTCTTCCAAAGCAGAACCTCCTTTCCTACACTCCTGCTGGAAACAGCAACTGAAGCCCGTAGCCAGTAGCCCCCTGTGCTGGTTTTGGCTGGGATCCTGATCTCCAACGATCACAGACACCAAGAAGGTTCTACTCACCTCCCCAAAAACTGGGTGAACAAGCGTGGAGAGACACTGTGACCGTGGTTGCCTCTTGATGGGCTCAGTAGGCTAGAAAGCAAGACGAAAAGAAGTTACAAGCACAGGCAAAGGCTCCCAGGGCACACAAACTACTAAGCCTTTGGTAAATTCACAGCACCTCGATGGCAGTGCCCTCACCAGGTCTCAGGAAAGCCACAGACTGCAGCACCCTGATGATGTGGCAGAGGCAACTCTGGGGCATTAGCCCTTGATACCAGACTAAAGTAAATTTTAGACAGAACACGAGTGACTGGTGGCTTCCCTAAGACCCTCAAAAGCTTGTGTTAGTTCAGTCCGTTTCTGAAGAAACGGACAGCAAACAGACCTTCTGGGAACCATGAAGAGCCATTCCTTTGTGCAGCTTGCTCAAGGAGTTGGGGCGAATAGTTGGTGGGAATGTCCAGATTGGACCCTGGTCTCCATCCTCTGTGTCTCCATCACTGCAAATGAAAGGGAGGTCAGGACAAAGCCTCAGCTCCACACGCGGGCTGTTTTACCCATGCATTCCCATAGTCACAAGCTCTCCCCCACCTGACTGCCCTGTCACCACAGGGCTCCACCCATTTCCCTGTCCCAGAAAAAAATCCTAAAGAGAAACCGTATCAGTCTCTACAGCCCATATACAGCACCACAGAGATCTGAGCCAAGTACTACATCGGGTTTCCAAATCACCACAGCCACCCTTCTGCTCTGGCCAGCTTGAAGACAGTTTCAAATACTAGTTAAATTTAGGAGAATTTCAAGACAATCCAAGCTCACAATTTGAGGGGCCAGGCTTAGGGGTTGCAAGCCAACCTCCCAGAGTCATCAGTCACTGCTGTCCCTGCCACTACAGGTGGAGAGAAGCTCTGCAATACCAGGAGGGCAACAAAGCGCCCTTCCCTTATCCAAGGCTCATAGCCTGATCATTATCCTCCACATCAGCAGCAAAGCTCTCTACCCATGAATACACAAACACACATACGCAGCTGTTGCCACAGTTAAAGCCTGCAGTTCTTTGGAAGGCGATGCATTTAACTGAACGTCCATAAAACACAGGCATCGAGAGCCTTGTTTTACTAGTTACGCACATGCTAGATGTTTCTTGTTGGTACTTCTCGCTCCTTACACTCAGCAAAGAGGCTCCCCAGGTGAAGGCTAGAATAGAGTACTGGGTCCCACTGAACAGGAGGTAACAAGCCTGTTTCTTCAGGCAGCAGTCAGCTGCTCCCACAAACAGATGCTCACAGGTCTCCCTGAGCTACCGTAAGATCTCCAACCCAGGTAGGGAAAAGGACCTGGGCTGCTGGCAGGAGGATACCCCGGGGCATGCAGGGTACAGCGGGGGCACCCCCTCCACGCAGAACATGTACGTACATATCAGAATCGCCAGAACTGGAATCTTCTCCATGGCCCTCCGACTTCCAGCGCTTGAATCGATCTATCAGCTCCATTAGGAATGAGGTTTTCTTGGTGTAGCGTGTGATGAACTTGTGCTTTAGCAACTCTTTAGCTGTCGGCCTCTGGAGCAAATAAGGAAAGCATACTACATCTACCTTCTCTGTACACTAAACATGCAAGCGCACTGACTTCAATTCTTGCCAGGCTTGCCCGTCCATTCTGCAAGCTCAGTACTTCCTTCTCTCCAGGAGCCTTGCACCAAAAGGTCTTCCTGCTAAAAGAATCTTTGGTCTCTGCAATACTCTACCCAAATTCACAGAAGCACAGCAATACTCACAAATCTAGGATCTTTATTGAGGCAGGCTTCCACAAACTCCTTGAAGGGCTTGCTGTGGTGACCCTCAAGTGTTGGAGGGTTATTTTTGGGGATCAGGAAGAGAACCCTCATAGGATGCAAGTCAGAATTGGGAGGTTCTCCCTTTGCTAGTTCAATGGCTGTAATTCCAAGGGACCAGATGTCTGCCTGAAAGAAGAGCAAGAGCAGTGACAGCACAGAAAAGCAAGGGGCAAGTCTGCAACGTGGAAGCATGCAACCTTAGCACAGCTGAAAGGCTGACCACCCGCTGAAATCAGATAGGGTGTTTCACGTCTAATAGACAAACTTCTCCAACAGACCCTGAACCGTAGCAGGAAAGTATCCTTGTTGCAACAAGCAGCACTTCCAATCCCTTTATTAACACTAGCACAGTCTCATATATAGGAGCACCAAGTAGCAATCCTGCTCCTGCTCCCAGCTCACCTTAAAGTCATAAGCAGACTGTTTGATGACCTCCGGTGCCATCCAGAATGGAGTCCCAACAAAGGTGTTTCTCTTGATTTGTGTGTCTGTCAACTGTCCAGCCACCCCGAAGTCAGCCAGTTTTACGTCTCCTTGCTCCGAAAGTAGCACGTTGGCAGCTGTTCACATAAATAAGCATTAAGTCCACCGGCTTCTGAATCATCTCCAGCCCACATAGAACTGAACACTGAGAATGGACCTCCTGTAGCACCCTCCATTTCCCCAGTGAAAACCCTCAGCTCTGATTTCCAGCCTCAGCCTCATTCTCATGCTCTGACCTCTGCTGTGTAACATGGAACAAGTTCACACGCTTGACTGGATCAGAAGGGTAGCAGCAAGGAGCAGATCTCAATGGCCACACAATCAACTAGACCTGATTCCTGGCCACACAAAGAAGAGAGGACAACATGGCCCCAGATACCTCAAACGGTCTCAATTTTTCTTCAGAGCAGCATTCAGCACAGGTTAAATAGTGCTCACAAGTCCTGGTCTTGTACCGTTTCACACTCGCTCAGCTTAAGACAGTGGCATTGCTCAGGTTTTGCCACGGCGGGTTTTGTAGGACCTTTCCTTCTGAGAGGGACCCTAACCACCAACTTTCAGCGTTTCCCCACTCTGCTGGCAGCCAACAGTCCTGCACAGCCTGCAGCGCCAGAAACGTGCAGTCTCACATACGCAACGGAATTTTGTCTACGTATCTTCCTGCATGAGGTTTCTCTGCGCTGCTTGTTCACATCCCCTCCTGCAGAGTGTCAGAGCAGTTAGCACCCTGCACCGCACTGTCCTCCTGCAGCACTGTCCTCCCGCCCTCCTGCTGTCCTTTGATGCTCTATGCTCGGTGTGAGACTGCTCTTTGAGAGGCAGATGCCAGGTCTCTACGCTACATATGGCCAATGACTATAAAAAAATCAGTAACAGGATGAGCTGACACAGTGACAGGATGAGCCCTGATTTTCTAGGGCTGTGAACCCTGCCTGAGGACAGCTCACCTTCACAGTAAGTTATAACCGTGATAACCGGTATACACACACCTTGGAGTTCAGCAGTAAAGCAAATGTCCGGAGATAACCGAAAGTCGGCTAATATTTGAGCATGCCTTTCATTGACTCCTTTGCTTTAGCCCCCTGCCTGTCTAAACTACAAATGCCAGAGAAGAGCTACAGATCCTTACTGTTACTCTAAAGACATTAAAAACATGAGTTGCAATAAAATGACAAGTATCAGATTCAGAAACAAGCAACCCAACAGGAAAAGCAGCACTAAGAAACAGTCTTTGAAACCTCTCAGATCATTGCTGTATAATACTTCTGAATCTTATGTTAGTAACATCCCTTACAAGAAAGAGAGATGAACTCTCCACTCTTACCTTTGATGTCCCTGTGGATCTTCCTCTCAGAGTGTAGATAATCCAAGCCCTTTAGGATTTCTCTCAGGATAGTAGCTATGTAAGTCTCCTCCAGGGGTCCCGGCTTCAGCTGATAAAGGGCAGAAAGATGACTTAAAGGAGGGTGACAGATCCTTGGATTTTCCAGCCTCTCAGTTTGTTACTTGGAAAACTTAGCCAAGCAGGTCATATTCAGCAGGAAGCACCTACTGCACACCTGGTGCGCATTCTGCGGGCAGAATGCTGGACTTGCACCTGGCAACATTAAATGGAAAATCTTTGGGAGATTTTCTGTTAGACTATTGAAGGCTTCCTAGACAAACAGCAGGATGCTGATCTCTCGCTTTGGCCTGGAAATATATTGGTGAACAGAACATCTTCACAGTTTCTCTTGTTCAAGTCTCTCTGCTAGCATGCAAGAACTAAATTTCAGCTACTGCAACAGCCCAGAGACAACTTCTACCCTCTGGCTGTGAAGTACTGTATCAAAGCTCTTCTCCTTTCCATCAGTTCTCCTCGAAACAAGTCCTGCCTTCTCAGTTCAATAACTGAGGTTCTGAGACTAAGATAACTTCTGCTGACAACAGGTCCCCCGCTACACCCTTCCTCCAAGTGAGTGCAGGCTCAGCAGTTTTCACTACATGACCTTAGCTACTGCTCTGGAAAAAACAGGCTTTATTGTCCTAAGGAGAAAAGCAAAATTCTGTGACAGAATACAGCACAGCAGAACTCTGCTCATGTGTTTATTCTGCATTTGTATTCCCTTAAAACCTGGGTAACTTGTTAGATGTCATTTGTATTACCAAACACCTGGGAATCCTGATCATAGACCAGGTCCCTCTGAACCTGATGCCACGCAAGCACTGAACAAAACCACAAACTCTTTGCAGGCGCAGAACTTTGATTAGGTGAAGTATGCATTCACGCTGCTCAAAACCAACTGGCTGCAGTCACATTTCAGTTCACTAGCTCTTCCCATTGTAAAGCAGTAGAGCATGCTGGAGAACAGCGCTTTGACAGCTGAGCTCCGTGCAAACATTTCCTCTGTCCTGGGATACGCATATCCAGCATGTCTGTCCTGCACCGCCTACCCTTCAGGCACAGGGCTGTCCAAAAAATGGTATGTGGCAAGTGAGTGTCTGGCTTACGGGCATTTCACAGACCAAGGCTCCAGCCAACATTTGTCATGGTCCAGAGCTTACCACGCACTTACCAAATCCAGGGCTGAACCTCCTCCTAGGTACTCCATGATTATCCACAGCTTAGTGCCCTGCAAGCAAGAGCACAAACCAAGAACAAAGCCAGTAATAAAAGCAGGCAGAAAAGTGAAACACCCCAGAGGCAGCAAGACACATGAGTAGTCCTGTACACAATCCCAGAGATGCTGCACACTGCAGCGCTCAGAGGCTTAAGGAGGGAGCGCCCAGCTCCCTCTTTCCTGCTGACACAGCATTATAGCAGTGGACCTCCCCCCAGTACATTTCTTTCTCTCGGTCTGCAGTTTTATCTGAGCAAGCTTGGTGCCCCTACAGGCACTAGACTACACAGCCCACAGAGACAAGCATATTCTCAGGTCGGAGCCATTTAACATCACTCCAACCGATCTAGCACATCTCCTTCTTGACAATGACAGGGGAGCTTTGTTGCCTTTGATCTCATTAACTGGACTGCCAGCTTGAAGGGTACGATCAGCAAGACGCTCTCTTACACCTCAGAGAAGAGATTTCCAGAGCGAGGTTCACAGGGCCCTGGCAGGGGATAAGCAGCAGATCCATGAAACCACAGCTTGCTTGGTGCTTTCAGTAGAAGGCTGAGAAAATGCATGACCTTTGAAAAATATGTAAGGAATAATCAGGAGCCAAAGAGCTCAAGAACTGTTTGCTACAGACTGTTTGTTACACACACAGCTGGCATGCAGAGGTCATCACTACTAGTAGCTTCCACTTGGGATTCCTAAACCTGTTCTCAACAGAAGTGGTATCAGCACTCCTGCAAAGACTCAGGTCCTGTTCTTTTCATCATTTCTGATAAAATGATGATCACAACATCAACAAAGCACAGTTTCAAACTTCTCTTCTTTCCAGAGGCATAAAGCCCTCAGTGGTACTACCTTAAAACTAGTACTGTGGAGAAGTATTCCACAAACTTCCTGTCAAGAATGGTCAAACCGGGGAGAGATCACCCTCTTCAATGAATCATCTTGTCTCCAGTGAAGTGCCCTGCTCTTGGGATCACACTCTACTGGGCATCTTGCTCCCATGGGCTTTGCAAGTGTCTTAAAGCCCAGCCTCCTATTAAGACAACATAAATGCAGTGAACAGAGCCACTGCTGCTCCTGCTGCCACACTTACACTCACAGATTGAGCGCCTTTCAGTGCTGTATGCCACCACCAGCTGCAGCACCCATAGAGAAGCCCACCCTATTCCCAAAGTGCTGGCAAGAGAATTGCCGTGGCTTTGTCCTACCTTCAAGTAGGAGCCATAGTACCGAGTGATGTAGGGACTATCGCACTGGCTGAGCACCGTAATCTCCTGCTGAATGTCCTCAATTTCATCCTCAGCCTCCTCCAGATCAATGATCTTGATAGCAACCACCTCCTTGGTGCGGTTGTCGATCCCTTTATACACTTCACCAAACGATCCTTTGCCGATCCGCTCCAGCTTGGTGAACAGCTCCTCAGGATCCACCCTGGAGTGCTAAACCAGAAAGCAGAGATGGGAAAAGTCCATGAAGTCCCGTGGCAGCCTGCAGAGCACCACGCATACCCACCCGTACAGTTCATCTCCCTATCTATGCATCTACTGCATTGTTTAATTCACCTGAAACTCACATATCCTAAAAGGTCTCCGCACGCTGAGAAACTTAACACAGAATATATCCACAATGAGAAGAACTAAAGAAGCTTTTCACACAGGCTTTCTGCCCCTGCAGACTGTAGTGGGGGTGAAACGGGAGAGAAGCCCAGAAGAAGAATGTCAGCAAGTATCTCTACGGAAAGCGTCAGCTCCTTTGGGACAGGAGTGCTCAATTGCAGGCACCAAACTGATGCCAAAGCAGCTCCATGAGCAAGCACTCGCTCACACTTGAATGAAAAGGCAGGCAAGGTGTACCAGAACCAGACTTCTTTTGAAGATCCGGGTGAGAAAACGGGCACAAGCAAGAGACTTGTTCACAAGGATGTTTCCCTAGTCTGCCTTCCTGCATTCCAAGATTTGAATGATTTGAAAGATTTGCACCCTTCCCTACCTGTTTGGAGGGTGGAACACTCCAGTAATATAAATACCAGTTCACAGTAGCTGTCTGCTCTGCTGCAGCCTGATTTCCAAGCAGCACCCAGCCCAGCTCTCTCCAGATGTTTGCAGAGGGAGCCTCGCGTCTTTTGGAAGGTCAGCAGCAAGGCGGCCAGACGCTTGCCTATCCCAGCGGAGAGAGGAGAGCTGAATGGACACTCCATCTGCAGACCAGTTTTTCTGGAACAGCTCCTCCTCTGGCTGGCACACCCAGATGCAAAAGCAAAAAGCATTTCCCTCATTAGATAAGCCCATCAACTAGGAAGCTACTAATACGATCATCATCGAGAAGTACTGACTCTTTAACAGCAGCTTCAAAGTTAAATCTTTGAAACCTTTTCATCTTCTTTATTAAGATGAGTATGGACAAGAAAGGGAAGAAATCAGAATCATTTTCTGATGCTATTTCATTCTACCCAGCTGCAGACCATGAGGTCCTGCTCTGCCTCACGCTACTAAAAGGCTCTTTGTGATTAGTTTTTCTGCTTTTTTTTAAAAAAATAAGTCTAGTTTAAAAAAAAAAAATAAATCTGGAAAATATGGCCTGACCCACAGGAAGCGGCCAAGCCGTTACAGTGAGTTTTCCACACCCAGAACTTCTCAGTCTCACCTCCATCACGTCACCCAGGGGGACCGCTCCCTTGCAAGGGCCTTGAGCTGGCAGAGATTTTATCTGAGAACGGGGCAGCTGCATTTTTCCATCTAGCACCAGGTTCTAGGAGCAGGCCATCACTGAGCAGCCCTAGGCACTGCTTAATGATTAAGCCAGCCAGTCATTACAGGTTGTTTGCCTTCTGTGCCCAGTGCATGGCTATATGGAGTAAACCAAGCTCTACAGTCAGCTCACTCAACAGGATTTCAACGTGCATTCCAGTGCAAGATACAGAAGGAAAACCAAATATCCTTGTGCATCCATGGCAACACCCAAACAGGCTGTACTTTGAACAAATGCACTGGAAACAGACTGGAGGGGATATGCAGAGATGAAAGGAACTGGAGATACATAACAGGGCCTGGAGAGAGGGGGGGTAGGGGAAAGGAATATGATTTGAGAAACGCCCGGAGACAACATGAGAATGACGACTGCAGCTCAGGGAGAACAGTCTGGATAGTCCATGCTCACAAGAGGCCAGGAGCAGTTCCCGCCTCTTGACGAACTTACAGGAAGGGGCAGCAAGGTGGCCCAGATGTTACCTCGCACAGTACCTACCGCACTGTAAAAATGCCACTCGCCACATCAGCCACTCCACACGTCAGGGAGAAGGGAGAGAAAGAGGATCATCTCCTAGAAGCACCTGGCTCAGCTGGTAAAGGAAACACTATCCACATGAATCCTGCCGGGAAGCAGCCCTGCAAGAAAACCTTCCTCCGCTCCCACGGAAGTAATTTTTCCATGAGAAAAGAAATGGCAAGGTGTAAGTTACTGCTCCCCTCCTCAGCCTGGCATGGCACATCAAAGAATCAGGACTTCCAAGAACAGGACATCAAACGTAAGAGCACCGACTACTGCAGGCAGCTTTTGGGACAACCACCATTTTATGTCACAGACAGCTCCATAAACAAGCTTCCATACTTTGATGCCAGTTTATCCCATTTTCTGTGGAACAAAGCAGTTCAGGTAGGGGCAGTGAAGGAGACAAATGTTCCTGACAAGCACATGGAAACTTTGCCCAAGGGACTCAGGAAAACAATATGACTCTGGTGGGCAGAAGAGACAAGCCCACCACATTAGGTTAGAACAGGAAACTTTGTTTGTAGGTACTGGATTTACCTTCCCAGTACCTGTAAGTTCAAAACCGATCTGGAAGTGCTTCGGAGCTCTCAGGCGACAGGGCAAGAGTATGACTCTATGGAGGGTCTGAGGACGTGCAACCCTTGACGGAGTTGACAAAAACACACAAGTCATACGCAGCAACAACCAGAACGTAGCGAGCGAGTATGGGACAGAGTGGTAGAGACTTATTCCAGCCATGGTTACAGTCTCCTGGACACCTGCGGCAGGACCAGAGTCTGCTAACGAATGTCTTCACTTTCTGTAAACAGGGAGGAGGAAACAGGCCCATCCCCGATTCAAGCAGGTCAATGTCTGCCTAGTGGAACACCTCGTGAACACCACAGAAGACATTGCCAGCTGGCATTTTGTGGAAGCAATCCTGAATTCCCATGACAAACTAAGATAGATAAAATTACACTAGTCTGCAGGACACCTGCTCAAAAGCTCTTGTCCATTAAAAAAGTTCCTGTTTGAGCTGACGCATGGCAACTCGCTGCTGATGAGCAAGTGTTCGGATCAGTGGGCCTACAAGCCTCAGCACTCACCAGACAGCAGAACAAATGCAGTTATGCCAGGAACGTAGAGCCATCCGAGTGCACCGCTCTGTCAGAAAAGCATGCTGCCGCTCTCAGGGGGCTCAAGCCGGGGGGGGGGACAGGGGAGGAGATGAACCTGTTCTGTGTCGCCTGACTCTCCTCTACCCCAATAAATCTACACCTGCAGACCACTGCAACGAGGGGTGTAACAAGCACGATCTGTCCCTTTTCTAAATACAAATTGATCTCAGCGCCAGTCTTGCTGTCAGGGGATCACCCTGGCTGCAAATCCATTTCCTGGAACTGCACAGCTACAAACGCACCTGAAAAACTTCATTAGTAGAAAGTAACAGAATCCAGTTGAAATGCTTTACACCTGCAGAAATAAGCATAGATAACCCAAAGAAGCTGTTTAGCACCTGTCAACTCTGCAACTGCTCACTAGCTTGGGATCTTTCCATTTTCTTCCACTTTCACAGAACTCATCAGGGCTGCAAAATGGAGCTCCAGGCCAGAGTCTGAAGAGCTAGCTGACCAGCTGCTGCTCCTTGTTCTACTACAAGGTGTAAAGTCGTTAAAGGATGGTCACCTCATCGTACCTTTTTGCTTGACTGAATGTCAATTAAACAGCGGTTCTGGAGCAAAAAGCCTCCTGCTGTTTCTCCCCATTGAGAGCAGTCAGACACTAGAGATGGCTCAGTCAGGCATGAACAGGCTTTGGGGAGAGCGCACACAAAGCACTATCTTGGCTGTATGTGCAGGAAGGGGAGAGAATAAGTATGACAGGGATGAGGACAATCTACTAGTAATGTGCTCCACTTCTGCCCTCCAGGATCGAATCTCACAGCACAGGAAAGAAGGATGCTCTGTCATGACAGGTGTGGGGGTGTTTGCCATCATGACTGATGATGCCATGTTTTAAAACAGAGCAACTCACTGCAGACACCGGGAATTCAGAATTGCAGTGTGTTATGAGACAAGCCTGGCAGTAACACCAGCTGCTTCATGGGGAAAGAATGGGTTTGGCAGCTCTGCCACCTCCAGCTGCAGAGACATGATATCCACAGCCTTTCAGAGGAGACTAGAGCAGAAGAGTAAATATCTACCCTCCTTTCAAAGCTACTGCCTGGAAAGACAAGCTGCATATTGGGAACAGATGCAAATACCCTTTGAACCAGCTCAAGGTCTTCTCTCTGGGCTGTGTCCGGCTGGATCTCGCTCTCAAAAGAGTCATATTCAGCATTGTGAGCAAGAGTCACACCTGCATCAAACACTGAGAGGTCCTTAAACCTTTCTGGAAGTGAGAGTTCCTTGGTCTGGGGTAGGTCAGGATCAGAATCACTGTTCTATATGGGAGAAGTCTGTAACAGAAAAAGATTGTCAAGGCCACAATACTGTACGAGCTGAAGCCGACTGGGAGTTTGGCAGCCTCCAAAGGTTTATATGGAACTACAGCAGCATTTAGTGTTACTTCTGACTAGAGCGCCTTCCAACCAGCCAAACAAACATCATTTTCCTCTGCCAAACACAGTGGAAGGAGGAGGTTGGTTTTAATAAACCTCAGCTACTGACCTTCTTTCCTTCACTGCCTCCTCTCCTCCCCAACTTCCTACGCTACACACTAACCTCTGGGCCACCACCAGAGATACCTGCAGCAGGCACTATGTTCTCTTTGTGGAAATCAGCTTTGTGTCTGGAAACACTTGAAAACTTCCCTGTCTATATGACATTTGTGCACAACTCTTTTCAACTGCTAAACCTGAAGCAGTTTTGAACTTCTGAAGTACAGACAAGAGGGAAGTTTGTGTTCAACACTTTGAAACACGCAACTTTGTCTGAGGCTCCCAACTTGCTTCACAGATAGTATTCTTTTGCTTCAAGGGAGCATTACTTAGCCAGAGAACTTGAACGGCTTCTTCAAGGTCACAAAAGGAACAACAAAACGAGAAACGGAGCTCAGATCAGAACTTTGAACACAGTAATGCAAATACATCATCTAGCAGATAGAGCTCCCAACAAAGACGGAGGCCCACTGTGCTGTATGTACACAGCAAAGGGCAGCCAAGAAAAGAGAGCGAGCCAGCTAGCTGAGGCAGGGAAACGGAGGCAGAGAGGTAAAGCAACCTGGGGATTTGCCTAAGGTAACCCTGCACATCAGCAACAAAACTGGGAATCAAAGACAAGCCAAGCCTCTGACATCCCAATCCAAGACTTAGTCTCTCGATTTTCACAGTACCTCCCACCACACCCTAAACTCTGGTGAACAGAACTTCAGGCCAATTCCTACTGCCCTTCCAGCAAGCCTCAGTTACGTGGATTACGAAGTCCCATCAAGGATTCCATGAAGAGACCTGAGGAACAGACAACACAGACTGGTTTCCTATCCCAGGACCAGACAGAGAGTCATGGGATGACAGAAACTGAGAATGCCTTATATTTGCATAATAAATTCAGAGATGAGACCACTGGAACTCTGATAAGCTTCATTAGTGAATGTTGTGTACAAAAAAGCTTCAGAGCAACCTCCTCTGTAGCTAGAGAACTCAGTTCTCCGCCCTAACCAGACAGTATCCTTTCCTATTCCTTTCATTTCTCTCCCTGTACTATGACTCACTCAGGCACTGTATTTCCATTTAATTCCATACACGCTTTGGGGAAACAGTTTATGTGAAAGACAGCATGCAAACTAAAATGCATTGCAAATCAATTTTAAATCAGAAAATGTTTGGAGAAAGCATCATCTCAAACCACTACAGCTTTTAGTATTATAATTCTACACCTAGGAGCAGAACAGAATGCCAAAAATTCTCACAGAATGTGGTTTAACAAGACCTACATTCAGTATTGACATCTGCCAATAATCAAACACGCCCCACAACCAAATTCAAAAGAAAGAAGATTCAAGCCAATACTATTAATGTGGTTTAGCTTTAGTCCTGAGCCATGACATCATCCTTCCACATTCCTCTTATGAAAATGTGATCACAACGACAGGACTTAACCACATCCACTGAGGCTGATATCTCTCTCAGAACAATTAAACGTTCAGAACCAAATATCGCCACCTCTTATGCGTTACGGTTACTAGCACTGTTTTTCTCAGGCTACTGTCATGAACACTTCAGTAAGGTATGTCTGGCACAGCCTGCACACACAGCTTTTCTGTTTCCATTTCTAGACTTCCCCTCCCAAAAAATACTCGATTCCTGTCTCCCTAGGAAGAGCAAAGTTAACCTCAGAGAAAGGCGCTGTACTGGGCAAAGAAACCCCTTTCTATATGGCTGGCAACCTAACACTGTCAGTCCAACACTACCACAGTGTAAGACACAAATCAATCCACTAACAGGAGTAAGCTGAGACGTGTGCAAGGGAGATAAAGAATGGCAAAGAGTGATTTTTCTGGGGGTGTTATGTTTGCTCTTGATAAAAGAGTTTAAACCAATTTTTTAATCACCACTTACCTGGCTGGCAAATTCTCTCAAGTGAGCCATGCCTACAGGATGGTCAGACATCCGCTTTTGCAAAATCAGGGAGGGTTGGGATGTCGTAGCACAGTGGGGAAGCGATGCTTTCTCGTCCACTGGTCAGCTGCGACAAGCAAGAACACAAAAGCTCTAATTCGAGGTTCTCAGAGCCTAGCTTGTTCCCCAAGAGCTACCTTCATCTTTTTTCTCCTCGATTTGCAGTTCTCCTTGGACCTACCAGCCCACTCTAAGTATGCCAGCACCTCCTTGCAAACCCCATTTCTCAATCTTTTCCAGACATGCCTTCCAGATGTATCAAGGAACCTCACTTTAATGATATACACTAACAAAGCCTCAGGCACCATTTTCCCCACCATCACCTCAGCACCCTCCCTAGCTTTATAGTTGCTCTTACAGCACCATCCCCTCATCACCACATCCCAGTACAGCCCACAGCGTTATCCGCAGACACCCCTTTCCTCCTACTGCTCCCCAGTAATCCTCTCGCTGAGCAAAACCCCCTGCTCCCATACTCCCCAGTACACCCACTCACAATGCTCAGCTCCCCAGTGCACCTCAGGGAACCCTGCAGCATCCCCCCCACACCCAGTTCTGCCCCCAGACCCCGTGCTCCTCAGGGCTCTCCTCCACCCCAGCAGACCCCTCAGCCTAGCCCAGTCCCCTCAGGGCACCCCTGGCTCGATCCGGCCCTCTCCAGGACCCCCTACCCCAGTGCTCCTCAGCACGGCACCATCAGCCACCCTGCGTGTCCCCCTGTCATGGTGCCCCCCCGCCCCCAGCCCTTGCTCAGGGACCCCTCACCCCACCTAACACCTCAGCCCCCCCCCCCCCCCCCCCCCCCCCCCCCCCCCCCCCC
>RSEF01000009.1:5408950-5443075 GCA_003993805.1 Himantopus leucocephalus
TAGATGATCTCTAGAGGTCCCTTCCCACTCTGAAAATTCCGTGTGTCACGCAGGGTGACAACGGCTGTGCGTAGAGATGGAAACGGCTGCTAAGTGACTGGGTTACATGGTGGCTGGGTGACATCAGGTCAACCTGTTCTGTACTGCTCCGTGGAGTCATTATGGGACATTATTTGCAGCAGCAGCTTAGGCACCTTGAGCCTGGAGAGCCCTGAAAAGTGGTAGTACTTTCCTACCGTAAAGAAAGCTGTGGAGTACAGCAGTTAGCCTTAGAGGGTGCACTAGGTGTTAAGTGCTCTCCCCGAAGGTGGAGTGGCTTAGCAGGATAGGTGGGTTAAAACTTTAGTGTAAAACGTACAACAGAATAACTCTCTCAATGCTGCAGTGCTTGTTTGGAGAGGAGCTATTTCTAGCTCCACTAGTACACCGAGAGGCTGAAGTGGTTTTCTGTATTGTAATTCTGGACATCAGTGATGGGGAAGAGCGCTATTGCTGCGTTATGCAGTTAAGCAGTAATACTACAAGAATAGAAAAGTTACCTTCCTGACAAGAAGAACCTTCTGAATTTGTCACCTTCCCAAGGTATATGCTTTTGCTCTGAGCAAAGTGGAGCTTTCAAGCCCTTGGAAAAAATGCACTTGTACAGAGAGGAGCAAGAGTTGGACCTCACCAGCAGTTTTCCTCTTTGCTGTGGTTTATAGTTAGTGTCTGGACTTGGCCACTGAGCTTCTGTATAGCAGATGCTGCTCAAGCTCATGCCAGAACAGTCTCTGCTTGAACTTGCAAGCTACGCTGACAGTTTTGAATGGGGATGTTCTTCCCACTCACCAGCTCCAGGCCTTAAACCTTGCTCCTTGTAGGAATGCATGCGGGAATTCAAAAAGGAATCCATACTTTACAAGATAGATCAGACTGAGCTGGTACTGTAGAAAGCCGCTTGCTTTGATGATAGCTCTTGGTGAGATCCCTGCTTGTATGGAGACTGCAGCAGACTGTTAAAGCTAAAGTAGTCTTGTTCCTGCTTTCAGACTGTGTCGCTACAAATCTTGCAATATTGACTGCGTGAGGCTTGCTTTCTGCTGATATTGTGGCTTTTAAGGCTGTCTTGAGCGTTCAGCAAAGAAAAGAGCCTTTATCTCCCAATTCTGCTGGCAAAGTGGAATAAGCGAGAGTGACGCTTGCAGCTGTAAAGCTCAGCGTGCAGCTGACTCTCCTGTTGGCTCAGCATCCCTTTGCTTCCCACGGTGACTAATCCCTAAATTAAACTAGGGTTCTTCCAAGCCGAGAGCATGGAGTACTTGTTCTTCCGAGCCATGTTCCTGTCTAGTGGCAGAAGACAGTTTAAGATGATGAAGCTGAATCCTGGGCTCTTGCAGACCTCTGTGCTCTGCTGAGGCAGGAATGGATGTGGCTAATGTAATTCCTGGAGAGATTTTTGCTTTCCTGCTGGTCTCTTCTGAATACCCTGGAAGCTCTGTGCAGGTGGGTGGGTGGACCCCTGTTTAATGGAGTGGCAAAGGTTAGGTGCTGGCATACAGTTTATCTGGGGGATGGAGCTGGCACTCGCTGAATGCTTCAGGAGTGAGTCCTGCCTGGAACCACAGAGGATCTATGGAAATGAGTGTAAATGCTCCTTAAAACAGAGAACAAAAAGCTCTGCTGGAACTGATAGCGTGACATTGTGCTTCAGTTACTTACCTGCTTTTAGGAGCCACTAAATGTGGTTGAATCCATTTGGAGTTACCCAGGAAAATGAGGAGAAAAAGATGGCACTATCCAGAACTGCTGGAGGAAAGAAGCTTGTTTTAATTGCCTGTGCAGATTGGCCAAACCCCTACTTTCTCACCCGTGTCCAAACTAGGAACAGAACTACTCAGCTGTAACTCTGATAAAACCACAGTGTGGTTATACTTGTGTTTACAAAGATCTCTGCAGTTAAAAGCAATAGCCTAACTCACGCTTCTGAGATGCTTCTGGCCCCTTCTGCGTTCAGGCTTTCCTCTGTGAAACTTTCATTGCGTCTTTCTGAAGCTGTCAGAGCTGTCTGAGCTGATGTGCTTTGTGAAGACAGCTCGGATGCCTGGTGACTCCTTGGAAAGGAAACTCACGGTTTCATTTGTGTGTTGAGAACCAGAGTTTCTCCAATGGAGCAAACCCATTGTAATGCTGATCCCTGCATCTGAGTTCAGTATGCAAGGTCTTACAGAGAAAACCCCTTCTTTCTCTCCCCAGGTGACTTGACAGCTGCTACTCCCCTTGCTGAAATCTTTTCTTATCAGTACATGTTTTTCATGCCATTAAACTAAAATATAACACTAACTAAAACCGATTACTAGGATGCCTGTACTTCAGAGTAAAAAACTCCCATGCTGTGCATCCGAGACACCTTGTGGAAGGGAAAAGTAGCAACCCGTGTTTTGTTAAGGAAAGAGTTCTCTTTGCTCATATTTGTCCAGAAACATTTTTAAATAGGAAGATCCAGAGTTACCTGATTGAGCGCATAGTTGCTAGAATTAGGATTCTGAAAAGCTTTTTCTGTCCTCTTGTAAAACAAGAAGGTGCAAAGCTACCTGCTCTTTTATGCCTCTTTCTGATGTTGCATAAACTAGTTTGCTACCATCAAACTTCTGTTTATTAATGAACGCTTGCTTGGCCCCTGCTGTCTGGACCAAAGGTACTATTAACAGCTCTATCACGTGAGTTTCTGCAAGGTTCCGTGATAATCTATGTGAATCACTTCATCAGTCTCACACTGCAGTAGCCTGATCTCATGGCTCCTTCTAGAACTGAAGTTCTCCTTAAATCACAAAAATTGTATTTCTCCTAACAAAACGCTGTATGTATGCTAGTGCCAGCAAGAAATTTTGTGCTGCTTTGGCTTGTATCCAGAGGAACAGGTCTGTGGTTACCATGAAATGAGAAATCAGACCTTGAGTGAAAATGTGCTTTGGGAGTGTGCAAGAGAAGTAGGGCATAGACCCTGTGCAGGTCTGTGTGAAGCTGATTTTGCTCTGATAACTCACGATGAGCATCATCTACTACTTTTAAATCAAGAACCTATGTCTGTTAAATGACTCACACCATACATCTACCCAACTTTGCGACTTCTATGAGAGGGGCACCCTCTGTCCCTTAAAGAACAAACGTTTGGCAGGAAGCATGCAAGACGGAACAGTGGCTGCCTGTCTTTTCTCACGGAGGGCTGTGAGAGGAGCTGTGCTTAACTGCTCCCTGTGTCTTGGCTGTAGTGGAAAGCTCACTACCGGGGAGGCTTTCTCACGTTGCTTGCTCCTCTCCAATGCAGCTGCTCTTAAATGTGCGATCTGATTGTGCACGTGTTATTTCTCACTGTCTTTGCCACACAGAATGACGCTAAACAACACTGACTCCCTCCCTTACAACCACCAGCCCTTCACTTACAATTACTGAAGGAACTCCACACTTGAGCTGCAACTAGTCGCTTGAATGAGATACCTCTCTTCCCAGAACTGTAGTTTTATGTATGTCTACTTTGTTCTTTGAAAACACTTCCCCTAATGCTAGTTTCACGGATTTCTCCTTGCTGCTGACTTCAGTTTTAAGCTGGTGTTTCTTCCCTGTATGAACTGTGAGATACTGTACTCTTACTGCCAGTCCACGTGCACCTTCCTCAGGTGAAATTTCTGGAATGTTAAAGGGAACTTTTAGTGCATGTTTTCATTTAGAGTTTATTCATGTAGGTGAGTAAATATTTCATAGAATCATTTAAGCTCGAAAAGCCCCTTAAGATCATAGAGTTCAATTTAAGCCCTTCTTCTGCTGTAAAACAAAAATATTAGAACTGTGACCATCTGTTGAAATTCTGAAGTGATATACAGCACAGCAGAGTGATACGCGAGTGTCTTGCAAAATACAAGCAACCAGCATTGCTTATGTTGAGGTTATTCTTCAGGCTTTTTGCTTTTTGTGAAAATTAGTCTTGCCCAATGTGTAGTAGATTTTTTTATTTTATTCCTGCCCAACTCCCCACCCTCCCCCAGCTCCTCAGAATCAAATTACAAATGGAAGTAGATCAATTAAAAAGACTTCTCTGAGATTGCGACTTCTGTGAAGCTTTGACTTCAAACCCAGAAAAGGCTATCGGTCTTAAGCTGCTTATTCATTTCAACAGTTGACTCATTTCAGTAGCTGAGTAAGAAGTGTACTGTGTTGTTGTGGGTATTTTTTGGTCTTGGGTGATTTTCTGCATTCTAAAAACCTTTTCAACTTCATGTTTGCTAGTTTAATTTATGACAGAAACACATCATTTTATTTCTATTTTTTTTAATTACATTTATATGAATGTTGAAGGGGGCATACATTAGCAACATGAAAACCAGTCTACTAAGTAGAAAGCACCCTGGACACATTCAGATTTCTGATTTCTACCAGCTGTAGAATTGCTTAAATACACATTGCTTTCCTCCTTTGTAGCTGAGGAAAAGAAGCCCATAGCGTTTAGCTGTGTTCACATGCAAATAAACACGTCTGAATTCCTGCAAGTCTGAGACTCACCCTCTTAGAAACAAATATAAACGCAGATTAAAATCGGCGACCTCAAACAAGATTTCCTGCTTGCTGATTCTTAAATACGATTAAAATTGACTTGAGTCACTTTGACTGAAGTGGGTCCACCCTGAGCATCTTTGGCAATGCCTTTTAACACCTGGCCAGTTGTTCGCCGCTGTTACACCAACGCGCAGTGCTGGAGCCTGATGCACTGGAGGAGATGGGAAGGCTGGGCAAGAAGCAGAGCACTAAGAGCTTCCTGGTTCTTGCTGAACCCATGGTCCAAGACCTGTAGCAGATCTTTCCTGAGAGCCCAGAAAAATACCAAGGATGCGCTGCGGAGCCTAGGAAGGGATGACTAACGATGATGGTGGGATTTTCCTTCTTCCCTGAGCAGGGGTGGGCATATGTATCGCCTCATCCCAAACACTTAGAGTAGCTACTGCACCCAGCTGCCTTTTGGAGTCGTGTAAACACTCTGGCCCAAAGGTTTGCAGTCAAAGGAGGTGATGGAATTCAAAGTCAATAAACGTTAACCCTGCTTTGGACGCCTACTTGATCAAGCTCATGTTTCAGCCAGAAGGAAGGAATTGCTTTTGTCCTGGTTATTGTATGTACTTGATTTGGATATCTCAATGTCAGGTAACAAAAAGTTGCCAACGCTTTTCTTTTCTTTTTCCTTTTCTTTTGTTTCCCCCTCTATTAGTTAAAGTCTCTTCTATCAGAAGCCATGAAAGCTGTCATCTTAAAAGCGCTGGGAACCCCAGGCATGCTGAGTAATCATTGCTTTTGCAGAAGGATCTGTTGATTACCTTCTGTCAGCATTTCTCCATCTTCTACAGTGGACTAGGAAGCACCAGATCACCACAGCTGCATTTTTATATGCAGAAAAAATACTAGAGCTATAGTTTCAGGGACATTTGTCTTGATGGCAAAGCTGAAATTGTTTCCTTCTGCTTGTAGCTACCTTGGCTGTACTAATACAACTCTGCGGATGTGCTTTGGATGGAAGGTTTATTGCATCCAGATGAAAAACAACCAGCCAGCTCCCTGAACCAGTCCAGAGTGCCAGCAAACACAAAATTATAGCAGTGCAATTAGGGAGGACAATTTGGAAATGGGTACAAGCAGCTGGATGTGAAGGTTGCTTTAGCTGACCCTGCTGCTGAAAAAAACAGCCCTATACTGCCCCATCGGGTAAGAGGGGTAAACCTCGTTAACCAAAGGAGTCTTGATGAAAATTTTTGTCAACATGAAGTTCCACAAAGCATTGAGGTCTATCGAGCGTGTAGAAATGCTTTGCTGGCAATCAGGGTGGAACAGCGTCATAATGGCCGAAGTGCTGTACGGTTTAATCGACTGCATATGAAGCAATCGGGCACTCCGAATCTGATCTGTGCAGACTAGAGACGTCAGCCTGCCCTCCTTGTCTGACAACTTCAAAAGGCAGATTTTTTTTTTTTTTTTTAAAGCATAGTTGCTGCCTTGCCCACCACTAGAGGTTAAGACTGAAGAGCCTTTCTGAAAGTCAGTAAGGGTTTAATTTAAAGTAGGGCTACAATCTGGATATGTAAAATTTGAGTCTAAATCCCTTGCAGCATGTTTTAGGGCATCCAGATGTGTGCAGGGTAAAGAGTCCTGCCTTGTGGTTATCAGATCCAGCAATCCATTTGCCTATGTAGGACATGTCCATGCACCAGCGCGTGTCTCGAAGCAACAGATAAATGCGTCAGAGCTCATAAATGCCATTTAGCCAGTGCAGAAGTGCCTGCACCCGCTTCAGGCTCTTGAGATTTCTGGATCGTTGCAGGCAGAGGCACCCTGCCTGTCTTCACCTGTCCATGTGCACATATCCTGTGTGTAAGTGTGAACTGATTCCCAAACCTTGTGGATGATCAGTCGCTAGAATGCTCATCCTCTGCCTGTGTGGGTTAGAGCTTGAAAGGGAAGAGTTCTCTTTGCTCTCTTGGGGATAGTGACCTCATTCGTGTCTTCTGCCTTTTCCATTTTGGTGGTACAGTATGTAAATATTTGTGTTTCAAAACAAAGCTATAGCTGTTGAACAACTTAAAACTTCTTATTTCTTCTTTGTGTCTGCCGCCTTCTTGGCTTATGAGATGATCCGTTCAGTAAAATGTGTCATTTTGAAGCAAATTACAGGATAGGAAACGACCAAAACAGTTGTATCCGTTCAATTTGGTTCTTAAGCTGATGACGCAGCCTCATCAAAATCCTAGATATGGCTAGGAGCTGCTCTTTTTACAGTGGGCACCTTCTGGCTGGACACCTGAGTAGCAATGATTGGTTAAACGCTTCTCAGGCAACATTTCCAGAATAAGATTTAGGAATACAGGTAGAGATGTTCTATGGTTCAACTCGGAGCACTACTTGCTAACGTTAAATTCATGCTACAGTTTCCCATTCCCTATGTTTGTACATCAGTTCTGGAGCACACCATAACAAGGAAGTTGTGTCTACAGTGGTAGTGAGCATGGCAGTGAGTTAAGAGAAGAAAACATTGGGTATGAGTGCTAATCTCTGTCAGAAACCTAAGTAATGGATCAGTTGCTAAACTTGATGTGTTTAAGTCACTGGACCCATATGCTCGTGAAGGAGAACCATCTAAAGGCTGTGGAAGATCAGTTCACTGTCTCACGTCCCCTTTGGTCTGGCACGCGATGCTTGGCACTGCAAAATCCTGCTCCAGGAAAGGTGCTCCAGGGTGATCCCATCACGCAAGTAATACAAAAACCTGCTTGGCTTTCAGGAGGCTTTGAATCAAGCCCTTCAGAAATGAGAGAAAGTTTCAAAAAGCCTCAATGTTTTCCTTGGGTCTCCTTTAAGCTGCTACTTCCATGTATTGTTTCCCTGTTGCAGCTGGCAAAATATTTGTGTATGAAAAGCAGTGTTTCTTCATTCTCCCTGCTCCTCACAAACACAGAATTGAAGTACTGCTGCAAAAATCAGGCAGGAAGAGGCAATGGGGCGAAGATGGTATGTTAAAACTGGGTGAGATAATGCAGAAGAAGGTTTCAGGGATGGTTTGGGAGAAGGCTTTGGTCTGGTTACAGTGCCAATGTTTTGCCACAGCATCTCCTCTCTGAAAGGAAACCTCTTGCAGCAGGCAGGGGCTAGCAGGGCTGGTTCCCAGGCTGGCTGGCTATTAACTGTGTGCCTCTGGCATCCCTCAGCTTCTCAAAGTCCTTCCTCTGCAGGTGTTTGAGAACATTGGATCTGCGCGTTACAGTGTGCAGTTCCTGCTGGAACTGTCGTAGGCTGTGTGAAATAGGTGGGGTTGGCACTGTGAGGTGAAACAAAACAATACCTCTGATAGAAACCAGGCCGTGTGAACACAAGGCTGGAAATGACCTCCTAGGGCACTCGGGGTTATTCTCGTGCTAGTGCAGGAAACCATGTCACGCAGACCCTTTCATAAGCTTCGTGTGCTCGCAGTTAGCTGGCTATTTTGCTTCCACAGCAACTGTTAAAAGGCCTTTCCAGAGACTTGCTTCTCTAATGGTTAAACTATTTAATATTGAGCACAAGCTGTCCACAATTAGACTATTGCTGTGTTCTCGCTGGTGTGGTTTCTCCAGGGTTTGCTTCCACTTGACTATAAAATGTAGTCACATCTCTGCGGTCCCCTGGTTTTGCTAAATGAATGCTCCGAGCTCTTTTGGTCACCCCGTTGGATACAGGCAGGAGCTGCGGTGTGGAGCCTGTTGTTCCAGCCAGAACACTCTCATGCCAGTAATAGCTACGCTGGGAACAGTGGTTTTGGGCGATAGAAGCTGCTTCTGCACTGTTTCCTGATACTCCTTTGCCACAAGGGTTTTTCCAGTATAGATCTCGCCTCCAAGCGTTGTAGCCTAAACATACTATGGAAAAAGGGGCTCAGATTACACTGGCAGCTCCTTGGATTGTAACACCCCGCTCTTTTGCGGTCAGCTGAGCACTGTATGCTGTGGTTTCATCTATTTTTACTTATAGAGGTATCTTTCAGTGTGAAGCTGTATTTTTAGTAGGTAAATAACGTAGGTAGAATACAATGCGCTGTTGGGGTTTTTTTATACAATTTTTTTGTTTATTATACACAGCCTTAATGTTTCTAGTTTTTGTGCCTTTGCTACAGGGTGGAAGTTGAGGGCGTGCTGCGTGCTGTGACAGTCGGGCAGGGAACACGTGGGATGGGTTTGGCACCCGTGGAGAGCTGGGAAGCACTGTGACGCTTGCGTATTTGCCAGAATTCTGGGCAACATTATCATTAGTTAAGCAATACTGATATTTAAGCACTCATCTTTGTTTCAGAGCTCTACTGAATAGGCACAGTTTAAATAGGACTACTGTTTCAAGCTGTCAGCTGCTGCAGGAAGCTAAACCATATTTTTAAATTATTTTTCAGCCATCAGAGTTGCAAAGGCAGAAGTATGTTTTTCCAAGAGACTATCAGGAGCACTCTGCAGAGAAGGCGTGGGTTAGGGATGGGCAGTAGCACAGGATTTCTGGAGTCTTGATTCATGGACGGGCCTCTGTCTATAGCAACTATATCTAAATTTGAGGAAGGCTCGTGGATAAAAACAAATTTCAGACAGAATCTTTGAGCAAATACTTAGAATCATAGGGTGGTTTAGGTTGGAAGGGACCTTAAAGATAATCTCGTTCCAACCCCCCTGCCCTGGGAAGGGACACCTTCCGCTAGACCAGGTTGCTCCAAGCCCCATCCAACCTGGCCTTGAACACCTCCAGGGATGGGGCAGCCACACCTTCTCTGGGCAACCTGCGCCAGGGGCTCACCACCCTCACAGTCAAGAATTTCTTCCTAATATCTCATCTAAATCTCCCTTCTTCCAGTTTGAAGNTTCATAGGATATACTTCTGGTGCTGGAGATGCACAGTCACTATTGCGGTCTTAATGTGACCGTTTCGAGCTAAGCGAGGGGTCCCTGGCTGACTACTGCTGCATACCCATACCTCTCCTTAAGTCTGCTCCTTTCCCAGAAGAAGCCAGGTCAGAAAGAGGATCTGTCGTCAGAGGGAGAACAGGCTTTCCCGCAGCCCCCTTCCCAAGGCAGCAAAGCTGTCTCCATCAATCCAGTTAATGGCAGACCAAACCATACGCTCTGTGATAAGCCTGTGCGTGAGTTGTGTGTTGGATGCTGGACGGAGTACTCGATGCATCATATAATAAGGCTTTTTCATGCAGTTCAGTTGTTCCTTTTTTATCCCTCAGTTTTGAAACCAGCAGTGGTGTAGGTTGTGCTTGGGGTTGGTTTTTTTTTTGTGATCAACACCTTGGAGAGGTGTACCTGTCTCTGTCTTTTCTCAATGGCAACCTCTTGCTTCTGACCTCCTTTTGGAAAGGCTGCATTTTGAACATGCCACATACCCAGTCGTTAATCTAAAAATTGTTGGGGAGAATTTGTGTTTGGGCTGGTAAAATTTCTTGTCTGCAGGAAACTTCTATTTCAAAAACTTCTTTTGTTTCCAATCATAACACAAAAAGCCAACATTTATATTTGGTCTGTTGAGTTGAAATGGTATCACACACAGAGAAACAAAGTTGAGCATTAGGTCATCAATGCAATAATCTTGCAACAAGAAGTTGATGTTGAAATTAATTTCTAAGTATGTTGGAACTAATTGAAATGTTTTCGTTAAACTTTGCATGTTATTTTTCTTAACACACTGAGATGAAACGGACGTGTTCCTGCAGAACGCTTCATTCTGGACAAGCTGTTTCCTATCAGCAAACCCACTTCACTTTTTTTTTTTAACCAGAGTACTCATAGTTTGGGGGAATGCAAGCACCGCTTGCTTTCACCCCAAGCTGGAGCTCTCTTTGTTCATCACTTCCATCGTTTTGATGGCACTGGTATGACTACCCCACCCCTGAAGTATGACTACCTGCAGTTCCCCGACCCAGCTACCGTATGAAAATGACTGGCCAACATCAACTTCTGCAGAAGCCGCCGCGGGAATTCGCCAAGAGCCATTCCCGTTTCAGCAGTGCATTCATCGCTGTCTGTTACATGGGGGTAACCTGGGCCAGAAATTCTGCTCCTACCCTCACCCTGAAGACGAGTACTTGAAGGAAGACCTGGGCGCTCGCAGAACAACAACGGAGAACCTCCTTAAGAGAAGAAAGGGGAGGAGAAAGCGTTGCTCTCCGGCTACAGCAACCCCACCTCCGGGTTATTTCATCTTCCTTACAAGGCTAAAGCTAGAAGCTTTCCTCTGCCGCCTGGGTCCCTTAAAAGCAGCAGAGCAAGCCCCGAGGATCCCGGTGGAGCAGCCGGGATGGGAGGCTGACAGAGATGGGGAAGGAGGCACTGGCGTGAGCCCTGCGGAAAGCAGGGCAGAGAAGGCTGGTGCTCTCCGGAGGAGAAGTGTGACAGTATCCTATGAATCCTAAAGCAGGTGTTCACTGATGCAGCTCTTCCAAAGCAGCACGAAACCAAACCCAAAAAGAAATCACTGAGGGGGAAAAAGTGCAACAATGAGAGGTAAATATATTTTTCCTTGAGAAAACCAAAATAACTGGCTTTACTTCATTTGAAAATCATTATTGTAAGTAAACGTCTAAAACTGAAAAATACATTTACTAACATCTGAATAAAGACTTTGGTCTGACTGACTTCAAAAGCAACACTGTGTTAAAAAGTCAGATCAATGTATGAATTCAGGTGCGTCTGAAGAAATTTTGAATTTTATCTTTAGGCATTCACGCCTGAAAACTTTTTTTTAAGTCTGCTTTTCTGTTTTGCTCTGTCTGCTATTGCTGAAGGTTTTTGAGAAGTAGTATGCACATAGTTGGGGGGGGAGGGGGGGGAGGAGAGAAAAAGTGGCAGAACGAAAACCTAAACTGAGAACGTGGTAAACTCTCTCCAGTGAGACGTATCAAATGCTCCCATGCCCCGGTTCTTGCAGTAGTGCTGTTTCTTCAGAAAGATCCATGACCCACTGAGCTGGAACGTCTGTTGACATCTGGTTGAGGTTACTGTAGCTGGTATTTGGGATTCAGGGTTTTTTTTTTTTCCAGTTTAATTGAAACAAGCTGAGATTGTCTACGCGTTCTATGAATTGTTTCCACGCTCTGACCATCTAGTCTCTCTGAAGGGTAATTCTGGGACTGCTGAATCTGAACTGGGAAAGAGGAAACACCTTGATAGTTCAAAACTGCAGCCCTTCTGTGGGTCATACTGCCAGGGAAAGTCAGAGTGGCTGAAAGACGGAAGACTTTGCCCCTTGTCTGTAAGATGCACCGAGACAAATGTTTTACAAATACGATACTGCTAACTTTAGCATAACTATAAGTTATAATACTTGGGCTTCTGATTTACATCTTTGCAGTGCTAGAGGACTTACAGATGCTTTTATTCACCAGATAAAATGAAAAACCGGCCTTTTGAGAATAACTGCTGGGAGCTGTGACAACCAAGAGACCAGAGAACTACACAGCTCCTGCAGATTCTCTAAGGCATCGGATCAGCCTTCCGGCAAGTGTATGCTGAAGTGCGGGTTCCGCAGCCAAGGATGGAAGTGCTACGCCGTTCCTCAGTCTTTGCTGCAGAGGTGATGGAAGTTTTTGACAGGTCTCCCACTGACAAGGAGCTTGTGTCCCAAGCCAAGGCTCTCTGCAGAGACTACATAAATTCGAGGCTCGTTCGAGCGGGTGTCAGCTGGAGCAAACCTGAGTACAATGTACCAGTGCCTGGCGGTAAGCTGGCCGAGGTGTCCACCATACTGCTGCGACTAGGTAAGTCCCTGCGGGTATGGGTGTGGGAACTGAAACTATATGGAGCAATTCAGACCAGACTAAGGTTTCTGGAACTGATGAGTGCCAAGAGGCTTTTCACGTCATGATATAGAGGTTTTTCTTCTCTGCTTTGGGCATGTAGATTTGTTTTTGGTGATCTTCCCTAAACAGCTCCTTTACTTGCATTTCCTCAGTCCCTTGGAGTGCTGCTCAGCACAGTGTTTCTGCAGAGCTACTTTTTTCTGAGGGCTTGCTACAACTTAAAAGCACGATGGAGTCCAAGAAGGCCCAACAGCAAACTAATTTGATCTGCGTAAGACTCCAGCTATGTAACGGTTTTCACAGTAGTTTCAGTAGTCTTTCTCAGCTTGGCATTTTAAAACAAGTCTTGCAATGTTTTCTCCAGACACAGGTGACTTGGCTGCCGTGACGCAACCCAAGCTGGCATCCGGGCTGCCTCTAGACATGGGCTTCCATCAGTTGCTCACCCAGCTGCAAGGACATTTAATTTGGGGGTAGTTGCTTAGACCATGTGCGTTGGAGATTTTATAAAAGCCGCTTTTCAGGGTGTTTGATTTTCCTTTTACCTACCTTGATCATTCAGCAAGAGTTTTTGTGCTTTTTGTTGGAGCGAGGAGCAGTTGGCTGATGTTGCCTGGCATACGCTGCCATTCAGTGCCCAAACTAGCCAGACCCCACCATGGCCGGTGACTGCCGGGGCTGCAGCGAGAGCGATTTGAAGGTTATGCCCGTAGGCTGCTACACGAAGACATGCTCTGCAGTCGTGCTTGTACCAGGAGCACCCTCTAAATGCTGACAGTTGCCTGGCCTTTTGCTTTACGCTTTAGCCTCCTGCGTGCTCAAGTCAAGCTGTTTGTCTCTTGGGATCTCGACACCCTCGTTCTTGGAAGTTGCTTCCAACATCCCTCTTTGCCTGCAGGCTGGTATATTAGTTCACATCTGGCTTGGAAACTACCACTAGCATTTGCATCTGATTTAATTACAACAAAGTTCAAATAAGTCTGGTGAAGTAACCTTTAGCTGGGCCTGACAAACTCAGGACCAGGCTGGTGTCCCAGCTTTCTCCCCTTTTTTTCTACTGCTGTTTGATATTATCTTAAATTTCTTTTTAAGGCATAGCTGTTTATCATTCGACTGACTTCTTTTCATTCATTCTTTTTCACTGTTTCTCTCCTATGCTGACTTTACTTCTATTTTTGTTTTCAGTGGTTGTTTGGTCTTTGGAGGTTTTTTTTGTTCTCTCAATCTCGCTGCCTTTTTCTTCTCCGTTTTTCTCTGTCTGGGTTGGGGGTTGAGATTTGTTTGCTTTCAACCAGATCTTTTGTGGGTGGCCAGGAGCACGTTAAAGGGCAAACAGGTGGCAGACTGGATCTGAAGGCGTCTCCTGGATGACTTTCCTGTTACTTATTCGTGTCCAGATGGAAAGATTTGGCTGATAGTCACAGGAACTTGGCGCCTTCTCTGAGCAAATCTGTTTGGAGAGAGCCATGTGGTACCCATGCGACAAGAAGGGTGAGCAGTCCTCCTTATTAGGATGAAGAGTTGTTTCCGAACGGTTTGTTCAGAAATGTCACCTGCCACATGGCCTGTCCCTTTCTTTTCCCCTTTTCAGCTATAAACCAGTACAAGGCTGAGTGGCATCCAGTCACCTGCCAGGAACAGTAGTCCTTACTGCTTACTAAGCAGTGCAACAAGCCAGACCAGTTTTTTTTCTCCATGATAGTGCTGAGAAGCCTGTGGAGATGAGAAGTCGGAGTGTTTCCTAGCCCTCTTGCACGTGCCAAGGCAGTAGAGAGTCTGATGAACTGGCTGGTGGGCTAGCAGAGGTGCCGGGCACGGGCAGTGCAGTTGCAAAGTCTTGGGGAGCGAGAGCCCATCAGCTCAGTGATGCTTAGAAGCTAATTAATGCAATTAACGAGTCAGAGGTGGTAAAACCTAATGGTATGGCCAAATGAGACATCCCAGACCAACCTGCCATGTGTGTCAGAGGTCTGGTTTATCTGAACTTGTCTCTCCTCTGGCTAAGGCCCAGGCAAGTGCCGTTTCACCGCTGCACTGAGCTTCTGCACGTGGGAACTGTCACTGCTGCCCTACTTGTTCCTCCATGATTACTGGAGGAAGGAGGAGAAACACAGAAATGGCTCTTAAATGTTGCTAAGTGTGCAGTCAGGCATCTGAACGTGGACACCGAAGGCTGCCTCCAGTGTAACATGCTGCTGTAGGGGTCGGTCCTGGGGCCACTGGGGCAGGAAGTTTCTGTGAACCTGGGACTGCTTTCCTGTGCTTTTCTTCCTCCGCTGCTCTTGTCTGCCCTGTGCATTGCTGCAGGGCAGGGCCTGCTTTAGCAGTATGTGTGCCTCCAACCAAAACCTGATCTTATGTGGGGGCCTCCAGGCACTGCTTGTTAACAGCTGTAACGGTGGCAGGCTACCAAGTGCTGATCCCAGCCTCCCATGCCTCCCCCTCACTAGCCACGGGCAGGGCTATCCCCGTTTCCTTCCATTTACAGGGAAGCCTGTGTGCTCCCTGCAAGGAGAAAACAGCTGTTGAGTAGTGCAAGTAATGTTTCCTCTTATCAGTGCTGACCATGCGTTGGCAGGGTTTCCTCTTGCCATCAGATTGTGTGGGACAATCCCACACAAAGGGCCTGGAGAGATCGTCCATCAAATTATGTAGAGCTGGGCTTTGCCCATGCTGTGCCGAGTGCCAGTGACCAGTTAGATGAATTAAGGTCCAGTAGCTAATGACTCTATAACAAGCTTCTGACTGGGGTGTCGTCTTTTTCGATCCCTATTTAAATGAAATTTTCAGGAGGATCAGTTTCCTTCTGACTAGGACAAGTCATCTGGGTCTCGCAGTGGGATGTAAAGCTGTTGTGACAGCTCTCCTGTTCCTCCGGGGTGCTCCAGAGCACCCTTGTGCAGGAGAAGGACGCAGAGCAGTGTCCTTCTAAATCTAAACTAAATAGGACTCTCCATGCACAAAGGGCCTTGGTCCCATACAATGTTTGCATTGTGTAATGCTCCTACAGCAGCTATGCAACCCTCATTAAGTATCTGTGAACCCCTGTAGAGAGAGAAATCCGTTGGAAACTGGGCTTTATTAATCCTACTGCTCAAAAATGATTTGTTTTGCTGTAGAGGAAAAGCTTTACTGCTGTTGCCCAAGCTCCATAGCACAAATGTGGGAGGAGGTTCTCTCTGCTTGTCCTTGGTATTTCCATCTTGGTCTTCAAGCTAGCCTAACACCTCCAACTATATCCCAGCGGGGGAGAAAACAACCTGGAGGTTAAAGCACATGTTTGTGTGTGTGTGGAGAACCTTGTTGCTGAGGAGTCAGCCAGGCAAATGAACATTTCTTTAACCCTTTGGAGGAGAGAAAGAATTCCAGCTCGTCGCTCCGTGCCTGTGTGAGCATAAAATAGCTGAGCTGATAGTCTCTTTGCTCAATGTTGTGCAGCTCTGGGTGGATCCTTGGCTTTCATCAGCCTCCAGCATTCTTGAGTCGCTCCCATCTTGAGGCTTTTTTGTACAAGTCTGATGGGGTGTTGAGAAAGGGCGTATCTCTCAAAAGCTTATGTAGATGTACATGCCTCCTTTTCGCTTCTGAAAGAAAATGAGATGGCTTTGCTTATCGGAGTCCCATCTCCTGTATTGGAGGAAAGGCAGGCATGCAGCTTGGGAACATCATTTATATCGGAGACCACTGCAGCCACACCACTGGTACAGGGCCATTGCCTGTCCCCACTCCCTTTAGAAGTCCCAAGCACAGGAAAGCCATTAGGAAAGCGGGGTGCGGGTGGCAGGGGGTGGCATCTAAATGACCCTAAGCACTCTGCTGCCTGTTTAAAATAAGGTGGAGCTGGGGTGAGGTCTCTTCAGCTGGAGGAATATGTGGGGTGGCCCCAGCTGTAATTCCTACACGGTGAGAGTAGGACTCGGTGTTCTGCGTGTTGACTCCCGACTGTTTGTTTCCAGGGGATGAGCTGGAATACATTCGTCCCAACGTCTACCGGAATATCGCCCGCCAATTGAACATCTCACTGCACTCGGAGACGGTGGTGACGGACGCCTTCCTGGCAGTAGCTGCGCAGATTTTCACTGCAGGTACTGTGCCCTGACAGATATGCAGACAGGGCTGGGCGGAAAGGAACAAGATGGAGCCACATCTCTCAGAGCAGGCATGTTTCTGGGATGGCCTGCAAGGTGGGGCATGGTTTCTGAAAGGGCTGTGGGCAGTTTGGCAGTGTGCCCTGCTTTAATGATTTAATGAGAGCTCCTCTATGCTCTGTTGTTCTGGCAGGGAAATGCTCTGTTTTATTATATCCTCCTGGCAGGTTCTCACTCATTCTAGAAGGCATCTCCTGCCCTTCCTCATTAGGAGGTAGCGTTACCTCATTGCACAGGGAGGTCACTCATTCCAAGCTCCTTTGCTCACCATTGGCGACTGGAGAAGATTCATTACATGGGAGTCTCCCTTGTTCCAGCTCATGCTGCTGATGTTTGGAGCCAGAACCAACTCATCACAAGGGAGTTCCTCTCTTTCTGGCTTCCTTTTCCCCAGCAATAGCCAGGACTGCAATGGAGCCTGCTGCTTCCAGTTGCTGCTTCGCATACTGAGAGAGACAGGAGCCTCAGCCCTCGCGGCTAGCTGTTCCAGACAAGCAGGTGCTTTGAGCTTTCTCACTGCTAAGGCGTGAATGTTCTTCTGCTTCTGTCTGACTGGTCCCAGAGATGATTGTCAAAAGCAAAGGTACACTCTGTGCTGTGTTCCTGCGAGGGAACTTCAAGCTGCCTGAAAACAGTCCCTGACTGAGACTGGGAATGCAGTCTGGGGGAATCAAGGGAAGAGAAATGTTTTACATGGAGACTTAAGTCAGGCAAGTCCTGACACGGTCCTGCAGTGTTTCATTGTGTTGTTCATGGAAGGGACAGTAGATATTAGAGACTAGAAACAAAAACAAAACAAACAAACAAAAAACCCCAAACAAAATAAACAAACAAACAAAACCCCAAAGACAGCTACTTGCTACCAGCACAGTACTGTGAAAACACTGGTTCCAGTGACGTTGACATGGGAAGTGTCACAGGAGGCAGTGATTCTTGTTACTTTGGGAGTAGCTGGTACAGGATAGAAGTCCAGGTTTCTGTTGTACTTTCAAATAGGCTTCCTCACTCAAAAGCTTTTTATCTTCACAATCGGCTATACATCTTTATGCGTATGCACTGCACGGGAACCACTGACACCCTAGAGAAGCCCTGTGCTGACATCCTGGACTTCAGATCTGAAATGATGAGAGCGCAGATCCTCTCCAGAATCGCAACAGATGACAAAATAGATCTCTCGGAGGCACTGGAAAAGCACAGCTCCCAGCAGATCTAGTAGGGCAGATTTACTCCCCAGATCAGGGAAACTGAAGCTGTGCCGTAAGAAATGGATGTAACTGGATTCCGCAGCTAGTACTGCAACCCTCGGCATCCTTTCAGAGCATGCCTGGAATGCAGATTGCCTTTGCACTGGGCTGGCTTGGGAAGCCGTATGGGCTCGGAAAGCAAGAGCTGGGCAAGTATGGCAGGAATGTCTGAGGGTGGCTGTGTTCGAAGTGCAGGTGCCCTGTCTTGTCACTTAGTGCTGAGCTTTACTTGCCTCAAGGCTTACAGAAAAACAAAGGTCAAGTTTGCGGGCTCGGGTATTTGTATTGCAGGTAAGTAGGTTATCTTCTTAGATGACTATAGCTGACTACATCAGAACTGGCCTACCTCCAAAGCTGAAGTGACACAGGGAATTAAGCCAGAAAGGTGGATGGCTGCAGGTGGAGCAGACCGTGTGTGCCGCTATGTGATGCTGGGGAGAAAGCCCTGCTGGCTTCTGGGAGCCCTGCTCTCACCAACGTATATTGACAAATTCATTGAGAGCTGCATTTTCTTGGTGTTCTTCAACTTCTTAGCTCAGGAGCCAAAAGAAAAGTGTGAATGGTTTAAAACGTTTTTAGGGAAAGTAAAGCTAGAACTAGTAACCCTTGCTTCTAAACTTGGGCTTTTCAGGGGAGTAAGCATGGGATCTGGACTCAGCCAGTTGAGGCTGAGATTTTAGAAGGATTCTAGAGATTTTGGCAACATGGTAGAAGCCCAGGCTCAAGCTGTGTTGCTAGTGCTGCCCCTCATCTGGGGACACCACGCTGCATAAATGGCTGGCAGTTGGCTGGCCGCACAGGGGGCGGGTTCAAACCTTCCCCGTGCTCTTTATGCTCCCTTTTTCTTTCTTTCTCATCTCTGCCTCAGAGCAACTAACAGGATAACCTGAGCACGAAGCTGGGGTTGTGTGTTCAATTGCATTTATCAATTCGTTATGGTAATTTCTCTTGTTACAATGCTGCTGAGTGGCAGAAGGGGAAGAGTTTGCTGATTTTTAACATTCCTGGATCCCAACTGCAGTCTCAAGACTCAGCATTTAATGCTAAATCCAGCAAATCGGAGATGGCTGTGGCAGCCAGACATTCATTCCTTTATATTTTTTTTCATAGTTCAGAGGAAAGAGGCTCTTATTGAGCAAAGGAAACCAGAGACTCAAGTGCAGTCTGAGTTTTTCTGCCAATTACCGAGAACTAAAGCATCTCAGCCTGTTTTTCACTGTCCAGTTTATTAAGAAAACAGCTACAGCCTGGGACTGCAGTGCTTAGACAGTCTGGGGAGCCCCATTAGTCACTCGCAATGCCTTTCCAGCAAGGGATTGGGGGATTGTGACCCTATCTTGCGGCAGAGGTTTTCTCTGTGATCTTTTACGTGACTCTCTTCCGTGATCTGGTCTGGTTTTGAATCTTCACGCTGTAGCTCTGGCTGTGCTCGCTTCCTGTCCATGCTGTTTACAAGTATTGACTAAGCACAAGCCCTTGACGGACCTCTGAAGAAGGCAAGACTTGAGGACATCTGGCATCCTTGTTGTACCCATGCAGTGGGACCATTGCGCTATATTTGACTTTACAGCATTCTCCATTCAATTTGTCTCAGGTTTGGCTTTTCTCTAGTGTAGCGAGGACCACTTGAATCCCAACTACAGCAAGAATATAGGCAGAAGGTGAGCAGGTCACACCTTGGTAAGGCTCAAGCTGTATTTTGATTCCCTGTTTCCATACAACCTGTTATAGTTATTCGGGGTGAGGAGAGCTCATCTGGGTGGAGGCTGGCACCGCAGAGCCCTCATCTGCTTTGGATGAAGGGTCTGCAGCAGCATCACCTCTGTGACAATACCACTGGGTCTGGTGTGCGGTCCAAAGCTGCTCTGGGGCCAGCAGGAGACTTTCCATTGACTTTAACAGGCTTTGGACTGGGGCCTGGCTGAGCTGGTATTTACATTAGCTGTTTAAATAAATCCCAGAAGGAAAGGGTCACTTGGTGGAAAAACAGAAGTAGAAAACAGATGCATTTTCCTTTCCTAAAGGCAAGAGTTTCCTCCAGTTGGTAAGAGCTCCTAGGTGTGAGGGCTCTCTAAAAGCTTTCATCGTGGTTTTGTATTGGTGTGGGTGCCTGTCAGTTTTTAATCAAGAATGCTTGGGCTGAAGTGAACCCTGTACAACGTGGTTAATGGGTTCTCAGGAGAAAATACTTTCCCCTACAGGAGCAAATGCTGTTAGATGTGAATCCCACTGCTTCATCATCCCTTAGGCCTTATCAGTTGAGCTTCCTGCCTTGTGCACATCCTTCTTGGCTTCTTTCTCTCCACCGGAGGAAAGTATATTGTGTCTGCTGTAGTCTCCCAGCTGTTGAAATGTAGCACTTGATCATGTTTCTCTTAGGTCTGATTTGCAAGTTGGGCTTTGACGCTGAGTGGAGCAGAGGGAAGTTTATTTGAGTAACCTTGGCTAGTGTGGTGCTTTGAGACTCCGCACGGTCGTGTCTCATGGCTTCTTGAGCTCTCCCCTGGGGCAGGCGAGCTGATATGCAGTGGGAACGCTTTCAAGAGCGGTCCTCTCCTGCTAATTCATTTTCCCCTGGGCTCGCCAGTGTTTACATACCTTCAGCTCCATGACTGGCCTTGAGTCTGCATCTTGTATTTCTTATTTTTTTAAAATGCCTTCTAAGCAGCTTTTCACTTTTTCCGTGTCCTTTTGTTCCATCTCCGTGAGCAGAAGTTTTGGAGAGCAGAGCCTCTGTTTTGATCACTCCTTTCTGGACCAGTTTTCCATTCCCTCTTGTCGTTAGCTCCTGTGGATGCTAGTCCGCACAGTGGGAAGCTGTAAATAGATTATCTGTCTTGGTGATGAGTGCCCGTCTCGCCCAATGTGGATGGCAGCCAGACTTTTAGAGGAATTTGGAGCAAGACAATGAGTCTTCTCTGCTCATGTGCACTGGGCAGATGCGAATCCAACTTATGCCAAGGGGTGCATCAAGCTAGTGTCACCCTGGCCTGGACATCACAGGGGGCAGAGGCAGTGCCCTCCCAGTATCCGTGCTCCTCTACCGCTGTCAAGGGAACCCTTGAGAGAGAAAAGTTAACGGAGCTGGTGTCCTGGAAAAGTGCAGATGGGGCCTGCTGTAGCCTGTTTCCCTGCACTGCGTGGGGCTGGGTGGCTGCTGGAGCCCTCCTGGGGCAGAGGGACTGGCCACAGCCGTGGCCCAGCTTTGGTTTTGAGCTGCTCTTCCCTTGCTTCAGGGCTCCCCTACAACATCCTGTGCAAACAAGAGCAGGAGCTGTGCCCTGCTGTCTCGGGTGAGGAGCCCAGCCTGCTCTCTCTGTCTTCTGCCTCCAGCAGTGGCAATAGGAATTTCCATGCTGAGAAATTGGGAAGGGATTTCCTCCTCTCCTGCCCCCGAGGCCCAGCTCTGCTGGTAACAGGAAAAGCAGACTGAAAGATTGGTTTGACCCTTATAGGCGTGCTCTGTAAAGATGATGGTAATGGGAAGTGACCGCTGAAGCCCTTCACGTCCATCACCACGATAAGCATCGGCTTGTCCTCGTTCCGCTGTCTGTGCGAAAGGGTGAGGGGCTCCGTCCTTGTGCTGGGGAAACGTTCATCTTGTGCAAGTCCTGCAGCAAGCACCAATACGCAGCAACCTTAGCAGAGCAGCCAGAGCTGAAGGGCTTTCTCTCCATCCTCCCTGGGAGGAGACCCCTGAACTGACACGTCTGTAGAGCAAACTGCTTTCCTGGGTGTTAAGGAAATCAGGGATCTATTTGAGCCTTTACCTTTCATAGGTTGCGGATACACTTTTCTTCCATTGGAAAGAGAAACTTGGGTTTAAAACAAAGTTAATCAAGACTGCAGCTGTCTTCCTCCACCAGGGCGGCCTTGGCCCCCTGTCACTCTTAGTTACTGCCATGTAAATATTTCGAAGCTAATGGGCTTGCTTCAGATACTTAAGAAAGAGCACTGTCAGTAAAAGCTTGGGAATAAGCCAGTGAACTCTTCCCTGGAATTTTGGGTAACTTTGGTTCATGTAACTCAAGATGCAAGGAGCCACGCTTCTGCAGGGGTGGAGAACTGTAAAAACCGACTTACACTAAAGCTGAACATAAGCCGGCTGAGGCTCTGGTCCAGGAGATTGTGGTCAGCAAGAGGTAACCCCTGAAAGGCTCTTTCTACTGGGTGGAGAGGTATCGACCTGCAGCAGGACAGCCTCTTTCTTGCCAGGAGAAGCCCTCAGTCTAATATTTTCTCAGGTGGTTTCATAGCCTCTTCCTGGCTCCTTCTGCTGGCTGTCATGGTGACACACAACGTGAGAAAGACAGATAAATAGTGCGAATACCACACAGGCGGTGAACTTCCTGAGTGACAGCTCTGGGGAAGGGACGCGGCAGGGCCCACTCACAAAATAAAATCAGAATAAGAATAACAGCCAATTGAGCTATATTAATAACTTCCTCTGATCTTGAAGATAGTGCTGGTGAAGCACAGAGTGTCACAGGAGACTGAGCTACTGCTGTTACTGTTGCTACAGAGCCTCACAAAAAAGGTCACGGCTAGATCTTCATCTTAAGTCAGTCGTGAGTGAAAAATGGCTTTTTTTGAAAACTGAATGGATTTTGTTCAGTCTAACAAGCCATTCCTGTGGCTGATGGTTTAACAGTTTCTCTAAAGTGTAGGGTTTTTATTTCTAGTGGTTTTTTTTTTTTTAAAGCAAGCAATTCCTAAAAGCGTTAGTGTGATTGTCCCTTTTGAGGCCCTAAGTGGAAGGATTATGGAAATGCTGTGAAACCTGCACGTATTGTAAAAGAACGTGGGGGGCTCTGCTGCGGTGTGAACGGGTGTGAGGAGTCTGGAGCTCCATCCCAGAGAGATGGGTCGGGGTGCCTGAGGATCTGGGCGTGCGATGAAGGAAAGAGGGAGGCTCTTTATTTAAATCGTATTTAAGGGTTTGCTGTCTTAGCTGATAGATTGCTGAGCGCATCCAGTTTTCCTGTGTTTAATCCCTTCTGGTCCTTAGGTCTGGTGACTGAACTAATCTTTCCTTTCTCTCACCTGTTTTCTTTCTTGTTGCAACCCAGCAAGAACGGGTTTGTGTGGTTTTTAAATACAGAAACTTCACCTGGCTTCTGGCTACATTTGGGAGAGACATCGGACAGATTCCATAGAGACCTAACACTGTTAAAATATTTCACAGCATGCTTGTCAAATGCTGCTATTCCAGATAATAAAGTAAGGGGAGGAATTCAAATTCCTAGCGGATCCAAAGAAAATCCACGTGCTGTTGTGCTGTGGTAGTTCTGCATGGGTGCAGAAGGGTTGCATTTCCAGGTCACTGGTCCTGATAAAAGCCTGATGAGGGACCGCTGGCTGCAATGTTTAAGTGTGGAGGATTTATGCCCAGTGGTGTTGGCAAAGCACGGGGGAGACCCGGGGAGGTTGGCTGGTACCCAGAACCAGGCTTGAGCACTTATCACTAGCACGAACAGGAAGATGACTGCTGCTGGGAGAACTTCCATGGGGCATTCCCTGCTGGCAGGTCAGCCCAGCAGGAAGGCTGTTTTCTGGGAGATTAGATAACCGACTGACACTCCATCCCTGCACTGCCTTCGGTGGGATAGGATATGCAATGTTAAGTACTGAAGGCAGAGTGGCAAAACTCTTGAAGCTACCTGGTTTTCAGGTGGAGACTGGGGCGCGCGCCTTACATCAAGGACACCAACCCTCTTGGCCCTGCAGCTTTGCCTTGCTTTTTTGCTCTTGTGTCATGGTAGATCTAGCTGAAGATGCTTATCTCACATGTGCTTTGTGTGTCACATTGGAAGTCTCCTCTGATCTAGAAGAAAACAGGAATGCTTTGTCTTAAGGGTGTTTGAGTTGTGCTGGTGACAAAACCCCCAGGTTGCTCAAACTCTTTGAATTCAATCGCCTCCTGTGCAGCATGTGCATGGCTGAGAGTTAATGGCAATATAAACCATGGTGGTGCTGTCTTCCCTGTTTTGATGATGCCTTTGGGCTGCTTTCTCCAAAGCTGGGCACCCAGTGCTGAGAGGGGGGTGTCAAAGCATGCCCAGGTCAGAGCATTTAATTCTGCTTCTCCAGGTGGAAAGTTTTCCCCAATCCTTGTCCCCTAGTATTTTTTTTTTCCCCCCACAGTGAAGAGCATTCAGAACTGTGGCTCCATCTGAACTCAGAGCCGCACACAGGCAGCATGGGCGCGTGTAATGAAGGAGAGCTGTTTCCTTCCAGTGTTCAAGACTGAGCTATGCGTGCGCGTGTAGATCTGAATGACCTTTCTTCTTTTCACAGGCATAACGTGGGGCAAGGTGGTGTCTCTCTATGCTGTGGCAGCTGGGCTGGCAGTGGACTGTGTGCGGCATGCACAGCCAGCCATGGTTCACACCATCGTAGACTGCCTGGGAGAGTTTGTCCGCAAGACCTTGGTGACATGGCTGAAAAGGAGAGGAGGCTGGGTAAGAGATGCTGTCTTGCTTCCACACGTGCAGAGCAGAAAATAGCCCAGTTAATGACGGTGAGAGTGCCCCCACTGCAGCTTTATACAGAAAAACATTGAATGACATTCTCTTCCACAGCCCTGTGGCCACCACCATCCTATTTACACCTGTGCTAGACTCCATATAGCTCTGTTACTGCCTCGTGGTCCTGTCCTTGACAACATCAGCTGTTCTGGTCCTCAGCTTGCTGCGTAGCTCTGCCAGACTAACTCAATCCTGACCCGCCAGGGCCTCTTCTGTTCCCGACGTGAACATCGCTGGAGCTGCCAGCCACTCATAGCGGGAGAATGTAAACAGGGGCCATTCTCTTGGGCAGCTGTTTTCTAGAAACTGAAAAAAAATGGGGCCTGCCAATTAATTCCCCTTTCACCTGCCCCACAGTTCCCCAAGTCAAAGCTTAGTATCTTAAGGTGACTGGCCACTGTAAGGAATTTTACAGGGATAGTAAAACCTGGCGGTTTGTGCCATTCCCTGACCTGACCCTGATGCTGCTCCATGAATAATTTCTTCTGATGTAGCTCAAATTGTAGCCTGCTTACGCTTTGAAGGGCACTCATAACGCCCGTCAACAGTGGGAGGACTCGTGGCTCTGTCACTGGCCTGCTCTGAGACTGTGGACAAGGCTGCTCTGCGTCGGAGTGTGGCTCTATATCCTATGGCTTTAAGCATCTGATTTCTTTGATTCTCTCTATACCCAACGGGAAATACAATGCTCCTGTGGAGGATGGCTCAGGAGAGCTTTGGTGCTGTGGAATAGCCAGACACCTTTCTAGCGACCTCCCCAGGAGACTGAGATGACTTGTTGGCTGTGTTAGCGGTTGGCAGCTGGGTCATGTACGTATGTATCAGGGTCTCTGTGCCCATCTGGCAGGGATATAGACAATCCTTGGAGTGATACTGCTGAAAACACTTTGGTATACTGCCGGCAGATGCTGCCTGGAGCTAAATATTGCCATATGACACCACTGAGCTCATGGGACATCTTGTTCCCAAGGCATGCACTCTTTCCAGACTGAGCCACGGTGGCAGAGTCCCTCCTTTCCAAGAGGTGATATTTATTCCTGAGCATCAGGAAATGGTCAGGCTCCCCAAGCCTGCACAGACCTGGAAAGAGGGGGATGACTTTTTTCCAAACTGAGCATTGCTCCTATGTGCTGAGACTTCCCAAGTGTGTCTGTAGCTGATTCAGTCACCAGGGTTCTCCAGGAGTGAAGGCACTTTTTTGATGAATGGCAACCAGAAAAGTAGCGTTGGTCCGATTTTGGATCCCTTGCAATTGTGCCATTGCCACCTTAAATTCATCCCTGCCCTCTCTAAAACTGCAGGGCCAGCTGAGTCAGGGAACTCTTTGGTTGGGCTGAAAAGGAACCTTTGATCTGAATGCCCTGATCCGTTTCATTTTGAGTCCGCACAAATAATTGTGCCGAGGTAGGTGAAGAGGATATCCTGGGAAATCAACCAATTAAGTAGCACTGTTCCTGCCCGTGAAATCCCTGCCTCGGTATCATTTGAGCCTACTTTAACTGGGTACCTGTAGAGCTGGTTGAATTGTATTCCCTAAAACAATTTTTCCTTTGGAATAAATCCAGTTTCATTAAAGTTGAAATGTTGCATAGGAATGCGTCTCCTCCTAGTCCCCAACTATTTTTTTTTTCTTTGTTTTGCTAAAACACGCATGTTCTGATAAGTTAGCATCTTGTTTTAATTTTTGTATTACATTATTAGAGTTCAAAACAGGGTGTTTTGATAGTTCCAAAAGGATATTTTTGGAAAGTTTGTTGCATTGCAAACAAGCCACAAAACCCCTTCCCTGACCAGAAGCGGTTCTTTGCAGCTGAGGAGATAAGTCCTGCCCGCTGCTGGCTCCTTCTGCTGATCATCCCTCTTTGGCTGGCCAGCGCGTTTCTATTGGAGTTGCTGAACCTATGCTGCTTGCTCGCAGGATCTGGCCCTAAGAAAGGGAAACCAATCTCACTGCCCCCGATCAAACAAAACGACTGGGTTGTGCTGATTACAGCCTATCTCCAGTACCCTTATCGGCAGTTTTGGGCTGCAACAAGGAGATATTTTCCCCTCTAGAAACGAGTAGGTTCCTTCAGTCTGGGGAAAGGCTGCTAATCCTCTTGCCGTTCTGTGCTGTGCTTCCCTGAATGTTCTTCCTCTTCATCTAGGCACTGCAGCGTGAAATTTCCCAGCCCCGTTCACTAATGGGCCAGATGAAACAGCTCTGTAGTGGGGACCCTTTCATCTGCTGCCTGACCTAGCTGGTTGTTCGTTTGTCTTGGCATGGAGTCCTTGTTTCCCCTGTGCACATGGCCCCCGTCTCTTACGCATCGGCTCAGGTTGAGGCTGCCAAGAGGAACCACTGTGCTCCAAGCTGTTCCAGAAAAGCCACCGTGGAGACCTTGGAAAGGCATTTGAAAGTCTCCACTCAGCAGTAGGTTCCCATACTGCTTCCATAGGGTGGAGAAAGACCCTACTCCCCAAAGCCCAACCCAAAACAAACCTCTTAGGAGAAACAAGAAATGTTTAACCCTTTGAGGCATCATCTCTCCCTGGGGAGAGTTTGCAGGCTTAGTAGTGGCTTTACAGTATAACAGAAAGATACAGATTTATTAATTTTTTTTAGCAACTGTTACATACATTTGCTACAAGGAAGAGCATGCAACTTGAACTTGTTTGAATAATTAACAGGCGAAGATCAAACTGCCACTGCAACAGTTTATCAGTGCCTCACAAAGCTCAAAGACCCATTTTATTAAGTAGCTTTGAAATTTTCAATTCCAATGCCTTATCAGCTATGCTTTATTTGGATAACAATAGCTAAGGCAATTGTTAAACAGCGGAGCAGTTTTGTTTATCAAAGCAAGCACTATACAAATTTGTAAGTGCTTCTGACTGCAGCTCCTCTTGATTAGCTGCCTTTGGGAGGCCATAGCACCGCTTTAAGGAGTTCACACTTTCTCATGTGGAAGTTAACCCTCTGCAGCAATAATCAACCCAGTATGCATATTTGGGCCTTGTACTGGTTCACATGAGGCACTCAAAGCCCTTCGGAGCTTCAGTTTCTTATCAATCAGCTACCCTAACATCAGAATACGTGTTCAGACAGGTACCTGCATGTCATGACTTCTCTTGACTAAAGAGACGGCTTGACACAACTGCGTTTTAGGGATGTGCTGGTCCCTAAAATTGGACAGGACTTTTTAAAAATGCAAATAGGGTGAGTTTGCTAAGCCATTACTGAAAGTGTTTAAGCAGACCCATTTTACTTTCCTCCGCAATACAGTAGCTTATAACCGCCGGTGCTACATTGCAGCATCTTCTGTCATGTGCTATGTTGGCTACTTACTGCATTTGCTTGTGCTTTTGTAGCTATAGGCAGCAGCATTTCCACACCTTGGTGTTCAGTCTCAGGAGCACCCCGTGTGCTGATTCAGCTTCCTCCTGTCATCCCCTTTCTTCCCATCCTCGAGCGCCTGTATTCATTCCTCCTGTAAACTCTACTTGTCAGTTATTCATGGGCTCAGCGTCTCCTAAAGCTCCCCGGAGAACAGCAGTGCGGGGTGATTCAGCGTGCCAGCCTTTCAGACTTCCTCCTGAGGGAGGAACTGCTGGAACTGCGTGGGAGGCTGTTGACGCTGCTGTCGATAGACCTTTGGTTGGTAGACGACAGTGGAGTCGGTTAGTGTAGCTTCACTCACTAATCAGACACGGGGATTTGTCCCTTTAGTCCCTCTTTTGTTTTCTTCTAGTTATTGCCAAGGTTGGTCAGGCAAGGCTCACCCATGTCTTGAACACAGGCGGTAATACTGGAAAAGGTTATCGGAGTATTCAGCAGCTCTCGTGTCCCGTCTTATGGGAGGAACATCTCGGGGTTGGGAGTCTGACTTCCCTCTGCTTGGTCCACTTGTGTCAGAGGGAAACTTGGAAGACCGCTGAGCTAAGCTTGTAAAGAAAAAGCTTTTGGGGCTGATGAATATTTGCCCTCCTTGTGACCTGATTCTTCTTCACGTTTGCCACCCAAAAGCTGTTTCTGAAAACCGCGTCAAGTTGATGTGCTAACGGTGCTCCCTCTGTTACAGAACTACAGTCCGTATCACCTTGTGCTGGGCTGAAGTTTAACCACAAACTCAATTATATTGCTGGCAAAACTTTAATTTGTTTCCCCCACCAGAAGATGCAATTTTCTATCTACCTCTGTCCTGTTCGCTTTGCCCTCCAGATATTTTCCACCTTCTCCTCCCAATGCCAGCTGAGATCCTGTCTTCATGAATTTGCTGGATTGTTGTTATTTTTTTTTATTCATTGCAGGCCAGCTTCTATTCTTGTTAATACTTGAAACCAGCTGCCCAAGCGATCTTTAAATCAGGCCCACGCGTCTGGGAGGCATCTCTGCCAGCATACATATTTCCACAAACAAAGCTTGCATTGCTTTAGATTTGAATTGGGGGTTGGCTTGCTTGAATGAGTTCCAAAGAAAACATTAAGGCAAGAGGAAAAAGTGCAAGCAGCTTGAGCTGACATTAAACAGGACAACCTCTGGGAAGCATCTTGCTTTACAGAAGAGGATGAGAATGCTGATATTGCCAAGGCTTCCTAGCTCTTTTGAAAAGGGGAGGAAAGTTTCTTTTATTTAGCTATTCAAAATGGAAAATGCTTGCCAATCTTCCTGTAGCATTCCTTTCCGCAGGGGTGGCTGAAAAGGCGGATACTTCACCTTGTTGATGCAGAACGAAGACAGTGTATTTTGCAGAGCTCTTAAACCCGATTTGACACCTTGCAGCGGGTGAAAGTGTCGGAGCAAGCATTTATGGCTGTTGACGGTGTGGCAAAGTGGTGCTGCAGCAGTGGGGACACGGTGCCGCGGGTTGTGGGGCCAGGAGAGTCTGCAGCGGTGGCTGACGTGGTTCTGGGCATCTCTCTCTGACGATCTCTATTCCCTCCTCATTAGGCAGACATCACAAAATGCGTGGTGAACACCGACCCCAGCCTTCGCTCCCACTGGCTTGTGGCCGCTGTTTGCAGCTTTGGTCACTTCCTCAAGGCTATCTTCTTCGTCCTGCTCCCTGAGAGATGAATCCGAGTCACCAAGCGCAGCCCCCCTACCCCACCTCCTCCCTGGCTCCAGAAGCAGTGGTAATGGCAATTGCTGACGAGGAGGAAGAGAAGAACCGGGACAAACGAAAGGCTTGTTCTCCTCTCCCTTCAGCTGGGAGCAGATGATCAACCACAGTCTCTTTTTTTTTGCAGCCACAGGAGCCTCTCTCACCATTAATCCTTTCAAGAGTCTTGTTTCCCTGGGTGACTTGTGCGTGTGGCCTGGCCATTGCCAGTCCCTGGGCACGCTGACTGCAGCTGCGCGCGGCGTGGACTGTCAGACGTCTGTTCCTTACGGCTGTGTTGCATGCTTATGCTAGTGCCAGGCAGAGGGGTGGAGGAAGGGGCTGTTATTTGAAATGGGATAGAAAACAGGAGAGGGGGAGAGTCCCTCCTTTGCTCCATGTTATTCTCCTTTCAGCCCTCGGACTCACCTTGCGCCCGTTCTTGTTGTTACGTTTGTGCTTAAACCCCATCTCCTCCTCTATACCTAACCGACTTGCTGGGCTCTGCCCGCACCACGGTGGAGGGGATAATGCAGCTGTGGGTTTTTAATGTGATAAAGTGATAAAAACCCCGACATACTGCCGTCAGATGCTTCTCTCTGACGTATCTTGGTAACGAAACTGAGTGGCCGTGTGAGGGGCAGGACTAGAGGGCAGTTGCACGTGCTGCCGTTTTGCAAGTGTATTTTGTTGACTCCTCTTACTGCGCTCACGCGCCGTTTCAAACAGGAGAGCGAGGGGCGACGCCTCCAAGCAACAACTCGGGATTGAATCTCATAATGAAGAAGAACGTTTTCTCCGCTGAGATTTCGTCAGAGTTATAAGCGTGTAAGTAGGAAAGGCTGGGGGGCATGGGCAGGAGTTAGGGAAACAGTAAGTGAACCGTCTGGTGGGGTGAAGGGGGAAGGCTGTGTCGACTGTAGCTGATTTCCGTTTCTCCTTTAATGTCTTTGGAAGTACAACTCGTAGTCGTCTTTGTGGCAAACAATAAAAGAAAATAGGTGGTGTTTCACTATTGCAAAGGGTATTGTATTTGTTTCCAGAGTTAAAAATTCCAAAAAAGGCCAGAGCAGCGCAGAGACAAACACTCAGCCCATGCTAAAAATACTTCAGCTTTTCCCATGGTAGGACATGTTAACGTGTTAAAACTACAGCTCGCCCCGTTCATGCTAGGAATTTAACCCATGTTGCTACCGTGTCAGAAACGTGTGGTTTTCACGGACAGACGCGGGGCCTCGCCGCCGTCTGCAGGGGAAGGCCGTGGAGCCTCTTCTCTGCCAAAGCCTCGCGGGAGGCACCCTGTCCGCTGCCTTCCTCCCAAGAGCGTGGCGTCACACAAAAACGCTGTTCTGGATTAAGAACATGTGGCGTTACAGGAGTTTTTCCTGGTTGTTTGGTTGTTTCTTTCCCCCCAATTTCCCTCCCGCACCCTGTGTTTTGAGGGGCTTTACTGTTTCCATCCAGAAGTTACAAATGGGTTTGAGAATGAAGCAAAGCTTTTACGTTTCGGTTATATCTGCGCGACAAGTTTCTGCTAGCGATTACTAATCTTAAAAGACAACGCTCCCCATCCCCATCCCCCCCAACAAAAACACTCACGGCGAAGGAGAAAGCCTCCTGTTCCCTATTGAAGCTGCGTGCTGCCTTTGACAGTGTCTAGGCAGACTTTGGCTACGCTATTAAAAGTTGGGGAGGGTTATACCGACAAAGTTCCCGGTGCGGATGCAGCTGACGGTGCCCTGAGGTTGGTGCATTTTTGCATGTGTAAAGCTTGCAGCTTGCAGCAGTCCCCCAAATAAAGCCAAATTGCCAAAGGATTATTTTTTATGGGTTTTCTTTCTTCCGGACATAATTATATCGGCATTAGGGGTTTTGCTGGCGCCTCTCCCGCTTGGGATTTTCTTCCTTAGATTCCTGATAGGTCCGGCTATGGACACGTAGAGCCAGGTAGAGCGTACGTGGTGAACTAAAGCAAGCGCGCTTTGAGCAGCACGGAGGGGATCGCCCCTGCTCTGCAACAGAGGCGGTGAAAGCCCTCTAGTTCATTGCAGGGGGCTGCAGCTTCCTTGTCTTAAAGGAGCTTACGGAAAAGCAGACTTTGGATTTCTGGAAATGCCCCGGTTGTGTGCAGGCTTTGACTTGGACAGTTTCGCAGCTCGTAAAGTCCAGCTTGCCTTATCGTGCCTAGTGTTTTATGAAGTGTATGTGAGTTGACGGAGCTAGCACGGTGGAACACTGGGGCTCTCAAGACCTTTCTCAATTTAGATGCTGTTTTGAAATGTAATACTTAAGGCTGCGACTGCTTTTTCAGCAAACAAGTGATACCAGAGGGACTATTAAGAAACAACATAAAGAGTTAAATGCACCGATTTAGTGGCTTTAACAAAAAGATAACGATGAGCCAAATAAAGCAGTATTGCTGGAAAGGAATGTGTGTGGGTGGGAAGGGGGTTACACAGGCAGGCAGGCAAAGAGTCAGCGTGGAATCCGCTGGTAATGAAGAGGTGGTGGAACTCCCCACAAATAGGTTTCGGAATTCTCTGGCTTTTGTCTTTCTTGTTGCGTTTGCTAGTCCCCGAAACGTACCTACCTGAGCTGAACAGTGTGCTGCTCGTCTCGCACTTAGTGTTAAACTAGTGTTAAACCAGGATGATACTTCTACCCTTCTCGCTCCTTCTGCAGGAACCACAGCGGCACCGGTCTTGCTACCAAAATAAACAGCAAACAGAATTGTGCACACCGCTGTGCGTTTGGGAAGCAACGGCCTTGAGCCTGCTTCAGCCAAGTATTTATGTTGCGTTCAGTTTTTGTTGTAATATTTAGGCATTTCAGAGTACTTCCAGAGGCCCTTTGCAATCTCAACAATTCTGTGGCTCTGTGATTGTTTTCTTTTCCCTCTTCTCTTTTGGCTGGTCCTACCTGATGGGAGACAAGAGGGTGAGTTGTTTGTCACCCCAATAAACATTTTCCTTTTATATGATTGGTGAAGGTCCTAGGAGTGCGTCTAACTTATTTAGCTGTCAAAGAAAACCAAGAATGTAAGTACCAAGAATGTTAGGGCTATTATGCTGCTTCATCTTGAAAACCTGTCTGTTGTTCCTCTTCCAGCATCAAAACCTGAAAACCCTCAAACTGGCCGTCTCACATTTTTTTTTCCCCACTGTTTCCAATTATCTCCTTGAGAAAGTTGCTTGTAGTGAAAGTTGCCTTTATTTTTATTTTTTTAAGCTGTTTTGCTCACATTGGACGCTCGAAGTGAGACTCAGCTACGCGCAAACTGCCTTGGGGGGATGCGCCCCGTCCCCAGTCACCTTTCATGCCCAATTTCATCCCCTTTTCCTAAAAGGCAGCTGTCACCACGGGGGCAGCGGACAAACCTCCTTTTACCGCCAGGAAAGGTGGCTGCGGAGAATGTTGAGGTCAGAGATCTGAGCCTGCAGGGACCTGAGCTTCAGCCCTCCTTTGTTCACAGAACTTGCTCCAGTAAGAATTATCTCCCCCACCCCGGCGCTGTCTTCATTCTCTATTTCTTTGTGGTAGACCTACATTCAGTCAACGGAAATATTTGCTTTATCAAAAAGGTAGGGAGCAGAAAAGCTGTCTCAGCCTGGGTATTTCAATGACGGGTGTTGAGCATTGGTTATCGTGTCCTAGACCTGACATTGCTTCAACCGCAGCCTTACTTCTGCTTCTCGCTTGTCAAACATTGGCAGTAGGTTCACCTTCTTCAAAGCAACTAGAGAAACTGAAGTGGTCTCAGTCTCGCAGCAGATGTCACTTGTGTTCCTGCACTGCCTTTTCTCCTGTAAATGGAAAGAAAACAACTTGTGAAGCCCTTAATTTATCAGACTCGCATCTGTATGATATACTGAAGTATGGAACAATAGTGTCAGGGAGCGACATTGAGGTTTCCTGGAGAACTGCAATACCAAACTTCCTCATTTTCAAACTTTAGACCCTGAGAAAAAGCTCTGCCTGTTATTTTTTTTTATTTATTTATTCTCCTTTTAATGTGCAAAGTCTGCAAGCGGGGTTTTTTGTGCGCAATTAAACCGAATATGAAGCAGGTTTCGAGTCCCTTACATGGCTTTCTGAAAAGACCAGGCCCCTAAGGCATTCCGATGGCTTTGCCAAGAGCCTTCTCGACGCGGCTCTCATCAACATGTGGCTCCTTGAATTTCTGGGCTGCTGTTGTTTGTTTTTTTTTTAAATCTAGTATTTATCATTTTTATAGGCATAACTTTGCCACAGATTAATTATTCTCTTAGGGCAACACGAAAACCATGCACGCTAAATTAAAGACGAGAAAACAGCAGTTTCATGTACTGCTGGTGGAGTCTATAAACTTCTTCTATGCAAGTGGTTTGACAGAGAGAGTTTAAATACTCCCTTAGAAAAGCCTCTAACCTCTTTAACTCTAAACATTTTGACCCGTTGGGATTACAAGCCCCCAGCGCGGCTAAACAGAGTGATCCTTGATTGAACTTTACACAGTCACCCAGGACCTGGAAGTGCATTGCACGTTCAAGCAGAGTCTGTGGGAAATAAGAGTGCTCCCGGGTCAATCACACGACATGCAGTCCATGGCCAGACAAGGTCAGATGGAAAAAAAAAATAAAATAAAGCTTCCCCTCTCATAGGAGGGGGAAAAAAAAAAAAAAAGTGTTGGGAAGGGAATTTCCAGCTTCCTTACAAGCATGTTTCAGAGCTTTACTTCAGAAGAAACTCCATTGGTGTTCTCTGCCCATAGACCAGCTTAGAATCATAGAATGGTTTAGGTTGGAAAGGACCTTAAAGACC
>RSEF01000009.1:5443175-5453355 GCA_003993805.1 Himantopus leucocephalus
TTCTTTACAAAACCGTATTTGCCCAAAGTGGATGCGCTAGTGCTCTTGGCTCTGCCGGCTGGCCGAGTCAGTAAGCGAAGCCCTCCGCGTAGGGAAGGCTGCCGCAGGGCTCCATCTCCAGCAGGTACGCCGGGCTGTCCTCGAAGTGCGTCAGCGGCACCGTCTCCTCCTCGGCCACCGGGCAGTCGGGCTCCGTCTTCAGGAAGGGACGCTGGTTGTCGGGGTAGGCCATGGAAAAGAGGGCGTCGGGGTCGCAGACGAACTTATAGACGTACCGCTCACCGGCCACCTGCGAGGAGGAGGAGGAGGGATGAGAGGTGCCCTGCACTTTCCTCCCCTGGGGAGTAACACGCCCGGCGCGACCGGTTCTGCACCGTGCCCCTCCTGCCATGCCCCGGGATGCTGGGGTGACAGCGGGGGACGGTCACCCCCCCCCCCCGCGACAGCGGCTCACTCACCTTCTGCATGATGCCCTTCTCGTAGTAGTAGCGCAGCGAGCGGCTGAGCTTGTCGTAGTTCATGGCCGGTCGGTTCTTCTGGATGCCCCAGCGCCGCGCTACCTGCGGGGAAGAGAGGCGGCAGGCGTGAAGGCTCCAGCCGGGGCTGGGAGCTGGATCCTCGTAGGAAATCCCAACCGAAACGCGGGGTCGGGGTTCGGTTCCGGGGGTTGGAGCAACCAGGGGTGAAAGCGTCACCGCCGTCCCGGAGCGGTTCCCCGCCTGCTGCGATAAACGCTCCAGCTCCGAGCGCCGGCTGCCACAACGCCGCCACCGCCGCCAAACCGGGGGCCGAATTCAAAAGACGTTTGATTAGGGGAGCCTGCCAAAAAAGCCGCTTCAAAAAACCACAATTTCCATGCACGGCCTAAGAGATATTATGGGTAATTACCCACAATGCGCAGCTCAGCGCTACAGCTGCTTTCAATTACTCCCCAAACAGCTTCTTCCTCTGTTGTCACCCTCCTGCCGAGCCACACAGCTCCGGCACAGCACCGCACCGCCGCCGGGGAGCCGGGGTGAAGGATCGGAGCGGTTTGGGAGGGAGGGAGCCGTGGCCGAGCAGCGGGTCTCGGCAAAGCACCCGATGGGTGCGGCGCAGCGGCAACGCCACCGCGGCTGGTGACGGCCGGTGGCTCCGGGAGCAGAGCGCCTGCCGTGCCGAGAGGCAGCGGAGGAGATTAAAGGCCAATTTCTACGGCTGCTGAGCGCAGGGACGGGGGGCTGGCTGGCTTTTCCCCTCTCGCCCTCAGAAGCTGCCCAGAGAGTAAAGACACGTGTCTCTCTCGGGGACACCCCCACCCTGTACCTCCTCGGGCTCGATCAGCTTGAACTCCATGCCCCGGCCGGTCCAGGCGATGAAGTGTGCGTTGGCGGGGTCGTCCAGGAGGGTGACCAGGAACTGCCAGAGCTGCAGGGACCCGCGTCGCTGGTAGGGAGGACCCTCGCGGTACAGGGTGGGCTCCTGCTTCACTTTACCTGCCCACACCGAGACACGGCGGGTTAAACACCCCGGCTCTGCCCCTCTCCCGGGCTGTGCCCCCTCCGTAGGGGACACGAACAGGGACACCGGGCTCCCCCCTGCCCCGGGGCGGGCGGGCGAGGCGTGGGGTGAACGGCAGGGATGGGGACAAGGCACGGGGGTGACGCCGAGCAGCCGCACGGGACGATGCTCGGCAGCTCGCAAGAGCGCCACGCCGGCACAGCTTGGCCTTAAAAACTGGCTGCTCTGTAGCCCGGCCCCAAGCCCTGGTCACTCCCCAGCCCTCCTCTGGGGCCGGATTCTTACCCTCCAGCCTCTCTGGTACCACGCACGTGTCATCAAAATACAATCGTGTGTCCTTTTCATATGAAAATCCTGGAGGAAGAAGACGCTTGGGTGAACGCAGGGCACCTCCACCGCCCCAGCCGGACCCGAAAACCCCCAAGTTTGGCCCGTTCCAGCACCAAGACCCCATCCCCGCTTATTTTGGTGGCACCACACAGCTCTGTCCGTGTCCCCCCCCTCACCCCAGGGAGCTGGGAGAACCCAAACCCTCTTAGCGGCTCTATCGGGCGCGTTATCCCAGATTACGCGGCGCTGCCATGCCCTCGTGGTCCCGGCAGCGGCTGCGTGGCACAGGCCCTGTTTTTTAGCAGCAGTGCCGGCGCTGCTCGCCTGCAGTCTCTCCCGGGCGCCGCGGCGCTCTCATGGGTGGTTTTTTGGGGGGTGCCTGGCAGCTCTGCCAGCCACGAGGAGGGATGGGACGGGACGCGCCGGGGATGCCCGTGCGCGGTAGGGGGCCGGAGGCGCACTCACCGTCATGGCTGCTGGGGAAGACGCCCCCCCGCAGGTACGAGGACTGGCAGTTAGGCACTTCTGCGAGGGAGAGGAAGGCGGCATTAAGGATGTACGTCCCCGCCGGTCCCACCAAGCGCTTGGCAGCATCCGAAGCACGGCCAAGCCTTGGGCATCAGCACCCCCAGCACACCCCGGGCCACTGCGCCCACTCCCAGCCCCCCCTACCCCCCATTTTGGGGGAAACCAGTATGATTTATGGTGGGGGGGGGATACTAAGTGAGTGCTGGGAGCAAGGTTTTAAGTCAGCTTGGGTTTTTCGGCACGTTATTCGGGCCCCGCGGGAAGGGAGGCATCACCGCACCTCCCCTGCCATCTGCTCGGCCGTGCCACCCTCCGTCCCCGAGGTCGGGGGTATTTTTAGGCCCTAAGGCGATTAGAGGATTTTTCCCCGCGATGCCGGTGGGGTCCAGCAGCCAGGAATCACAGCTGGCCCCAGGCCAGGGCTGCGGGGGGGGGGGACGACGACACCCGCCGGGTGGGCTGTGGCGCAGACCGCACCGCGCAGCATCTGGTTGAATACCTGCTCTATTCCGTGTGTCCCCCCCCACACACACACCACCCCCCAGCTTTAGGAAAGGAAAGAGAACAGGAANAAAAAAAAAAAAAGAGACCATCTACCAGGTGAAGCGGCATCCCGGCACCGTGGGAGCCCCGGGGTGACGCAGCACCCGCTGCCCGAGGCTCGATCCCGTGCCCGCCGTGCCGGGTGTAACCCACACCGCCCCGGCCACCGGCACCCGGCTGCCACGAGCACCCACCTGAGTCGATGCAGTAGTCCCGGGGCTCCTGCTTGATGCCCATGGGGGGCTGGAAGCCGTGGCCGGCGGGGCCGGGCAGGCTGGGGCCACCGTGCTCGTAGAGCGGGTCGTGGTACTCCTGCTTGAATCCCTGAGGGGGGTGGGGGGCGGCGGGGCCGAGGGGCTCCGAAAGCTGCCGGTGGTAGACGGGGCGGCTGTCCCCCTGGACCCCGGGCTGCGGCGGGAAGGGGTGGCAGGGCTCAGACAGCTGCCTCTGAAACCTGCGGGGAGAGGGACGTGGCGTTACCGAGGGGTAGCGGGGGGGGGGTCAGCCCCACCGCCGGCTCCCACCCCAGACCGGGACCTCTGCCCGGGGTGGTTTGGGTGGCGTTGTGTCCCACCCGCAGCGGGCTGGGACCGTTCCTCAGGAGCACGGCCACCACGTGGGGACCCAGCGGGGCGCTGGGGAGCCCCATCCCCCCTCCAAGCGCTGGGGACACCCCGCCAAGGGGGGAGCAGGACATCGCGTGGGCCATCACTGCCAAGAACCGCAGCAGGGATGTGGGGGTAAGAGCGGGAAAGGGAGAGGAAAAAAAAAACAACCCCGTCCCATAACAGCAAGATCTCTGTCAAGTGGTACAATCTCCCCCCCAAGGGTGGGGGGCAGAGCCGCGGGGTCCCGGGGGATGCTGCACCCGCGCCGGTGCTTACACAAAGCCAAATCCACTCCGCAGCCCCAGCTGGCCGCTAATCCGCCTGCGCCGCTGGGATTAAACCTTGAACTTGGAGGCAGGGAGCACTATTTTCGGCTCCGGGGTGCTGCCACCGCCGGCTCGAGCCCCAGCGGAGTCTGTCCTGGCTGTGGTGGATCGGGGACCATCGCAAGAGGGTGCTGCCGCATCCCCTCGTCCCCCGGCACCTTGAAAGGTGATCTCAGCGCCCGGCTCCTCTCGGCCGGCCGTGCGCCATTTGGCTTGGTAACCGGAGCCCTCCCAGCTGCCGGGCTGGGATTACTCCATTTCCGAGCCGTGTCCCTCTGCCCTTCCTGAGTGAAACCCAAACCCTGCGCTGGCACGGCACTTCCCGAGGGGTTGTGGCCAGCCCCCCGCATAGCTCGAAGGTCGCCCGGAGCCGAGCCCCGCTTTGCCAGGGAGGGATGTTCGCCCGCTGCGGGGTGCATCCCAAGGTTTTCCATGGTCGCACTGCATGGCCTTTGCCGGGCTGCCACATCCAGCCCTATGCCCATAGGGGACACCAGGTGACACGGCAGCCGTCACCGGCAAAGGGCATCCAGGAGGCCACGAGCAAAGGCAGAGTCGACTGCGACCTGCGCCATGCCACCTACCGATAGCGCAAGCAAACCCGGGGCGAGGGAGGGGACCAGCAAAGCCTCCAGGGACGTTGGGGATGATGGGGGATGAAGCCACGGCTTGGAGAGGATGCGGGGAGCAGGGTCTCTCCCTCCACAGCCCCAAAGTCACAGGGACGCTGCGTGATGCACAGGGGGGAGTTAAGGACCCACCCTCAGGCTGGGGGTGCGCGGGGGCAGGACGGGGTTGCCCGCAGCTCCCCAGCCCGGATGGCACAAAGCTGCAGCGGGTGGAAGAGAGGAGAGCGAGAGCCCTGACTCAGCACCACCGCCCGCCGCCACAGGGACGGATGCAGCCGGCAGCCTCTGCCGCCTTCCACTTTCCCCCGAGGGGGAGGCGAAGGGTCTGCCCGGCATGCCCGGGGCTGGAAGGAACAGGTCGCAGGGAGCTGCTTCGTGGGGAGAGAGCGCCATGAAAATCCAGTGGAAAGCAGCAAGTTCTGCCGCGCTGGCTTCCACTAGCCTCCAGGCAGCAACGTCTGGCCCACAGTCGGCAACCGCAGCGAGGGGACAGGCATCCCCCTTCCCTCCCCACGCTTCGAGGCCGCCCATCCATCCGACGAGGGCCAAAGTCCCCGTAAACCCCCGGAAGACACCAGCGCTCGCTTGGGCGAAGCCTTACCTGTGCTCTGCTGGGTATTGGTTTTCAGACATCATCTTTGGCATGTGCATGGGCGGGTGAGGCGGCCGCGGCACGGCGAAGGTCTGCTGCCTCTGCTCCTGCAGCGGGTGCGGGGCCGGGGCCGCCCCATGGGCAGCTGCCTGCACGGCCGGGGCCGGCGGCGGTGGCGGCGGCGGCAGGGCCGATCCCTGGTGCGCAGGAGACACCGGCGTGGCGGGCGGCGTTAATGGCTTGAACCCGGCGGGGGGCTTCCTGTCGTAGGCACTGCGGAGAGGAGAGGGGCCGGGGGGGGTGACAGCGATGCTAACGAAGACACCTCAATGCAGCGGAGGCTGACAAGCGAGACGGGTCCCCGCGCTGTGACCCGAGTCCCCGTGCTGTGACCCGAGCGAGGGGTCCGCGGGCAGCATCCACCCTCCCGCTACCTACCAGCAGTTATAGAGGCACTTGTCCCCATAGCCGGCGCAGAGAGCCTGCTCGTGGCTGCAGGACGACAGCTCCGAGGAAGGGCTGTGCAGCTCCCGCTTGATCTTTGCCGGAGGTGGGGCGTGCAGGACCACTGCAACGAGAGAGGGGAGGATACAGGCTCACCCGCGCGGGAGGAGGTGATGGGGGACATCACCCCTGGGAACATCCCCTTGGGTGCTCTTTGCTTGGGAACCAGGTACCAAAATACCCCCCCCGCCAGGAGCGTCAGGCAACCAAACCGTGGCAGGATGATGCCCTGGCAGACCCCGACATGCCGAGCCAGGGTGGCAGGGGTGACTTCTGCCGGGGAGGGCAGAGCTCCCAGGGCTGGGACAGTCCCTCCAACCTAGGACATTTCTCATGGAGTGGGAGTCATTCCCCGCTGGGACCCGGGAGGGGGACAGCACAAGTTGGAGGGGGCAGAGCGAGGGCTGCGAGAGGGGAATCGGCGTCTCGACAACAGCCACGGCCCAAACCGAGCCGAAAGCCCCTCGGCAAGGGGAGACAAGCCCAGGCACCACCACGGGGCAAGGAACAAGGGGGCTCGACAGCCTGGAGCTCCGAGAGCTTGCAAGCGGGACACAGTGACCCGCCGGCCCTCGCAGGGACAAACCCAGCTCCCAGTTAGGCGTCAAGCAGCTAAACGGGACCCACCACCCTCCAGCTCCAAGGGGAGCCAGTCCCAGAGTCCCTCAATCGGACCAGTTCAAGCGGCAAACGTCCCATTCAACCCAAATCCTTCCCAGCCCCCCCGCCCCCCGCAACCCCACTCGCTATATATAATTTTAAACCGAGTAATATGTGCTTAACCTAATTAATTTCTAAAAGCAGGCGCTCTAGGAAAGGGAAAGCGCCTCGGAGATCTTTACCTAAATAGAGCCTGCAGAGGAGAGCCAAGACTAATCGGAAGTGGAGTATTAGCTTCGCGCAAAGCCTAAACACAGCCCAGCTACGGCGGAGAGAGGAGCAAATAGCTCCAGGACAACTGTTCACAGCTTGCCAGGTAATTAGCTGCTCCCCTAATTTGTCAAAACCTTTAAAGAGCTGCTGACTCCCCCCCCCACCAGCTCTTCCCCGCAACGGCCCAGCGCAGCTGGTACCAAGGGCATAAAACCCTGCCGAGGAGGATTTGAAACACGAAGCCCAGCGCTGAGCCAGCACAGCCTCCCGCACGCCTTCCACCCGCTCCCCAGCCGGATTTAGCCCCCTCCTCCTTCCCTCTCCCCCCCACCATTCCCAGTGAGGTTTTGCCGCTCTCAGCATTTCTGGCCTTAACGGGGGGCCGGCGTGGCGGCGACGGCGGCGGCAAAGCCCAGGCACCCCGCGAGCCGCGGGAAAGCCAAGAGGAACGGGCTTTGGAAGGGCTCCAGCTGCCTATCGCGGGCATGTTTCTCCCTAACAGGCTCCGTGTTGTTGGAGCNAAAAAAAAAAGTCTCCAAGCAGGCACCACCCTCCATTCACAAACAATTTGGAGCGCTCCATTCATGCGGCCGGGGAGGAGAAAAAAAAAAAAAAAAAGAAAAAAAAGAAAAAAAAGAAAAATTTCCCCCGAGCTTAGCGCTGCCATTCAAGAAAAGGGAAACGAGCCTTAAGATCCTAACAGAGACCAGCTGGCCAAGCCTGGACTTTGTGCAACGTTTGAATTCCTTACACAAACACCACGGGGCCGGCCGGCGCTGCTCGGCAAGCGCCGCCAAGCTCATGGCTAGCCGGGGCGCCCGGCGGTGGGGAGCACCGAGGTCGGTGGTGGGCTCTTGGGGGGGGGGGGNNNNGGGGGGGGGGGGGTTTTGGGTCCCCGGCAGGGAGCGGGGAAGGCTGCAGGAGAGTTCTTGGGGAAGGGGATGCCCTGCCCCAGCACCCAACGTCGCAAAAGGCACGTTGGGTGCGTGAGCGCTTCGAACCTTTCCGGTCCTGAGCTCGGCACTATAATTAAAAGCTAAAAAAAATTATAAAAATAGGCAGAGGGAGCAGCTTGACTATAGCCGGAGAACACGCCTCGGCACACCCGCGCCGGGACTGAGCCTCGGGAGCGGCGAGAGCACCCGTGGGTGCCTGGCAGCCCCTCTCTGGGGGGGGGGGCTTTAGCCCCTGGGGATGGACGGACACCCCCCGCGGAGCCTGGACAAGGGGACCGGCCAGGCGCGCGGCTGCTGTGCCCGACCAGCGAGGCAACGGGGAGGGGGGCGGCTCGGGTGCACCCCTCCTCTGCCGTACCGCCAGCCACGCTAGAGACGCCCCAAACATCAACCTTCGGCCAAGAGGTCTCCCGTGGGAAAGGTGACACCCCCCCCCCAAAGCCATTTGGGACCTTGAATCGCCGGTGAAGCCCTCGGTGGGGGACAGGGCGGGTTGTTCCCAACCGCCAGCACGATGGGACCCTTGAAGAGGCTGAGGCTGGAGGACGCTGGCGTTGCCGGCGGCACCCGCTGCCCGAGCCACATGAAAGGTGACCAAACCACCATTTCCAGCCCGGCCACCGGCTGGGGACCTTGGCACTCGCTCAAGCCACCGTCACCTGGGAGCCGAGCTCCCCGCCTGCCCTTCCATCCCCCGGCGCTACAGGACGCGCCCAAGGTCACGCCAGGAGAGGAGCCAGAAATAGAAGCCGGGCTCCTGCTTTCCTTTGTTTAAACAACCCTTCCTCAGAAACAAACCTCCTGCTCTCATTTCGGCGCGGAAGAAACCCCGCTCCGTACCCTGCCCGTGGCTTTGGCCACGTGCCGCCGGGCCCACAAGTCCCCCCGCCCCGGGAGCAAAACCCTTGCAAAAGACAAAAGCTTCTCGCCCAGCGCAACCCTATTGCTCCCCAATTATTCAAACCACCGATTGAGATATAACACCGTACGTATACCCTTCTCCCCAGCACCGCGCCGCCGGCAAGCCGGCGCCTACGCCAGGCCGGGGATGCGGCACGAGGGCCAGTGCGGTGCGCTCCGCGGGAGTCACCGGTGGCCTCCTCGCTTTGCCGGGAGGATCTGCCGCCTCTCCCGGGTAGCTTAAAAGCACCGAATCCGGCCTCTTGCTGCTCGCTGCGGGGCACGGAGAACAACGTGAGCAAAAAGAGAGCAGCAGCTTCCTTGGAGAAAAGGCACGGAGCTACGCAACTGCGGGAAGCAAGTCCAAGGCATGCCTGCAAATATCCACACAGACTAGGGAAGGATTTTCCTTCCCCTGGGGGGTTAACAGGCACTGAACCCCAAAGGGGACCCCCCCCCAGGCTGGGAAAGGAACAGGTTCCCGCGAGCGAAAAAATCCCTTTACTTTCCCTGCATCGCCCAGAAAAGTTTGTCCCTTCTCTCCGAGCTCTTCAGGTTACAAGGAAACGAGAGACTGCCAAAAGGCACTGGAAACGGCTTCGGCTCTAAGAGCCACCCTCCCACGCACGCTGCAGTTTCTACCGCTCCAAGCGAGAGCCGCCGGGCTGCGCTAGGATGTCGACAGCCAGTTGCGTTTCTGACTCCGGGCTCGCCTTTTATCTCAGGGGAGACAAGGGGATATATGAAAAAAAAAAAAAATTAAGAAAAAAAAAAAAAAGAGCGCATCTGAAACTGGGGCTGTCTGGAACAGTTTAATGGCAAGCTTCCCACTCAGAAGTAATCAAAGAGCAATAATTAACACGGGTTTACTGTAGGAGGAGATACCCTTGCTGCGTGCTGTGACAAAGCTGGAATGAAAAAATCCGTTCGACTGCAGGCTAAATTTGATTTCCTTTCAGTTCTCTAGCTGCCCTGGCTCGGCAGCAAAAACCCAGCCACCAACACCGAGTTACTACTTCGGTTTGCCAGGTAACGACTCCAAACATCCTGATTATCCCCCCCCTACCCTACCCTTCCTCCTCCTCTCCTCCCCTTCCCCTCCAACCCAGCCTCCGATGCCAGGAGATGCCAAGCGCCCGAGCGGCGCGCAACCACCGCCCGCCATTACCCGGCCCCTGCCCTCGCCGCTAACCCGTTCCGGGTAACGAACCCCGGGCTCGGAACCAACTCTGGCTCTTATGCAATTCAAGAGGGACTGCGTTTTTCGCTGGCCTCCTTTTAAACACGCTTGCTTTGCCAGCGATTAACGCCGCTTAAAGCGGCTCAAGTTTCACCGCTCGGGTCCGCTCTTGCCAACAGCGTCGGGCCAAGGACTGTAAAAAAGCTCCAGAAACTGCCGAGATTGTGGCTGACCAAGGAGCCCAGCACGGGCTCCCGCATCCACTTGAAATCAGGAAAAGGAGCGTTTATAACCAAATCAACATCACTACGAACAAGCGGCGGGTCTCGGAGGAGCCCAGAGATCAGTTCGAGCTATTCCCATGCGTTTGGCTCTCATTTTCCGCCCCCTCCCTCCCCGTTCACACAGGCCGTTACGAGTCTCATCTCCATGAACCCAAACCACACGTGCTTTCTGCCCCCCCACCCCCCAAAAATCCGCGATTTCACCGTTTCAGCCCCAGGAACAACCGCTTTGCCGAAGCGGCGGCTCCAAACCCGGCGCCAGGTTTCGCACAGCCACCCAAACCACCCCCCACCACCACCACCACCGCCGCCTCCATCCTCCCCGGAGAACAAAACCCAGAACAATCACTTACAGTTGTCAGACTGGAAATCTGGGACAAATTGTTCGTCATCGGGGACCTGAGCTAAAAAAAAAAAAAAAAAAAAA
>RSEF01000009.1:5456039-5469531 GCA_003993805.1 Himantopus leucocephalus
GGGGGGGGGGGGGGGGGAGGGGGGGGGGGGGGGGGGGGGGGGGGGTCAGAGCCTTGTGTGCCCTTCGGCTGGGTGGCATATTCCTCCCCGGAGCGGGGGACAGCCGGGCTGGCACCCCAGCCCCTGTGGGTCCCCTCCTGGGCTGGAGACCTTCGCACCATTGGATTAAGGAGGTCGTTAGCTGCCAGGCCCGTTGAACCACGGCTTTGGCACGGCGGGAGCGGATCGAGGCTGCGTCCCCTGGGGGAGGTGGCAAGGTCCGTCTCACTGATTGTCACGAGGGGACGTCTCCCTCAGAGCCCGTCGCTCTTGGCAGAGCGGTGCTGGTGTGTGGTTGTCCCGCCGGCCCCGGGGTGGTGGCCCTGGGCTCCCCGTGCCCTGCAGGACACGCGTCTGTGTGTCTGCTCCCAGACCTCGCCTGGCTTTGAGCTCAAACCTGGAGCTGGTGGCTCTGCTGGTGGGGTGGGCACGGGCATGCCACGAGTGCCCGCTTGCTTCCCCCGGCTCCGCCAGCCCCGGCAGCAAACCGCAGCAGAGAGACCCAAGCGCTGCTCTTTGCCCGGAGCCCAGCAAACCGTGACCGGGTGCAAGGAGCAGGGCTGTGGTGGAAAGCGTTGCTGATTCCATACGGGCACTTTCTGCCCGGAGCCCTGGGATAACACACCGGATGGAGCCCGAGCGGGCAGGGAAATGGAGCCAAACCTGCTGCTAGGGACACCTCTGACCTCGTGCGTTGTCACCAAACCCACCACCGCGCCTCCCGGCAAAGCTCTGGAGATGGCTGAGGTTGGTTTTTTTTTTTTCCTTCCCCCTCCCCAAACGCAGGGGCTGCAGGGCACGGCCGCCGCCGGGGGAGGGAACGGAGGCCACCGGTCCACGGGCCCCGGGGTTTATTTGGCGTAGCTCCCATACGCCTTCACCTGGCTACTCATTAACGGCTGCCCCGGGTGACGAGGAGGGTGGATTTATGCACCGCGGGTGGAGCGTGCCCGTATACGCAGGTCACGGCTTCGGCGAGCTGTGGTGATCTCTACGCCCGCCGGCCAGGGCCATGCTCGCTTCCGCTGGCTCCGCGGCACAGGGCTCCATCCTCGTGGCTTCTGGGCTGCCGCCGGGCTCTCTCCTGCGAGCGCGGCCCTGGGCGTCGCATTGCGGCGAGCACCTGCCCCGCAACTCGCCCTCGCCCTGCCCAGTGCTGGCACCGAGGGCAGGTGGAGAGGGAGCCACGGCAGCCCCCCGGAGCCACCTCCTGCGCCCCAGCGGAGGGGGACGCGTGGGCCGGAGCCCAGCTGGGGCTCCCCTGGGCCACCGCCGCCTCCTCCCGTGCCAGCAGGGCCCCACGGCAGCCGCCAGGAACGGCCCCGAGCTCGAGCTTGGACGGGCACGCGACAGCACTGTCCCTGCCCGGGGAGGGTGACGAATGGCTCCCTTTCAGCTCACTGTTCACTCTGAAACATAATGATGGCAGCACCCTCTGCACTGCCAGGGGGATGCGATTGAATGGGGACCGGCGGCACGAGGAGGGACCGGGCGCTGGGTCACCGGGGAGGACAGGGTGGCTTGTCCCAGCTGGGGCTCCCCACCCCATGGCGGGGGCGTAGCGGGGACAAGCAGCAGTTTTCCTGCCTGCAGCAACATCCAGCTCCCGGCTCGCTCCCACCGCCACAGGGGCCTCCGCCAGAGCCGAGGGAGGTGTCTGGGAGCTGGGGCTGATTTCGGGAGCCGGCATCCCCCCATTCCGCGGGTGCCTGCGGAAGTAACCAGCAGCCCTTTCCGTTGGCCGGTTCTGCCAATTCCCGGCTCCCGGGAGTGCTGTGAAGCGGGGCACACATCCGGACCGCCGCCTCCTCCGTGCATTTGTCCGTTTTCTGGTCCCCGTCGCATTCTGGGGAGAAGCTGCGTCTGGTCTGGTAGGGGACAATGGGTGACGCCACCAATGTGTCCACCGATGCCATCGAAACCTGCCAGTGCGTATCGGAGGCAGCACTGGACCCCACGGCAAGAGCACGGGCTTGGTGAAGCACAGGAGGAGACGTGTAAAAAGCCGGGGGGACACGCTTCCAGGTGAGAAGAGCTTCTGGATGTCTGTCCCCAGGGTCCCCAGCCCCCGGCGCAGGCTGGCAGGCTTTAGGAGAGAGAGGAAATTCCACGTGGAAGGAGGTGCCGTGGGGTTCAGCCAGCAGAGAAGGGAGGTGGCATTTGTGTCCAACCTGGGCTCATAAAAAGAAGGCGACCCCCAAAAGTCCACTAAATAAATACATAAATATGGCCACGAAGCCCAGAGCCGGGGCGTGGGGGTTTCCCAGGGTCGGCAGCTCCTTCCCAAAGGCCGTTTTTGCCGTTTCCATGTCAAAACGCGGTCTCCTTCCGTCCACCCCTGCGCTTGTCCCCACGGCCCAGGCACTGCCTGTCCCCAGCCCGTCCCACGCCTCGCGGCTCCCAGGGCCGGCAGCGAAGGCTTAAAACCCGTCCCAGAAGCGCTAGCCGAAGGCATGGCGAAGACCGTCTCCTCTAGGTTTAAGAAAATAAATAACTTCTCCAATACGCCAGGGTTGGTGGACAGAAAGCCAGTGCAGCAGAACATCGAGTGTCCTTCAAGAGGATTAAAAATAAATAAGTGAAGCTCGGCGTTTTCTCGGGAGCACGTTCATTTGCAGCTCTGCCGGGGCGGTGGGGGGGAGGTTATTTAAATAAAGGGAAAGAAAAAAAAAAAAAACCCAGTCCTAGCGCTGCTCCAGCGAACGCACTCCCCGTGCGTCGGCCTGCCTTCGCCCACCGCTTCCATCCCGGCTGGAGAAGACGCTTACGGTGGTTGGGAAGGAGCCTTTAACACCTTCCTAGGACAAATCATCCCTGCCGGGCTTGGGGGGGGGGGGTGTTGTGTTTTCTTTCCCCGCCACAGAGCGGGGATTTGGGGACCCCCCCCCGCAGCGGGCGGCTGTCCCGGGACGCTGGCTGCCTCTGCGCCGCGGCTCCTTCCACGCTGCTTAATCCCGAGTTCGGTTTCTCCTCTTCAGGAAGAAGAAGCTGCTCTTCTGGGGGGGGCCCAGCAGCATCGGCACTTGGCTTTTATGTGTAATTTTGACCTAAAAAGAAGAAGTGAAGAATCCAGCTCAGTAAGGGGCTCCCAGGGTCCGAGCCCCCCCACCCCGGGCATCCCCCAGCCCGGGGAGTGACCCGAGGAAACCGGGAGCAGCTCAGCACCGGGGGCGAGGAGCCGCTGCCGCCCCCCCGCCAAGCCGGGTCGTTAAATGCTTATGCTGCATGGCAGCACCAGCTCTGGAATCACGTCCAGATTTCTCCTCCGGGCAAGCTGCCGGCAGGATGGTGGGGGACCCCACTGCCTGCCCCGTCCCGCCGTGCCGCCACCCCGGCTGCCCACGGGGACTCACGGTGCAGGACGGCTGCATCCAGGGCTCCCCGTCCACCTGCATGGGCAGCAGCTTGGACGTCCTGCAAGGCACACGGAGAGGCAGTGACACAGACGCCAACTTCCGCCATTGGTCGGGCGCTCAGTTGGGATGGGGACAAATACCTGATGGTGACAGATGAACACTGGGCCAGTCTCTTCCCAGCGCTCTTCAGCCCCGTGTAGATCTGCCCCATCTCCATCGCGCCCTCCAGCCCCACCACCTCCAGCAGGTGGTCGCTCAGGTCTGCAAGAGAGAGGGAGGTGAGTCAGTCCCCCCCCCTGTCCCCGGGGACCCCCTGCCTTCTGCTGTCATCCCAAACATCAGGGCCAGCCCGGTGGTGGCAGCCTGGATCCCCGCCAACTGGATCCCCGCCTGGATCCCTCGACTGCTTGTTTGCAGTGTTGCATGAAATGGTGGCAGACTCCCCCCCCGCTTCCCCTGGGGTGCTGCGCCCCCCCCCCCCCCCCGGGGNCCCCCCCCCCCCCGCCGGGAGCCAGGATACATGGGGGAATCCTCCCTGGCAGGGATCTGCTCAAATCCCAGGGCATCGCCCCTTTTTCCAGCTCCTCCTGCCTCTCCCAGGCTGCCAGCAAAGGCGCCCAGCACCGGGGCAACGCGCTCCGTCTTTCATTCCCTCCAGGGTCCTGGTTTCATCCATGGTGGACACCGCGCGACCTCCCCCAGGAGAAGCCCCCCAACCCCGTGCCCACCGGGACGGCTCCGGTGGCCGCAGCAGCGGGTACAAGGCGCCAGGCGGGGCACAGCACGGGGACCGTGCTCTTTCCCGAAGCCCCCGGCCAGGCTGGCGGCACTGCGGCGCCGCCTGGGAGGATGCTTACAACAGCCCTCGGTGCCAGCTCCGCAGCTCCGCTTCCAGCTCCTCCTGCGCCAGTGCCTCACCACCCTCACAGGAGAGAATTTCTTCCTATACCTCATCTAAATCTCCCCTCTCCATCTCCAGCGCCACAGGCGCTGAGCCACAGCCAGAACCGTCCCACTCCCCCGCGCTAACCCCGCGCGCCCCCCAAACCCCCGCTGTGGTCCCGCCGCTCACCCTGCACGCAGAACTTGAGCTCCTTGGCATCGGTGACCACCGTGGTGTGCAGCTTCTCCGGCGCTTTCTTGCCCAGCCGGTTGTAACCGCGCTGCTTCTTGGTCTCGCCCCAGAGGTTGGAGCCGCCGTACATGCTGGGGATGTTGAGGACGGCGATGCCCTCCAGGGACGTGTTGCTCAGGTCAAGGAGGGTCCCGTCGCACTGCCGGGCACACGGGTAACGTCAGGGTCGGGGAGAACCGGTGCCCGGCACCGTGGAGCCCAGNCCCCCCCCCCCCACGCTTTTATTTTCGAGGGCTGACAACCACCCCCTCCCCTTCCTTGTGCTGCTCTCCCCTTTCTTTCAATATGAATTTTACGTCACGTCCGAGACGGCGGGTTCGAAAAGCAACTTCCCACGGGAGCACGTCAAACCTCGGCTCGTCTCGGTGCTGTGACCCAAAATAAGAAGCAATACCACCTCGGCCCTGGAGCGACCTCCGGCCAAACACCTCCAGCACGCGCTCCCTCACCTCCCCTTCTTCAAACTGACCCAAAAGAATCAGGGTCGGTTTGTCTCCAAGTGCAACTTGGAAACGAGAAACGAGGCTGGAAGGAAACGATAGGAAAGGCGTCAAAGGAAAAATGTCAGATTTGGAGAGAAAAACGCAAGCCAGCACCCAGAACTGGTGTCCCGGCCTTTGCTGTTGTACGGCAGGACTGCCCCAGCTGAAAATTCCCTGGAAACGGTAAAATTATGTGTTGCCCGCGGCTTTCCCACGCGACTGGAGGCAGCAGCCGTGCGACTGCACTTTTTTAACTTCAGGTCTTCCCGCTCTCGCGATACCCAGACGATGCTGGATCCCCTTTCTAGATACCTCCGGAGGAAACAGCCGCTTTCCCGTTCAACTGTATTTTCTCTAGAGCACCTGTATTTTCCTTTAGGCAGCTGCTCTCTACCCGCCACACTACGCTCCAGCAAACACCGGCGCATTATTTCCTTGCACTTCGGTGATGTGAGGGCATCTCTGCCCTCTCTTGCTTTGCCGAGAGGAAGGCGAACGGGCTGATGAACCCCTGCTGCTGCCTCGACTCCGGTTGTTTTTCCTCTAGCAAAGAGTGACGGTCTCGAGCTTATTTTTAATACGCTCTTGGGAGGCGCTGAGCACGCCGGCCGCAGGTACGCCGGTGCTGGGCGCGCGCACGAGCGAGCATCACTCTACGTTCATTTCCTTCATGCTCCGAGATCTTATTTTTAGCCTCGCGTTGAAAGCAAAAGGCAGGAATCTGCCGGTTTGGGAGCGAAGAGCTGTCTCTCTGAGCCTCGTAAAGGATGTAAATCCTTTCGTTCTCAATACATCTTAATGATATCGTGATTTGTAGGAACAGACCCTAACGCTCGGAGCAGCGGATACCCAGAGAGAGGGCTCCCATTCCTCGCGGGATGGACAACGCATCCCACGCCCGGCCCGGCCGAGCATCGCCCCCGACTGCAGGCATCTTTCCTGGCGGGTACCGCCAGGCGGGTACCGACTTGGCGGCGGTGGGATGGGAGCGAGTCGGCTGCCCCGGGGCCACCGGATTTCCAGGGATGCTGCGGGAGCCCCATCCTGCCCGGGGCCGTGCGGGGGCGGGCAGGACCACGCTGCCCACGCACACTGGTGCAGGGAGCGATTTCTCCCTGCCTTTGCCCTCCCCTGTTAGCGTGCCAGCGAGCTACAATGGGCTCTTTGAGCAGGGGCAGCTGACGGCGCGCTGGCAGCGACGCTGGAAGTAGAAATTCGCAGCTGGGGAAAAAGCAAATTCATTTCCAGGAGCTTGTAGGGGAAGGAGTGCCAATTTCCAAAACAAAACTGCCGTTTCTCTGCGAGGCTGACAGTTGCCTGGGAGCCGGAGGGAGGACAGGCTGCCGCTTTCGACTTCAAACACTGCGGGATTAACGCTTTCCTGCCGGCGCGGCGCGGCGCAGCCGGTGCCGACGCGCGCTGTGCGGGCAGCGTGCGNGGGGGGGGGGGGGGGGGGGGGGGGGGGGGGGGGGGGGGGGGGGGGACACCTCGCACCTATCTCCGGCAGCATCGAACCCCGCAGACGTGGAATTTATCCCCGCCGGGCCGTTGGCGCGTGGTCGGGGAAGGGGGTGAGGTGGCCATACCCCTCCTTCCTGCCCCCTTCCCACCAGTTGCTGAGGGCACCGGCCACCCGCTTCGGGCTTTGGGAAGGGCTGAAACATCCCGTGTAGAAACAGGCTTCAAAATCCCTCTGCCCGTGGCCAACGGAGCCGCACCGCTGGCTCTGCCCGCCGCCAGCGACCCTGCGCCCACCGCCTGGTCCGACTCGCGCCAGCCCTTTGCAGCGAGCGATGGTTCCCCTCCTCCTCCTCCTCCTCCTCCTCCTCCTCGCCCTCAAGCCTAAGTTATAAAAGGGATCGTTTATCCAGAAATAAAGGAGAGGCGGAAGTTTACAGCAAAGCGCGGCCCGAACCCCCCCCAAGCAGCGCCAGCGGAGAAATGACAGCGCTCTTAGCAACCGCGGGCCCTCCTCCCCGCTCTAATTAAAGGCTGTTTCCATGTCATCCAACCAGGGCTGGGAGCTAGGCGCGGAGTTTACAGAGAGAATATTCCAGGCACGCTCTCAAATACAGCTGGAAAGGGGGGAAAAATACAGGGCTATTCTTCTGCCTGCAGCTGGCCGGCTTTGCCGCGAGCACCGCGCGGTGGAAGAGCGGGTCCTGCCAGCCACCGCATCCTCCTGCCACCCCGCGGGGTCAACGCTGCCCCCGCGGCACCCTGTCCCCGCACAGCCGAAAGCCCTGCCCGAGGGACCCACGGGCGACAATCCCCCAAAAAAGCCTTTTTGTGCCGCAACTGGGGCCAGGGACCATCCCGGGAAACCCACCTCCACCTCGACGTAGTCGTGGAGCTTCTTACAGGTGGCGGCAAAGGTCTCCGATGTCCCGAATTCAAAGTACCACAGCTTGTTCTTCATCCTGGGGCACGGAGAAGCATCAGCATCCCGCTCGGGAGCGGCGTCAGCATCCCGCTCGGGAGGATGCCGGAGGCGGGATGCGCTGCCAGAGCCTTTCTGGAGCCGTTGCGATGGGGACACAAGCCATCGATGGGGACACCAGCCACCCTGGGGAGGCACCGCCAGTGGCACGGCCCCAGGGAGCTGTGCGGGGTGGGACAGGGGGTGGCGCAGGCGGCCCCGGCTCTGACACCCTACGGAGGGGCAGGATGGGGGTGCTGGGTGGTCCCTCAGCACGGGACGGGACGCCTCCACCGGCTCCCAGCGTAGCTGAGCGTGGGCTGTCGGCTCTCAACAGGGCTGCCCGGGATGGGGTGGTACCCCACGGAGGAGATGTCCCCCACCTCGGCACCCTGCCAGGCAGCCCCTGACCGCTTTTCACCCCCTGCATCCGTCGCCACGGCCAGGCTTCAAGGGGGAGCCGTGAGCCGAGGGGAACTGAATTTCCGAGCAGAGCCAGACATTTTGGTCCATTCTGGGGGGTTTCTCGCAGGTATTTCTGAACGCCGGGGGNGGGGGGGCAGGGGTGGCAAGCCACAGCTCCCGCTGCCGTCGTGCCATTCCCACGCACCCCGAGCACGGCGGGAGCGAGCTGCGACCTGCTGCCCGCCCTGCCCTCGCTGCCTGGCCTGCTCCTGCCGGTCCTGGAATTCGGTGCTAATTACACGGCACAAATGAACGTAATTGGGCGCGCGGCCAAGTTCGAGCAGCCTACCACGTTGCGCGGGGCCCGAAGGAGCGCCTCGGATGCCCACCGTGCCTGGCCCTTGCCCCCACCCCGGCCATGCCTGGCGTGTCCCCAGCGCTGTCCCCTAAGGTTGGCCGAACACCGTGCCGCCTCCGATCCCGTGGGGAGAGGGGCGAGAGCGCAGCAGGCTCCGGCACGTCCCCTCGGCACGGTGCATGGCAGTGGCGGGGTGTCCCCCTGCCCCCAGCATTTGGGGACACCAGACAGCCCCACGGCGGTGGCGGGGGACCACGGGCAGCCCTTACCTGCTGTTGAATTTCTCGGGGTGCTTTTCTCGCATGACGTGGAAGCGGTGGGCGATGGAGGCGTCCTGCGAGGAGAGGGAGCGCAGGGATGTCAGCGGCGCGGTGGGGAAATAGAACCCCCTCCCTGCGCCGCCCCACCAGCACACGCCAGGATAAGGGGGTTCAGCTCTTCACCCTCGCCGCCAGCCCCCGTGGGACCAGGACGCGGTGCGGGGGCCGTGCCGAGGCGATGGAGGCACCCTCAGCCCGGCTGCTCGCAAAGCGTTGAACGGGCTCGTTAAGCGAGACACAATTAGTGCACTTGGCCTCCTTCCCTCATCATAGGGGCTCCGCATGGAGGTGATGCTGAGGGAGGGAGGAAGGGCTACCAGCGGGGCAGCGGGGCTCTGGGGACACCCCAGGACCCTGCACCCCAAGGTGTCCCCTGGCAGGGTGGCAGCTCTCCTGGAACCCATCGCAACCTCTCCTGTGCAGGTTGGGGGGTGTTTTAAGCCCGACTCAGAAGCTGTCACCAAATGCCACCTGCAGTGACATCCCCTGAGCCGATGTGAAACCAGAAGCATCCCGCAGCGCTGCCACATGGGTGACCCACGTCGGGTACGCCGCTCGGGCACCCGTAGCCCAGGACAAAACCTCTGCAAGCCCCCGGGAGGAGAAGTGCTTTCCACTCTGCTGCTCCCAGGATCGACCCCCGGGGCTGGGGAAAGCCACAGGGCTGCCATCCTCCCCCGGCTCCTTAACCTCCCTGAGTTGGGAAAACATGGGGGAACGCAGGGCCGAGTACCAAAGCGGGGCTTTGCCGATGGGTGCCGTCTCGGCAAAAGCTTCAGGTGGGCTGTACGGTGGATCTCAACCCGTTCCCGGAACCCCAAACCTCCCCGAACCTCATTTAAGCTCCTCACACGCTTGTTCTTGCAACATTCCCAGCTGGGAAGAGAGAGATTCCGTGCCTTTTTATGCGTTTAAGTGCTGCCATTACAAATGAGAAGAGAGGGAGATTCCCTGGCTTGGGAGACTCAAGCGCAAATGTAGAGTTCCACCAAACACTTAGAAAGGCTTTTGTGGTCTCTGAGGGACGTCACCAGGAACCAGCCCCTGCTCCTGGGAATTAACTCGGGGCTGGCTCGGAAGAGGGCTAAGGATGAGTCTAGGAGGAGACAGGGAGGGCAGGGTGGGGGGCATCCCTCCAGTGCACCCACCGGGCTGGATCGCCGCACGGCAGCCGAGGCATTTCCCACCAACTGTGTGGGAATCCGCTGATCCGGGTGGGTTTGAGGCTGTGGCTGTGCTGGGGCGACAGCTCCGGTGCTCCGCTGGCCTCTGGAGCTCTTCTTCCCTCTGCTTTGCTGTGGCCGGGTGGCTCCGGTGGGCATGGCACGGTCCGGCCACCGATTACTAGCCCTGCTCCGTGCCCCTCTCTCCAGCTAAAACGCGTGTGTGCTTGCCCTCCGGGCTGCCCTCCGGACCCATCCCTGCCCCACGCGGTACTCACCACCCCGATGGAGAAGTAGTTGTTGATGATGGTGGACGGGACGGGGTCTCCGTTGGCCTCTCTGTCAGTGGGAACGACGTCTATCTGCCAGCGGTCCAGCATCACCTCCGTGCTGTGCTCGATGTCTTTCAGGACCTTCATCAGGTTGCCTCCTTCGTAGCCTGTGAGGGAAAGAAGGTGGACGTCTGAGGAGGATGGAGGAGGACGAAGGGCCATGGGGTCAGAGGCAGTTGGGTACCGAGCTCCCGGGGCAGCCTGGGACTGCCCTGCCGCTACGGCACCGGCGAGACGCCCGGCTCGTCCTTGCAGCGGCGGCAGATTTCAGCTAACGGCACGGCTCTCCCAGATGAAATGAGACGCAGCGCCGAAAGCCCGGGGTGTCCCCCAGGACTACCGGGTGGTCCCCGTGGGCCAGCCGCCCCCCCGGGTGATGCTCGCCCGGCCTCACCTCCTCCCCAGCGCAGGCACCGGGCCAGGTCATTGCCCGTTCCCAGGGGCAGGACAGCCACCGGCGGGTGTTTCACCAAGTTCGCCTTGTCTGCAATTCAAAAGAAAGAGACGTTCGGGGCCGAAAAGGCTCATTCCCTGCTCCTCTCCGTGTCCTTCCTCGGCTGGCACTCCAAGCGGAGGGAGCTCCGGGGGCGATGCTGTTGGCGCCGCTCGCGCCGGGGGAATATTGGGAACCCGGGGCAGATTGCCAAGGACGCGGACGGACGATGCTCTGCTGGACCACAGCCTCTCCTCGCTCACCTATGCAGTCCAGGATCCAGCCCACCGTGCCGTCCCCTCCGCAGGCCAGGACGCGGAAATCCGGAGTGTCCCGAAAGAAGCTCAGCCTGGAGAAAGCCAGGAGAGACAAGGGGTGATGTGGGGGAGCAGGGACCAGCCGGAGGGGGCAGAGGATCGGCCGCAGCATCTCCGTACCCCGGCGCGGGCCCGCCGCGGTCCAGGTTGTACACTTGGCGTGGATTGAGCAGGTAGTGAAATTTCCGGAGGACCCTAGGGAAAGAGAGGAGTGAGGGATGCTGAGGGGGCAAGTCCCGCTCTGGGAGTGATGCCGGGGCAACCGGAGGGACCGGCAGTCCCCGACCCAGGGGGGATGCTCTCCCCGGGCAGGACCCCACCTACCGCTCCCCTTGCCTTCCTCCGCTCTTGGGGTTCACAAGCACCAGGAGGGGGTGCGTCCCGGGCCGGGGGCTGATCTGGAGGGCAGAAAGGGCGGCTGCGAATGTCCGGCCGCTTGCGGGGCTCGGCGGGCACCCAGGGCGGAGCTTCCCGGCAGCGCGGCGCGGGATCCTACCTGCAGACCTTGCCCGTCCACCGTGGTGGAGTTGAACTTGAAGCCCTGGTTGTCCTCGGGGCTGGTGCTGGCAGGGGAGTCGCTCTCCGATCTCCGGCAGTGGGACTGCCTGTCCTTTGGGGAACAGAGGTGCGGATGCGCGCGCCGCCCCGTGAAGGCGGTGCTGGGGGAGGCAGGTCAGCCGTGGCCGTGCCCTGCCGGGTCCCTGCCGCCCGGCAGCAAGGAGGGGACACTTACCAGGACGACGGGGCAGATGTAGGAGGGCAGCAAGATGTGGTCCCGCAGTGGGCCCCCGTCGCACTCCGGCTTCACGTGGGAGGCACATTTGTTGTGGAGCTGGAGGGGAACGGGAGGAGAGGACGTCACACGGGGTCGTTTGTGAGCCTCCCCTCCTCACCCGGGGCCGGCCATGCGGGGTGCGCCGCAGGATGCGCCCCCGGGTTGCACGCCGGCCTCCCCGCACCCACGTACTCACAGTGACTTGGCACCAGACGCAGTGCAGGCCGGTGATGCCCTGGTAGCACTTGATGCTCTTGTGGCATCTGTCGCACTTGACGGGGGAATTGCCCTCGATCCAGGTGTGCTGCATCACCTGCAAGGCACGGGGAGGGGGGCACTGCGGCCGCAGCACCCACCGACCCGCCGGCATCTCCTCTCCGCTAAGGGCTGCCACCGTGATTTTCATCACGCAGGGATGCTGGCTCATCCAAATCAGCCCCTCGCGCGGCCGCCTTCCCTCCCTGCTGCTCCACGCAGCACATCGGGGCCACCCGTCCCCCACCCGGAGCTACGGCAAACCTCGGGGCCAGGGGTCCTGCGGGTCCCCCGGGGGATGGGGATGGAGCCCGTCCTGCTGGGCTCTGGATACTGGGAATGCCCATGAGCTGCTACCCAGGGGCAAATCCGGGGCAAAAAGCCATGGGGGACCAGGGCAGGAGATCGAGGACCCAACTGCTGCCGGCGGTGCTGCCTCCAGGAGGGCTCTGCGGGAGACCCACCAGCTCAAAAACGCGCCGGCCGCCTACTCACGCTCGTGTTCCTCTTGGATTTCACGTAGGTGCTGATGCAGGAGGCGATATCTTTGGACACGCACCTCTCGTGGACGGTGTACTTGCAGACTGGCGGGAGAGAAGAAGGTGGTGAGCATCACCCCTCAGCACGGTCGCTGCCCCCTCCCCGCTCACCCCAGGCACCCGCGGGGCTCAGCACCAAGGGGGACCAGTCCCCGCTCCCTGGGGCGCTGGGATGGGGCGGGAGCCCACGGCTTGGGGATGCGACGGTCCGGCAAGGGAGCACGACTCACAGGAGCAGCAGAGCCCCTGCTTGCGGACCCCCAGCAGCATGGTGCGGCAGAAGTTGCAGTAGGCGGGTTTCTTGAAGTGCTTCAGCCTCCAGGCGTGCTGCCCATCGTCCTTCACGTTCTGCAGGGCAGGAGAGCGGAGGGCCAGGGGGGTCACTCCCCTGCCGGGGGTCCTAACCCACCACTTGGATCAGCTTTTCATCCCATAAAAGCCCCCGTTCACATCTGTGGGAGTTCACTCCCAGCAGGACCACCGGCTCCCCCGTGTTTCCCCGAGCATCCCTGCCGCCGCATCCTCCCGCTCCCTGGGCACGTCCAGCTCCGGGCACTGAGCTCCGGTTCCCCACCGCCCCTCGGCACAGCCCGGCTGGGGGGATGCTCTGCCAGCGGCCGACGGGGAGGAGGTGACTCCATCTCTGGGGCCAGGTCACTGCCATCATGGGGTGACCGACGCGAGCCTCTTGCATCTGGGGCTGGGCAAAAGCCACTTAAAATTGCCCATTTTCTTGAATCTTCCTGCCAGAAAAACCTGCACCCCCCCCCCGCTCCGCCCCTCCATGGGAAGCAAACACCACGCTGGGGAAAACACCAGGGGAGCAAAAACCCGGATTTTCCCTGCAAGCTATCGTCTGATGGCCACGAACGCACCTCGATGAAAGGAAGCCCAAAAGGATGAAAAAAACCCCCCCGGGGAAATAAGGGGGGGGTGTCCCAAACCACCCCACCTCTGCTCTTTGAAGCTCACCCCAGGAGAAGAGCTGGCATTTTAGGTGCTCCTCTTATTTTTTGATTAAATATTCATCGAACCGGGATACGCTATGATCCCAAGGAGCGAGCCCAGCCTGCTGGGGAACAACGCAACGACCGCAGCTCAAAACGGAGCTTGTGAAGATTTTTGGGGGGGTGAAGACCGGTCAGCAGAGGCGGGGGGGGGGGC
>RSEF01000009.1:5469541-5481049 GCA_003993805.1 Himantopus leucocephalus
GGCTGGAGTGGGGCTGTGCGGTGCCGCTCGGGCGTGCGGTGCCGGACGGGTGTGCGGTGCGTTGCCGGGGGTAGGGTGCCCTCCCGTGGTCCCTGTGCACCCTCCATCGCCGCCAGCGCTGGGATTTCCTCCGGGAGCGGGCACAGCGGCTGGACGCGGCCGAAGCAGGTCCCAGTGCGGGCACTCACCGTCTCCATCCCCAGGAGGACCAGTAAGGGGATGGTGGTCATGCCGCCCCGGATCCACTCCTCCAGCGTCACGGTCCCGTCATGGTCGTAGTCGATCTCCTCCATCATCGCCTTCAAGATCTGGAGGAGACGCGGTGAGACGGCGATGCCGCCCGTGAACGCCGGCTGCCGAGACCCCCCGCGGCCCCCCCCCCCAGCTGCCCCAGCCCCGGCACTCACGGGCTTCAGCTCGGTGGAGTCCCACTCCAGGTACTCAGCCACGTGCACCATCTGGTTGATGATACGATCCAGCTCCTGAGCACAGAAAGATGATGGCGCCCGGCGCTTAGGGACGGTTCGGGCGCGCGTGGCGTTTCCAGCCTCAAGGTCCCAAACCGGGGACGTGTGAGGTCTATGACCGCGATACACCCACGGTTGCCCCGGACCCCCACCCGCACAGGGGACCAGCGACACCCCGCTTCTCGGTGGGTGCTGGGTGCTGCTTTCTCCTCTGAAAATCTGCCAGAAAATCTGCAGTGGGTTTTCCCCCGGAAAAAAAAAAAACCTGCTCTGATAATACAGATTTTTTACTTGCAATGATTTTCAAGCGAGATACCCAAAGGACAAAGAGAAGAACATCCCGGCGGGGGGGNGGGGGGGGGGGGGTGTTGGTGCACGATTTTTTCCTTTTCTGAAACACCGTGACCTGATGTAGAGCTACAATTACTGGTGGGCGGATTTTCTGGAGCTGCTGCCGGATGCTGCAGGGCCGGTGCGCTGCTGCCTTCCTCCTCCCTTCCCGTAGCCCTATTTTAGCCGGAGGAGCGGGCACCCCCCCGATAGGGCCCTGCGTGTCTCCAGCCCCCCCAGCGGCCCTGGCTTTCTCTCCCGAGGGAAAGCTCACCGAGCTGTCCAGGAGGCCGTTTCCATCAGTGTCATAGAGGCGAAACATAACTGGAGGGAGAAAAGAAGCCGGTGGCCAGTTAGAGCCCAGCACTGGGGCACCCCGCGCTCGGTGCCGGGATGGGGAACGCGCAGCCCCAGGGTCCCACTTACATTCCAGCTTGTCCTCTGCCCGTCCCCTCTCCAGCAGGGACAGGTAGCAGACGATGTCCTTCAGATGGACCACCTGGGCCAGGGGGGCAGGGGACGGCGGCGGGGCGGCTTTCAGGGAGCTGTGGCTCTTCCGCAGGCTGAAGGTTAACCTCTTCTCCACGCTCCGCGTGCCTGCGGGCGGGGAGCGGGGGATGAGGGCCACGCACAGGGGGACAAGGAGCCGTCCCCAGCTGGGACACGGGGGCTGGCAGCGCGTGTGAAGCCCAGGGCAGGGACCCATTCGGTGTGGGGCGGGCAAGGCGCGGAGGATGCGGTGCTGGGCACTGCCAGTCGGTCACCGGGGCGCAGACCCCCGGCACCTCCGGCACTGTGGATGCGAGTGGGATGAGTGCTGGGACCTCACGGGGACGTCGCCTGCCGGGGACAAGCACCCAGCCAGAAGGAGCGAGAAGCTCGGCTGGCGGCTGGGCAGCTCGCCGGGGTGCCGGGACAGCCCACGCTGCCGGCGGCAGCCTTCGGCAGATGGCTGCTCCTGGCAGAGGGGCCCTTCCCAGCGCTCCCCTCCTCGGTGGCTGGCAGGAGCGGGGCTTGGAGGCAGCCGTGACTCACCGCTCCGATCCCCCCCTCGCTAAGAGCTGCTGCCAGGTAATTAAGACATTGCCCGGCTCTGCGGGATGGGATGGGCGGCTTAAGTTTGCAAAGCAAAGATGTCAAGATGCCAGGAACCCACCGAGTTTGGAAGGTCACCGTCACCACGCCGAGGACCCGACCAGCCGCACCGCTGGGGCAAAGTGCAGCTCCACGGGTTGGAAAACCGGGGAGGGCTTGTCACTGCCCGTGTCCCCCGTGGAGCCCCAGCCAAGCTCACCTGGCGACTGAGGGCTGAGCAGGGACCCGGAGGAGATCTTCGAAGAGCCCGAGGAGTTGTGAGCGGAAGGGGTGCCGGTGGTGGACTTCTGGGAGGATGACCTGGACCAGCTTGGGGAGGCGTTGGGGATCGATGCCGGGGTGAGGGACGCCGGCTGCGGCTCAGCCGCGTTGCTGTGGCAGCTCTTGGGCTCAGGAGTGTGTCGTCCCAGGGCACTTAGGAGCGTTTTCCCATTGATCCCTGCAAAGCAGACAGACGCCCGTGGGCAGTGTGACAGCAGGGTGCCCGTGTCCTTCCTCCAGGAACCCCGCCTGGGTGCCCGTCGCTTGCCCTGGGTCTTCTTTGCTAGCCCCAAAGCAGGCTAGCATTCCAACCCCGGGGCTCTCCGAGTGGCCCCTCACCCTCCTGCCTGGCCCAGTGGCTCCCAGCAGCGCTCCCGTCCCCGGGTGCTGGCCACCACGGTGCTTGGGACCAGGCAGGGAGGACATGGTCCCCCGCCACCGTTGTCCCACCGTGGCAGCTGAGCGCCCCGGGGAGGGTTCTCCCTGTTCTTTTGCAGTTTATAGTCCTTTCAGCAGATGTCTCCACGCGCCGCGAATCCACCCGGGCAGAGGCCACGGGTGGCAGAAGCTGGGTGCCTGGCACACATCCCCTGCTCCGGGTGCAGCCGCCCGCTCGGCGGCCACCCGCGCCGGTACCTGTGACGGGGGCGCAGGCCACCTCGGTCTGGATGGAGATGCCGGCGTCGAGTGACTTGGGCTCTGAACGCGCGGAGGAAAGGGAGGAATCAGTGCCACGGTGCCCCGTGGATCCCTCACCCCGGGGAAAGCCCTTTCCACCCCGGAGCAGCGCAGGGGCCCTGGGAGCCCATCCATCGGATGGGGACAGAGCTGGGCTGTGCGCTGGCCCCGATGCCACCCACCGCGGGTACCCCCCAGCAACATTTGTCCCCATGGGGTGGCTTCGGAGCCATCCCAACGTGCCGCGGCGTGCCCGGCTGGGCTGGCTCACCGAGGGTGGTGAGCTGCGGGACGCCGGGGCTCTGGCGCTGGGTCTCGGGGGAGGCTTGGCATATCTTCCGCTTGAAGGAGGTGAAGAGGTGTTGGCAAAGCTCTTCGGGCACGTCCGCCTCCAGGTAGGTCTTCATGAAGAGGCGAAAGCCCTCGTAGTCGATGGGCTGGGGAGGGGACAGAGGAGGATGATGGAGGTGACCCCGGCGTGCCACGGGGGTGCTGGCACTGCTGGNCACTGCTGGCGGGGGGGGGGGGGGGTTCTGTGCCCTGGGTCCACCTCACCGGGCACATCAGCTGCAGAGCCCTTCCCAAAACTGCCGGCTTCCCAAATCCCGGCGGTGGGATACAACCTAAAGGGACGCAGAGGCAGCAGCCGGCTCGCCTGCCCCGGGGGTCTGCAGCCAGCGGACCGGACCCCCGCAGATGGTGGGTAGGTGGCTGGAGGAGCGGGGAGGCTCTGCCGGAGCCGGGTGCTCAGCTCCTGGCAAACGATTGAGGAACTAAATAGAACCCTTCTGGCACAGCCAAAGGATGCTGGGGGCGATGGAGGTAGAGGGGTGTGATGAGTTGTGCCCTGAAAGCCTCGGCAGCGCACTGAGCAGCGGGACGCTCCAGCCCACCCCCAGCCCCTGGGGACTACCGTCCTCCCGAGGTCTCCCCGCCTCCTCCTTCCCCGCTGGGCATCCCCATCGCGTCAGGACATTGCCTTCCCGATGGCTTTTGTGGCCCCAGCTGGAGCGAGGGTCCCGCGGTGCCCCTCGAACAGCGGGGGCGTTTTGCTGCCCCTCCTCGCCGCGTTCAGCCCACGGATTATTTTTTTTTTGTGTGTGTGTGTGTGTTTCGCCTCGTTTCTTAGTGATTACGTCCCCCGTGCAAGGCTCTGTCCTGCTGGCACACTAATAGGTCTCTCTGAAAGCGCCGCTTGGAAAAAATAATGCCAGCCTTCCCCAGGCGAGAGCGAGAAGGCACAGGGCCTTCCCCGTCCCCGCGCCGGCAACAGCAAAATCATTTGCTTTTGGGGGAAGAGAAGAGAGTCAATCCCTCCCGGCTTCTGCCGGGCAAGGAGACGCCCCAAATCGCTCTCGGAGAGGCGGCCTGCAGTCAGCACGGGACGGCAGCGTGGCCGCGGGGTCCCGGCGGCATCGGTGGGATGGGGTGGGATGGCCACATGGCAAGCCCGGTCCCCGGGATGGCCGGGGGGGCTGGGAAAGATGCTCCCCGTATGTGGGAACATCTTTCCCAGTCCTGGGAGCACGGCCACGGGGAGAGGCGGGGGGCAGACAGACAGACCTGCCTCCTCCCGGCTGCGTTTAGCTGGGGAAACTGGGCTGGGGGAGCTGGCGGGGGGGGCCGGGAGCTGCCAGCAGCATGGGGGGAGGCTGGAGGGGGACAGGGCCATACCTGTTCGGGGTTGTACCTCGAGAGGACGCCGTCCCCGTGGAACTCCTCCAGGACATCCTTGAGTTTCTTGCTGGAGTCTGGGGAGACAAGGGCATCGCGCTGAGCACGGCGCCGGCGAGCCCCCTTCGCCGTTACACCACCAGGAGCATGGTGGAGACGGATTTATCTGCTGGATAGACTATTCCTGGGCCTCTCCAAGGGCCACCCATGCCCTGCTTCCCCCCCCCCCCCCCCCNCCCCCCCCCCCCCCCCCCTCGCACCCCAAACTTTCATTAACGAAAAACCAAGACGCCGTTGCGCGTTCTGAGCTCAGCGTTACAAGACGGCATTTTACGGTCTGTGATTCGAGCAAGCAGCGCCCCGTTCGCCGGCGAGGCAGGAGGAGATGCAGACAGCGATGCTGCACGCACACCTCTGCCTGGGATACCTGGCAGCCCCGACCCCGTTCACCTCGCCCCTAACGATGCGCAGCAGCCCCGAGGACAACCCCGGGGGGGGCTCGTGGGGTCCCCTTCGCCTCCCAGTCCTCTCCTGAGCAGCCGCAGGAGCCTGCTCACCCCCGGGGGCCGCGCCGCCCCTGCAAAGCATCGCCCTTGAGATTTTCCACCCCTTCTCCCTTCGTCCCGCTGGGCTTTCCTGCCCGTCCTGCCCTGCTCGCAGCACCTCCCTGGGCTGCGCCGCTTCTCCGTCGCCTGCCGCACGCCCGCACGCCGGCTCTCCGGCAGACACGACCTTGAGGACCTGGGTTCGGACCCCTGGGTTTTGCTTAAGGTCCCTCCCCGGCTGCTGGCAGCCCCCGGGGACCCCACGGCGCCTCCGCCAACCTCCTCTCCTCGGCAGGAGCCGCAGGAGAAGACCGCTCTGCAAAAGCGCTGAGTGAAATTACCGCAGCGGCTTGGCAACCCGAGGCGAAGCGGTGGAGCAGCTCCGCGTGTTTAGGAAAAGCCAGTCTGCTTTCCTCGTTGGCATTTCGCTTCGTTAACGAACGTGGGAGCCGGCCGCCTTCGGAGGGACCGAGCCGCGCTCACGTGTGCGTCCCCTAAAGCGGAGCGGGGCTCGTGCTCAGCTAAATCCTCCTCTGCCGTGCCCCCCCCGCAGCCACTGCTGGGGGTCGGGGACCTTCCCAGCCTCCCCATCCAAAACCTAAAAAGCCACCTAGTTCTCCAGGAGGACACCAAGGATGTGTAGGACACCAATCCGGCACAGATCCACAAGACTTTTACAACCCTTCTCCCTGTCCCGGGGTGGGGGGGGGCGGAATGCGCGGGGGGGCACGGGGTACTCACAGTCTGTGTACTGCTGGAGCTGGGCAAACTCAGTGGGGCTGAGCGAGATCCACCCGCCATCGCTCATCTTTGGGCGGCGGGCCCCAAAGCGGGGGCCACCAGCCGCTTGCGTTCCCCGTGCCGGGCTGGGCGCCGCAGGGTCCCGGCCGGCCGTTTGGTCACATCGGCACCGTGAGGGGCGCGGGGGGCTCTCGGCCGGCTGGCACCATCCCACCGAGCCCGCGGGCAGCAAACCCCGGAGCTTCAGAGCAGCCGGTCAGCACCTTCCTCCCTAGAGCGGGGATGGAAAGAGAGGAGAGGGTCAGCGGTGCCCGGCTCGCAGCGGGCGGAGGATGGCTCCCGCCTGCACAGGCTTCCCGCCACGGCGGAGAGTCGCCCGCCGCAGCGGGGCTGGTGCGTGAGCTTAGAAATGGGGCGCAAGGGGGCTTTCCCCGCTGGGGAGGACCCCCCTGCTGCGGATGTGGGGCACCTCTGCTCCGGGCACCCCGCGGGAGGATGGAGGGGGGGCAAGAACAAGGAGGAACGCAGAGCACCTCGCCGGGTGACCGTCCCCGGGGGAGCCCTCTGCCACGGAGCAGTGCCACCCACACTGGCCGCGGCTCGACGGAGGCCGCGGGCAGGAACAGGAGTTTGTCGCCTTATTCGCCCCCAGCATTTCGCAGGGGACCCCAGCGGGAAGAGGAGCAGAAGGAAGGACACAATTAATTCGAGGAGACGCGGTGCCCGGAGGCGGGGGATCCGAAGGGGTGGGAACTCCCAGCTCTGCGCCTCCACCTCCGAAGCTGGTGGTGACCTTTAGCTTGGCGGCTCGGCCGCCGCCGCCGCCGAGAATCATTGTAAATGAAAATCTGCGTGCAAAAAATCGGGCGAGAGGGCGGCTGGCTGGGCTGCCCACGGCGCCTTTCCGTTTGCGGGAAAAGGCATTTGGTGAAGGCGAGCAAGTCATTTTGGGGAGCTGCCGGGTCCCACGTGCCACGCCACCCCCAGCCGGTGTCCCTTCGGGAAGGTCCGGTGTCCCTCGGGAAGGTTGATGGCACATGGGGTGCAGCAGGGACAGGCACTTAACCCCTCATCTTCTGGATTTCCCCCCCCACCGAGCTGTCTCTGGGATAGACCTTCTCCGTCACCCCAGCCGCCGAGGGCAGCCCCGGCGTCGGCAAGATGTGACCACCTTCACGGGGGACGATGCTGCGTGACCGCACTTCTCTGCCCTTGGCGCACTCGTGTCGGGGACAACACACAACCCCAAGGGAAACGTCCCCCCCGTGGCAACTCGCCTCCGCCCCGCGCTCATTCCAGCTCATCCTGGTGGCTCTTTGTCCCCGTGCCACCTCCTGGGGACAGGCTCGACACAGCGGTTTTAGGGCTAAAAAAAGAACTACCCCACATGTTCGATTTTCTGGGGATCTTCATCTCGGGGAAAGGACAAGCAGGAATACGGTGTTTGCACCTTTCCAGGATGACGGCTTTGTCCCGAAGTATCTCCGAGGCTGGTCCAGAAGAACTCAAACCCTCCAGGAGTGCACACAGGCCTTCTGTTTCCCGGCAAATTAGCCCTTTGGTTTGACCAGAACCTATTTTTTTTATCCTCAATATATACAAGGAGAAGCTGAGAGAGCCGAGCTAGCGCAGCCTGCAGAAGAAAAGGCGAAGGAGGGGACGTGGCTGGCTCCGGCTGCCCGAAGGATTCCGGGCGCACCGAGCCCTCCCGCGACGGACGGCAGCGAAAAAATCCCTCGCTTCTTTTAACAGCGGGTTACGGGGCGGCATGAAGCCACGGAAGGAAAGCGAAGCGGAGTTAATTGGGCCATCCCAAGGGGCTTTCCCCCAGCAATTGCTGGAATAACAAATGCCACTTCTGGCACGTCAGCCTTGGATTTCAGGAAGGGCAGGAAAAAGCCTCCTTAGGAATCCAGCTGCTGCTCGTTTGGCCGCCCTCTGAATTGTCAGCGGCAAATTATGTTCTATTAAATCAAATTTGCCTCTCTCTAAAAATAGCTCCCCTACTAGTGTTACAAATAACACCAGATTGCCCTGCCTGAAAGCGCTTACTGGGACGCAGCCCCTCTCCCCCTCCTCGCTCCGTGCCCGCCAGCCGCGCGCGTGGGCTTTGCCGCTCTGCCGGCACCGGCAGCGCGGCGTGACTCAGGGCGGCTGAAGTGGCCGGGGGGGGAGGATGGAGAGGAGGGAGCCGGGAGGGCTCCGAGCGCCTCCCAAACCCTCCCGGGGGATTAGCTGGCGGCGGAGCCCCCGCACCGAGCGTCCTGCCAGCCCCGGGGCCGGGCGATGGAGCTGAGGGGTGATGGAGGAGGCGCCGCGGGGAGCATCGCTGGGTGCGGGCAGAGGCGCAGCTCGGTGGGAGCCAGGGCCCGGCCATGTAGGGCCTGAAACGCTCACGTCAACAAGGGAGATGCCAGGCTGAAGCTGGCGAGGGGCCAGTCCCCGGCCGGCGAGCGGGGCCCGGGCAGGCGGCGGCAAGGGCCAAGCCGCGGGCAGCGGGCACGGCTCCGTATCCACGAGAAAGGGCTGCCCACGGGCACCCCCAGTGCGCGGGGCTGGGGGGGACTCCCGGGAGCGGCGATGGGAGGGCAGAGGAGCTGTGTTTCCAACCAGCCACCCCCGGCCAGGAGCCTCCCAGCCATCCCCTGGCCACCCGGCGCTGCCGCGGACGGAGGAATCGGCTCCTGGGCTGTTCCCCCGGCACGCAGCGCAGTGCCATGGCAGACCTTGTTCCACCAGCACCCGCCTGCCCTCTCCGGGATGGCGCTAGCGATGGAGACCTAATTCTGCCCGAGCTGGGGCAGGAAAACCACGGGTGGTGGGACAGCAGAAGAGCGGCCGCTCTCGCAGAGCCTCCAGCCTTTTACCGGCTCCGCAGGGGCGTGCAGACGGGGCTGCATGCCCGGCCCGCAGGAGATTTCTGCTTCAGGTGCCCTTTGGGAAGGAAAAAAGTCGTCTCCTCGAGCTTCGGGAGACGGCGTGAGGAGGGAAAGCTCGTGCTGTGCATACACACGCTTGCATGTGCAGCGGCCGCGGCTCTCCGACAGCAGCGGGGTACGGCTGGGCCAAAGCTGGGCTCTTCCCTGCATCCCTGGCTGGGTCCGCTGGAAGCCACAGTCACTCGCAACATCTCCTCCCCGGGGTAGAAGCGCGGTGGGTCCCTGCAGGACCGGCGTTTTCCAGCCCACCCGCCCCCCGTCTTTTGGAAAGAGCAGCCTATTTTTGGGTTGGGCTGGGGAGAGGCCCCTGAGGCGGTGGGTGGAGTGTAAATCCCTCCTGTCCCACTGCAGCAAACAAACCCCAACCCAGTCACGCTCAAACTATTTTCTGCAGCGACAGAAGAAGGCACTTTCCTGCGTTTTACCAGCCTGAGAGGACACTCGGGATCTGGTTTTTTCCCCTTCTCCGTGCCTGTTGCTCTCTACGCGTCCCCCCCAGCCCTTCGCCCACCCACCGGCGCAGAGCCAGGCACGCTGTGCGGGTACCTTGCACCAACTTTGCTCCGGGTGCCGAACACCCTCGCGGCACCGGAGCAATGAACCGTGTTGGCGGGGGTGCCTGGAGCACCCGGGCAGGCAGCTGCCCGTGAGCCCGTGCCTGCCGGCCCCGAGCAGCTCTCATGGGAGGAGAGGTGCTCCTTCCCACCTGGAGTAACCGCTTTTCCGTGCGTTGTGCCGGCTGCCTCCTGCCCTGCCTTCGGCAGCGAGCCAGGAAACGCAGAGGGGTGCGCGACCCCAAACCCCGCGCGCGCGCACATCTGCCAGGAGCACCTTGCCAGGCCTCCGTGCCCGCTCCCGGCTGCGGGGCATCCTTCCCTGGCAGCTTTTAAGCAAGGGAGCGGCGCTTCCCTAAGAGACGCTCCCTTCTCCCTGACCGCTGCGTTAGAGGACCGGCAAAGCCGACGGGAAGAGACATCTGCCGCCGCCGTGACCAGCGGGTGCTCTGTCCCCCACAGCCGGGCAGTGACACGGGAAGGGGAGGGTGGCCATGGCCAGTCCTCTGGCCCCAGGATCGGGCTGTGGATGTACCGACTCCCAACCGGGAGCTGGGAGAGCTCGGCTCAGCCCAGCTGTGTGGGGACAGCAGGGACGCAGCGCAGCCCCCCTGGAGCTCACCCCCCTCCACGTCAGCCCGCCAGGGCCAGGGCAGCTCGGCTCACACCCTGGGGACACCAACAACTTCCCGACATACTACTGTTGCCTTTTTAGAGAATAATTTTGCTGGCTGAGTTCGGAGCAGGCTGGATCCAAGCTAGGACACCCTCCTTCGAGCAAGACCCGTCCCCTCGCCACCTCCCCTGCGGGTCCCAGCCACACCGGAGCTTGTCTGGCAGAAAAACCCCTTCCCACGCCAGACGGGGAGGCAGTCAGTGGCCGGTCCCGCAGCCTGGGATCCTCCCTGGGATCCTCCCCGGCGCTCCCGGCTCCATCACCTCACACCTGCAAACATAGGGCTTCCCGCTGCCGGCACAGGGAATCCTGCGGCGGCGAGTCCCACGGGTTAACCGCACCTTGTGTGGGGACAACGCTTCTTTCCGGTAGCTTTGAAATACGTTCTTCTGCCCTTTCATCCCCTGAAACAACCTGAAGAACGAGTTGCAGACAGCTTCTTTCCGCCAGCCCGGTGTACTGAACACCTCCTCGGTCCTCCTGCCCTCCAAAGCAAACGGCCCCAGCAATTTTTACTGAAGGCGAAAGACGCTAACGAGCTTTTCCAGCCTGGCAACACCGGGGAACGGCTGACTCGGGCTGTTTCGCTGCCCGTGGAAAGGCCGTGCGGTTTTAGAGCGAAGCTGAGAACCAACACACGTTGACACACCGGTGACGATTGCAGAGCCTCCCCGGGCTGCGTTAAAGGCTCGGTGGCAGCCATCTTCTCCACCCTGGGGGACAAGGGGACGCTGCCCTGTCCTTCCCGACCCTTAAGGTCCCTTTTGCCAAGAACCGAGCCCCCCCGCCCGCCCACCCGGGAGACCCCGGTTCCTGCGCCCCGGTGCTGCCCCGCTCCCCAAAACCCTCGGGACGGGATGGGGACCGACCCGGTGGGGGGGTCGCGGGCTCCGAGGGCACCGTGCGGGGTGGGGGGTGGCCGCGAGGGTCGCCAAATCAGTCCCGGCCGGGACGGGAGGTGGCCGCTGGGCGAGCGGCGGTCCCGCGTGGGTCGGGGGATTTTCCCACGGCTGGAAAGGGGAGACCCCACGGCGGGTCCGCCGTGTGTGTCCTGTCCCCCCCTTCCCTTCCCGCAGCCCCCGTGTCCCCACTCCGCTCTCCCCTTACTTGGCGGCGGCAGCGCGGTGCCATCGGCGGCGGGACCGGGCAGGTCGCTCCGGCGGCGGCGGCGGCGGCGGCGGCGGCTCCGGGGCTGCCGGTTACCGGCCTGGCTGGGCAGCCCGGCAGCTCCCCCCGCTCCCTCGGTGAGGCGGAGCCGGAGCCGAAGCCGGGCGGGGGGATGCGGGGGGATGCGGGGGGATGCGAGCGGGCCCAGCCCGCTCCGCCCGCCTCCACCGGCACCGGCGGGCTGGCGGCGAGCGGGGAGGGGGGGGGCGGTTGTGGAGGGGGGAGGAGGAGGAGGAGGAGGAAGAAGAGGAGGAGGAGGAGTTGGAGGGAAGAGCCCGGCGGCCCCGACCGCGCCCCCGCCCCTCCCCGGGCTCGGGGCAGAGCGGCGGGGAGCAGCCGACCTGCGGGGAGGACCGGGAGCCGCGTTTCCATCATAAAACT
>RSEF01000009.1:5481815-5501916 GCA_003993805.1 Himantopus leucocephalus
GGGGGGGGGGGGGCGGCGGCGGCAGAGAGAGAGAGAGGCCTCTCCGACGGGCCCTGGGGCAGGGCTGCCGCTGGGGCCCCGCCCCGCCCGGCGGCGTGCGGCGGCCAAGATGGCGGGGTGGGCCGGGCGGGAGGAGGAGGAGGAGGCCCCGCGGAGCCCCAGGGGAGACCTGCCTGCGGGGCCGGGCTCTGATCCCGCTGCTTCTTCTTCTTCTTCTTCTTCCCCCCGCCCCCAATCCGCCTCAATCGTGTTTCATCCAGGAAGGCGTGAAAACGGAGAACGACCACATCAACCTGAAAGTGGCGGGGCAGGACGGCTCGGTGGTGCAGTTCAAGATCAAGCGGCACACGCCGCTGAGCAAGCTGATGAAGGCCTACTGCGAGCGGCAGGTAAGGGCCCTCGGGCTGGCAGGGGCTTCCGTCCCTGCTGTCCCCTTTGTGGGACGCTGGTGACACCGGTGGGTGGCAGCGGGGCAGGAGGGCTCGGGGTGCTGGCCGCCTCTTCCTCCTCAGGCCCTCCTGGAGCCCTCCAAACGTCCCCGCGACAGCGCTGCCAAAATATCTCGAGTTCCGAGACCGAATTCACTCTGACTTTTTAGCCTCGTAACCCTCAGTTCTGTCATCTCCGAACTCCACCAGCTTTATACAGTGCATGTTTTCCGTTTGGAAAACGGCACGGAGCAAATTCTCCTGTGTTGAGCCTTTCACTGTGGGTTTTTTTTTTCTCCTCCCTTCACCTGTCTCTCCTGCTGCGCAGTTTGGCCTGCTGGATTCTGCAGGTGATGGCTGGCTCCTCCATGTTAGTGGCCGTCCCTCGGTGCCACCCTGAGCTAAACGGGAGAGGGTTTTATCCCCGCAGCCCTGTTCCTGAGCGTGTAGCCCTCCGTGCCTGTGCTTCTGCAGTGTGTGAGGTTGTGCAGAGCAGAGGGTGTGGGTGCGAATGGCTTTCGGTGCCAACATTTCCCCTTGTCCGTTACTTTTGGGCTTCTTCCTTTGCTTACCTGAACCTCATGCTCTGCCCTGTCCCGTGCCTGATACAGCATAACGCCTCTCAGGTTGGGAACGAGAATGGAATACGTGGGGTTTTTGGAGAGGCACGGGGAGTTTTTGGGTGCGTGTGGCTCTCTGTGTATGACTGGAGGTGTGAATCACGCAGGGATTTTGAAGGATTTTAGAGGGCAAAGCAAAGATCTTGATCCCTGAGGCGGGGAATAAAGAGTGCCTCATGCGATTAAATGCTGTCAAAACAGGATTAAGTCATGAATTCAACTCGGGTTTTAAGGGCAACATTAACTTGCTAACATTAGACCCCAGCGTTTTTCTAATAAACGTTGCAAGTAAGAATCTGCCGCAAGTTCTGCAAGTTTGTTTTTCCTCAAACGGTCTTCTTCTTGGTTCCTTTTTTCATCAGAAGATAAAGAAGTAGAACTGCGAGCAGACGCCTGGCATGAGTGAAAATTTGTCTTAACTATGGGTAGTCGGTGCTGATAGGTAGTTACACAAAAAAGTAGTTTTTTCAGATTATTTTTTTTTTAAATGTTTTCCTTAATGTACCGTTACTTCTCTGACTGTGTGAGAAACCATTGCTGCTCCTTCCTGACATGTCCTCTGAGGCTTTATAGAGTGGAGCATTGATTGATGGATTCTTAAATTACCTTTGTAAATTAACTTTTGCTACTTGTGCCTTGCAGAGCAGGATCAGAACCAGGTGCCGAACCCACGGCTGTGGGTCTGTATAGAGTCCTTGCTGTGCCGGCAGCGCAGCAGGACATCGCTCAAAGAGCTCCACTTCCTCAGTTGATACAGCAAGATAGACACACCGAGTTTCCTGTCCGCTTAATTTGTTAATATTTGTTCTGACAGTAAATCCGTAAACGTTCTGGTTGGATTCAAAAGCCGAAGCGTGGTTTCTCATATTAATTCCTTTAAACTTGCAGGGCTTGTCCATGAGGCAGATTAGATTCAGATTTGATGGACAACCAATCAATGAAACAGACACACCGGCACAGGTAGGAAAAATACTTTTACTGCGAATTGCTGTGCAAATATCTTCATGTCTGTGTGCAGATCAAAGGGGTTTGAAATCCAAATGATTCTGAAATAGTTGCTGTAAGTTTAGCGCGTTCCAAATAATTTGTCTAGGGTGGGATTTTTATTTTTTTTTTTTTTCACCTTGAATGTTTTCACTGTTGCGGGGAGGGGGAGGAAAACATGTAGGTGCTGAACAAGCTGGCACTGGAGTGCTGGTGTGGAAAGGACCCCTGGCGGTTTTGGCTCTGTCCTGCTTCTGTGTCAGCCTGTTCAGAGCCGGCGCTGAAGCTGCAGCTGCCATTGGCACTGGCGACGCCGGGAACGTGGGGAATTTCTTGGGCTGGCAGGGAAGAGAGGAGACGCTTGGCTGGGTGGTTTGTTGTAGAAGACGCTAAACCGCTGCGTTTGGTCTGGCTGACAATCGTGCCTCCAAAACCCTCTTCGGTGTTGGCGGTACTCCGATGGGAGAGATGATGGAGTGCCCGCTCTGGAGTGACTGACGGAAAGCATTTCATGCATTAATTAATTAAAATTACACCTTAAGCGCTCTGTTATTGGTACCGGTTAGGAGCAGAGAGCTAAGTGCTTCTGTAACGATGAGGTTGTGTATTTCAACTCTGGTGTTTTCCATATCTGTTACTCTTAACAGCTGGAGATGGAAGATGAAGACACTATCGATGTGTTCCAACAGCAGACGGGTGGAGTGTGCTAAGACATGCCGTCCTTTTGAGAAGAGGAGTTTAAGGATCCTCATCGCACCTCACTCTCTCATCTGTCCTTGGATTTGCTATTAAATAGTAAACGAATGAACATGCCAATCACATGGGATTCTTCTCAACTTTAGAGGACATTTACCAAAATTGCTTGTTGTCTTTGACGTACTGCGTGTGCAAGTCAAAACAGTATCTGCAGGGATTAATCTAGATCTTAAATTGGGCCAATTTGATTTAAGTTCAGATTAAGTAATAGGCGTTGTCTCTCTGCTGTTATCTTCTTCCCCCACCCCCCCTTTTTTTTTTTCCTTTAAACCTGTGGCCTAAATATTCATCCATGTATTAGGACATGGAGTGTTCATTCCTGGCTCTTGTCAGTCTCGCCCCTCTGGTTTAATTCTAATCATGTAAATAATTCAATATAGTTTCATGCCAATCGTAAGCATAAAAGTTTCCTTTTAAGATTCGCCTCCGGGAAGGAAAAGAGATGCCGATTTGAAGTTTTTAGCGCGTGTTGCAAACCCAGTTACTTCAGGAGCCGTTAAGCCTGTGACATAAGGCTGGTACGTGCAGATACAATGCTTAGTCTAGCGTCGGAGTTTAAAATATTGCAGATTTACGTGTGCTTTGTCATATTATGATGAAGTCGTCGGAAATATACTTTTTTAATGCAAAAATTAGATTTGGCCTGAATTATTGTCAGAACCGGAGTTAGAAGAGCAGCTGGTCCAAAAAACTTAACGCCCGTGATAGAGCAGCAGTATTCTTTTTGTTGTTGTTGTCGTTGTCACGCAAGCTTTATAAAAAGAGAAGCCCGTCGCTGCGGCCTCAGCCGCGTGCCGGGCAGAACCCGTCGCCGCCTTTCTCCTGCTCCCTTCAGCGCGGCTCTTTGTTTCTCAGTTGGTACTGGAAGTGCGTGGCCTTTTTTTAGTAGACAAACTTGCTCTATAAATGAGGAGGGGGGTAAAAAAAAAAACAACCAAGTCAAAAAAAGCCTCTTAATGTCCCCAAAGTGTATGTGCGGAAGAGCTGTCAAGAGTCTGGTGAGCAAGGAGAGAGATGCACATGTGTGTGTTCAAAAAATAATCATCTGCTCTACTGCCTCCCCAAGCTTCCCGGGTTTTAAAAGCGTTTGTGTGCTGGGGTTTGAGCTCCGTGCGCGGCGTTGGGGCTTTTCCAGGGGAGTTTTTTGCCACGGCCACCCTTGTCGTCCTACGGTGGACATGCGCCGTTGGGACCCTTGGCTCCCGTTGGATCACCTCCCGCTTGCTGGAAATCTTGCCGGAAAAGCCCTTATTGTCTTCTTTTTTTTTTTTTTTTTTTTTTTTTTTTTTTNCTTGTCTACGGGCCGGGTTGGGGGGGGGGTGTCCCATAGATCTCATTGTTTATTCACCGATTTGTACATTTATTTGTTGTCCTTTCCTATTGTATACAGTAAATATAGTTTGGTACTCTGTCTCCTGCCTTACCCTTCCTCCGCCTGCGCTCCCCTCGCCTTGGCCTGTCCTCGGCTGTCCTTCGGACACCCACCTCCGAGCCTCCAGAGGTAGCACAAGCACCGGGCTCCGTATAAATCCCGGGGTCTGCGGTGCACCCCCCGTTTCCAGCTAATTTTCCTGGCATGATACCACTTTTTGCACTCTTTTCTCCCTCTCCCTTCCCCGCGGAGCGGCTACAGTTTGTCCCTCCGCTCCTCCAGCCCCTTCCCTAAAGGATCGCCACCGGGACCGCCTGTTTCCCGCTGCCCTAATTGAGCGTTTCGGCGCTAATTGAGTTTTCCCGCCCGGGGAGGGTGCTCGGCGCTGCGCAGGGCCGGCGCCGCTCTGCGCATGCGCGGCCCCGGCGCTCGGCGGCCTGGCGGCGCACCATAGAGAAGGAGGAGAAAGAGCGGCAGGCGGCCGGCCTCTCTAGCCGCCCGCCCGGAAGCGGCGGCGGGAGCGGCTGGGCCGCGCCATGGCGGGGACGGCGCTTAAGCGGCTGATGGCCGAGTACAAGCGTGAGTCGGGGGAGCGGCGGGAACCGGGCGCTCCTTGGTCTTCCCCCGTGCTGCCCCTCCTGACGGGCGCCTTCTTAAAGCCCGGGGCGGCGGGCCGGGACGGGCGGTGACCGGCCGTGGGACAGGCCGCGGGCCTCCCTCACTCCCGGCGGCTGGGGCAGCTCCCTGTGCCCCGCCGGCCACGGTTTACTGCCACCCCCCACCTCCCCCCCCCACCTCCCCCCCCCCGNCCCCTGGGCCTGCAGAGCTCTCCCTGCGTCCCCACAGAGACACCCGGGGCTGGGGCGTTGGGGTATCGAGGGCTTTGGGGCACCGGGGGCTTTGAGGTGCGGTTGTGGAGGTGGGGAGTCAGGGCTGGCGCCGCTTCCCTCTTCCAGGTTGTTCTCCCTTTTTCCTTGCTGTAGAGGGACCGTCCTGTGCAGCGGGCCCGGCTGTTTGGGCTGGGACCCCAAAGGGTGGTTTGTGAGCTCTTGGGATTCCGTGACATGGGGAGCTTAGTCATGGGGGAGGCCTGGGAATCTTAGGCAAGCGGCCAGTTCTTGTTATTTTTGCCCAGGTAAATTTTCCAGGTGGAACAAAATGCAGCCACGGAAGCCTCTGTTGCAGAGCTTTGTTACCTGAAAGATAATTGGATATGTTTGTCAAGACCTTACTAGAAGCGTGGTGGTTGGTAACTGGAAGTTAGTGATCTGTGACATAGACTTACTTGTTTGTTTAAAAGTCTGGGTGAGGTGTGACTCGCAGGGGGTGGCGAGCAGTGAGCTTTGCGGTCCCCGATGCAGGGAGCAGGGACCTGCTGCTGTGGGCTGGGTCTCTCTGGGACATCCCGTTCTGCTCACTGCTACGCTTGCCAGGTATCCAAAGGTGCCCTTTTTTTTTTGGCGAGATAGACTTTTCTGTTGCTGCTGTTTACCTAGTTGGTTTTGGCCTCTGATACTATGGCTTTTATTTTGGGCAAAGAGGTAGAATGGGGAAAGAAGAAGTGTTTGGTAGGTGAAGGGTGGTGTTAGGCTGTAAGAACTGGCCTGCTCCACTGAGGGTCGTTTACAGAGCTGCCAAGGTTGTCCAGGGATGAGGAGTTGTTTCTCGCTTTGCCATGGTTTAGTGGAAGACTCCAGCCTGTATAAAACAGTATGTATAGACACGCGTTTCCTGTCAATACTGTGTTTATTCTCATGCCTCTCTGGGGGAGCACAGGTCTCTAAGCTGAACCGTCACGCAGGTGTCTGCGAGGGCCAGGGCTGGCCTGCCGCTCCATGCTGCTGGGGGCCGTGAGCGAGCCTCGCCGGCGCCATTGTGCGGGTAAAGCTTGTGCTGACAGCGCGTCCTAGAAACCTGCGTTTTTCAGTTGTAATCCAGAAGCACTGACCTGAAAGGCAGCTGCAAAAAGACTTGACTCTGCTTCTATCTGTTCTCTGACATAAATCCTTTTAGTCCCAAAAAGCGTTTTCGATCCTTTGTTGTTGAGAAGCTCTGAGATCTTACTAGAATGTCTTGTATGAATGAATTTTGCAGGAAAAAGTGATATTAGATAGCATCAAAAAGAATTTGACTTAATGCTACAGGCAGACATTGCATGAATCTTCTCCACGTAGTTTCCCAGGGTAACACTTACCATGAACTGAGATAACATCTGGTTTGTGATCTTCCTTTGTAAATGTCTTCCCAACTGTAATAAAACATAGCGTTGTAAAAAATTGAATGTAATCTACAATGACAAAGTGTACAATGCTTTGACTTCTGGAGACCTGTGTTTAAAGAAGTAGAGTAAGCGAGACTTTTTGGTTTCTGTGGCTGCCTGGATTACCCTGTGCTGTCTGTGCATTTCCAGGGCTGTTACTTTCCTTTAGTGGGTGCTCGCATCAAACTTTGCTACAAAACCCAGAATCAAGCCTGAATTATAACCATTCCCTAGCATTTCACGAAAGACTGGGCAGTTAGTTGTAGCTCTTCAGAAGCTGTTTTGTCCTGTAGACATTTTCAGCAAAAGTTATTGTGAAAAATAAAAATAGTTCCTAGTCATAGGCAGTTCTGCTGCCTCTTTATGCAGAGAAAAAGTCCTGTCTTGGGACAGGGCTGTAGTCTGAGGGTCAGCTTTGCATGAATTTTCAGCTCCCTCCTGACGATGTGTGTTCCCGGTGCGGGCGTAAGCACTGCGTGGCCCTGGGTGAATGGGAATGGCGAGATGACTTTAAATGACCCCTTCCTCCTGGTTGCCCACCTTGGATGAAATCTTGTATACATCTATGTGTATATTTGTGCACACTATTTTTTTTTTTCTTTAATTTTCCTCTTTCTTCTTCTCTATCTCTTCCCTTTAGTTATTTCTAGTCGTGACAGAGACGTTTGGCAGTCAGTGCCTTTCTGGTGGGTGTATTTTGTTTACCAGTTTTCTAATTCTTTCCTTACTTGCTTTATTTTTTTACTTTTGGTCTTTGATTTTCTCTGTGTATGTGCACACGTGTGTTTAAATCTTTCTTTAAAGGTTTATTGTTAATTTATGTGAAAAATGTTTATTCCATTTTAGGAGAGGCTGTGAAATCGCACTGTTTTCCCTTCGTTGTGGGGAAGGAAGGGAACGTGGCTGTGGGCAGCCAGATGATAGATTTATTTTTTGTCCTCATTTAGATCTTTGTTTGCATGTTTGGGGGCGTGATGACTTTTTGCTGTCTCCTATTTATTCAAGTATTTTTCTACTCTGCCATAACTTAATCTAGATAACGCTTTTGAAAAAATCAGATATAAAAAAGAACATCAGTTCTGTTAGAACGTATGTTTGTTATTAATTCTAGATTTAGAATGTTTAGTAATACTAAAGCCTGAAATTAGTCTCTCAATAGCAGCTTATGCTTGTGAGAGTTAAGAAATGGAAAACTTCTTTTTCTACATTTACTGTTTCCTGGCTGCGTGACCTTGAAGATGTCACTGGCTGGACTTTTTAAATCTAAAATGGGTGACTTTGAAAGTATTCAGTCAAATCTGTAGATATGCAAGTATTGTGGTGCCTAGTCACATGCACTGTATTTCCTTTCTGGTACAAACAGGTAACAGAGCAGTGGATTGTAATGCCGACAGGTATCATTGGGAGTGCTGTTGGGTTAAAAATATGAGATTTAAGTTAATTCTGAGACTTTAGAATTCACAGAAAAAATACACCTTCGTGGTACAGAACAAAATCTGGCAGCACTTCAATCGACGCTTCCTGTCCTTATTGCTTGGAGAGAGCTCCTGTGAGCTGGAAGAAAACTCCTGCTGCGGTGGGATGGGTTGTGATGAGCTGCTCTCTCCTGGGGGGAAGAGAGGGATGAACCTTTGTGCTATGCCTCTGCAGCTGTCCCTGTCAAACCTGCTTTGAAAATGCTCTTTCCTAAGGGTTGTGCTTAGTATCTCAGACACACACTGCGCCATGTGTTTGCGTGAGCTCAAACTGCCTTATGCTGATCGGATGCTGTGTCAGAGAAGAGAGAAGAAAACAAAATTTTTGGCAGAGTAGAAAGAGCAAGATTCTGGTTTCAAGCATCTCGGTCCAGATGCTGTCAGATAGTGAGCGTGTGCCCTTAATATTTCCTGAGCCTTGTGCGTTTAGTCACCTTGGAGATATGCTAAATCGATGCAGTTTTTAGAGAGCGTACTGTTGAACTTCTCTTTTACGAATGTGATCAGTCTGTTTATTAACCTCTTTAAGAAGGGGGTGTGTTTTCTGTTCTCCTCCTTTTGGCCAAGGCGTAATTGGTCTATAATGACTCCTTATAGAGCAGTGAAATGAAAAGGGAGGCATTGATTCTGTGTGCACCTAAATCTGCCCCATGGTAGAAGCATTGCACTTCTAGTGTCAGCTCTGTTTCATTCAGTCTCAGCTTACAAGCAAGGCTTTACGGTAAGGTTTAGCTACGGTGCTACAAGCTGGGACTTCATTTGGGAGCAGATCCCTCGGCTGCGTGCAGCAAAACCACCCTACGAACCAAACAGGATGCCTCGTGGAGGATGCGAAGGAGGAAACTGCTCTCCAGTGCTTGAGAGAGATGTTGCTGTGAACGAGCTGGTGGGCTGCACCACTGTGGGCTCCTCCAACGTGCACCCAACACATGTGCCTGAGTAGAGAGCTCTCCCCAGACCCTGGGGCACCCTGAAGTGGCTGTGGTGGTGTGTAAGTGACCCAGTGCCTTATCTGCCTCCCCTTCCAGCAGCAGCTGCCAGCCTCAGCTTCGCGTCGTGACTCTGCTGCTCCTTTGTTTTCCGCAGACTTTCCTTGGCCTTCCCCTTTACCTCTTTCAAAATTGATTCCTTTTCTGGCTTTCCTTTGTTTCCATGTTGACTGCTCGTCCTTCCCCCTCTTGGAATCCCTTAATAGGACGTTGCTGCTTGTGCGTTTGCTCCATAGGAACCCTGAAGGCTTTCCTGGCAGTAGGGTACTCCGTAGGAACCCTGAAGGCTTTCCTGGCAGTAGGGTACTCCGTGGGTGCGTCGGGAGGCTGCTTTATCCCACAGCTCCCGCTGAAGGAAGCACCATGTAAAATACCAGCCCAGGAAGGTGGTGGCCTGGCTCTGGCTGCCCCAAAGAGGGTTATGTGCTCACTGGTAGCAGGGGGAAGTCGTGATGCTCTGCAGATCGAGAGCTGTGCTCCAGCACAGGCATAGGGTCCCACAGCTCCAGGTGAGACTGACGGAGCTGTGGTGCCAGCGCGGCAGGAGGGCCCCTCTGTGTCTGATGGCTCTGCTCCCACCTTGGTTGTCCCACAGATCGCGAGGTTCCAATTCTTGGAGGTTTTTTCCTGGACCCACAGTCACCAGTCAGCCACGGGCAAGGAGCTGCTACATCAAGGACTCCTGCAAAATCTTTCTGTGCATCTTGCCTCGTGGAGAAAGGGGGCCGAGGCCGGTGGCGCTCAGTTTGTTCTGTTCCTCCTCAGCGCGGAGGAACAGAAATGGCGCGTCAGCGTTTGAGGCCGTCGGGTGATGGTGGCTGGGGTGTGGGTGTGCGCTGGCACGCTGCTGTCATGGGTGGACAGGCGAGCAGACGGTGTGGCGTGGCACTTGCAGAGAGGAAGAGCTTTCCTTTGGAAAGCTTTAAACCTTGCATGGGTAGCGGTTTGCAGGCCAGGCGGCCAAACTCGGGCTAGCCAGAAGTCTTCCTCAGGCTGGATGCCGTGGAGAGCAGAGGGTGGGCTGTTCCATCTGCTGACCTGCTCCTTTTGTGCCACACGACTTGCTCGGGAGGACAGCCGCAGAGGGATGGGGTGGCAGAGGAGACGTGGGTGGGACACTCTTTGGCCTAACTGGCTTGTCAAAGTCATTCTGCATTGAAAGGTAAAAAAAAAATAATGTTCTGATGACATGGGTTTTGCTGCTCGCTTAAAAATAAGTGGAAAAATCCCCCCCCCCCCCCCCCCCCCCCCCNTCCATTAAAGTGACCCTATTTTGGAGGCTCTGGTAAGACCGAAACAGGTGATGCTGTGTCAGCTACTGGCAATTCATACTGTGTAGCTTCTGAAAGCTGTGCTCCCAATTTCCCTTTGAACAGCTCGAGCGAAATCACAGGGTAGGATGTGACCATCCACATGGAAAAGGGTTTTTTCCTTCCTCAATGACCAGGCGTCGTAGCATCCACTCCAAATCAAAGCTCATGTACCCCTGCACTTTGCCTGATCCTTGAGGATGGAAGCCTCTTTTGCCTGTCTCCGAGGGGAGAGCTGAGCAAGGTGAAGTTGAGAATTGAACCCCCATCCTCGTAAATACCCTTTGCTCGACGGGGTTTGGCTTTTGCTTCCCGTTGCTCCAGTTTTCCTTGGGTGGAGAGCTGTATGGCACACCTCTGCGTGGCTGCCCGCCCCAGGGAACACGGAGATGCTGCCACCGGGCAGTCGCAAGGGCTGCCAGACTTTTTCAAGGGAAACTGTGGGAAATATCAGAGGGATTTTCTTATTAGAGAGAGCCACAAGATGGAGCAAAATGATTCCAGGAGCCTCCTGGGTTTGACATCTCCCTCTTCCTGTCTAAAAACATCAATGAGAAAAGCTGTTAAAGACCCACTATCAAGCTGGAAAAACCAGCTCCTTAATGTCGGTTTGTCGTGGGAAACCGTAACGCTGGGTTTCAATCTGCTGCTGTGCTTTTGAACTTCAGTCAGAGAGGTCTGTGCCAAAGTTAATGGCAATCTGAGGGAACTGAAGAGTGTTGCTGTCTTTCCTGTTGGCGTATCTCAGCGCATTTTTGAATCCGACAGTAACTTGGCTGGTTTAAGACAAAAATCCATGTGCTGTTTTGTGCAGCGCTACCCACAGTTTTCACCTATAGCCTAATAGAAATTAGGTCAAGCGTCTCGTTTATCCGTTTGTGACTTCCCGTATTCCCTGGGTCCTCATTCGTGCGTGGGAATGTGCGTGGCGTTTCCTGTGGCTGCGTTCCCTGTGTTCTGGGCCACTAGTAGTCACAGGCCATCGGTTGGGAAACGCTGTTCTAGATAAGCAGCTCACAGCCCTTACTTAATTGGTTTAATTACTGTCACCTCCTCCAGTCTGACACCCTCGAGTGTCACCACTGGTCCCACCAGGTACCCCACGTCTCGCTCAGAGCTGGGGGGCTGGTGTTAAGCCCCCCGCCAGGCTCTGCAGGGCCACTGGTTGCCTGTGCGTGGCCGAACTTTGCCTCGCCAGCTGCTTCCTCCCTGCAGGACTTTGGTAGTTGATGGTGCTTGCACTAGGTAGTAGAAAAACTGGTTATGATTTTATCAGCGCACAGAGCGCTGGGCTTCGGCAGGCTTGAAATGAGGTACTGATGCTGAAGGTTATTGTACAAATTGGGAACTGGACTGGTTTCCTACAGAAAGCGAGCACTGATGGATCCAAACGAGCACGGCTGCTTTATTGCTGCAGCTTTTTTCACTCGTGTTTTCCAGGCGAGTTGGATTGAATTCAAGGAACGTGGCTGCTTGTCAAATATCTCTTGCTTCTGCTTCTCCACCTTTTTGCGTCATTTTGGGTTTTATATTGAGGTCAAGTCTGAGTTGGTGCAGAGTGGTTGCAGGAATACAACCCATTTTCTCTTCAGGCTGTTGAGTTTGTATCTGCAGATACCCCAGTGCTCCAAGAGGAGAGTGTTTCCAATGCTTTGTTGAAAGAATTTTGGGGTTTTTTTCTTCCTTCTCAATTTTAAATTGTTGCCCCTGGCAACACTAGTTTTGGGAGCCTGAAAAAGCACAAAACGCCAAATAATTTTGCCTAGAAAACTGTCTTGCATGAAAAAGTTTAATTGTCAGAAGTGAGATACTGGGCCTTCTGGATGTGGAGTTTCACCCAGTAAAGCATGGCCAGAACGTTCCTCCCGTGGTGTCCTCGAGCTTGCTTCCAAGGGCGTTTGCTGGTGGGGCTTCTGTTGTAAGCCGTGGCCACCCAAATGCTAGCCGAAATGCTTGGGCTTGTGGGTCACGTTAACCTTCCTTGTGTTTTTGTTTTCACAGAGCTGACGCTGAACCCACCAGAAGGGATAGTAGCAGGTGAGGAGCCAAGCAGGGTTTGTGCGCTGTGAAGTTGTAGCCTTGCGTTCAGGTAGGGCTAAACATCGTTTTGTTCTTTTTTTCTTAATAGGTCCCATGAATGAAGAGAACTTCTTTGAATGGGAAGCTCTGATTATGTGAGTTAATACCGTTTGGTATCTGAAATCGGCACTTGCACGCTATGATTAGCTTCTAGGAGATCAAGAATGTAAAAAAAAATAAAATATCAGTTGTGGATATCATCAACCTTGGCCTACCTTTGGCTGGGAACTTCTTTTCTGACCCAAACAGTGAATTGTATTTGGAATTTAAACAGTGTGACAGAGGCAAGATTGGGACTTAAGTGATCGTTTGTTGTACAGGTGTCATTATAATAAGCAACGTTTGGCATAAATAACATGTAACTTTGACAGGAATCCGTATTTGGGCTCCCTTGGATATACATTGCATAAACAAACACTGTAGGAAACAAAGAATTGCTTGTAGTTCACACAACCTGTTGGGAACATTACTTAACTGCAAATACAGGACAGGTTTTTTCTCATGTTTTAATTGAGCAAAACGCACAGATTATCAGTGATAGGAGAAAATTAATGTCTAAAATCAGTTTACTTACTATTCAGATTCTTTCTAGAAAAATGGAAGGGGATTGATCTGAGAAAGTATTCAAATAAAAAAAAAAAAAGACGTTTTGTTTTGAAATTCTTTATGCTTCAGGAATCGCCTGGTGTTGTAAAGACATTGGGTGCAATGGTTCCGTGTGGAAAGCTCTTCTGTTGGTGAATAGCGCTGATCACTATCTGTTGTGTTTTGGGGGGGTGACAAAGACACTGTGTCCTCCCCCTTCCACTCCTGAACAAATGGGTACAGTTGTTCATAGCAAAACTTGCCATGAAAAGACAAAATCTTCTTACCCAGCATCTTACAAGTTGTCTTCTCTCTTGCTTATCCTCTCTTACTCATGCCATACCCTTCTTTGGGAACTCTGAGTACGTGGATTAGCTGGTGATTTTTACAAAATAAAGTTCTAAAACAGTAGGGTGGAGGAAAAGAGACTTTTGTTACTCGGGTCTGGCAATTTAGGCAGATGCTACAGAATTAAAAGATTAAGAAGCTCCGAACCGTTAAGTCTGTCCTGAAGCTGATGGTCTGTTGTTAGGGTAGATCCAGGCTCTGTATTTCAAAGTCCCTTTAGTAAGAGTAGGTGATTTCCTTTCCTTCAGCCAGGGGGGCCCGGGGGACGCCAGGGACAGCAGGCAGTGGCCCCGCTCGCAGCGCGCCTGCTGCGCTCTTGGCAGGTTTGCGCTGCAAACACCAGTGCTGACTTAGGAGATTCTCAACTAGCGTGGGTGGCAGAATTTTTCTTAGCTAGTGTGTTGTCTAGGGATGAAAAACAAGACTTCTGTCTCTTGGGATCAGGCACGCAACCAATACAAAAGCATCCCAAGCTGTAGCGTATCACCTATTCCACACAAGCTGGCTGCGTGGGTGATCCTACTTTATGGCAAGCGTGAGCCTCTGAGTTATTTTAGGCCTTGGTAAATGGAGATTTGGATTACCACCGCTTGTTTGCTGATTGATATGAAGTGCTGGCAAATGCCTCTGCTTATGTGCAGCAATTTATCCTGTGATGAACAGGTTGTACTTCTTGGTAGCTCAGTCCCCTGAAAACAAACACAAAAATAAGTAGTTTGTTGCCTGACGCCAAAGATTTTGGCTGCAGTGGCTTATGCTTTCTCTTTCTGCATGGGGAATAGTTATCGCTCTTCTGCAACGTGCACTTGGTGATGTACCAAATTTCAGTTCAGGCAGCTGTGAGTGTAGCGATCCCAGAGGATTTAATGTACTTCTTGGAATATGGAAGGAAGTTCCTGCCTGTCGGTACTTTCTCGTAGCAGAGATTGTGTGGTTGAGTAGAGCTTTCATAGGGGACACACGGAAGTATTTTGGATTTGATTCATTACCTAGAAAATACTTTTTTCTGATGTTTCCCATAACAAATTCTTAAACAACAGAGGAGCCGCTTGCAGACTTGAAAGCCCTTTAAAGTGCTGAGTGTTGAGCTTTGGGTCTTTGTCAGCGCAAAATGAGAGGCGGAGGTGCTTTAATTTTGGTTTCTGTATTGTGTGTGTCATAATAAAATTATATTTTAAGATCTGCTAAATTCTGAAGCTGCGGTACAATAGAAACGTGTTTGCCCTAAACATGTTTGGTTACTTTCATCTCTTCATGAAACTCTATTAGTAGAAGCGTTTGTGTACATTTGGAAAGCAAGCTAAATGACTTGTTTATATTTGTCTGTGATAATCTTCTCGAATGTTTTGTAATCTCAAATGTGCTCTGCGAGATTGTGGGAATGAAAGAAGTGCAGATGAGGAAATTAAAATAAAGTCGGCTTCAAATTTTTAGACAGATGAAGTGCAAAAGGTAAGTATGTAGCGTAATAATGAAGAACAGAATGCTTTATTTTTTTTTTTCCTTCACCCAATTTATATAAAGCTAGAGCACGTGTCATCGCAGATAAACACCAAAACAAAAAAAAAGAGACCCGAGAGAGAAAAGACATCGCCCATTTATCACTTCAGAGGTGGGCTGGGTGATCTTACAGAGATTGATGTAAGAGCTTGGCTCGGAGATAAAATAATGCCTTTTATAATAATGGTAATAATAATTTGTATTTCTGGTGTTCTTGCCTGCAGCAGCAGTGCTGGATGAACATTAAACGTATAAATGTTAAGGCTGTATTGACATGTGAGAATGACAGAACAGTTTCGGTGCTCCCAAAGCGAGTGTAATAGATCCAGAACTGAAAATACAACGTGGTAATCTTTTTGGACAGTGAAGGTTTGGAGCCTGGTGGAAAGTGCACCCTTTTGGTAAGATGTCAAACGGTAGCCGAATTAGAGTATTTATGAAAGCCAAATCTTTGCAACGGGGCGACTTCTTCGTGATGATAAATAGCCCCAGCATGGCAGGAGAGTTTACCAGAATGCCGCTTGGTTCCTCAGCGCTGCGTGAGGTCCGACAGGCTGCTCTGTCTCGTGGGAATTCTTGAGTTTAATGTCTCAAGACCAAGTTTTGCCTTCTTTGGTTGGCGTACGGAAGTGCGCGTTGCTATTAAAGCTTATCCCTAAGAGACACAAACCCATGTAATAAGAGCTTTATTAGCCTAAAGATTGCTTGAAAATGAAACAGTATAAATTGAAGTCAACCTATCAAAAACCTGTCTAGAAAGGTTCTATGATCTATATGACCACAGAAAGATCTTTAATGATCTATAATGATCTAGAAAGATCTATAATTAGGCTTAGGACTTCTGTTTAGCATGGAATTCCCCATTTCAGCATCTAACAACTGTGGGGTTTGGTCTTTTTCCAGCAACTTCTTACAAATAAGAAGCCATTTACAAATGTACGTGAAGCTGTGATTATAGAATTAATTGTCCTTGTCAATGCGCTTTTCCCTCCTGTTTTGGCAGACTCCTGCCATCCTTTTCTTCCCCTTGCCTAAGTAATAGCCAGCTCATGGAGTTCAGCATTTCTTATTTTCATGTTATGTCCTATGTCAACAGAGCCGTGCATAACGTCTCTCACACAACAGAACGGTCTGGCTGCCTAACAAGTCTTTTAACGCCATATAATGACTGGAGGAGAGCTGACGTGCGCTCCTGGGTGCTTTAGGGAAGTCTGTCGCGTAGCGTCACGTGCAGAGAACGATGCAGCGAGTGCCTGCTTTGCAAGCTGTAAAGAGTCTTACACGGAGTGGGTTTAGGACAGGGTTTTTCTTAAGAGTTCTCTGCCTCGAGCCTGTGCAGAATGAGTGCCTTCCCTGGGCACGTGGTTAGTGATGGCGAGCGCTTTGGCTTCCCTGGGGTACAGGAGCTGCTCAAGGCAACTGGCCTGTTGGCTCGGTGGGACGGATGTCACCACTGCGTGGTCTGGGTGTTCCTCGGAGGAACCCGACTCAAGTACTGCGTAGTCTGGACTTCGACTAGCACAGCAGCTCAGAGGAGGTCATAGCATAAGGCACGGAGGCTTTGAACGCGGTGTACTTTGGAATCTTTGCGGGGCAGGTGGTGTGATTGCAAAAAGGTCCCTCCCTGGCCCTGCCGATGTCCTTTTTGAACTGAAAGTGATGCTGTCAAGTCTAAATGTTGCGGCCTCCTGAGTGTTTTGCAGTTGCAAATGCTGTCTTGGATTAACTTTAATAATTTCTTTGAAGTTGATCCTGGCAGCAATGAAGGGCTAAAACAAAAGCATTTTGCTCACATAATACAGGGCCTAAAATGGAGCACGTTGGGTTAACATATTTGACAGAAGAGCCCTTAAGGCTGTGTGTTTGCTCTCAAAACAGAACATCAGACACCCACCAGCTTTTCAATGCGTGTATGTACATACTCTCAGAAGTTCAACAATAAGCCTTTAAAATGCAGCTGGAATTAAAATGTTCATGAAAAAATGCATTCAGTTTACTCTCAGATGTGAATTGAATGCCGACTAAATTTAGGGAAAAGGCCAGAAAGGGAACAGAACGGTTGAGATGGTTTAGCTTTCATTCTTCCAGTATGTTGATGCGTTTCTCTAATCTTACCTGCCAGTGTCAATATTCAGGTTTAAATCATGTAGTTCTTGTGTTTATCTGTCAGCCAAGTTTTTCGAATCCCATCGTTTAAGAGAGTGAGCCTCCTGGGGCTTTAGGTTTTGCTGGTCTCGATTGTCTTTTTCTGTAGGTTACCAATTGCAGTCTGAAGAGTCCTTGAATTTTTATGTTCTTTCTGACATGGAGAACGTGGATTGGAAGGAGAAGGAGGAGGCATGAATTAAACCTTATTTCCCAGACAGTACAGCCCTTGTTTGAAGAGCTTTTTACTAAATACATGAGGTTTCCTTGGCTAAGATTTTCAGCGATGAAGCTTGTTTCATGATCTTTCCAATTAGGGGAGATCATGTTTGTGTTATAACTTCCAGATGGTTCATCAAGTTTGACTAAATCATGTCGAGTAAACTTTTTTTTGCTCACCTTCCAGAAATGCTTTGTGTAGGGAGGGTAAAATAGTTGCCTTTATATTCTCCACTTGATTGCACTTTGAACTAGATGATGAACACAATAAGGAAATGTTTCTACAAGAACCCTGACGAAGCCGTTTGTTCTCCGCATGCACTTGAGGGAGTGCAAACTAAATACCTTAAGTCTGTAAGTCTGTTGTCCTGTGTTTACCAATTATGGTCCCTGAGCTGTGTTTTTATTTTTACAAAGTGTTACTGTGTTTGGGGTTTTTTTTTGCATCAGATAGCGATAGGTGTGGTTATGCTCGATACTGGGAGTTTGAATCTCCGTAGGTTTTATAAATTATTTTTGAGCTACAGCGTTTGACATCTGTCTTGTGCAGTATAACAGTATCTTCAAAGGCAGAGGAGTCCCACACCTGCCTCTGCTTTCTCTTGACGTGCAGACGCTCAAATCCTGGAACATGCCTTGGAGCCAGATACTCCAATTATATCCAGACACACCCTGCTAATTAAGCAGTGTTGTGACCTTCCTAGTAATTTAGTGTGCAAGCTTTGATTTCCCCCTTCCCTCCCAAACCCCATATTTGGATTTAAGTTTATGAGGTGTGGGGTAAGAGCGTGTTAACTCTTTGTTTTCTGGAGAAGATGTTACAGCCCAAACCTCATATGTTTCATTAGACAAGAATTTGGGTGAAATAACTATTTAAAACTCTGGTGAATAGCTTTTTATCTCTTTCTAGGGGTCCTGAAGACACCTGTTTCGAATATGGGGTTTTCCCTGCTATTCTGAGCTTTCCACTCGACTACCCATTAAGTCCTCCGAAGATGAGGTTCACGTGCGAGATGTTCCATCCCAACAGTGAGTCTGATGCAGCAGAACGCACGGGGCGGGGTGGGCTGCTCGTGCACCTTAAAAACAAACTTTTGCAGCAGGAGAGCTGAACATCCTTACCAAGGGTTGTTCTCTCCCTTTCCAGCCATGAGTACGCAGTAGGAGTGTTCAGCTGTCCAACAATTTTGCTCTGTCTTTATCACATTATTCCTCATATACTTTTTCGTCATAAACAGTCCAACAAGGTTTCCAACAATTTCACTGCTTTTAAGATCGTTCTAGGAATGCTTGTAACTATTGTATAGATAGTCTAAAGATAAATCTTCTGTGCATGATGGGAGATTTAATGAATTAATACAGACTCTTCCCAGTCTTGCTCTGTGGCTTATATTTAAGTAGTTTGGTGTTATTTCAACGAGTGGAAATTTATTCATATTCACCAAAGTGTGGAGGCAGCTTTACTAGGCAGCATGGCTTTTTCCCTGTTAAGTCATGAGTTTAGTAACATTTCTGATGTGATCTTTCTGAAATAGAGAGTGCCCTGTCCAAGCAGATGACACATTTGCAGGCGTTTTAACATTAAGACTTTGCTGTCCTTTTCTCTGCAATTCTGATGGTGACAAATTGAAATAACAAGTACGGCTAACAGGTTTGAGCCTTGGACAGGTAAAAACCTTAAAGCCTTCTTTCGCAGCCTGGAGCGGTACTTTCTGGAGCCAGCCTTGGCGTTCTTCGTAAAATTGTTGCTTATGACATCTGCTAAATCAACGTGGATTGTGTAAAGATCATTTATCATCACCCAGATTTGATGGGCTGTTAGGTCTCTGCCGCTTGAGAACAGTAAAAAGAAAATGCTGCCCTCCTGCCTAGTATTTCCTTCCTAGCTGTCATTCCTGCACTTGCATAACACAAATCTTAATCTCGGCTGGGAATCAATTTATTTCATCCTATTCCAAGGAATTTTGCAATTTCTTGAAGTTCTTCCATTCTTCCCTTCTCAAAACACCACTGATGCAGATTCTTGCCCATTTAATCCACGTCCTTCTGTCCTCCGGTGGAAGACACACCTGCACATCACAGGGTAGAACTGTGCGGATGTGCCCAAGACACTGTAGCATCACCTCTGAAGCGGTGATGTCTGCAGCAGTGCAGCTTTTGGCACCTGCAAGCAGTGTGGCCACGTCGGCACCTTGCTCTGGCTGGACTAATTCACCTAAACTTCTTGGCAGGACTGGTCTCCATGAGCAAATCCTTGTCCATGCAATACTTTGCAGCTCCAGTTGTGGCCTTGGCTTGAGGTTCGCTGCTCACAGCTGCTTTGTGTGCAAGCGTAGCCAGGAGGAGTGGGGTGCGGAGAAGCACAAACTGCCTGACTCTCGTATGTTAGAGTGGCTCTACACATGTGCACTTCCTCTGTGGGGTCAACTGAAACATACCAAATGGTCTTTAAGGTCCTGTGACTCTGGGTCATGTTCATCTAAAGTTGACATCACCTAAAGCAGACGCTTGAATTTTTCTTAGGTGGTTATAGCCAGACAGGTTGTAGAAATGGGTGGCCGTGCTGTGCTTTCTCTGTTCCTTAAGTGCTTACTCCTCCACCTGTGAGAAATTGCAGGGAAAATGATTAAAAAGTCTGCTGTGTTCCCTTATCTTTGCAGTTTGTGTTATGTACAGGGGGAATCGAGATACCACAGAACTATCTTCTCTTAAAATAAAATTACGTTCATGGATGCTCTGGCGAAGATAACTTCAAAGTAGTGATTAATGGCAAGTCTTGCGTTAGCACTTAGTGACAAAGTGGGAAGATGCGTATGTCTTCCCGGAATCAGCCTTTGCTGTCTTGACCACAAGTCAAGATCAACAAGGGCAAGTGTAGGGTCCTGCACTGAGGGAGGAATAACCCTCTGCACCAGTACAGGTTGGAAGTTGACCTGCTGGAGAGCAGCTCTGCAGAGAGATACCTGGCAGTCCTGGGGGACAACAAGTTGTCCATGAGCCAGCAATGTGCCCTGGTGGCCAAGAAGGCCAA
>RSEF01000009.1:5502016-5527658 GCA_003993805.1 Himantopus leucocephalus
TGGACGCATTCCTGTGCAACCTGCTCTGGGTGACCCTGCTTTGCCAGGGGGTTGGACTAGATGATCTCCAAAGGTCCCTTCCAGCCCCTGCCAGACTGCGATTCTGTGACTGTGCCGCTGTGGTCCAGCTGTTTTAAACGAGGCACACTGCATAAAAACATCAGGGTACCTTACAGGTGAAGCACTTTCTTACCAGTGTGTTCCTAACTTGCAAGAAGAAGTGCTGATTCAGCACGTGCTGTTTTCATCTCTTCCAGGTACGGCTAGACCAGCTCCGGTCCCCAGCCTGGGGCTGCAGGAGGGGATATAAATAAAAGCCTTCCAAAGCGCTTACGTGTTGCAGGGCTGTGCAGCCATTAGCTGGGTGAATAGAAGGAACTGGAAATGAGCAGAAACGCTTCCAGCGGTCATTCCCTCTTTTTGTTGTGTCTTGTTTTCCTGGCAGTGACACAGATTTGGTCACGCGAGGAATAGCAGCACTGCAGGTCCTGAGCTACACTTGTGATTTCCTGGGAGGCTGCAGAATTAGGCCGTGTTGCTAAAGCAGCGTTTCAAACTCCGTTCTCTTTGTGTTGCCTCTTCAACTTTTCTTTGGCCTCGTTATCGAGTCAGTGGAGTCCAGCGTCTGTGAAGATGACCTGTACTGTTGCAGGTGCTTTGTTCATGCTGAAGGTGGGAGGGGAAGATGTCTGTGTCCTTAATTGACAGGTTGCTTTTTTTTCCATGTGCTTTAAGCAATATTAAAAAAAAAAAAAAAGCAGTGTGAACTCTTCTGGTCGCACCTCAGTAATATTCCAAATAAGATCAGTTCTGTTTTTTATAACATATACCACTTGTCCCTCCTTGCTGCAGCAGAGCGAATTTGCTTAATTCTTTTTGTGGTCACGGTCCAGTGGAGGACTCCAAGGTGCATGCAGGGCTGTGTGACTGCTACCCTTTGATTTAAGTAGGACCAGTTACCTACTTGGAGCTGTGTTTGTGCATAAATACTTGCCTTGTTCCACCAGGCTGCATCTCTTATTTTTTCCGTGCAGCCTGTCTCTTATTATTAAATGATACGACTGCTCCCAGCAGGCTTCTCTTGGGGCGGGACGACCTAAATTTGTTAGCTTTGCTTAAAGGAAACTTTTGCTAGATTTTTATCTTTCAGATTTTGTGTCCTCTTGCCTTTGGAAGAGGAAATTTAAAACTGGGTTTAGCGTCAGTCATATACGAAGGCCAAGTCCGAACATTCATCTGTGCTGAAGAACTGGAGAGGCAAAGCGTTTCCGCTGAGTAACCGTCAATCCCCTGTTCTTCTTGTGCAGTTTACCCGGATGGGAGAGTTTGCATCTCTATTCTTCATGCTCCTGGGGATGATCCCATGGGTTACGAGAGCAGCGCTGAGCGGTGGAGTCCCGTGCAGAGCGTGGAAAAGATCCTCTTGTCGGTCGTTAGCATGCTGGCAGGTAAGGACTGCTGTTTCATGAGACAGCAGTTACTGAGTTAGCTAAAGCTGCTTCTTGCTGTTTGATTTAAGTGAGCAAAGGATATTTAAAAAGGCTTGGCAGCTACCAGAGTTCTTAAAGCCCTAATATTAATCTATTAATTAGGGGGAGGGAGGGGGAAGGCTGAATTATTAAATGGGTGTTTCCAGCTTTGCGAGGAACTGCGCTGCTTTCCTCCCAGGTCAGCGGCAACCAAGCAGATAGTGATGGTCAGGTGGGTCCAGAGGCTCAGCTGGTTCCCTGCTCCTGCACAAAACCTGTGCTCCGTCTTTGTATTTGCTGTGATGTCTGTTCAGCTTTTGCAGGTCTTAGAGCTGTTGATTACAGCCTGTGTTGGATTTGGCTTTAACAGCAGCTGAGGGTTTACTGACCGGATCTAACCAATACAGTAAACTGGAGTCCATGGCCTCTGAGTCACACGCCAGCAGCCTCCCTTTCTGTTATTTGCCAGCCTGGGAACGTACCCCATTCTGCCGTCTCTGATTCAGAGGAGGGCTTCTTGAGAAGAGGGGTGGGGTGAAGAACTTTCAGTGCAGTCTTTCCCTAAATCCAGCAAGGCCTATGGATCAGCTCTGTCGTGTACGGCTCCGTGAAAGACGGATCCTTTTCCAGATAGTGGGCAGAGCCACTGAATTGCCTGAAAAGATCAGAGCTGTGTCTGTTAGAATTGGTTTTGAAGCATAAAAGGTTTTGGAAGGTTTAGAGCAGCAAGGTTGATCAGAGAGCAACCAACAGATTATTATGTGTAACCCTTTTAGCTTCAAAATAGCGACCTACCGTTGGGAAGCTGTGCAGACAAACAGTACCTGCCTGGGCTTCCAAGAACTTAGTTTGTGGTGCAACCTTACCTAGACTAGGAGTCACCTGAACTCTCTTATTCTCTGCCTGTGCGTCCTGTTTTCCCATGGCTTTTGGAGGAATTAGTCTAAAACATCAACGATCAGCTTCTCTCAGTGCTCTGCAGGTAGTGTAAGCCCAAGCATTCCCAAACTGGGTGACCTGTGCATCTCCTGTCCCCGCTACTGGCTTTTAGGAGCAGATCATCAGCATTGTGTCAAGAAAGACACAAGCCCAAGATGTCTGTCGTGAGCTGGGCTGGATTTGGGCTAGTGCGTGAAGCAAAATGGGTAGAGTACCTTCTGTGTTAGTGACTTGTGTAATCCTGTGGCTGTTGTCCTTCTGTGTGCTGACCACGGACCTGATAAATCCCATGCCTCAGCTCGCCTCTGTACAAAATTAAGTGTTTTGAGTCACAAGGGCTTAACGTACTTTGCAAAATGCTCTGAAATCCTCGGATGAAAGATGTGGCAGAAATGAAAGCATTCTATGGGTTTTCTTGGTTTGTTTTTTTTGTTTTTTTAATAGAACAAGCCATCCCAAAGAGTGACAGAGCCTGTTTGGGTGGCCTGGTCGGGAGAGCTTTGTGTCTGTGAAGCCGCAGAACCAGAAAAAAACATTTTGCAGGGGGCAGCGTGCGGTTTTAAAAACCTTTGACAGCACTGGTGGTGCCGCATTTTGTTCTGTGTGCATGCCGGGGCTCAGCTGTTGAGCCCATAAGCAAAAGAAAGTCTTGCTCCTCTGCCACTTGTTTCTTACCTAAACCTGACCTTGCTGTGATATTCTCTTGTAATCGGTTAAATCGGGACCATTTGGGAATCCACCAGCCGTCACTGGGTTTTCTTTAGTGGTGTTTCTGTAGTCCCAAGCAGGGGAAGTGTACCAAAGCCAGAGGGAAACGGCAGTACGGAGGCATTATTGAAAAAGCAAGAGGGTCTTGCTCCCTTACCTGCCTGCCCACCTGTCTTTCCATCTTTCTCGTTTCAGAGCCAAATGATGAAAGTGGAGCCAATGTAGACGCCTCCAAGATGTGGAGGGAAGACAGAGAACAATTTAACAAAATTGCCAAGCAGATTGTGCAGAAGTCACTCGGACTTTAAGCTCACAAAGAGACTGAAGTGTTTTGTATTTCTCTCTACCCGAAAAGGAGCAGTGCTCAGTGCCGGTACCAAAAAGGAAAACTTTGCAAAACTATTGGCCTAGTTCTTTTTATCATTCGTTATTTATTTACCATGTCTTTTCTTCTTCCGCTGCTCCAGAGAAGCCTCTAGTTCACTCACGATATTATGTGGAAAAGGGATTTAATAGTAGGGGAAAAATATGGAGACGATGCTGTTTCAAAGGCTGCTTGTTGCTACCTCACTTCGTGGTATGGAAAGCTTGGAGACTTTGCAGTCTGCAGCCTGCCTCTCCCAATCTGCTGTTTGAGAACAGAGCTGGTTTGGATGGCCTGCCGGAAGAATTAGTTGTATGTTTTTATGGGTTGCATCTAAAGCACCAGTAGACAGGAAAGAATCTATCAATCTTATGATACGCGCTACGTTAAGGACAGCGTTTGCGGTCAGAACTGATTTTCGTTAGCAGGAGGGGCTCTAAGAGCAGGATGCTTTAGCAGAGAAAGGGATTGTGCCGCACGTAACTCTAAGAGAAGATCTAGGGGGTTGCTCGCCGTGACGTTGGGGGTCTAGAACGGGCTGGTGTTCCCATGTAACACTGTGAGTTTGTATTGAGCCTTTGAGTCAGTGTTTGCTTGGAAGAAATCCCAAGAGCTGCTTTATTTCTCCTTAAAGACACTCAGTTGTAAACTTTACATTCAATTAGAGGTGCAAGATGTAAACACCGGATTCTTAAACGCTTTTGGTCAGGTTCACCGGGGGCGAGGCAGGTCATCGGCAGCTTGAAAATCCAGCGAGAATGTGTCTGCTCCGCTGGGCACGTAAACTATCTCTGCAATAATGTCAGCTTCTCTTGGTGTTGAGAGGATTAGGCACTGCTGGCCTTTGGTCACCCGTTTTTCAGGTGAACGGGCAAAGATGGATTTTGTAAAATTAACTGCAAGGTTTTTTTTATGCTGACCGCTCTTGTGTATTTTAAGTATGATTCAGAGAAGACACGGAACATGTTTTTTTAGAGGAGGGTACGACGCACGTTTAGAACTGCAGAGTATTGTAAGCGACCGCTGGTGTGGAGGGTGCGGGGAACACCAGCTGCAACGATCAGTTTGTAAAACTGCTTAGGGGCCACTGGTGACCTTTGCGCTTTGCAAGCGAATCTCTTGCGTAGGTCCAAATCTTCTCTAATTTACTACAAGCAATAACGTGCCCATTGACAGCACGCGGAATCAAATTTTGTTGGCAGCTTTAAATGGACTAAATTTGAGAAGGGCTTATTTTTCTTTTTTCCTTTGAAAAGCGTGTGACATGGAAGGAGTCACACCGTGGAGAAAGCTTTACGGAGGTGATCGTGTGCATGCGCGTGTCTACAACTCGTCAGTATTCATGTCTTGCTGTCCGTGCTGCGTATTCGCGTGCTGCAGGTCGCAGTATGCTGTCGTTCTGCACCTCTGAAGAGTTTGTATTGCTAGAACTTGCTGATTTTTTTACCTCCTTGTAGAAGTAATTCTTCTTGCTTTGGTGTAAGGGTGGGAGGGGGAGCCGACATAGTTTGGGGGCAGAGATGATGAAATAGTGTTGTTGTACCTAACTAGTATTTCAAGGCATACAGGAAAATGTAGCACTTACATGCAAAGTGAGAGGGTTTTTTGAATTGTAGTAGACGGAGCATTGCTCCTGGGAGCACTGCAGCTGCTCATGGAAACAACGCTGGAGAGCGGCGTGCGCCACGTGGCAAGCGATGGATTCGGCACACGTGGCAAAAATGGGCGCTTTTTAAGTGCGGAGTATTTTATTCATGTGTGCTCACTCCTTATTTTATGGCGGGATTTAGTCTGTATACTGAAAATAAAGTGATTATATTTTCTCCTTTCATAGATGTACGCAGATGTATTGCAGTGGGTGTTTTTTATGGGTCACCAACTGGTCAAGGGATTCCAATTCTGACTTGGTCCAAAGAACTTGAATGATTTATTCTAATGCAGTTAAAACACGGGGTGCTTTAGAGGAGTGGAAGAGTTGACGCAGTTGCTTGGGCTTTCCAGGCAAGTACCTTGCCTCTAATGATGGCAAGAACTTGATAATTCAAAGAAAACTATGAAAATCTGGCAGCTGGCAGATGTGATGCAGTTTGCTTCTTACAAAGGTCTTGTTATGATCCATGTATCTGGCCTAGGAAAGTCTCGTTATGGCAACAGGTGAATCGCGAGTTTCAATATGTCATTCAAAGTCTGCTGATGTTAGCTCTTGGCTTTGAGAAGGACAATTTGATGTCCAGTTCCTACTGAGAATTTCCGTAGCCCCCAAATCTCTGTTGTTTAGAATGAAAATAATTTAATTTCAATTTTAAGTGAGTGGCGTGCAGTGGGCTCGCTAACTCAGGGGTTTTAAGCCACCCGGCGAACGTATAGACCGGGCAGTCTTGCAGGTGACGGAATGTAAGCAGAAGGCTACGCCGGAGGACTGAAACTTGCCTTGTTGATGTGAGAAGAACCATCCTGACGATGGCTGTTTGCTTGGCTCTGTCTGTGCCCCCGAAACCGGCGCTGAGCATTCATCTTCATTGAAAGGCTTAAACGTGGCGCCGCCGTCGGCATGTTAGATTCCCCGTTTGTTTTACAGGGAAAGCAATAAAACTTCTTCCATGTTATCCCCTAATGAACTGAAGCCTTGCGTGCAGCACGAGGGTTCCTCTCGCCCGGTTCTGTACCTGTGCGGAGGCGGGTGAGCTCCTGCCGTGCCTGGCTTACCCCAAGAGGATTTCGGCGCGCAGGCAGCTTTGTACAACTGGGGAACACCTGCGAGTTAAAGCCCATAAAGCTCCTGTGTCAATCCCGTGATAGACTTCCCTGAAAGGCTTAATCCTCGCCCTTCATGAAAGGATACTCACCTTGGCAGCGTGCGTAATACTCGCCAGTAGCAATGTTTTTCTGAGCAGTTGCCTTTTTCCAGTCTGAAACGGTTACTGTAAAACACGTTCCTTGGGGAGTGTTGGAGCTCTACAGGTGTTACGCATGCANAAAAAAAAAAAAAAAAAACCAAACCTTTCTCTGGATTATATTTGCTTTAGGCTTTTATATTTAAAAAACAAAACAAAACAAACCCCTTCAACAAAGCTGTAAAAATGCAAGCAACGTCCTCTTTAAAGCCTTTGTATATACATACATAGACACACGCGTGGTTTTTTTTTTTTCCCCCTCCTCCTTGGCAAACGGGGCTGTGTCAGAACACACACAGTGGGATGTGAGACATCCATTAATTGTGTTTTGTGTGCCTGTGTGCATGCAAGCGGTTCTTTGAAAGTGCGAGCTGCCGGGCGAGAGGCGTTGGAGCCACATGAAAACGGCTGCAGCTTCGGGGCAGAGCCAGCCCCAGGCTTCCTTCCAGCTTTTTTTATTTTTTTTGGCTGGAGCTATATCATGACTTGGAAGGCGGAGTGCTGCCTTCGAGATGAAATGGTGAAAGCTCCGCGTCTCTGGAAGATCCTCGCTTTCCTCCTGAAGTTGCCTCTTGGTGAGGATGCTGCGTATGTTGTTCCCTCCCGTGAATCAAAAGGAGACCTGAAATGTCCGGTCCCGCCATGCTGCCGAGACTGGGATTGTCTCGGATGTGGGATGGGCGCAGCTGTTAAGAGGTGGCTCCAGAAAGGGGCTTGAAGCAGCAGCCTCCTCTGCCCCATGGTGTGGGGTGAGGGCTGTGCTGGGCTGAGCCGGGGCAGCAGCAGGGCATGGGAGGTCCCTGCGCTGCCCTGGGTGAGGAGTGCCTCTGGTTACCTGCTCCATGTTGTTTCTTTCCCAAATTTCCCTGACTCGGTGGAAGAAGAAAATCACCCTGCCCTTCAGGAAGCTCAGGGGCTGGGAGGAACGCGAGGTGAGGGGAGCTGAGGGTCTCGCTGCCAGCTGGTGGCATGGTTGGGGGTGGCAGAGGGAAGGGGAAGGTGCGGGAATCTGGAGAATCCCTGGAGAACATGAGAGGCTGGTTGGACTGAGCCGCTGTCCCCAGCCCAGCCACAGCGAGGGCTCCCACTGTCACCTCTTCTGTAGCCACGTCCCCAAAAGCACCGTTGGTGTCCCGCAGGCAGCTACGGCTGCGAAAGGCTTCCCTGGTGCTGCGGACGGAATTGCTCAAGGCACTTAACGCTTGGTGGTCCCGCATTACGTGCTCGGATCTCTCGTGGTCCCGCAGGAACGTGGGGGTGGCTGGAAGACCAGTGCCTTCCCCACGACTCCAGCCCTGGTGATCTTCTGCCCTTCGCAGCCGCCTGCTGGATCCTTCGTCCTGCCTCGGCTGCCAGCCCCTCTCCGGGGGCGGGTGGTGTAAGAGCCGGAGGAGAACCAGCCAGGTGGCTTTTGAAAGCGGCTCGCATCCCCCCCCACCTTACCCCGAGATGCGACTTAGCAGCAGTTAAGATTACGGGGTATGTTAATATATAATTAATGGTAATGATACGGACGGTGGGTTATTACAGGGCAGCTGCCGGCGTTAGCAGCGTGTGCGTGAGCTCTCGGGGAGCGATTTGCGAGCGGGTCTGTCTGGTCATGTTGTTCCTGAAGGGTGTGCGTAGGGGGGAGATGAGCCAAGTGCTGCGCCGAGTCCCCTTCCTCCGTGCGTGGGGCAGGGCTCTCCTGGGAGGCACTTTGGTGTATTTAACCCGGGGGGTGCGGGCAGGAGTCAGGCGTATGCGGCTGGGAGAGGCTGTGGCTCTGCGCTGCTGTCACCCCGGCCAGAGCGGGTGGCGGGGTGACCGGGAGGGTGGGTGACCTGGGACGGGGCTGCAGAGCGAAGGTGAGCGCACCCCCTCCGGGGTGATGCGGGAGGTGGGTTCAAAGCGGCAGAGATGCAGGATGCAACATGCCCATGGTGGGGAGGGGGGGGGGCACCCGTGCGCTTGGGTGCTGGGCGCAGCACGGAGAGGCTCGCCGCCCACGCGTGGGTCGAGAGTTTTGCCCCAAACCAGTTTTTCCCATGCCAAAACCAGTTGGCAAATTGAACGCAAATTTGGGCTGGCGCGAGGATGTTAGGTGAGTCGGGGTTTCTTCGCTGAGTCTACCCGTGATGGGTTCGCGGGGGCTCCTCTCCCGGTGTGCTGCTCCGCCAGGATCCCTGTCTTCTTCTGCCGGTCCGGTGAATGTGTCAATCCCCCTGAGCTCAGTTAACGGTAGCCGTTCTTGCAATGGAGGAGGGATGGCTGAAGGGCGGACATCTTCAAATCCCCTTTGGCTGGAGCAGCAATTAGAGGTTGAGTTTTGTCCTTGGCCGGGTCCTGCTTTGACTCAAGATCTTCCACCTTGGAGCCTAGGTGTGGCCTTGGTGGGAGCACTTGTGTTGGAGGCTCTTATTAAGGTCTTAGGGCTCTACGTGAAACTTGGTTTTATGAAAACATCAGTGCTGTGGCTGAAGCCGCTTGTTCAAACTGTCCCCGTGCAGCTTCTCGCTTTTAGCATTTGATGCTCTTCAACATCCGTCCTTTTAACACTCCGTCAGTAACCAAGGGGCATCTGATTTATTTTACCGATTAATTACAATCCCCGTCAAATGAGACTCCTGGCTCTAATCCCATGGGCTGCACGGGATCGGCGCAGGGGAGGGCGAGCCAGGTTCCCTGCGGCAGCCTGCCCCGTTCTTCTCCTTCCCGATCACTTTGAGCCGTGGGCTGGGATCGCCCCTTCCCCGCCGTTGGCGTCGCGCCTTGGTGGGTAGATGGGGAGAAGATGGACGTCCGTGTGCCTGAGCATCTCGGGGATGCCCGGCGGTGGTGGGTGCAGGGGGAGTGCGGAGTGGGACCGGAGCGCGGTGCGTGGGGGAACCACGCCGGCTCCATCTCTCACCATGGTAGCGGGGACCAGGCTCTGATGGTTGGGTGGCAGGCGCCCGGGGACGGGGACCACGTCCCCACCGGCGTCTGCACAGCTCCGAGCGCAGCGGGGCCACCGTGCCGCAGCCGGAGTGGCTGGGCAGCAGCACCGCGCTGGAGAAACTGGCCCCGAAGAAAGTCTTGGAAAACAATAGCAATTGTTCTCTGCCTTTGTTCCCTTCCCTCCCCGGATGTCGGAGGAGATGGAGCCACACTCGGCTGCCAGCGGGTGGGCAGAGCGAGCGTGGCTGCCTGCGCTCCCGCCTTGGCACCCGGCGAGCCCTCCTCGCCCGCCGCCCGCTCTGCCGCCCTCCCGCTCCCGCCAGCTCCTCCGGAGCCAGAATCGTCGCTAATACAATAATAAAAGCTCTACGTTGTCATATGGGCGAGCAATAAAATTGGCCCGTGATTCTTTTTGTCACGGGGTGAGAGGTTTTCTTATGGCAAAGCCCTTCCTCGCTGCGGGGCCCTGCAGCCTGGCAGGGGGGAGGACCTGGCCCCGGCCCCGAGTGCAGGCAGGGGATTTGCTACCTGCGCCGGGGGCAGAGGGGCTCGTGCTGCCCACACCTTTTCCTACTCCCCCGGACGGTCCGAGGTGGGCTTCAGCTGTGAGAGAAGATGCTGGCCGGGCCCTAACCGGGGCGCCGTGGCATCGTTTTCGGTCCAAGCAGCATCGTGCATCCCCTTTTCTATCCTTGACGGGTCCAGGCACGTGGGGGCAAGTCCCCGGGCTTCCCTGCCGTGGGGTTTTTTTTTTTTCTGCCGTTTACCACCACCCGCCTGCTGCGAGCTGGAGCGTGCGGTCACTGCCCGGATCAAAGCGCTGGGAGGCAAAGGCGGAGGGTTTCCCGCAGAGCTGCCAAGAGAGATTCCTCTGCGTGGGGAACGGCTGTCCCCGGCCCAGAGCCAGCCCCGGGGCTCAAGCGTTACCCCATGATGGGCACGGGCGCCCGGGGGGGCTTTCCAGCGGTAAGCATGAAATGGGAACGTTGCCTCCTTCCTCCTGGCCTGAGGAGCTTCTCTTTATTCCCTTCTCAGGGATATCTTAGCTGAGCTCGAAGGCGAGCAGGGCTTTCACGTGGCAGACGGAGCAGGGAGTCCCAGGTCTCCCGCACCACTGCTGAGCGACACGTTAGCCCCCCCGTTGCCTCCGTGCAGACGTGTAAGACCTACAGAAGATACGCGGAGCACCGTTTCCGTAGTTTGCGCGCTCGTGGTTGCTTTGGGTTTGATGCCCTCCATCCCTACGGAGCCACCTTGCTGGAAAGTGGCGATTGCAGAGAAGGTTTGGGGGGTCCTGCGGCTGCGGGGAGGTGGCTCAGCCCCTCGCAAGCGGTTCGGGCGCGCTGGGGAGAGGTGGCAAAAAGAAGAAAGCCGTTGTCACCCAGGGAGAGGCAGCGGTAGAGGGCAGTTTGTCACGTGCAGGGGCGATGCGGCTGCTGGGCGCCCCATCCTGAGCAGCTCCGGTGCGGAAGCGCCATCTTAAAGCCCGTCTTTTTGCTTGTACTGGCGAAAGTTGAAGTGACTGCTTTTTGGAGCCCTTTCAAAGCCTGCCGGCTCGGCTGCCATGTGTCCTCCAAATGCGGGGGCAGGATGCTCGGCTCGCTCCCGGCTGCCTGGGAAGGGACCTGGGCTGCGGGTCACCAACCTCGCCTGCTGCTCGTGGCCAAAGCCTTGCCGGGCTTGCCGCTCCCGGCTCCTTCGTTCCCCGGGGCCGTGGGGCTGGCAGTGGCGGGGAGGCCTGCGGGTACGTGGCCACGGAGGGCTCTGGGATGCGAGCGATGCTGGTGGTTCACCACCGCCCGGCAGGGATTGCTCCCGAAGGCAGCTCCGTGCCTGGGAAGCTGGCAGCAGGAGTCGCAGCGTTGGGGCGGCTTTGTGCTTTTTTTTTTTTTTAGTGGCTTTCCTAAAAACGGTGCCTTTTGCAATCCTCCCAGTCCTTCCACAAAACTTTTCCTGGCAAAACGAAACCCCTCCAAAACTTCTGGGAATTAAGTTCTTAAAAGGCGATGGGGTTAAAGACATTTACACTTCTTGTATGATGCTGACAGGTTTCCTGGTGCGGAGATTTTCTTCTGGGAACTCCAGTTTATGGCAGTGGGTTGGGCTCAGGGAGCTGAAGTTGCCCCAGGTAACACGGGGAAGATTTTCAGCCTGGGAGAAAGGGCAGAGGTGATGACAGAGATGCCTCGGAAACAGCTGAGGATGGAGACCCCGTCCCTGCCCGTCCCACCATCCTGGCGAAGGTGGTGTCCCCGGTGTCAAACCTGAACTGGGATCGGAGAACTGGGATCTGGGGTGTTGCTCTGAGAACGATCCGGCTCCCCTGGCCCTGCTGGCGTGGGCAGGAGGTCGGACACGGCACTGCCCACTGCCGGCCGGAGCCCGGGCTGGGAACACCCATGAGATGGGCAGCGCTGCCGTTGTCTGTGCATTATGTATAGGGTCCCTCAAAGCTTTGCCACAGCCAGTGCCTGTACGCGCGCTGCGTTTCAAGGGAGAAAGCTCTTGCAGATGTCAGGAATAAAGACTGAAATGAATAGGGCATAACAAGCCCTGAAACATGACTTTGTGTCTGCAAATAATAAGGAATGAGTTACAGTCTTGGAAAAGCGGGAACATTACCCCGTGTGCGGGGTCCAGCCTGTCCCTGGCGTTGATTAGGTGCCCTCTCCGCACTGTCCTCTGCATGGAAATGTATTGTCTACAGACGGGTTTCTCAACCTTTTCTAACCCAGGGATGGCCAAACCTTTTTGGTGGAAATCCAAGGATCATTTTGTTCGGAGCCGCCACATGGTTTTATTTATGACCCATGCGAATTAGGCAAACGTCTCGCTGTTTGTCTCTTTTATTTCATCCTCTCGCGCTTGCTTGTGCGCATAGGAATGTGCGCGTGTGTGCTTAGGAACAATTTTGCAGACCACTTCCTACTGTCGTTCGTTGGGACGCGGAGCAGGTCCCGGACCCAACGCGAGAGCGGGCAGCGATGGGCCCCTGTCCTTATTTCACATCGCAGCTGGATTCCCTGGTCCTCCTGGGGAGGGAGGAAAGCACTGGGCACTGCCCAAGCCGCTCCACCATCCTGCCGGGCTCCCCAACGCAAGGGTGGAGGACCATCAATCCTTGAGGACCATCAACGTCCCTGTCCTCACCAGGACACCGTTGGTTAACGGCGCGTGGCTGAAAAGCAGCCTGAGCCCACGGTGCTGGGCTGAGTACCGCCTGGCATGTCCTCCGTGCTCATCGACGGGGGCGTCGGTTCCTCCGCCTCCTGCCAGGGTATCCCCGGATCCCCGTGCATCTGGAGGGGACGCCCACGGCTGTGTCCTTGGGTGTGGAGTTATCCCCACCAACCAGCTTTTTGGCCGAGGAAGCACTCAAAGGCGACTGCGTCCCCTTTGGAAAAACCAGTCGCCCCGACATCCCCGGCAGGACTTTTCCTCCCTCCCCAGGAGGAGTCGCACGGGCTGCCCGGACCCTCGCAGAGCCGGGGGCGGGCCTCGGCGGGAGACTTCCCAAAATCCGGCCGCTTGTGCGAGTCCCCCGCTCGGGGCGGCGGGCGCTGCCAGCTCCCAAAGCCACGCTTAACTTGACACATGTGTGCGGCCCTGGGAAACGTGGCGGCTCTGGGTCTCATTTGTGCCGCCTTACCCTGCGCCAACCTGCCGGGAGGCAGGGCTCCGCCAGCGGCCGCGCCGCGCTGCGCTGCGTGCCAGCCCCCCTCTTCCAACGCGCCCACCGCTCTGCTGGACGGAGCCCGGCGTGCCAGCAGACGTGGCACGGAGTCCCGGCGAGGTGGCCGCTGCCAGCCCTGGCGCTGGCGGGTGTCCCCGTGGGGAGCAGCACGAGGGGCCGAGCCCGGCAGGGATGGTTTGCACCTCCCGCAATCCCTCGCGGGAGCGTTCGGGACCCCCGGGTTTGGGCGACGGCCGTGCCGGTGGGTACTGTCGCTGGCGTGGGAATGAGGAGGGATGGGGATCCAGCGGTTCCTCGCCTCTGGTGCGCTCTGGAGAGAGGTTAAGCTCTGCTTAAGCGTGATCCTGGTAGGACCCTAATTTGGGGGATGCCCAATGAGAGAGGCTTTGTGGGTCCAGGGGTGTGCTCTGCACAGCCCTACTCGGTGCAGAGCATCCCCGGACATGCGCGCGGACACTCTCCCAGGCTTCAGGGGCTGTTGGAGACGGATGCACCGATGGGCATTGTGGTGCTTCCAGGCTCCGGTGGCAGCTCCTCCCAGGGTTTGGGACCGCGGTGCAGGGTGCTCCGCTCCGCCACGCGCCCGCACCCCACGGGCTGCGCCCTCCTGGTCGCGGCGCGGCGGGTTTCGGGCCGGCAAAGGGTGCGGACAGACCGGTGGCGAGGCACGTCTGTGGGTCCGGCTCCGGCTGTTCCTTGCTGACGAAACCCCCCCTGGTTTGCGACACAATTTTTTTTGGCGTTTCGTCCTGGCCATCCGCTTTCTATTCTGGCGCTCGCCTTGCGGGAAGGCTTTGGGGACGGAGGGGGGTGGGAACCTATTTCAATTGTTCGGGGAATGGAAGTAACTGGTTTTGCGGCTGGAGAAACGTGCAGGGAGTTTTTCCACTGCCGTCTCTCCCATTTGAACAGCGTTAACCTCGAGCGTTTCCGAAGCGGCGCTCACCCCGCTGCCGCCCTTCCTCGTGGCAGGGCCTTTGGGCTGGAGCGTTGCCCGCGGCACGGGCTGCGCGTCACCTGCACGAGGCTGTTTCGAGGAAAAAATATGCCCCTTGTGGGGTCTGAGTGGGTTTTGGGCAGGGTGGAGTGGACCAGAGGGGACAGAGGATCCCCCCCGGTACAGGCTGGGATTGTGTTGCCGAAAGCTCAAGGCTTTTAGAGGCAGGAAGGTTCCCACCTTGGTCTCTCGGGGCAGGGGCGAATCTCCCACCTACTCCCACGTGTCCCCGGAAAAATGAATCACCGAAAATGCAAGGAAGCAAAAAAAAAAAAAAAAAANNNAAAAAAAAAAAAAAAAAGAAGGAATGAAAAAAAAAAAAATATTAAAAAAATCCCTCCCCAAAGCCGCCTTCCAGAGGGTTGGGCAAAAGATAAAAGCTCTCCAAGGAGCCGGGACTCCTCCTCTCCCCACCACCGACTTCTCATTTAAATGTCTGCGCGCAGACTGCGGCCGGCACTGGGGAGCTCCCACCGGCCCCCCGCCCGCCACCCCTGCCGTGCCCCCGCCGGCGATGCCCACGCCGGGGGACGGCAGAGCCGGGGCTTAGCACCCCAGAAGCAACGAAGCAGCAGCAGCCCAGGGTGGCACGTCCCCGAGGAGGTGGCCCCAGCGGCAGACTATGCGAGAGCCCCCGGGGGGGGCTGAGCCGAGCGGCGCCTGCCCGGGCACGGAGGAGTGGAGGGCAGGGGGGTCCCAGTGGATGGACCCCCTGAGGTCGGTCCCCCCATGTCGGCTCCGCTGCTGCTCTGGGTCGTCTTCCTCCACTGGGCCACCGGCGGGGGCTTCGTCCGGGGGGGCAGGACCTGGCAGCACTGCACAGGTAGGAGCGGGGGGCGGCGGGTGGGCTGCGCCGGGAGGGAGGCGTCGAGGCAGGCGATGGCCATGCCGGGAAAAACGCTGCCACGGATGGGATGTTCCCCGCGCTGCCGGGACAGACCCCAGAAAGCGTGCTACGTTTTGGGGGGGGCACGTGGCCACTGAGGGGTGCCCCGCGTGGGGCGGTCTCTCCCTGGCAGCCCAGCCGCGGGGTTTCGGTGCCGGCGCACCGAGTCTCAGGGTGACGGCACGGCGCAATGCCTCGGGCGCTGCCAGCACCCTGCCTGCACCCACGCACGCGTGGCGGGTGGTGGGCTCATCCCTGTGCCTGCAGCCCCCCCCCGCCCCCCCGGCGTGGCACAGGACCGGGGAGCGACCAGCCCTTCTTGGCACCGTGGGGAGAGCTGTGTGCCCGTCCCTGCGGCACAAGCGTTGTCCCAAGGTCTGCTGGCCCTGGGCGCCAACGCGCGGGGAGGGGAAGGGCTGGAAGGAGAAGTAGAGGAGAGCCATGAAGTCCCCCTCCATGGAAAGTCCCTCTGCCATACACAACCTACGCCCTCCCGGCAGCAAAACCTCCCGGAAAGTTTCCATCCCACCGCCCCCGGCTGAGGAGCTGGCGGCTCCCACGGCGTTTCCCACAGGGAAGCGCCGAGAGCGGCCCGAGCCAAAGAAGGTCCCTGTCCCCTGGCTCTGCCTTCCCGTCCCCGTCCCCATGCCGCACGGTCCCTGCGTGGGCGGTGAACCTTCAGCCCAGTTTTGGGGCTGCTCAGTCCCAGGCTCCGTGTGCTTGGGGCTCGTCTCGGTTTGGTGGCGCCTGTATTTACCGTTTATTACAGCCCGGCCAGCGGTGAGAAGGAAAGCTGGGAGAGATCGGGGAGTTTCTGCCCTCCGCCTCCTCCCCTAGCTGCTCCGGTTTCTCCGGGGACATCCCCGCTGTCCCCAAGCAGCCTTGGCTGGAGGGGTCCCGGGGGTGTCGGCACACCCCTACGTCCCTCCTGCCGGCGCAGCCGTCCCGGCTCCCGGCACAGCCCTGAACGCCGTCCGGCTGCGGGCAGCCACCCCACGGAGCGGGCAGCTGCCGGCCATGTGCGCTGCCGAAACACCCCGGCTGCTCGCCATGCCGTTAGCCGCCAGCTCCACTCTGGTCCGATGCGGGATGCAGATTGGGACGCGCATCTTAGGCTTTAGAGACTTTGGGGTTGGTTTTAGGACTTGGTCCTTTCCCGGCCCACAGCCTCCGGCATAGCCTCCGGCTGTCCCCCCGGCTCATCCCAGCCGCTTCCAGGGCGCTGGATGGGTCCGAAACCCCTCTGCAAACCCAAGCCTGAATTCGGCTTGTGCTTTTGGCTGAGAAAAATGGGAACCAGTCGTTCCCGGAGTTGTGCATTTCCGAAATAAGTCGTTTGAGTTAAACCTCCTCCAAGAAGGCTTTAGGAGCAGCTTAAACCGGCGCGGGGGGACGGGCGAGGGGGACCTCGCCGGTATTCCTGCTCTGGGTTGGACGGAGCCACACGAGCAGATTCGTGCCCTGCCCGCCTGGGTTTGGGCTGGCTGGGGGTGCCATGGCAGGGAGAACACTTCCCTTCTCCAGCTGGTTTGGATTCGGACACCCTCCGCTCCAGCCTTGCTCGCAACCCCCTCCCGCTCGGCTCTCCCGCTGCGCCCCGGCAGCCGAGATTTATTAGTACAAATAGGAGCTAAAAGCCGGGGCTCACTGGGGGTGGGACAGACTCGGGGAGTTTTTTCGGTCGAGCCAAGTGCTGCTTCGTCCTCTGGGCATCACCGCTGAGCCCCTCTGCCCTTCGCTGCCGACCCCGCAATCCCACCAGGGAAACGTCCAAAAACAAAAGCCGCGCGGGTGCCGAAGCGGGGAAGGTCGGAGAAGCGCCCGGCATGGGCACAACCCTTCCCGGCGGCTGCCGGCGCGGGACTTGCCGAGATGTCGGAGCGACGGCAAGCCTGGCGCTGTTCTGTGGGGACGGCTTCGCAGTGCCGGTGCGCCGGGCTGTTCTTCACCTGGGCGATGCCCTGGGGCTGGGCGCCTCGTCTTCTCCTCTGGGGAGAGGATAATTATTTAATGAGCGGTTTTGGTGGCTGCCAGGGGAGTACGTGCCGCGTGTGCGGTTAGGGCTGGGTTGGGAGAGCCTGGAGCGGGACTGGAGCAGGGAGAGCCGTGCCCCACCACCCTGGGGATGGGGATGGGGATGGGGATGGGGATGGGTGGCCGTCCGGCGAGCGAGCCCACGGGTGCTGGATCCTCGCCTGCTCTCCTGGCTCTGGTTGCGGTTGCTGGTGCCGGTGGATCCCGAAGAAGTCAGTGGCAGCCCAGGGTTGCCCGGCTGGCGGGTCCCGGCCCCGGGGTCGGCGCCCCCCTCCGCTGCCGTGGCCAGCACTGGAGATGGGCTGGCTGCCTTGAGCAAAGTGGGCGGCAGAGCCCCCCGCGGCGAGGTGGGGACCGCGTCCCTCAGCGGGGACAGGATGGGATGGCTGCCGCCACCGTGACGTGCTCCGCTGTCTCTCGGCACAGACCTGCGCCCGCTGGACATCCTCTCGGAGGTGGTCCCCGCCGGCAGGCTGGCCCGCGGCATGAGGGTGTTTCAAGTGCAGGGGTTGCGCGGTTTCCAGCTCGCCGCCGCCCGGCCCCGCGCCCTGGCCTTCCCCGCCTCCCGCCTCTTCGTCCACTGCAACCGCTTCCCCGAGGAGTTCTCCATCATCGTCACGCTGAGGGTCCTCGGCGTCCCCGCCAAGGTAAGCGCCGCCGGCCGGGCAGGGAGCGGGCACAGCCCGGCCCCGCAGTTTGCGGCACGCAGATTTGAGTCCGTGCCCTCCCGCAGAGAAACGAGTACATCTTCACGCTGATGGCAGAGGAGAGCCCCAGCGTGCTGGTGGGGCTGCGCTACGCCCCCCACAAGCTCCACTTCCTCTTCTGGAGCCAGGAGCGTGCCGGCGGCTGGCAGACCCGCGTCACCTTCCCCAACGTCTCCCTCTCCGACAACCAGTGGCACACGCTCGTCCTGGCCGTCTCCGGCCAGTCCTTCTCCCTGACGGTGGACTGCAACATCCCCAAGGATGTGTAGGTTGGGGGTGGCAGTGGGGGGCTCGGGAGGGTTGGCAGGGTGATGTTCCTCCACCAGCATCGCCTCCAGCCACCAGCTGGGCAGGTAACGAGGGTCTGATAAATGCGCGTGAATCCCATGGAGGCTTCCATGGCCTGGGAGGGAGGGCAATGAGCAAGAGTCAGGAGGGAAATCCAGGGAATAAATCAGCTGCGGTTTCCATTTCTTGGTCTTGCTGGACTTGCTCTCCATCCTGCTGAGAGTTGGGGGTGTTCAGCCTGGAGAAGAGAAGGCTCCGGGGAGACCTTAGAGCCCCTTCCAGTGCCTAAAGGGCATCTACAAGAAAGCTGGAGAGGGACTTTTTACAAGGGCATGGAGTGATAGGATGAGGGGGAATGGCTTCAAACTGGAAAAGGGGAGATTTAGATTGGATATCAGGATTAAATTCTTTCCTGTGAGGGTGGTGAGCCCCTGGCCAAGGTTGCCCAGAGAAGCTGTGCTGCCCCATCCCTGGAGGTGTTCAAGGCCAGGTTGGACGGGGCTTGGAGCAACCTGGGCTGGTGGGAGGTGTCCCTGCTCAGGGCATTGGGGTGGAACGAGATGGTCTTTAAGGTCCCTTCCAACCCAAACCATTCTGTGATTCTACAATTCCGTGAAATCATCCCCTGCCTCTTCTCTGCTCACCCGCAGGATGGTGGAGACACCGTTTCCAGCCTCTCTGTCGGTGAAGGGAGCCAGCTTCTACCTGGGCAACAGGAGGAGAAGGAAAGGCCTGTTCACGGTAGGTGCCCCACGGTGTGGGGCTGCCCGGGGCCGCTCCAGGCTGGCCGTGGGGTGACCTGCAGCTCCCTCTCAGCCCCCCGTGCTGGCAGAGCTTGGGCCGCGGCACGGGCAGCGGAGGTGGCCGGGGGTCCTGCTGCCGGGCTCGGTCCCCGGCCGGCTGTGGGCGTGCAAGGGGCAGCGCTGGCGACTGGCGCTTCTTTGTGGGACAAATGTGTTTTTAAGAGGACATTGCCAGCGGTGCGGTGCCAGAAGGACGGCTGATGGCACAGTCTCGTTGAGATAAAAGTTAGGGCAGTGCCTGATCCTGACCAGTAGTGAAAAGCCGCCTGCGGCTAACGAGCCCCTTGCCAATCCTGCCCTTGCACCAGCTGTTAAATTGCCCAGGTTGAAGATTTTGGCAGGCTGGGCGTGTAACGAGGGTCTGATAAACATGTTTGAATCCCTCAGAGGCTCCCGCAGCTCGGGAGGGAGGGCAACGAGCAAGATCCAGGAGGGAAATGCAGGGCATGAATCAGCTGCAGCGTCCATTTCTTGGTCTTGCTGGACTCGCTCTCCATCCTGCTGCTCCCGCTTTCCCAGGGCTTGCTGAGACAGCTTGTGCTGCTGCCAGGAGCCGATGCCACCCCTCGGATATGCGCCGCCAAGAACTTGAAAGAAGCGACGCTCTCAGTCCCCGCTGTCCTCCAGGATCTCCCCGCGAAGCCAGCGAGCAACGAGGTGCTAAAATACCCCTACGGTCAGTAACTCCCCCCGGCACGGGCTCGGTCGGCCGCCTCCTGCTTTTGTTGAGGAATGCTCTTTGCGTGGGGCTGGGCACGGAGCAGGAGCGGATGGGAAGAGGGTTTCTCAATGTGTGCGTGGGGTGGGATCCCTGCCCAAAAGCCCCCCGGAGAGCCAGGGGGGGGGGTCCCCTTGGCAGCGCTGGGCTCATGCCCGTAGCCCCACGGGTGCCAGCCCCCGGGGTTTTCTCAGCCGATGACTTCCCAGCTCAGGGCTGGGATGCCGTTTCCCCCTTCCCTTCTGCTCAGCATCAGGATGGGACCGGGACGGCCAACCCTCCGTGGGCACGGGGATGAGCCTCGCTGCTCCTCCGCCGTGTGCTCTAAGAGGCGCCTGCCTTGCTCCTCTCCGTGCCCAGAGACCGACACGAAGGTGACCCTGGGCTCCCGTCCACCCTGCACCAAGCAGGAGAAGGCACAGTTCTGGTTCAACGCCTCCCGGCGAGGGCTGTACCTCTGCAACGGCAGCGCCTGGATTTCCATGCTGGAAGGTACTGGTGTGTGATGTGCTCTCAGGGATGGAGGGAGGCTCCTGCAGCAGAGGAGGAGTAGAGATTTGCCCTTGACAGCAGCTTGGGGTGGGAACCAAGTCAGGCAACAGCAGAATGATGGGGTTGGGGTGTCCCCATGCCTCTCCCCTGCCTGGCCGGGCTTGGCTTTGCTCTCAGTGCCCACGTCGACACTTCCAGTGAAGTTCTGGATTCAAGCACCCCTGTGAGCCAGCTCCCCAATCACTCACACAGTGCCACATTGTCCGTCCATGTTATCCGTGTTGTCCATCCCTCCTAAGGCTTCTCCGACCAGGATCAAGCCCTCGGTCTGTCCAAGCAGGACAGCTGGCCCCACAGGGAGCCATGTCCGCAGTGCTGGGGTGCTCCCTGCTGTGGGGTCCCAACAGCGCCGGTGCTCCTGGTGCCGAAGCTCTTGCATCAGGTGCCAGAGATATCTGAAGGAGCGATGGGAGGGTGGCGGAGGCAGGTCCCCACGTCATCCCAGCTCTGGTGGCCTCCATGCGGAAAATAGCAGGGCAACGTTGGAGCAACAAGGTGGCAAAGCAGCCAGAGCCTGGCAGGATGGACGTTATTCGATTACAAAATGGATTTTGCCCACGGGCACTCTCCTGCTCGCTCCAGGCAGTCTGCCCAGGATCCCTGGTGAGACATGGAGGATGAGGCATTCGCACAACCGAGCCGTCCTTTCCTCCTCTCCTGGGGTTTTTCTTACGCTGGTGCCCACGTGGTGGGTTTGGATGAGCCGTTTGCTCCCCACAGGAGCTGGCAGTGGTTGGACTCCCCATCCTTCCCTGCCTCCGGAAGTCACCAGGATTGGCACCGTGTCCTCGTTTTCCCAAGGAGACCTCGCGCTGGGATCTTGCTGACCCGTGCCCCTTGGTGCCACCAACACTGGCCCTTCTTGTAGCCTCCTGCCATTTGTCCCTTCCAGTGCCCACCCATCTGCCGTTGGGACCGGTCTTAGCCTTTCTGTTCGAATTTCTGGCATGAATTCTGTGTAAGTCTTCTCTAACTTCTTCCAGAACTCATGCTGACTCCAGCCAGAGAAAACATCTGGTGCAGGGCTGCCGCAGGTGGGTATGCGTTAACCCAGCTGGTCTCAGCAGCCCAGGCCCTTGCACCGTAGAGTCTCCTCTTCTCCTCCTCGTTCTCTTTAGGACAAAATATATCAACCCGCTTCGTAAGAAGCAATCCAAATCCATGGCGCATCCTCCTTCTCCCCCTCTCAGAGGAGCATTTGGCAGTCCTGCCCTCCACCGGAGAACAGGCAGGGGTGGACGGGGCTGGATGTGCTGCCCAAGGAGACCGAATCAAGCCTTTTACCACCCTCTCGGGTCTTGGCCCTTCGCCACCAGCAACGCCACAACCTTCCTTTTCCTCCCGTAAAGCTCCATAGAGCAGCAAGCGCCGCCGAGCCTGCTCTGCCGTGGACCTCTCCAGGCCGGGTCATCTGGGTTTTAACCTCACCCCTCCTTTTTTTTTTATTTTTTGTGGTCTTCTAGTCAAACAAAAGCTGGACTATGTGGAGGAGTACCAGAACCTGGTGACCAACTCTGAGACCATGGGAGTTGAGGTCTTCGCCATCCCAAAGGTGGGACTGTTCGCGGCCACTGCCAACCGGTACACCCCCCCGGGATCGGCCATCTATAAGTGGACCGATAGGAAGTTTGTGCCCTACCAGAACATCCCCACCTACCAAGCTCAGTCCTGGAAGTATTTCACCATAGGAAAGAAGGTAAGTCTGCCTGGAAGGTTATTTCAGAGCCTTAATATTTCAGTATATTAAACTGCAATTGCCCGACACTGGATTCTCTGCGCCTAGCCCGGAGCCTCCGGCATGGTTTAGGGGGTGAATCTCTCTTCTGTCTTTGGGGTCACCCTGATACGCGTGTCCAGCCAGTAAGGGTCCATCCTAGGGATGCTGGCTGATCTGTGGGCTGCCCTCTGTGTTTCACTATCTTTCCTGAGACACATCTGCATCCACCCAGGCCCTTTTCAGCAACTGATGCTCACAGCGCAGGTAATCGCGTGTCCGGAGTGCTCAGATCTCTTGCCCAGGGATGTCCAGGGTGTCTGCGAGGTCAGCCTCCAAAGCCAGCTGTTGGAGCTGCATCCCTCTGTGTGTCCGGGTTCATTTCTAGCAGGCTCTTGCCCGTTCCTGCCTCAGACGTAGCGAGCGCCGGTGTCAAAATGTCCTTCGCGTGCAGATGCGCATCGTGCAGCCTGGTCTTGGTGTGCTTATAGTGCAGCCTCCACCCCGGCCAAAGGCTGACCCTCGCCCCGGGAAGCAGGTTTTGCTGCGGTTCCCGGCAGGCGCCGTGAAGGGAGGCAGGAGTCACCCCAGGCAGTGGCTGTGGCACCGCTCTCGGGGACACGCGGCTCCCGACGTGGGAGCACAGAGAGTAAAGCCCATCCCTAAGCTCCGACTGTGGCGGGCGTCCTGCCACGCTTAAGGTCCGCTCCGGTCTCGGAGATCTACCCGTGGCCTTATCAGAGCCCGTAGCTCCCTCCCGCTGAGTCCAACCTCCTGCATTTTTAAGCCTTCTTGCTTTTAAATCATTCCAGGACTTTGGAGCCCTCTGTCCTCCCCCGGGCGATCTGCCATGGGACTTCTGCAGGGTCTCTGCTTGGTTCCTCTCCCTGGGGAGCTACTTGTCACTTGGCAAGGAGCCCCAGTCCAGCCAAACACACATCCGCTGATGCTCTGTGCCGAGCTCCCAGGGGAGCTGGGATCGTCCCCCTTCCAGCATGACTTTGGGCTGGGAATGTGCCCGCCGTCCCCAGCACTGCGCCTGCTCTGCAAAGCTCTGCCTGCAACCCTTGTGGGGCAGGAGGTGGGAAGGAACATTGCTGGTTGGATCTATCCGCTGCTGGGAACCACCCTGAGACTCCCCCAGTGTTAGTCTGGACCCACAGCACCCCCTTGCAATGACGTCTGAGGGGGCAGAGAAGGCCACCAGGCTGGGGAGTCCCAACTCCCCGTGGGTCCTGCACAGTGAAGGAGCCGTGTTGGTGGTCCCCAAGGCTCACGTGCTCTGGGTTTGCCTTCAGGTCTTCACCCAGAAGACCTTACTCGGGCTTCCTAGGCAGGATGGATCTTCTCCTGCACAGCTGGGGCCAGGTTTTCTGGTTGGGGCTAGCTGGGTGCTCCAGAAGGGCTGGGGACAGAGGCAGGTGCCCCACCTCGGTGTGCTTCTGCCTGGAGATGGTGACCAGATAGGTGTTGCAACAGCGGCGGTACAGCCCTCTCCAGGTAGCCCAGGTTCCTCGCACACGTTGCAGGTGTGATGCACCTCTGCAGGTCTCAGTACATCGTTACTGCACCAGGACCTGCTGATGGTCTGCCGGGATGGGGTGAAGAACCCCAGAGGGCCGGGCCGGGGTCTCCTGGTGGCTCCTGTTGATGGAGATCGAGGGACCTGCAGGGTCCTAAGTTGCTGGGTTGGACCCAGGACTTTCTCTTCCCTCTGAAGCTGTGTTTGTGGTGATGCCCTCAAGGGATTCCCTGGACTGGGACTGGCAGGGAAGAGCTGCCCAGTGCTGGGGATGCACCTTCCCTGGAGGGATGTGTGGACCCAGCACAGGCCACCGCTGAGGGGGAAAGGTCCCCGGGGCTGGCGGGGACGCGAGCGGCCGCGACACGGCTCTCCCTCCGACGCTCGCCTCCCGGGCTGTGGCTACAAGTCTCATCCCTGCCCCGGCTCTGCGGGCAGCGGGCGCTGCTGCTGCCATGCACAGAGAGCCACCGCGTCCCTGTCCCCACTTCGGGTGCGCTGTCCCGCTTGGGGGCTGCTCGGGGGGGTCGCTGCCGGCCAGGGTTGTCTCGCCCCGCACCGGCCACCTCGCTCCCTGGCCCTGCATCCCGCGGGTGCCTGCCCCCACCCCATCTTCCCCCCCAACCCGTGCTTGCCCGCCCCACTTTGGGAGGAGAAAACCAAGATGTCCTGGCTTGTTATTTTTCAGATCTTCCTAGCAGTGGCTAATTTTGAGCAGAATGACAGGGGTCAGGAGTTCTCTGTAATATACAAGTGGAGCCGCAGGAAAGAGAAATTCATCCCGTACCAGAGGATCACCACGCACAGCGCTAGGGACTGGGAGGCATTTGTCATTGAGGGAGAGGCTTTCCTCGCAGTGGTCAACCACAGAGAAGGTACCCAGCCCTTATATTCCCTACCGGCCCGGCTCGCCCGGGGCAGGCGGCCCTGGGGGGTGACGCCAGGGACCGCGGCGCCCCATCAGAGCATCCTCCCCATTGCTGCCTGCGCATCCTCTGCCGGCGTGCAGGGCAAAGCCGGGGAGTCGGTGCCCGTAGCTCGGAGCGCCGTGTCCCTCAGGAAGACCGAACCCTTGCAGACACTCTCATTTTAGGAGAGAAAAGGAAGTGGCTGACGTGGTCCCCCTCTGGGTTTCTGATGGTGGGGGACAAGGGCAGGAGTGGGGACGGTGTCTTTGCTGGATGTCTCTGCTTCTTTTCATTTGTTCCCCCAACGCTACGTAACACGGGACGCTGAGGGCAGCAGCTGCCTGGGTTTGCAGGGGCTGAGCCTTTTGAGGAGCCAACGGGTTGGCCTTGTGGGCATCCCGCCCTCCCTGGGGACCCTGCAGACCTTCTGGGTCAGGAGATGAATGGGTCAATACCACAGCCCTGGCTCTCCAGGATGCTCCCAGCCGGGCTCGGACACCGGGCTGGTGGGCTCCTTCCCTGCCCAGGCTGGCTCCTGGGGCGTCAGCTCCTCTGGCACCAGGCTCGAAGCTGGTGGCAGGTTGCTTGGACATCAACTGCCTGTGAGCTGGGCTAGAAACTCACTTGTTGGACCCCACCACGGCCAGTTTGGATGAGACCTATTCCCATGGCAGCGGCAGCAGAAAGGCGCTTTGGGGGCCGTTGCACATCACGCAGGGGTTAAGACCATCATGGCCAAGCCAAACTGGGAATGTTCCCCTTAGGTGGGAGGGTCAGTCCCTGAGGAGGTGCCACTTATGCGTGTGGCCCTTTGCCACACGCCCTGCTCTCCCTGCAGCCCTTCTGGCCAAAGTCTCTTCCATCGCAATGAAGGGTGCCCGTAAACCCGTTAACACGTGGTCCCGCTGCTGCTCAGCCACCAGGAACACCAGCGGCACCCAGCCGAGTACAGCAGAGCTTAGCGAGTGTGGGGTGGAAAGGGGCTGGTGGTGCTCCCCCCCATCCTGAAGAAGCCAGCTCTTTATTAGAAGAACGCCTGTGGGTGGAGGGGTCGTGCCCAGCTGAAGATGCAGAAAAGTTCTTAGCTTTAAAGCCAGCTGAGTCCCACGTGGACGTGAGGTTGAGATGCTCGGCTAGAGCCCAGGAGCTGGACGGAGCACGTGCTTTGGTGCTGGTGGGCTCAGCCCGAGCGCTCAGCACAGGGCAGGCTGTGGGCTGCGGCATCTCCTCCCTCGCTCTGGAGTTCATGCCGTCGGCAGGGATCGGCATGTGGAGGTCCCTGACCAGCCCCAGCACTCAGGAGCTAAGCACGGGGAAACCTGGCAATGGAGCGTTGAAAAACGTCAGCGCGGTGCCGTTCCAGCTGTGGCCCCTTCCCAGATGTGCAAGCTTGTGTGCGAAGGGCCTGTGATGCTGGTAGCTTAGGGACTTGGCTGGGACTCGACTGGGCAGAGCTTGGCCAGGAGAGCCATGAAGGTGCTCGGAGGGTTGGAGCCCCTCTGCTGGGAGGACAGGCTGGGAGAGTT
>RSEF01000009.1:5527758-5538440 GCA_003993805.1 Himantopus leucocephalus
GGGGGGGGGGGGGATGTCCGGACGCCAGGAGCACCGGAGCGGGGCGGTGGGGACCCGGGTGGTGTGGGGGAGCGGGGATCCCTTTGCGCGCTCTAATTGAGTGATGCTAATTAGGTTTCGGCAATTCTTCTTTAGGCCGTGGTCGCTGCTCGCCGGTGCTTTTTGGGGTGCTGGAAGGCAGGGTGGCCTCTGTCCTCCCCAGCAATGTCCCCTGCCCGGCCCTCCCTGCGCCCGCGCTGGCTCTCGGGCGGCGGTGGGGGGGGGGGACCACGAGCAGAAGTCCAGCAGGCCAAGAGCNGAAGGTACCGTGCCACCGCCTCGCTTTCCAGCAGCTCCTCGCGTTGACTCCAAACGTGTCAAGTCATCTCTGCATGGCGGGGTGTGTGTGTGTGAGTGTGTGAGTGTGTGAGTCTGCAAGCAAAGGGAGTTTGTGCAACAAGATTGGGGGTGGGAACGCTCAAACTGGGCTCATCCTGGAGGCGCGTTCCAAGCACGGCCTCCAGGAACGGCCCCTGGTGACACAGCCGTTATCAGACCACCAGCCTTTGGTTAGTTAATACATGGTTTATTGAGCTGGGTTGACTAAATTACCACTCGGACTCCCCCCCACCCCTCCGCTCGCCAAGGCCCAGTGCATCAACTGGTGAAACTGCAGTTGTGCTGTGATGGCCGCCGGTGTGGGAAGAGCAGCCCCGGCTGGCCGGTGTCTGATCCATCGGGAGAGGGTGGTGGGGGGGACTGAAATCCCTCCCTGAGCAGTCCCAGGCGTAATATGCCACCGTGGGGCTGTTCTGGGCTATGGAGAAAAGTCTCCACTGTGCCTTGTTCTCCCCATGGCAGGAAACAGAAAAGGTGAGTGAAGGACCCCTTAAAGAGCAGAGATGTCTGGGATGGACATACTGATGTCTTCTCTCCTGTCCCTACCTGCCCAAGGGACCAGAGAGCACGGATGACCTGGGTCCCAGCAAGCTGCCGCTTTCCGTCCATGCGCACAAGGGGATGGGACAGGCAGGGGACATTTAGCTGGTGCCTTGGCTCAGCCAGAGGGAAGGAGTTCAGCTACAAGGCGGTGCACACGCAGGATCACGTAACAGTATGGGACACGGCGGGGGCGGACCTGTGCGGAGCTATGAAACCATAGGTATATAAGCCAAGAGCTGCTCGCACCTTCAGAAGTGCTGGATCACAGCTCAGGACCATGTTGTTGGGTCTGAGGCAACCAGAGATACGGCGACGGCTGCCGCAGGAGCGACCCTGCAGGGCAGGCAGGAGCTTTAGGTGCAGAAGACCCCAAGCCTTCTCCAGAGCAATCCCCTGGGAGCTGTGGCAGTGGGGCTGCCAGGACTCAGAGCGGGAACAGAGGTGCCCGGGGGGTATGCTGGGTGGAGGGGTGGCTGGCAAGTCCCCAGGGCCCACACCGAAGCAAAGAGCGGGTGGGAGCTGAGAGGAGGAACACCTTGCGGGAACAGCCCCGTGGCTCTGCTTGGCCCAAGGCCTAGTGATGTGGAAGCACCGAGAGACAAGCTGGGGACGTTCACCGAGGCGACCAAAGTACCTAGGCTCCAGTAGCCGCCCAGGGTCTCACAGGTGAGCTGTGGTAGAGCCGCAGGTCCCAACCAGAACCTGGTCTGGGGCAGCAGGAGCCCTGGCCTGTCCTTGAGGACTCAGTAGTAGGCGCCGAGGAGGGTTGAGACCTTGTGCAGGAGCTCCTTGTGGTTTGCGTGCAGGGGGATCCTCTTGTCCAGCACCTGCCAGCGGATGCACAGCTCCGGGTCGCAGCCCTGGAGGAACTGGGAGGGGACCAGAGATATCACCTACACGCTGCTAGTGAGGGGATGCGCTAGCCACGCTCCACAGCACCTCCAGTCCCCAGCCTCCTGCCCTTTCTTTCTGGAGCCCCCATTGCATGCCACCCCGTGTTCATCCCCATGTTCTTCCTCCACCGCATGAAGCTGGAGGAGCCCACTCTTGATGCGGATGAGACATGGGTGTGGAGATCTAGCTCCTCTGCCCCATGCCCGGGTCAGGGAGCTGCGGAGGCGAGGAGCCCGTACCGAATTCAGCCGCTTCATCTCCACATCGTTCTGGTTGTCGAAGTGCACGCTGACGGCCACTGTCTCAACCCAGGCGTTATCCGTGTTGCGGGGGTCGTCAAGGTACCCCTTGTGTATCTGCGCAGGGTGAAGGAGTGCCGCATTAGCAGAGCCCTCACCACCTCTCTGGGGGCACGGAGAGGCCCCTGGGGGTGGTGAGGCATCGCCCCAAAGCTCCTGTGCCCCGCTTGAGACCAGCACCCTGTTCCCACTGCAGCTGGAGCCATGGAGAACGATGGCAGCAGGCACAGACACCGGTGCGTGCAGCCCACCCCAGGGTCCCTTGGGCTGCCTCCCAGCGCCCTGCGTGGTGTGAGGCCGTTACGGCGCGTCTCCGCCTCCCCCAGCCGTTCCGCCCCGGTGGGAGCAGTGGCCAAGGGGTGACGCACCCTGCCCCTGTACCCTTGGGACACCCACGAGCCCCTGTGCCACCGTGATGTCCACATGTCCCTGTACTGCAGTGATGTCCCCATGTGCCTGTACCGCTGTGACACCTACATGCCCCTATACTGGGGTGCCACCATGATGTCCATGTGTCCCTGTACTGCAGTGATGTCCCCATGTGCCTGTACCGCTGCGACACCCGTGTGCCCCCCACCTCAGTGCCTTGTTTCAGCAAGTTCTGGAACTGGGGCCAGAACTCCCGGCGCAGGATCCACTTGAGCTTCAGCGGCAGCGTCTCGCCCGGCTCCAGGGACCCCTGCGCCAAAGCAGATGTCAGCCCCGGGGCCTGCCATCAGCCCAGCCCAGGCTCCTTCACTGCCACCAGCTTGGCCGTCGGGTGGTTGCTACCACCGCAGAATGTGGTTTCTTCATGGCATCCAGCCATCGGCTGATCCCCATCTCCCCAGACCCTTCCGCACCAGCTGCTTCCACCAGCTCTTACCCCGGGCAGAGCCCAGACGTCTGACAGCGGGTACTGGGCCACTAGGACTTCCAGCATCTTCTTCAGGCTCTTCCTTATGATGGACCCATCCAAATTCCTCCTCCAGCTGTGAGAGAGGCCCCTGTTACGCTGCAGCTGGATTCAGCTCCCCCTTGCCCAGCAGCGGTTGAACGGGCAGCGGTGGCTTTTGCCAGGTCCCGGTCCCTCTGAGGTGGCTTCGCGCCCCCTTTTCCGTTCCACCTCCCCAGCCCCATCCTGGAGCAAGGACACCTCTCCGTCCCCGCGCGCTCACCGGGTCACCACGGGGTGCAGGGCATGGTTGGGCCCGAAGCAGTGCAGCCTCCCCCGGCCTCGCAGCCCCGTCCTGCCCATGGGGTTCCTGGCAGGGAAAGAGAGAGCGAGCGGGCTGGGATGGCACCGGGGTCCCTCTGTGCACCCCGTCCCGCCGACCAAACCCCTATACCGCTTCCCCACATTTCCCACCACTGCACTGCACCTCTGCTGGGGTGCTGGGGGTTCTTTTTTTTGGGAGGAAGGAGCAGCCCTTGGGATGATGAGTGCTCTTATCCCTGCCCTACCATTAGCCGTAGGGAAGCGGGAAGGGGATGGATGAACCCACCCCCCCTCCTCCGGATTCTCCGTCTCCCCACTGAGCCCCGTCTGTCCCCACGGCAGATGCACTCACAGCGGCAGCCCGTCCTGCACGGCGTAGAGGCCGTGGAAGCTCTGCCGGTCGATCAGCCCGTCCATGGTGTTGTAGTTGATCTTCAGGAGAGACTCCAAGGAGCTGGGGGGGCGGGAGGCAGCCCGGCAGGGAGGGCTGGCTGTGCCGCCCGGAGCAAGGGGCAGAGGAGCGGGGAGCCGCAGGGGGACACTCACGGGCTGAAGGGGTCCTGCACAGCCATGTCCTTGTGGTCGGCCGAGTAGGCGGGAGGGTCGTAGAGAGGGAAGTCCACCTGCAGAGCACGTGGCCGTGTCCACACCCCGCCGTGCGTCCCAGCTCTGACCCCGAGCCAGCAAATGCGGAGGCGGGTGGTTTTACCCTGCGTTTCCCAACCGAGCACCCCCAGGCATCCCCAGCACTGCAGATCCCAGCAGGAACGGTGCCCGTTCACCTCTCCTTGTCCCCGGGAAGGGTCTCGTGGAGCAGCTGCTCCAGGAAGCCACTTGTCCCAGGGCTGGGGAGAACAGGAGCTCCCAAGTGCAAGGTGGGTGCAAGGATGGGTCTGTTCCTCTTCCCACCACTGGTGGATCTGCCCCACGGCCCCCTCTCCCGGCCCCGCTGCCCGGGGTCACAGCTCCTACCTCCCAGGGCACCTTCTCATCCGGCACGGGGAAGCGGAGGGTGTGAGACCCTGGGTACAAGAGGTTTCGGGCAAGCACGTGGTACGGGGGCTGGCCCCCCTCGGCTTTCCCCTCCAGGTCAACCTCCTTCATCTCCGAGGGTTTGCTGGAGCCTGCGAGGCAGAGACAGACAGCGAGGCCCCGCAAAGCGGGGTCCTGAGTCCGGTGCTGCGGACCATGGGTCTGCTGAGGGGGTCGGCTGGGTCTCTCCGTGGGCGTGCTGATGTCCCCTGGGGACCTGGCCCCCAGCATCCCTTCCGACAGACCCCGGAGGAACTCCCCCGGGGATGCTGGAGTGGAAAGCCTCAGCCATGGTCTGCAGGGAGGGCTCTGGAGTGGAGGGTGGGAATGGCTGCAGGAGAGGCTGGACGGCCTCGCAGAGCCCCCAAACCTCCCTGGGCCAAAGGAGCCTCTGCCGCTTAACAGAGGGCTGCGAGGGGCTGCTCAGCCCTGGTCCGCGGCCCCGCGGGTGCCAGCACGGGGACCCCGGGTTTGCCCGGTGGGTGATGCCGGGGTGGCAACGGGCTCTGCTTACCCACGGGTGGCATGTCCTCCCCCGAGCCGAAGCCGTTGCCCTGCAGCGCCTGCATTATCCACCTCAGGGCCTGGGCACTCTGGAGCACCTGCGTGGGACAGGAGGGGGTCAGCCCTTCCCGGAGCTCAGCTGCACCCCGGCGCTCCCACGCTGGAATAGTGCAGGATACGGCCCTGGCAGGAGGCACTTGGCTCCTGGCGGCTCATCCCCCAGGGCAGCAGCGATCCTCCCCGTGCCCTGACGCTGGGAGTGGAAAACCACCTCCCGGGAAACATCTTTTCACAGCAGGTGGGAACGGAAGCGGAAAGAGCAGCCGCGCTGCGGCCGGCTCAGAAAGGAGATGCCAGAGCTGGGTCAGATCTAACTGCTTGGGGCGACCAGCGGAGGCAGGGGCTCATCCCACCGCCTCCCATCTTCACCCTCTTCACTTTGGAGCCAAACAGAACGTTTCCCACAAGCCTTCTCCTCTCAGACGCACGGAAACTCAAACTGTTGGAAGGGGGATTGACGCAGAGGGGCTTTCTCTTGTGCTTTGGTTCGGTTGACTCAGCCCCTGGAAAACCCCACCTTTCTTAGGTAGTTGCTTAGCTTTTGCCTCACCTGGTCTTCTAGAGAGGCCAGTCTCTGCTCCACCAGCCCTGTCCTCTTCACCCGGTCCAAGTTCAGCAGCTCTGCCAGTACGTCAACCCTTGGAGGGACAGTGCAGAGAGGAACTCCCTCAGCAGCTGGCCCTGCACTAATCCCAACTCTTCCCTGCCCAGGACACTGGAGGACAGAAGGATATCCCTGTCTCAGGGTCGCTGGTACCTCTGCGCAATGTCTCGGATCTTCTGCTCCATGTTCTGCTTCTCCTGGCACTGCTGGTGCTGCAGGTAGTTCTCCTTCAGGTACATCTCCCAAGAGAGGAGGGCAGCTTCTTCGTTCTTCTCCAGCTTCTCTTCTGCCAGAGGAAGGGGACAGCCGTGCTGTCAGATCCCCGGGCAGCCCAAAGCCCGGTACCGCAGCCTGGACGCCAAGCCTCGTGCCTCAGTGCACGGTGCCATGCCCTGGGGAGGGGGAAATGGGCAGGAGAGGAGATGCTGGTCCTCACTGAGCTGTTTGTGGTGCGTGGCCGGCCTGCGGAGCAAGCCTCTCCGGACCAGGATCTGCAGGTGGTTGAGGAGGATGAAGGGTGGAGGCGCGGGCGGGCGGCCATGGTACTCCTCGATCAGGTCATGCCGCTGGAACTTCCAGATCTGGTCTGTGTGCTCCTGGACCTGCTGGAAGGTATAGCTGGGGCAAAGCCCAGGCGTCAGCCGTGCCATGGGGATGAGGGGGCACATCGTGTCTGTACGGTGCCCCGGCTCCTACCCGTCTCCCTGAGCAGCTCTGGCCTGCACCCGCTACTTCCACCATATCTAAACACCCCCTAAAGTGCCCTGTGCTCTGGTCAGCACGTGCCCCAGGACACTCCTTGGGCTTCCTCAGCATGCGGTGCCCTGGCCATGGCCAAGCCTGCAAGCAAAGCCAGCTTGATTCACCGTCAGGACCACAGGGCCAGGTCAAACTCACTTGAACATGGCAATGAGGAGGTTGAGGAGGAGGATGTTGGTGAAGAGCAGGTACAGGCACAGTAAGATGACCGTCAGCCACTCTGGGAAGATGGGTTTCTTGTTGTCCTCATTTGTCTCTGGGCACTTGGGCTTGTAGGGGTCGGTTCCGTTGGGGCTGCACTGGTCAATGTTGAAGTTGACCCCTGCAAGAGAGCACGGCATGACCTCGCTGCAGCCAACCCTCGCGGTGTCCCAGGGAGCACGTTGTGCTGTCTGAAAGCGGTCAGCATCAAGGGAGCTTAGCACCAGGCAGGGATTTGACCTCCACCTTCATCATCCCAGGTGCTCTGCTCACTGCCACCAGCTGTGGCTCTGAGCTGGATAGACTCATGCTAGTGTGCACTCTTGACCGCTTGGGCAGGTGCAGTCCCTGGGTTTGCGTTGGTGGCAACGCTCCCAACATGGCGGACCAGGGCTCCATCCCCATGCCCTGTCATTGTTTCCCTCCTGGCCTTATGTTGTGCTTGGAGAGGAGCCCTGTGCAGGACTTCCATGGGCCAGCACGGCAGGAGCTAGGCAGATGGCGGCATGAGCTTGGTACCCCTCAGCCTTGTCACAGCCACCCCGCTCATGCCACCTGTGTCCCTTACCATCGATGTAGGAGGGAATCTGCCCGAAGATGGTCAGGTAGGAGTGGTAGACCACGCCACGGAAAAGCCACTCCACACGTTCCTCGTTGTGGATCAGGATGGCCTGCTTGGCAACCCCGAAGGACACCACCCACACCGCTAGCAGGAAGAGGAAGAAGAAGACATCCTTCATCTGCAAAGACAGAGGGGAAGCGAAACCGTGTCCTGGAGCAAACCCCGCTCCAGGATAGGCTAACACGGGTGGTGCATCCATCTCGTGCAGGCACCCAGCTGCTCTAGCCGATCACCCCGGCAGGATGGAGGGGACCTCTCACCATGCGCTTCACAATGATGATCTTGGGCCCCAGCGTTTTACTGACTGTGAAAATGTGCATCAGACGCAGGCAGAAAATGATAAAAGCCAGTGACAGTATGATGCGCCCGGGATATAAAGTTGACGGGATCAGCCTGGGCACAGAAGAGAAGAAAGAAGATATCTCAGTGCCACCAGTGTGGCGTTCTGATCTTGCAGCATTACGTTTCTGCAACGTCAGTGAGCTTCCCCAGAGTGCTGGGTGAGAGCTGCGGCATGAAAAACGTCTCTCCTGAAAGCAGAGGCAAATTGGTCAGAATCAGCCACGGGGCCAGGAAAATCTTCATTGGCCTTCGGAAGAAGAAATCGCGATTAAACAACCTGCGCAATTCTCACACTAGTTTTGTAGCCCCCAGCCGCGGCTTGAGCCTGCCCACCGCGAGTGGCTCTGCAACTCACCTGCAGGTCAGCCCAGCGATAAAGACTAGGATGGCGCAGATATCCAACTTATTCCAGAAGTCCTTGAAGTACAGGGAAGCCATTTTCACCACCCCGAACCCATCTGGATCGTACAACAGCTGTGGGGAAGAGAAGAGGGGTTGGTATTTCAGGTGAAAGCCTTGCGAGATACTCACGTGTCTTGCAGAGGGGAGGGACCGCACAGACCTGCTGGCCGTCACCGGACCCTCTTGCTCACCCAAAGTTAACGTGAGCCTACAGGGTTTTCTCTAGGGGCATGGAAGGAGCGTGGGGGGAGATACCTGAGACATGGGGCTCTTTAGTCTGGTGAGGAAAGGCACTGAGATGCTGAAGCAAAAGCTGAAAAAAATCAAATGTCAAGCAAAGCCTGGAAATGCTTCTGGGAATAAACGCCCAAGGAAGGAGGCGGTCCCTCCAGCTCCTGATGTTTTTGGCTCAAACCAGCATGTCTTTCTGCAAGTACTCAGGGACAGGCCAGGTGCAGCCAAGGAGATTCTCCGGCCTTGGAGACGAGGGGATCTGGCAGTCCCTTGTGCTGGGACCTCTCCGACATGAGTGTTATGAGAAGCAGCACAGGAACATGAGCTACGCAGGACCTTCCAGGAGCAGCCGGAGAGGTGTCTCTCCCTCCTCTCACCTCCTCCCAGCCTCTGCTCTGCCTGCCCCGTACCTGGCGGGTCTCCTCGCACACCAGGGAGAAGAGCCAGAAGTAGATGAGGTACTCCCGCCAGGACGGCAATGGCTGGAAGTCAACCATCAGGACGTAGGCGAAGAGCAGGAGGAAAGTGAAGTAAGAGAGGATGTTCATGTGGAAGATGACGACGGGTGCCGTGAAGAAGGCTCGGAGGCGCGTCAGGCAGCCCGCAGGCTGCAGCCTCTTCTCCCTGCGGGGCACAGGGGTGGAAGCAGGGCTCAGCTGCCCAGGGAGATGCCACGGCAGCTTCTCCCAGCCAGCCTTGGTGCACGCATGTCCCGGCTGCGACCAGTACCTGAAGGTGATGAGGCTGGTGTAGAGAAGTGGGAAGAACAGCACGCACGCGATCACCCGCCAAAGCCCGTTGTCCACGCACATCTTCCCCCACCAGACTTTGGTTAGAAAGGCCTGTGAGGAGGGAGGAAGAGGAGCACTGGTTACAGAAGTCCCCCCAAGTCAGAACGGGGCTGCAGGGCAGAGCCCCACCGCTGCCGACAAGGAACCCTGCATCTGGAGCAGGGGACGCTTAGGCACTTCCCTTCCAAGCACCACTGCTGGGAACCCACCTGGACACCCCCGTGGGACACAAAGTTCATGTTCTTGGCCTCCAACGCCAACTGCAGACAGGTTGTCTTCCCCCAGGCCTCAGAGACACGGGTGAGGAGCTTCTGGGCTCTCTCTTCATCCTTGCGGTAGCACTCTGTGAACACGCCTGGCCCGGCAGGGACCGGGGGCACAAGGCTGAGCTCCAGGGCCAGCTTGGTGCTCAGCAAGGCGCCCGCAGAGTCGCCCTTTGCAGCAGGATCTGGACATTGCACCACACAGTGGCACCCTCTGAGGTCCCACCACCACCCAGGCACAGCCCTCACAGCACCACGACCCCGACCGTGATGAGGGGACCCCCGTTTGGCACCACCCACCCCACCCATCACCCCCAGACACCTCCTGGGCAAAGTGAGCCAGCCCTGCAGGGCACGAGAGCGGTTCTGGCTTGCTGGTCCCCTCCCGCTCACCGATCGCCTTGTGCTCGTACTGCTCGGCCAGGGCCAGCATGTCATCGGTGGTGTCGGTGTCTTCCTCCTCCTTGGCGAGCTCCTTCAGGATTTTGCTGCAGGCCAGCGCGGCCGCCATGCAGTCCTGGCTCTGGAGCAGAAGAGGCCAGAGAGAGCGTGGGGCTCTGCGCCCTGTCCTCCATGTCCCCGTAGTCCTGCCAGGCCCTCCATGGGAGGGAAAGGAGGGTGTCCCAAGGAGAATGCTGCTCAGGATGGACAGCTTGCCGTGACAAGGGCTGAGCTGGGCTCCCCTCTGGGTGCGGGGGTAACCCACCACCACGGGGAATCCGGGGACGCCCCTGCTCTCCTGGTGGGAAGCCTGGAGTGACGGGACGGTGTGACTCCACGGCCCTGCACGGCACGCTCGCCATGCCGCCAGCCGCCCTGGGGATGCTGTTTATGGGTGGAAGCCTTCTCCCCCCCAGCTGCCGTGTCCCTGCGCCCTGCCTGCGGCGCGCTGAGCCTTCTCTCAGCCTTTGCAAGGAAGAGCACACTTCTGGCCCAGCACATCCCCTCTGCCCGCGGCGTACGTTTTGGCTGGGAAGGGAGGGATCCGGCATCACGGTGCGTGTCTGGGGATGGACATCAAGTGTCCTCAGGCTCACTAGCCGGCTCCCCTTTGGCCGGGGGTCAGGCTGCCACGGAGCAGGTCGCCTGCTGTCCCAAATGCCAGCAGGCGCAATCTTTCCTCCCGGGGGCTGGGAGGTTTGGCTCCATCTGAGCCTCTCATCCGGGACCGACAGCTCTGGGCCGTGATACCTGGGCCCAGATGATTTCTGCCAGCTCCTTGCGGTTCTGGACCACAGCCCAGATAAGCAGGTCGCGGACCGGGTCCATGGTGAAGGCGACTCGGCCGGCAGAGCGCTTGTAGAGGGACCGGAGACTTGACCCCTGAACCTGCAAGGTGTGCAACGGTCAGACCTGTTCTCCTGCAGAAAGCAGACAGCTTCTCCGCACAAAGCCGCCCCCGAACCCTGGGTGCCTGCCTCCACCACCCACGGAAGGGCCTTTGCTGCAGATAGCGGGGTGGCCAAGGCTGGACTCATCCTGGAAACGCCACTTTTTCTCGGGCCAGGATCATGAAAGGCTGAGGGACTTGGGGCTGTTCAGGCTGGAGAAGAGAA
>RSEF01000009.1:5570385-5583636 GCA_003993805.1 Himantopus leucocephalus
GGTCCCTTCCAACCCAAACCATTCTATGATTCTATGAAATAAAAGAAGTGTTCTTTCTTGGCTTCACAAGTTATCAGGGGAAACACTGGCAGTGATGTTTCTGTGCCTACCAAGATGCTGGCTTGACCTCTGACATCCAAGACCCCAGATACACACTTCAGCGAAGTGACAACCCATGAGCCAGGACATGCATTTAACATCACGTGCAGGAACACAGCCCTGGACAGACAGACAGATGTCCTCCCTGGCCTCGGCCTGCGAGCAGCCAAGCACCCACCGTCCCAGCCCGCGGCAGAGCCTGGCCCCAGTGCACACAGCAGCCTGCCCTTGCCCGTAACCTAACGCAGCACGGCTCTCGGTTGAAAACTTTCAGGCGAGTTAATAAAGTGCCTTTGCCACCACAGCGTTGCATCGCCAGTCCTGAGGCTCTGGCAGCTCTCAGCGCTGTAAACCAGTGACCCCTGCTGACAGCAGCCCTCCGCAGGCTGCCAGCACCAAGGCAGCCTCTGCTGCTGCTGCACCTCTCTCTTCCCAAACACTCACCCCAGCTCCAAGTCTGGCTCTCCCACACTTTTCTTTTACAGCACTGGAGATTTTGGCAGCAGAATGATGTATTTAAAAACATACAGACATTGTTTAGGCAAATGATACAAAATGGTATACAAATGATCTACTTTCTTTTGCCAGACAAAGCCCCATGCAATGGATATTACCTTTCGTAGCATCAGAATTAGCAGTAAAATTTAGAATAACCTTTAACCAACTCCTGAAAATTATAACAGAAGATACAAACTCCTTTACCTCGCTTTCCAGCCAATAACCCAGAAAGGATTGCTTCAGTGAAGCTTACTCTTGCCTACGGATGACATATGGCAAAGAAGCATCTGAAGAAAATGACATTAATTATTTTCATGTGCTTTTTTCTTTTTTCCCCCCTTTTTTGTAGCTCTCTGTTGCTGGGTTTCTTTTTACAGAATGCAAAGGCGTATGGGGGAACTCCTGACTTTCAGTCAGCTATGGCCACTGCTGAGACCAGCGAACAAATCTCTGCTAATTTAAGCAATCTAGTGATTATACTATCTGGTAAAGGGCTACTGTCAATTTGCATAAAATAAGGAAAACTCATACCAAGGTAAGAGTTTATGTCACTCTGGGATTACATTGATTTGTACTCAAAGTGTGCAATCAGTTAGGGTCTTCTCTGCCCCCCCTCAATGCAAACACCTATGTAGCTGTCACATTATCCAAGGTGATTTCTAATTCGCCTCAAGCTTTTGCAGGAAGACGACAATCCATGAAAGGCCAGCTCAAGTATTCCTACGTTATAACAAGCAGAATTTTGTCTAACGTGCTTTTAATAACACCTCACAGCAAGGGGTATTTCTAGTTTCATCTATCTTCAGTATTAGAAGGGTTTACTTTAATTTCCAGGCAGAACATTTCCAGCTGCAGTGTAAATCCATTATTTCTTTTCCCATCTGTAGTGGATATAGGAAACTATCCCTTCCCCTTCATAGCTACCATTTATGTATTTGAAAACATATGTATGCCCTCCACACTTCAACATCTGTGCTCTAAATACGCCCAGCTACTTCTGCACTTCAGATGTAGCTCACTATGTTTGCTCCTGTTTCCTAGGCCCTCTCTTGGATTGAGCTTGTGTTCTTTCTTTCTTTCTTTCATTTTTGAGAGGCACCCGAGACTGAATATAGCTCTTCTAAAGCCTTAAAAAATTACATATCCCATAATCATGTTGACTTTTTTCTACAACAGCATAATCTTCCATTTCATTTCCAGTCATACTCCATTTGCAATCTACTCTAAGCCCCAGATCCCCTTTTTCAGGTCTGCAGCACATCAAGCTCACCCATATCTCACATTTGTGCTCACAACTATTCCTACGTATGTGGAAAACTTTGCGTATGTCTTTATGCCTCATTGAATTCTTTCTTTTCCAAACTATTTATCCAACTTGACAACACCATTTGAAATACTAAATTTCAATTCCACTGTCTTGTACACTCTCTCATTCCTGCAACAACTAATCATGTCATAAACACAGTTAAGTTTTAGGTAAGGAGGCTGCAAACAGTGAAACTCTTTTCATAATACTTATAATAATATAAGGAAGTATCATTCTAAAAGAGTACCACTACAGCCATTTTCTTTGTACCATTATGAATTACTCTAGTCCCTACTAGTAGACAGCCTACAAAAAAAATCTGGAAATACTACTGTTTTCTCATGCAAGAACTCTGTTTTATGCATCAATTTCTTAACTGTAAGTTGTCAGAGATCTAAAGGCAGCATGAAGGTAAAGCCCCTTCCCACTGGCTGCAAAAGGCAGGCGTTTCTGCCCTCCACTGTGCGAGATCAGAGACACGCGACAGATGCTGCACCTCTACAAGCTGTGAGCTATGCAAACACAAGCCGTACTGCTTCTGTGCTTCAGAATACCAAAGCCGAGAGGCAACACAATTCAGTTTTAAATTAACCTGACGTTAAGGCTTTTCTGTTAAACAACATGCGTCGGGGAGATGCAGTGTTAATGCCACAGCCAGGCACCCTGGGGTTCGTCAGGTGGCTCCTGTTTCAGCCCATGCCTGACAGGATAACTCTGTCAGGGCTAAAGTGATGACCAAATTGTACCTTTATGTTTAACTAGTGACTGATGAACACATCCCCCAGGCCAAAACTGCCCTCTGCTGCTGAGGACAAGAGGAGGTCCTGAATCCTCTCTCGCCATGGCCCCGAGCAGAGCTCTGGGGCTCCATCACACTGGCCTTCTCTGGCAGCACTGCAGGCTGCAGCTTCATCCCATGGGAGCAGATGGTCTGATCCTGAGAAGACCCCAGCACCCATTCTGGCAGAGTGGCAAAGGCCTGAGTTATGACCGGACTCTGGCGGGCTGCAAGTCCCTGGCTCACTAGCTGAAGGCATCTCCAGGGAAGCTTTGCTCTTTCAAGCTGGGAGATGACCCTCAGACTGTTACCTGGGGTGTAAAGGCTTGCTGTTTGAGCAATACTGCAGATTTAAGATGGAATTGGAGAAATAGCTGCACATCTGGTGAGTTGCCATTGTATATCTGGGTGCTCCAGAACAATCCCAACTGCAGATTTAGGCTCATTGAAATGATTTGCAAAGGAACGGATTCCTCTGGCCTAGAAAATTTAAGCCCAGCATCACATCTAAAGCCCCTTTTTACAAAGAACAAAATATGTCACGCTTGGTCCATGCACATAAGGTAATCACTGGAATCAGTGAGGAATTCAAAAGCACAAGACTTCAAGGCAACAATACAATTAAATTCCTGTGTGATAACCTACATTCACAAGATTCTCGGCTATCTCAGTACAATCCCTGTACACTATCCTGTTCTTAGCAATCACCCTTCCCACCCAATGCGGGAAGAAATGGGGTTTATTCAGAGCAGCCTATTATAACAGCACAATAGTTTTTTCAGTAGAGGCTGGCACTTGCACTCAGCTCACACGCCTTTCATCGTACTCCAAACTGATGAAGCAGTCCCTTAGGACAATCTTGGTTTGTAGCATAAAAACCAGAGGCAGTCCTTCTTGAAGCAAGCTAGTCAGCACACATTCAGGGCCTTTATCTGACTCCTCGAAGGCACCTGTGCCCAGGACACTGCAGCGCAAAAAAATCCTACATAATATATGGCAAGAATCGTCCCTGAGAGCAGCCACGCTGATGTCTGACCTCCACATCTGGCACAGGCCAACACACCTCTAGCTGGATGCGAAGTGATAAAAGTGCATTTTAAAAGTGCAAAGTATCCTGACTGCCACAGAGGCAGACAGACACACACACGCACACCCCCCACCTCTGCAGGCAGGCTGGACCACTCTGGGCTTCGGATAATTGCTAGGTGTTTCAGAGGCTGTGTCCACCGAAACTCAAAAGTGGCCATCTCAAGCTGATATTTCAGTAAGCTGGGAAGGTTACTTGCCAAAATTTCTGTCCTGTAAGATTTTTTTTAAAATCTTAGGTTTTTCTCTTTTTTAAAAAAAAAAAAAAAAAAGAAAAAAGAAAAAGTCTGCATTTAATTGTGTAATAGTTTCTGCCATTCTAGCATTAGTTAATTTGAAAGGTTTTCATCTATTTGAGGTTTTTCACTTTCCTCCAAATTGCTTTCTTGATCCCTTTTCTATACAGGCTATTTATAGGACAGCACCCGTGCTAAAGTGAAGGGACCTTTTCAGCATTTCAAAAAAGTCTCTAGCACTTGGTTTGAAGTGGAAAGCTAGAAGGTTATCTTTGTAAGTGCCATGATTATACTCAAATGAAGTGCAGTTTTATTTCCAAAGCCATTCATTCACCTTTACTCATGTGTAAAGACACTTGGCTATGGCGGGCAGCAAGAACAAAGACAACCAGCTAGACTAACACTACACATCAGAAAGAGATAAGTATCTAGCCACCATTAGGTTCAAACACCACATCATCTCTGTGCAGAAAGGAGGATGAATTCCGGCTCTCAGCAAAACAAGCCAGAGTGCCTTTCCCTCTTGGGAGTCAGCTGGGCTGGCAGCCCATTGCAGCATCCCCACCTTGCTCCTCCTTCTGCAGCATCCAAGACCCACCAGGTATTTTTTAAATACTAACCATATGCTGATAGCAAGGGCAGATAACTTACATGCATAGAAGAAACAAGCTGTAGCTGATTGAACTTACCTCCATTACTGTCTTCTTCAGAAGCCAAATTCAAGGATGGCCCATTCTCTTCACAGCAGAGATCCTTTCTGCACTGGAATAAATAAGGAAATTTGCTCAGTTGCCCTTTGTAAGGGAGAACAGAAAAAGCCATATTTCCACAAAGAGGCATTTTTTAGCAGCAGAAAACAGACCTCTCTCTCTCTCACACAAAGGCTGGCTTACTAAAATAAGAAGTGGTCGGTCAGGACAGATTAGGAGAGATGAGAACAGAATAAAGCTCATAAAGTAGCTGTGCATGCAACCCACATGTACAACGTAATGACTGTTAACAAGTCATTATGATATTGATGCACACACAAATATACAAACACATAGTTTTTTATATGTACACCTATGAGGAGAGAGAGCACCACACAAAGGAAAAGTCAGGTTCCACCTTGATGTCTTTAGTCCAACATAACCTACCCCAAGGTGGCACTGTCGGGTAGGGTGTCCTCTACCAGCACCTGCAACCACTCAAAACTATGACTTTGAGGTAAATGCAGGGATCCCTGTAAGCATTTTCTTAAACTTACTTTTTTTTTTTTCTTTTCTTTTTTTGTCTGTCTGACTTGCTCTTCCTGGGCACTTTCTATGTCTCAGCAGCACTTACTCACTGCATCTCCACATTAAGTCACTCGGTGATTCAAGTTGGTACTTTGGTGCCCTGGGATCTGTCAGGACACTCTTATGACAGCAGCAAGGTTGACAGCAATTCTCGTACCCTCAGATCTAAGCGCCAACGTGAAGGCACACAGGCTGTAGAGTCTGCACTGACAAATGCACCCTGCCAGTACACTTAGGCTGTGGTGGACCAATTCATATTATAGCCTGCAGAAACCTCAAGAAAAAACAAGCTAAGCAAACACGAGACCCATGGGCATGCTAACTGTCATCGTCCAGGTGAGACAATACCAGTATGAGAAACAATCCCCAGCTGATGTCTCGAATAGCCTTGTCCCTGGGTCAGCAACTTTCATTTGGGCCATACTGCAAGGGGCCAGAGCTGGTCCTGTCTCCTGCAATCCTTTGAGACATGCTTTATTAATGCACAGCTGAATACACACTGGTCTGAAAACAATAAAAATGTAGAAGCAACTTGGCAACTCATAAGCTAAAAGGGAAAGATCCAGAGTGCAAAGATGACACACGTTAATGAAACAGGGCAAATCTCAGATCTGGAAAACGTTACTTCTAGGCCAAACTGTGATTTTCGTTTGACTCTGATCCATTGCAGTTATAGGCTTGAGTGTGCAGGGCTTCCTTTCAAGAAATGCCATTCCCTACACTGAGGATAGATGAGGAAAAAGTTAAATTAAATGGAAAAAATGTAGTTTCCACACAAGTCAGCTCTTTTTCAGTCCAAGCCATTTGACAGAAATGGGTCTTTCAGAAGGCTATAGCATTGAGAGCGCATAAACCCTGCAGATGAGGCAGCTCCTACCCCTTTGTGCAGGGCCGTCTGCATGAAGGTATAGGAATGACTGTGCAAGGCACAAGCATGCAGTGTGGCTGCTGCTGCTTTCCTGCACTGTACTGGTGTCTCTTTGCACCAGACTGTAGTGATGGTTGTTGACTTGCATCAGTCCAGATGGAAGACAGTGATGGTCCAGTCAACAGTGCTCAGGTAATACTCACTATAATGAAAATGCAAAGGAAATAATTTTCATGATGGGTTTCATTACCAAATGCAATGCAAAGGCTGAAAAGAAAATGTTTTTCTATGAAAAAAATAAACCTGAACACACCAGTTATCAGAGTATTATGTTATATGGTGTAGATGGACAAGGAGACTCTCTGATCTGATCACTGCCTGCGTCAGGAAAAAGAATAGTGTGCGATAACCACACACTGCCACTGGAGTGGTAAGACAGAGCGGAGAAATATCCTATTTCACTGCAATATGCTGTTATAACCTACAGAAGTGTGAGTGCTGAGGAGGCCTGCTAAGAAGCCATGTGGTCTCCCTGCTCAGGTCCTGGGTTTGTTTTCACACTGCTGCTAACCATTAGTTCCTTTTACTGGATGATTGTGAAATTAGCTGCTGGTTTTGTTTGAAACTTTAATTTTGTGCACACCTACCATTTCCTTTGGTAGTGCTACTGCTCACTGAGCCTGCCATCTTCATTAAACAGACCTGTTTCTCTGTTGTAAGAGAGAGACATAGAAGCCTCACATTTTTCCCTTTCCAGGGCGCTCCACAAAAGGTACACTCTGTATACATCTCATAGAAATGCCTGTAAGAATTGCACGCATCTTGGTGGATGGCAATTGCTGTGGGCTGTGCTTCACCAACACCAGCCCAGCTATCCTGAGCAACCACAAACCCTCTTGACTGGCCAGCTGGCACAGGTGGGGTGTGCTGGTGAATCTTGTGGAGCAGACTGCAACGCACATTCATGCAGGAAGCTCTATGTCTATTCATACACAGTTTCACTAAAGCTGAGCTTGCAGCTTGACTGGCTGCTCCTTCCTACAAAAACCCAAGAAAAGTTATAGCCTATCGGTATGCCTATAACCAGCATTGCTTTTGGCTAGACACAAACTGCTCTGTCTGTGCCTCAGAGGAGGGATGGACTGGCCACGAAACACATGTCCTCACTGGCACCTAGCCTCACTGGCCACATCTAACTGGCCTTTTTGGCTCTGGAAGACCAAACTGAACTATAATTTCAGCTCAGTTGTAGACTGTGGGTCTCTGAAGTTATGAAGGAGATGCCACCCTGCATGTTTGGTGTCCTGTTGGTGAATTTCTGAATCGGATATAGCTGAAGATATTCTGTACCTTAAAATATTACTCCTACGGTTCTGCTCACTCAACCATACTAGCATGAGACTGACTGCTCACCAGACTGGCCAGTTCCTTTCCTCTCAACATACAACCCTAAGAAACCTTTGTAAGGTTTCTTAACCTTTGTAAGGTTTCTTAAATGCAGTAAGAAACAAGTCTACGCTCATAGCTGGCCAGCTCCAAGAACTACTGCACTTTTTACTCTGTCCTGAGCTGCCTTTAAAGGTCTCTGCCTCATCTTGGAGAAGCTGATGGTGGCTGTTCCCTGTAAAATACAGCAGTTGCCAGGTTTCCTGATTTCCAGTTTTGCAGTCTCCTGCACTTGCTGCAAAAAAAAATGGCTACATGAGAAAAACACAACCCCCTAGCCATCCAAAGTTCCCAACGGCGCAATTAAGATAGTTCACTGTAAGCCAGGCTTTGATTGCTTATGAAGAAGAGGAAATGAGTAGTGAGCAACCCAAAGAGCGCTAGCGTGAAGCAAAAGGCCTTCAGATAAAGAAAAAAACTGTTTGTATTCCAACCCAAGTACAAACAACAATTTCTAAGTCAGCAATGAAAATGGAGCTTGTTCTTTAACTTACCTGTTCTTTAGACAGAAACAGCATGAGTGTTCATCTTTAGGTAGGCGATAGCATCTCGAGCTCTTTGTGTAGTTCTCCTTTCCAGGAGCATGCTGCTGCTCAGCTGGAGTTAGATGAAGTCCCCAGCATCTCCCCTCTTAAAAGGAGATGGCCAATCCCTTTTGTGGTTGCAAGCTGTGATAAATTGCTCAGAACAAGATTTGTTAGCTTAACTCACTTTGGCCATCCAGTTTTTGAAACCTTTAAACACACATAAAAGTGTCAGAAACCAGACACAGCACAACATAGAAGACAACTTACACTTAGGTCTGGGCTGATAAGCCTCCTATTTCCTCACTGCATCCAACACTCTTCACAAATACAAAGACAGAGAGTTTTTCACACACCTCCTAGCTCTCTACTGGGCAATGTCACTTCCTGACTCTTTTTGCTCTGGATGATTAAGTCTTGTTATCTGAGATGATATTTTATAGCTGTCTGGGAGAACAACAAGAAACACATTGGACCCAACCTTTGAAATTTGATTCATTTGCACTTGAGCATCCTAATTCTAGATCTGAGACCAAACTGATTCCATTCTGGCCATTAAGTACGAGCAAACACATATTTTAGGCATTTGTGAAAGCTGAACTGCGAAGCTGCTGTGATGTATTTTCCACTAAAAAAGAAGAACAGCAGAATTCACGATGCTGTAATGCAAATGAATGTGGTTTTGCACTGTATGAACATGTCTCCTCTGAAACAGATTTTGATTCCTTGAAAATGACAAGTGCTGCCTGCCGTTGCCTGACTTAGCAAGAGAAGCACTTATTGCACCTACAGGATAAAAGATGGATAAATCTCACCAACTTTTACCAAAAAAGAAAAATCAATCCCCCCAAAAAACTACTCATCTTTGCCATAAAGGTTATAATTTTTTGCTCATACACTTTCTTTTAGTTACTCAGAGTTTAGTTTAGGTTCTTCCAGCAACTATTCATTTGCTAGCTGGAACAGCTGATAAGATTGTTGTCTCTAGGTGGGGCAAACAATATACATCCAGCCCATTTTAGTGGTTAATTAAAAAAAAAAAAAAACTGAAACAAACAAAGCCCTTCTCCTTCCCCTTGAAAACCTCAGAGCAGTGCAGCCGCCTGGGTCCCTGGAATTCAGCATTTAGCAATCACCAGTGCTGGGTGATAAAGGCACTGGGAGCACAAAGGACTCACTGAAATAATTCCTGTTGAACGTATTCATGTAGAGCACCTGGTGGGGGAAATTACAAAAGCAGTCATCAAATACACGGGGCAAACAAGCTCTAATTCCTCAGCCAATAACCTATCTGCAGATGTGGGAGTGAGTCATTCATTTCTTGCCCTCATTAAATATGTTCTAGATAAAAGTTGTCTCGATTTAAACCCAAAAAAAGGCCAACCTGCAAAAGAATGACTTATATACACACCAACAATTACATGCGCACCTACAAATTACGAACCCACACATATCACAACCGAATTGCCAACTTAGCAAACATGCGGTTCATGTGTGCAGAAATGCTGATGTTTTGTTTATCTCTGCTGCACGAAATGATACAAAGTGGGAAGTTCATAGAGCCACAAGGAATGAACCTAGCGCTGGGAGTGAAGGCACCACAAAGTATTAGTTTTTAAGCTAAGTGTGAAATATTTCTGCGGCGAGAGGATTAAGGAAGCAACCCCATTTCAGCTGCAACACGACACAATAATTCATTCAAAGGTCACACATAATCGTAGGGTATTTATTTTCTGCTAATATTTAGTTGCACTCTTAGATTTCTTTTCGTGACTCCAGATTCATTATAGTCCATTACTGAGACTTGTAGCTAGCCCACAGCTCTGAGAAGACAGAGGTTGAAAAGTGCTTGAAACCTCCCAATTCCATAACATGTTTCCCAAATGATATGAATCATGTTGCCTTCATTTCCTCTGCCATGTGATTTTCTTATGAGGTTTACCCAAACTTTGTTTGGGTTCTGCTTTTTTTTTTTTTTTGCTTCAAGTCTCATTTTTAGATGAGACATGAAGAAAAAAATGTGTTAAGAAATTGCAAGTTTTTTGTTCTCCAAGTCCTGTGGTACCAATGCTGGTGCTACTTTTTTCTGCAGAAAGTGCAGAATTTCCCCAGAAAGACCAAATTACCTCCAAAACCAGGTGGCAATTTGAAAAATTTCACTTAGAGCTTTTATTTTTCTGTACTTACTGCCGCAGGAAAGGGTTGCCGCATGTAAGGTAAAAGAGCAGTCTATGAGTCAGAAGAGTGGCCCTCAGCACTAGCAAGTGAGTTTCACACTTCAGCCAGACGGCTTCCAGAGAGACGCTATTTGCACTCATCGGTATGAAGTGTCCATATGACATACACCGATGAGCCCCTGCTTAAGGTTTTATTCTTCTGCCAGTTTTGTGGCTTAGAGATAAAATTGTTACATATGAGAATGTAACATTGTCATCAAATGTCAATTAATTTTTTTTCAGTAAATTATGTCGCTTCCTGTAACTGCAAACATCTGTTTGATGCTAGTCCCAACCAAGCCACAGCTGGCCAGGACATGAGAAGACCAGCACCTTGGGGTCCTTTGCTGTGTCCCATCTTTGTCCGCTATCTCCTGAAGACAGCAGTGGATGAATGCCCCCATATGCCTGCTGCTCACTCTTTGCAAGCACAATTACCTTTCCGAAAGGTGTACATTGCATGATATCTCCCAGAGCAGAGGAAAAGCTTCAGACTCTATCAAGAAAGTCCTATTGATGGAAAAGCCTTGAAAGCTCATTTCAAGAAAAGTGTGTCCTGGCTACTATATGACTCACAAGGAAGGCACTAGTTTAGTGCTTCGTTTACCACACTCCTCTCACCAATAAGCATTTGTTTGCCAACTTGCAGTTGTGAATCAAACACCTGAACTGGCTAAAACTGGCACATGCCCTTTAAATAGTTTAACAGCTGCATGCGTGCAAGTAGCTGTATCTTTCAGAAGCATCTGAGTGCTGAACTACTGATCTCCAGTATGCAAATTGAGCAGAAATTGGGGCAAGAAGCCCTATTCCTATGACAGCCTCTCCTACAACTTTCTGCTTCCCCATCACCCCTCCAGCCCAAGACAAATTTGGAAATTTGGAGGTAGCCACCGCAAGCCCATAAAAGCTCTCAGCTGCTTCACACCAGGTAAAGTCCAATCCAAAACCAACCCTGGCTTCAGAGACAAACTGTTCCCCACCCTACATTGACTACTGACTGGAAAGAGCTGAGGATCCAAGTCGGTACGCTCTCTCACCTTCACTTGTCTATATAAAGAAATGTGTTCTGAAATAAGGAAAAAAAAAAAAAAGAGACAAAAAAGAAGGATGTGGTCATGCCCTTCAGTAAGAGTAGTGCTAGGGCACGCTTTATAAGCAAACGCTCTCATTCTCTATAGAACAACTTGGACTGAAGCAACGCTGCTGATCTGCTTGCTGGGGTTCAGGTAAAATAATCCATATTTTAACTAATAACTTATTTTTTCAAAAATTTAATAGCAGCATTGATTGTAGAGCACTGGTTTTAAGCTAGTTGGATGATTATTTCTTATAAAGATCAGTCAGATCAAAGATGTATTGTTGCTTACCTTCGAGCAGAAAGAAAGATTTCTGCTTTAGTGATAAGCATAAATATATTCTGTTGCAATCCAAATGCTCAGAATAAAATGATAAGAAATTATCCAACTACAGATTAAATATATGGCAGATGTGGGACTTGCTGCTCTTCATTGCACTAAGCGATCTTACTCTTCTCCTGTGCACCCACAAGAGAATAATTTATATCTAACATGAATAATGTTCTAGAAAATAGATATAAACAAAGTCCGCTTCATAGCAGTAACATTACTTAGTTTGTGTTGATTAGGAGGGGAATTATGGTAAAAGCTGTAAAAATCCTTGCTGAAGCAGTGACCCGAATTTTCCCCATTCCTCTTTTGCAGTATAGCTAGATTAAGAATGATTGGTTTGCTGTGTTCTGTCATCTGATTATCATTTCCTTACTATTAAAGCTATACCTACACTTACAGTAAGTTATACATTGTATGATGAGGATGTTCCTTCTAATGAAGCTTTCATGGATAAGAGTATCCTTAATCTGTCATCCCCAATCTGTGCTAACATACAGACTCGTGTGAACCCACACAAGCCAGACGAACTCAGATCTGAGCTACAATGAGGAAACCATTCATGCATCCTGTTGTGCTGCAAGAAACCTAGTGAAGCGAATACTGTATAACCTTGCTGTGCCATTTCCTAGGTCAGCAGACCTTTGCTGCTAGCTTAACCACAAGCTCCTGCTATCAGTAAACCCAATGAACATTTACCTACTCCATAGGAAGTGGAAAATCCTCACTCAGTAGGAGAAATCAAGAACAAATGGAGCGGTGATCACACACGGTCTGGACCAGCTAAGACGCACTCCCTCAAGTAGTATTAATTACAGGTTCTTATATTATCTTTTGGCTTCTAGAACTTGTCTGAAACAATTCTAGAGCTGCAGGTGATTCTTTTGGGAAATTCGTGGAGGACAGAGGAATTTTTTTCAGAAGACTGGAAAAGAGCAAACCTGGTGCCTGTCTCTTAAGAGGGTGGAAAACAAGGAGTTGGGAAATAGTACATCACTAAGTCTGGTTTCAGTATTTGGAAAAATACTGGAATCACCCCCAGAGAGTCTGTTTGCAAGCACCCAGAAGACAACTCAGCGGTAAGTAACTATCTGCACAGATTCATCTGAGAATGACTGAAATAGAAGTAATTTGACTTTCTTCTGTGACACACTGACAGCACTGGGGGACAGGGTGTAGGAGGGGTAAACAGGCTTCAGACACTATCTCTAAAGAAATTCTCATAAGCAGACAAAGGAAACATGATCTGTATGAAACTTCTATATGATTAGTGAGTACCCACTAAGATACTAATCAGTCTCTATCATACAGGAAAGATGTATTTGTAACAGTTCAGTATCTTTCAGATTCAGTATCGTCAGTATTTTTATTAATAATTTGGACAATGCAGTAAAGATGATGCTTATGAAATGACTGCAAGGTTATTTGTCAATTAAAATGAATTAAAATAATTTTGGGCAAACGTATTACTCGGTGTGAGCTATTTGCAAACAACAGCAGCTTTCCAG
>RSEF01000009.1:5583646-5618719 GCA_003993805.1 Himantopus leucocephalus
CCACCTCTGACCTCCAGCACAATATCAGCACCCCTGTGAAAAGCAGAGGTATAAGATCTGGCAAAACCCAAGACCATGTCCTCAGTTAAAATTAGCAGTTCTACTTGTTCTCCGTTTCTCTCTCTCTTTTGTATATTTTGTTTCAGCCATGTAAACAAAAACTCTTTCTTTAATTGTTATTTGGTTTCTTCAGCAAAGTCCAGCTCCATTTGATTGTGCTTATAAACTACCTGTCACTTTTCGTCCTCCAAAGCCAAGATTCACCTCTTGATCCAGTTCTTCTTAAAACCTCTTCACTTACTCTTAAAATTTCTTTTGAGCTACTTGTTTGGCTGAGCTGGACTGGAAACTTTAACTACCAATTTCTTCCCCTTCTTTAGGATTTTTTGTGATTTTGATTTAAAGAGGTTATCAAAAAGCAATTTTAAGGCATAGTTTGTTAAAGTATATGTATATTTTTAAGAATAGTGATAACACTTATTCCACACAAATTATACTTTTGTAAAGAACTGTATTATTAAGATGTCATGCCTTCCATTTGCTAAACTTTTCCAGATTATCTAAGATAATCAGTTAAAGTACTTGCAAACCTAATTTTTAACCAATGCTGAAAGTTCAACATAAACTAGAAAAGGCGCTTACTCAATTTGCACCTAGATAAAAGATCAGTCTTCTTAAGATGACCTTCTAAAAAAACTGCATTGGATACAAGCACTATATGAAATTAAAATATCCATATACATGCAGGTGTAGTGAAAGCACATCAGCAAAAGCTACTGATGCGTAGGGTTTCAACGATATAAGAGTAAAATCCCAGCTATCAGTACGACCTGCCTTAATATGNGTAAAATCCCAGCTATCAGTACGACCTGCCTTAATATGGAAGAATAATTTCATGAATTTCAGTGTAGCGAAGGAACCAAACGTGTTACAGAAGTTTCACTAGATGTACAAGTTACTAGGGGTAGCCAGTGCGCTTCAGTGCACTGTTTAAGGTTTTGAAAACATATGCTTGAATGGGTCAGTCTCTTCAATATCTGAATGGGATTATCTTAAAGGGCATGGTAGTTAGTGGATGCTGACTACCTGCCATTGGCAATCAGGCTCCTTTGTAACAGATCAATCCACTCAAACTGAAAATAGAAAGCTCTGTGCTTGAAATGAGGATTCGCTTCCAATAATAGCCAAAGACTGATTAAGTGTATGGCTCAAAACAAAAAAAGCCCAGAGTTGTGTTTGAAAGTATCTTGCTCTGATATATCAAGGCATTAACTGGGAGCGTTACACATTTCCAACCTTTTCTCTCTGTCATTTTAGGGGAGAAATGACCAACAGCAGCAAGGAATGCAATTTCACAGACATCGACAGATTAGCAGAAACCCTGCGGTTGGGGATCTCCATCCCCACCTTCATTCTCGGGCTAATTCTTAATGCCCTGGCCCTCTCCGTGTTCTGCTGTTTTTGGAAGAAACAGACCAAAACCTCAGTTTACATGATCAATCTCGCACTTGCAGATGTCTTGCTGCTTCTCTCGCTCCCGCTCAAGCTGCACTACTCTGTCACAGAAGCGCCCGGACACCTGTGCTCATTCATACAGTCTATCTATTTTATCAACACGTATGGTAGTATCTTCATCACTGTCTGCATTACTGTCGACAGATATATCTGCATAAAGCACCCATTTGAAGGTCGAGCTAACCAATCCCCCAAATGGGCTGTCTTGATTTGCTGCCTTATCTGGGCAGTAGTTTGGCTTTGCAGCACCCCACTGTATGTTTTTCCAAAGAAAATGTATTTTAAATGCTTTTACAACATGTCAGAACAGACATGGAGCGTCCCCCTCATTGTTTCTGTGGAAGTCATTGGATTTCTGATCCCACTCGTAGTGATGGTTTTCTGCTCTGCCCAAAACATCTTGATTCTTCTGAATCACAAAAGTGAAGGTAAAAAGAAGGTAGAAGGCAGTGGCTCCTTACGAGTCATTATCATCAACCTCGTGGTGTTTTTGGTGTGCTTCACACCCGTCCACCTTGCGATCTTCCTACAGTGCCTGGTAAAACATCACGTGATAGAGGACTGCGGTCTGAAACAAACCATCAGCCTCTTCATTCAGGTGTCAATGATACTCGCCAACCTGAACTGCTGCCTGGATGCCATCTTTTATTACTTTGCTGCAAAAGAGTTTCGTGAGAAAACACACCTGAAAAAGGTCATTGAACTATGTCCCATCTTTAAGCCTCGTGCCACGTGATGGGACTGCCTGTGGCGGAAGAACATCTCTTCCTTGGGTCCCACTTGCCTCACAAGACGCCAACAGCATTATCCTTGACATAGCAGTAGGGTGACCTTGACCATGGCAGGGAGGGTGCGGGAGGGAGAAGGACAATGTTTTTCCAGTGAATGTGAACCTGTTCCATATTTTTTTCCCCTTAAAAGATTAAAGGAGAAAAAATCTTGGAAAAAAGAACCAGTATTACCAAAGTGACGGAACGACACCAAAAGAAGCATTAGCCTTGACGGTATCTACTGAATGTGAAAGGCTTGCCAGAGGAAAGCTACCCAGATCGCTGGAATGCCACTTAAATTCAGCCTTTGTCATTGCTGCACCAGTTTTCCTTTTGCCAACACGATCAGAAAGTTGTTGCTTAAGGGCCAAACGTAGAAATAACTGTTCAAAACCTTCTTTTTTTAAATTAGAAAGTATCTGAGAGTTAAAAGGCAGTATCTGATCAAATCTGCTCTTTCCTTCTGCAAATCTTACAGAAGGTCACTGTCAGAGCTCATTTGCTTTGAACAGCAGGTCCAGGCTGGGATAATAGTGAATCCTCCCTCCTGTAAGCATTATATACTGGTGGGGCAGCAGCCCCTGCTCTTTCATGGAGGACAGACTGCCCAGTATACTGCCCCAATGGAGTATCTTGGGTACCAGCAATTCCTTGAGCAAACATTTCTGATTATCTTTGCTGAAGAATCAGCATGGTTTTCTCCTGCAATTTTAAAACTGGTTTTGCACATGAAAACCAAAAGAACCCATTCAAATATGGCATGAAATGGTATGTCATGAAATTTGTTTCTACATCATTCTATCTCTATCAAAGATATAACGACATGTGTATGAAATTCTTATTTCTGTCTTCTCATTCTTTCTTGGAGGAGGGGAATTAGGGAAGCAAGCCCTACATCAGAGAAAAACAGGGAGCACCTATCTGATACATTCCTCACTGCCAGCTGAAAGATTGGACCACCGCTATCCCCCTCATTCCTTAGAGAAGCCCTTCTAGCCTGTACTGTACGCTTCACAAAACCTCTCGGAACATGCCTCAAGCCTTCTCGGCCAGAAACACTTTCACATCCAGAAATCCCTTTCTGTGCCTTTTAAAAAAAAGCTGTAAAAGTGGTCTAAGATTGCTTGTAATCAAGTCCTCATTCTGGGGCAGATGTTCCCTTTATTCAAAATGTGAAATTACCTTCTGTCTGGAGCAAATTAAAAAGAAAGGGTGCCAGTTTTGAAAATACAATTTGCCATCAATTGATTTCCATAGAAATGATTGACTGTGGAAGCGGGCAGCTGCACATCTCTAACACTGGGCCTAATGTACAAGCATTTTAAAACTTGTTAGTGCTAAAACTGTGATCACAGCTGATGCACACAAGGATCTCGGGGACAAAGAAAGGTTTTTATCATTATCTTCGCCATTATCTGCAGAGGGGCAAGAGGAAGAGCTTTCCAAAACAGTAGGTTTTCAAAACATGATTTGCTACTGCCTCGATCATTCAGAAACTTGCAGCTTTTTCAGTATGAGTTAACTTTTCTTTTTTTGCACCTTCCATGTTACTTTGCGTATGAAATATATCTGTGAGAAAGAACATGTTCTACTAAATAAACTGTATCTATGAAGTGTATGATTTGAAAATATATTTTAATTCCCTAATCTGACAGCAGTGTATGATTCTTATCTAGCTGTTTCATCACAAACTTTTACCATTTTCTCCTTAAAACAGCTCCAAGACTTAGTTGGAGATTTTCCTTCCCAGGAACTACTTCGGGTTTGTAACTATGGCAATCAAGAACAACTGAATAAACAGTAATAAACAGAAAAAGTAAAAACAGGAAAGTAGATCAAACCCAGAAGTCTGGATAATTTAATAAATTTTCTGTGGAAACCCTCTCCATAAATTCTTGACAATCACCCGCTAAATCCCCTACAATCTTTCCTCCAGAATGCTCTGAGCTCTTGCTTTTATGATTAGCCGACTATCTGAAAATTTACATTACCATCAGCGCAATTTGTGGCTGCAAAAACACAGCACTTTAAGGTACAAAGTATAATACTGGCCTTTTTATTTAAAGCTTTTCATGCAGATGCAATGGGTGATGATAGAGCGCACACTCTCTGCAAGCCTGTGCACAACACTAAACCAGTGGTATGGCTAAGATGGCAGACCCCTCTTCCAGAGGCCCTATAAACTCCAGGACAGGGGAGAAGAAGCCTCTTGAAATGCAGCAATGAGAAACTTAGTGTACTGCACCCGGGGCAGGACAACCCTGTGAGCCAGCAGAGCCTGGGAAAGTAGGGCTGATGCAGATGTTCTTCTAAAAGGGCAATGGGCGGCACCAGGCTTGATACATGCCAGTGGTGTCCTCTCTGTGTAACTATGGCAAAATTGATACCAGGACTCACTAAAAATGGGGTCAGTGCAAAGAAAAAGAAAAAGAGAAATAAAAAAAATGTATTAGCTTCCTGTACTTAAGCTGGTGAGGCTTCACTGGAATAAGATGTCCAGCACTGGACCTCTAAGTTCAAGACAGATAAGGAGAAACCAAAGAGGTTCAAGCAGACAGTGTGCAGGATGGTTGGGGATCTTGGGCACAGTTCTGCAAGGAGAGGTCGAGGGAGCTGGACTGGTTTCATCACGCATGCTGGAAGGCAGTGATGGAGTTGGAGTCGATGGAGTCAAGTGCTGCCCAGTAGTTCCCAACAATATAACAAGGAGTAATGGCCCTTGGTTCAGGTTCAATATTGGGAAAAACTTCCTCACTAGGAGGACAATGCAGCACTGGAAGAGGTTACCCAGAGAAGCTTTGTAATATCCTTTCACAGAGGTTTCCAGGACATCACCAGATAAAGTCATGGCTGATCTGATCCAACATTGAAGGAAACTGACTCCAGATGTCCCTTTCCACTGCTCAGTGACTCTCAGCAAATGCAGGTTTGTTTATTTTTTTTTTCTCCTCCAAGAGAAAAAGCCACTTCTTAGTGCTGCTGATGTTATGGCACTAGTTGTCAATAGCTTTGTTACAAGCACAGTGCAAGCCTGAGGAAACGCACTAGCTGCCTAAAAGTAACCAGGCAGCAGCAACTGTGGCCTATCACACAAGGCTATGATATTTAAAGTCAGGACTAATGAAGCAGTACCTTTGTCTTCAACTCATTTATCGCTAAGGACTTGGAAAAGGTAATTTTCTAATCTTCAAAGGAATAAGTGCACATACGCAACAGGCAGAGAGGAAAGTGTGTAGAGACTTGCGTATGCGTGGGTGGGGAAGAAGGTTGACCTGCCAGAGCTAGGGAGACAGCATTCACTCGTGCCAAAGCTTGGTCAGTGGTTAAGTCCCAGGACACTCAGGCAGGGAGAGACTTCCACTTACAGAAAGAAATCAATGTAATTTTCTCAATAAAGGAAACAGAAATCAGTTTATGAAAATCAGCTGTAATAATGAGGAGTGGTGGGTCCCACTATGTATGACTGGTCTACAGACTCAGTCTGCTCATGTCATACATGGCAGCAAACTCAGAGCGCAGAATTTGAAAGTTAAATTGGACTACTTTCTTCCCATTTATTGCCACCAGTGTCACTTCTTTGTTGGCCAGAAGTGGTTTTATATATAATTCCATTTGTGCAAATTTTGCCTGTTATATATGTAAATGAGAGCAGCCTGTCTAAGCATACTTGAAATTTCTGAAGAAAGAGAGAGAAGGAAGAGAGCCCAGCTGTGTTGGTTTTACAGGGCTCTTACAATAGTCAACTCTTTCAGCACAAAAAGAGCAGATCTTTTGAGCAAGAAGGTGTCACTTTCAATTCACTGCTTTTCAAGATGAACTTACATTTAAATAATGTACTTAAATTCTGTCTTTGACTTGCAGCTAAGATTACAGTTCTTTCTAAATCATAATTTTACGTACAGGCTTCTCTATGAATTTACTGTTAACTCTGGAGAATCTCCAGTTGGTTGTATTTTTATACCAGGACAGAAGCAAAAACCTCTTGCAGCTTGAGAAGGCGCACAACAATTTTGTTGATGAACAAAACTGAAAAGAATTTGACATTTTAAAAACAACAACAAAAGCCTTCCTGAGTCAATACACAAGTTCACAATTTCTATTTTCAGACTGCACAACAGAAGGGGTTTCTTCTCTCTTGAATACACAGAAAAACGGTGGGAACCTGAACCCCCGCACATACCCAGGTCTCCTCCCAGGACTCAGTTGTACTGTAAATCCAAAGAAGCATTGTCCCAGTGAGGGGAAAAAAAAAAAAATCAAATGTTAACCAAACCCACCCAAAATAATGCCTTTAAAAATTACATTTTCACTGCCACTGTATTCTGTGAATTGAACAAAAATGGATGCAATGAACCACAGTCCTTAAAGAGCAGCTGTATTTAACTGTATTTAACCTTAATTTTTCCGGACAAGGCTGTTTCAGGACACCCAGGTGATAATATTCACAAAAAACAATTTTGGCTTTATCCAGTCAAGCTTCCCCAGCTGGGCCAAACCCCAGACGTCTTCACAAGACAGGAGAGGGACAGCTGCTCTCAAGAGTGTTTTTATCAATGGCAGTTACTCCACCAACATCCCACAATTAACATTTGTTCAATTATGAATGTGATCCCCAAGCTGCATTTTGTAGGCTCACACAGCAATTGAAAGACCATAAAGCATAAGAGTAGTTTGGACAAAAGGAAAATAACCAAAACCCAACTAAAAAAACCCAACAAAAGCACATAGGGTTTGTTCTCCAAATTCTTTTCTCCTGCCCCTTTGCCTGGTGGGTTATACCATCTTCCATTTCCCAGGCCTGCTTGAGCACTGAACTTCAGATCAGTGCCGCCCCACTAACTTCTAATGCTATAAAAGTACTGTCAGGGTAATGCGGGACTTTTTGAAAAGTAATATTGCCCCAGAAGTCCCTTTGAAATAATGTATCTAAATTATTTTTAACTAAGACTATTTTAATTTAAATTCAACTGGTTTAATAGCAAGTAGATGATCTAATATGGAACTTCTTCTTATAGCCTTCATAAAACTAATGATACTACATGATTTATAAGCTGGAAGGCACCTGAGGAAGGATCCAAGCCTAGATCAAAGCACTGATAGTCTCTCGCTTTCTAGCAAGGGGCCGTGGTGAGCACAGGTGGACATGCGCCCTGTAGAGGTGGTCCAACATCATTTCATTATTAAATGTTAGTTATAAAATGTAAACCAGACAGTTTTTCCACGTGACAATGATCAGCCACCATTTCTTCTTTGTGAGTTTTACTCACAAAGAAAGCCTAATAAATGTCACTCTAGCAGTTTATCATATGAAGTAATTTCAAGTGTTCATTAATTTTCAAAGTGAGAAGAGCAGCCGCCTCACTGCTTGAGGCAGCCTCCAGATCACAAAACAAAGTTGAAACAGGTTTGAAGACTGAAACTGATTGTCACGGAGATATCGTCCTAAACCTCACATCTTTGTGTGCTGCTCTAAGCAATATTTCACTCAAAGGTTATTCTTCAACACCACAACTTAACCTGTCCAAAATGCACGCAAACGAACGGAAGATAAACCGATGCTACACAAAGGTACAGACTTCTGCCTCTCTCACCAAAATGGCTTTGCAGGTTTTCCCCCCTCACATCCAGAACATTTTCCACTTTAGGCTACCTGCTTCCTACAAGTCTTGGGAGCAGTCTTCATCCTTCCACCCAAACGCAAGGAGAGGAGCTGTGGAGAGGCAGCGTCCTTTGAGGAACTGTCAAGTCTAACAGAAGAAAACAAAGAGTGAAGAGCCCACCATCCCTGCATACAAACCTCCCAAGATGACTCTGGCAGCTGCCATGAGAGCCTGCAGGAACCTGCTTAGCACCAGAGCAGCAAATGGCAGTAGGTGTCCCTTTATGGAGCCAGGAGGATGATGAGACCTTGGCTGCCGCACACCAAAAGGGACAATTTTTCTCAAGAGGAACTGTCTTTACAAAGAGGGGCAGAAATGTGCTTGCCCTGAGCAAACTGAAAAGAAACCTGACTAGCTTTGTTATTTACGTAACAGTACAAATGGGAAAGCTGGCTTGGTTAGATTTCGAATTAGCACGTTTGCTAAGCACGTAGAGAAACACAGAGACAAGCAACACACACTCTTAGCTCTGGCTGCTGTCCCAGCACTGCCAAAATATGGAGCATGGAGAGAATAGTGCAAAAGCTCAGTAACCCAAAGGGGTAGCAGCTTCTTCTCTTACTCGCTAGCCCGCTGCCTTTGTATGGGGGAAGGAAGGCCCAGAGGAAGAGGAAAAGAGGATGTTGCAGCATGTGGTGGAAAGTGGTTATTGCAGAGGGTGAGCTGAGCCTGCTGCCATGGGAAGGATCTGCCTGGGCAGCCCAAGGCGGCTTCAGTCCAAAGATGCAAATCTGGTCCTGAAATAAAAACCACAGGAGGCACAGAAAGTCCCCTTTGACCCCTCTTCCTGACCAAGGCAGTATTTTATATATCTCCCCAGAGATGTCCCCAGGGTGCCATGTGTGCCTGCCCACCCAGCACTCTCAAGAGTCCTGCCCTTTGCCACTGCATCTCACCTCCCGGCTCCCACCCAGCCCTCACACAGACGGCAGACCCTGCTCCCCAGGCAAGACATAGCAGGGCAGGACTGGGCACCAGGGACACCGTGTGGTGCCCATCTAACTGCTCAGCCAAGGTGGCCACTGTCACAGGGACAGATGCTGAGATGGGTCTGCATAGGCTGAGGCTTCCTTTAGCTACCGTGACTGCTTCTGAAAACAGCTAAAGCTATTTCTTTTGTAAAGGTGCGTAGGAGAGAGAAGAAAAAAAAAAAAAACAAAACCAAAACCCACCTATTTTTTTAAAGTTAGGAAACATTAGTCTATGGAGAATATTAGGTGAGGGATCCTGTGCTGCTTGTAAACATAATTGGAATGAGTTTCTGTTGGCAAGAGAGCTATGTGCATTGGAATATCGCTCCTAGGGACTCCTTGCCACAAAATATCACTGTGTGATGAGCTTTTGCAGTTCTGTTACCTCAGTGTTAGCTGGAAAGCTCCAGAGAGATGAAACTCACCCCTTCAGCATGGACATGTGAAGTTCACACCTGCAATCTTCTGTTTATCTTTTTCACGTCAGGCCAATACACAGACCAAAGCAAGTGTTAGCACTGAAGCACACCTCGCCCGACTAAGAATAGTTGTATTTATATAGTGTCTTTCATCTGAGGAAATCAAAATGACTGAAGACGAGAGACGCAATCCTCCACTGCACAGACTGCTCTCTGCCTAGCGCCGGAAACATGGGTAGCAAAAAGGGTGAACCAAATGGGTAGTAGCCGAGCAGCCGGTGTAGCTCAGGTCCTGTGATGTGATTCTGTGTCCCTATAGTGGCACAATTCATTGCCTTTGGCCCTGTCAGAAATTTTGTTCTCATTTATTTCACTTTAAAATATCTATAAAGTAAAAGAAATGTTGGCAGCGCTCGCTGCAGCATACTGCACGACAGAGGGATCACCAGAACCAAATTCATGCAGGAACCAGGAATTTTTAATTTACTTATTTTTTAAATCACTGCCATTTCTGCCTCGCCAACAGGTCATAGGGGTCACACTGCTTTCCCCAGCACCCATTGCTCCAAGGTGAGGACTCATCCTCCCAGGAGTGAACTCAGCCACTGCTGGACTGCATACACCCAAGTCGAATAGACCTGCAGTAAATCTGCTCTGGGGCACCAGGATGCCATCTACGTCATCTGATCTATACCGTCTGACAGACTTCCCTGCAACAAAAACCCTCACCCAGCATCTGGCACCTCCTCCACACCATGCCCAGTTGCTTTTATACACCTTGCCTGTGCTGAAGGTCGCAGCGCTTACTCATTTAAACCTCGAGAGGCAGCGCCGTGGGGAGGCAGGGCACACTTGCAGACCTCGTGGCAAGTCTCAAAGCTTGCCTGAGATGCAGGTGTTTCGAAGCAACCACGTCCTGCCATTTATCATCTCACCCCAGCTCCACTTCTGCAAGTCCTCTATTAGCCAGCGTTTTGGGCCCCAGCCCTGGACCCACATGCAGTGGCCAGTTTCCCTTGAAGCAAGGAGCATCCCACAGGCGTGAGACATCCTATCTCAGCTGACAGCCACTGGCACAGGGGCAGCCCCCTTGCAGCCTGCTCCATGGCACCCGGCTCACGCCCAGAAGTGCTGCCATGGGCAGGCTGCTGCTTGGGAGCCATCACATTTGTGTGAGGTTTGAAAAGTCAATTGGTTTTCCCCCCGCTTACTAAAGCACAGCAGCTTCAAGGACATGCGGATTTCCACGTTAAAAAAATAAGCAGAAAACTGCTTTTTTTTTGTTCAGTTTTAAAGCCCTAGTCTACCGCTTCCTTTTTCATGTTTCCTGAGACCTAGCAAACGACACTTGCAAGTGAGAGACCTCGTTCCACAGTTAATCTTCATTCCGACCAAGACTACATTTACCCCGTTCAGTGCATGGGTAAAGACCTGTTGCATTTCCAGAAACTGCGAAAAACAGCATTGATGTATACAGTCACCACCTCAAGATCACACACCAAAACCCACTGTTCACCTTTTAAAAAAATGCAGCTTTAAGTAAACATGAGACATTCCAGTTAAAGCTAAGACTGTCCCTTGCAAAGCAACTGCTCCCACCTCAAGCAAGGCACCCAACTGCAGTGCCAAGTAAAGAAACTACGGAGGCTCCCTCAACAGTCAGCGAAGAAGTTCTAGCACCTCCAGCGAGTAATTCAAATTTTTAACATCTAGATTGTCCTCAATAAGAACCAGTCCATCCTCCCCAAGGACAGGAGGCTGCTAGGACTTCTGGGCTCTCAGATCACATATCTGCGTACTCTGTGTGTGTTAAGATCCTTGCATATCTGTATCCTGCAGATGAAACCATACAGCTGCTTATTAAGCATCTCTGCCGCCCCAATCAACTCATTACTGAAAAAAATGCAGCCAATACTTACGCCAGAAGCTATCTGAGCCCTGAAAAGGAGACCACGCATGACCACCCTTGTAGGTTAATAAGAGTTAAAACAGTCATTAGTATGTGTATTAAACCTGCTGATTGCCTAGTGTTACTGGAAAAAATGAAGATTCCAGCATTTTTCTGAAACCTTTGGTTTGTTTATTTACCGAATATACATAACTATGTTTCGTCTCCCCTTTGCTCAAGTTTACACTGGCTGGGGAATTTTTCTCAGTATTTCCTAGAATCATATCAATGCATGTGGAATATGCCATTTCTTTTAAATGATGCAAATACCTCGGCTTTGAAGCTTTTACAGAACGCTGCCTTTTCTCTGCTCCTACACCAAGTTTTTTCCAAAGGCATGTAATTCCAATCCAGTGAAAGCAAGATTCACTCCCAGTTCCTAGATCAGTTGAAAAAAAATACTAAAAGAGTGTAAAGTCATCAAAATAACTTTACTGAATTCTTGCAAATTTCTGCCCTTCTTTTTTCCACTGCACTGTATCTTCTTAAGCGTGCCCAGCACATTATAGTTCCAGTAAAATCAGAGAACTCTACATACCTCCAGCTCTCTTCTTCTAACTTACTGAGATCATACTGCAAAGCAGGGCCCTGTGACACAAATGCCTTGAAACTACAGATCACTTGACTGGATAAAATACCAAAATCTGAACTGCAGTGAGTGTGATTTTTATTTTTTTAATGTAACACCAAGCACTAAGCTCAGTAAGGACAGTAAAGTTATTACAGAAAGTATCACCTTCAAAACCTATTTCTCTTTAGGCTTTTGTAGTAGAAACACAAAGACATCCTGAGAATTAAATTTTTTTCTTGAAAGTAAACTTCATGATATTTTTTAAGTCACACACTTCTCTAAATGAATCTAAACCACATTTATTCAATTGACATAGCAAAGCCTTCTGTTCTTTCTCCTGTTTTGACTTCCAATGCTGGAAATTCGGCTTGGGGAATTCAGCTGGATCATTTCTTATTTATACATTCCCATCAAACAAATTCTGTGCTGGCTAAACTTTGTAAAAGTCTATTTCACTGCTGTTTTCTGGCAACACACAAACATAAGAAGGGACCCAAGCCGATGCTACAGTCAGAGCCTTGCCAGCAAGGATGCTGATAGCGTGTGAGAACAAGCACATGCTCCCTTTCCACGCTCATGCTGGAAAGCAAACGCCTGCTCTGTCTTACACCATTATTCATTTTGAGCACAGCCTAATGCTTGAAGTGTCATCACTTGCAGATTTCAGTCTAACTCAGTGGGAATTGCCCATGTGTTGGCTCAATACTGCAGACAGGAGAAAAAAAGAAGCAAAAAAGCCCTACCATCAAATAAAATATTGCGGTATCTACTAACTGCACCAAGTACCAGGTCTCTTATGTGAAAAAGGTGTTCAGGTTGATCTTTAGGTCAGAATACACTATCACCGCCTTCGGCCTGACTCCAGCAATGAGAATTCTCCCTTGTGAGAAACTGACAGGATTTAACATATATCTTTTTAAAAAGAGAACATACATCATTCTCTGTCTCCCAGCGTGCAGTAGGTGGGAAACAGCAAGGAAATATTTCCTTGCTTTCAGCCTTTAGCTACTTCTTCCCTCCAGCTTTCTGCCCTTGAAACACCCTTGATCATGCAGCTGTGGTTTGGTTTTTTTGTCTCCTGCTTTTAAGCTGCTGTACCTTGATTTTCTTCTGCGTTCTTCCTACAGTTTGACCCCTGTACAAATCAAGAGGTGTGATCACATAAATCTTTCATCCTGTTTGCACCCAGTCTCCCCACTGATGGAAACCTTTTTCAATGCCAACACCAAATGTTTTTTAAAAATGAACTAGAGCTCAGTGTAGCTGACACCATCACCAATCTCTGTGAATGCCAGAGTTAGCATCCAAACCAGGGACTCATCATCATTAGTCTAGTCTTCAGATCTGCAATTTTTCAGTCATCACTAAAAAAGGAACAGTCAGCTGTTCCCTCAATTTGTTTGACTGGAAGATGAAGAGCACACCTACAAACTTCAGTGAGATTTGTAAATGCCTAAAGATCAGAGAAACACTAGCAAGAGGCACCTGAACTTCAAAATAATTGTAATTGACTATTGTAATTTCTAAAGTCCTTTTAAAATAGTTGATTTTTTAAAAAAATATTTTTTCTAAGACTGGGTGTCTACAGGGTTGGGCTTTTTCTTACTGTAACTAGAACTCAGAAACCAAAAGACTAGCTCAGAGATGTACAGACATCACCTACCAAGATCAAAAAGTGTCACTTGGCTTTTTAACCTATCTGGACATGAAGTCATGGCCAAATTTTAGGCATCATCATTAAATGGGCAGGTTGTTTGCTTTCTGGCAGGCTGTCAGGAGCAGTGGGGCAGCACCTGGGAGCATCAGGTGGCCCTAGCCTCCCCACAGGGTGCGTCCTGCTGCGCCTGTGCCAGGTGAGCAGAGTGGGCAGCCGTGGGGAGCCAGGTTCAGCCTGAGCCGCAGTGCCCTGGCAGGTCTGCAAGGATACAGCCATGCCGGGGCAGCACCAGCAAAGCAGGAGGCTGGATGCAAGTGTTCCCCAACTCTGCCTCATGTTGCTCCTTTGCAGCAGCTTGATTTTGTGTTACAGCTCGTCTCAGGCACCCCGTTTGAAGAAGAGGAAGAGGTCGCAGAGCCCCTTGGTGCGCTCAGGGCCATGACAGCCATGCTCACAGCTGAGCTGTGGTCGTTTTAAACATGCCTGCTAGTGCATCACGTATAGGTAATGTCGTCTGTGACTCACCTCTATGGCCAGAAACCTCTTTAACAGCAGGCTGTCATGAATCCTAAGGTATTGAAATATTTTCAAATTATTGAAGATTTCAACTCCACTCTTTTTTTCTGTGATATGCTTGCATACTTCTTTAACGCAAGCAGCCTGGACAGCAGCACTGAAGTTGGGGCATGTTGAAAGCCAGTCCATAAACGATAGACTGTGTAACATACACTTGCTGCATTGACAAGACCTGGCACACAGCTTCAAAACAATTCTTTTGCAAAGGTCAGTAAGTCAAAAAATACATATATTATAAAACAATATAAATAAACCTCTGTCTGTTCCCCATCACCACAAGCAGCCAAGCTACCAACACACACTGGCAGAGTGATCCCAGGAGCACTTTCAGTCTCTCAGCGAGTGTAGAGTTTCCAAAGGAACAAATGCTGGGCTAGCTATGCTCTTCAACCAAAATTCCTTTCATTTTTTAAGTAGCTGTGCCATCTAGCATACCAAATACATCACAATCCTCCTCCAGGTCCTAAGGTAATACCAATTATTCCAAATTTTAACATTCTGGGCAACATGTTTCTGTCCCTGAGCATGGCCTCGGCAGAAATGCAAACCCTCTTCCGTTCCTGAGACTTGCACCTAAACTTTGGCTCCTTGACCTTACATTTCAGTTCTCAAAACTGGTTTGTGGCTTGGTTGCTTAAATTGATTGTTTGGTTCCTTACCAAACTTTCACACTGGGAAACTTACCAAACTTCCCTAGGCCAGGAAAAAAGGAGAGCCATCCTTCCAGTACCCATGGTGGTCAGCCCAAGCAGCCATTCCCCTCCTCCTGCCCTTCAAGCATCATCTGCCTTCTTCCACCTTGTGTTGCCCATTCAGGGAGCCGCCTGTCCACGGGGCTCTTTCCCCAGGCTTGACACTTGCTCGAAAGCCACAGCTGGGACTCTTTAATCTGCCCCAGATTTCCCTCAGCGGTGAGAAAAGGCTGCTTTTTCCTGTACATTGAAAAGCGTGGGACTGAGTCACCTTTATTCTCATTTCTGTGAGCTGGGAGACCTGAAGATCTTGTGTATGCCTGGGGGTGGAAACATGGTGCTAAGTAAAAAGTGAAGAGCTGGGGGAAATGAAATGACTGATGTGCAACATGAAAACAACATGAACATGAAAACCCTGCCTGGGTTTCCTTCTTGCTGGGAGGTTCACCACACAGCACGCAGACCCTTCTCGATCACTTGCCCAGGTTTGCCTTCAGCAGCACGATGCAGCCCGGGTGTCTCCTGTACCTTGGTATAGGAGACAGACCTATCTGAGATGAAATTAAACGAAACACCTTTAAATAATGAAAACACCTTAAAACACAGCCTTTTACCACAGGCAGAGAGATTTCTGAAGAGCAGATTGCCCATATCCAAGCATAGCCCATTAGGAGGAAGGTACAAGGTGGCAATATTTAGGTTCCTGCAGGAGCAGCACTGGGGGCCTGCCTGCTTTTCCTGCCCTTCTGTTAGGGAAGCAACCGGCCCCTGGACCCCCTGCAAGCTGAAGGGGGGGCTAAAGGCAAGCTGTGCTTCCTCCATGCCTGCGCGCCACTGCAATGCACAAGCTGGCTGTGAAAACTCAGCCGAATGCAAAACAAAACTGAGCACTCACATTCGCTCTGTGGTTCCAGTATGTACAAAAAGAAGTGTCATGGTGTAACTAACATCAAGTTAAGAAACACAAATGGTTTTACAATAGCATCATGTACCTCTTTTTTTTTTTTCCCCCCTAGCCTGTTACTTACATGTTGTTAGGACCAGGCTGTAAATGTGTGTCCTGCTGAGTAGCAGCTCCCTCTACCAGGGACATTGGACATTGGTGTGGAAGGTGCTATCGAGCAGAAGAGTGGTAAGCCACAATTATATAGTGCGTCCATTTGTTTGTGGGGGAATTACAAGTAAATTAGCATGCGTGGGTTTTCCTCCAAATGCGTATCTTCTCCTAAACCCAGAATCATAAGAAAGAGCTCTCCTACACAGAAACGGTCAATATCTCTTAGTTTGATAACCCAGGTCAGGTTAAAAGAAGAAGAAAGCAAGCACAACAAGTAGTTAATTTAGGATGGTTACTCTTTTTTCCTACTCAAGAGGCACAAATTTTAAACCGCTATAGTTCCATGAAGAGATTTAGCTGAAATGTGGTGGGCTATGTATATGCTATTAAACTGCAGTTTTAGAAGCTTGGACGCATTTTGATCTCAAATTTTATTTAACTTTTCACAAGTTTATGAGACACAGAAGGAATGGAAGAAACAATATTCTGGATCCTGAAATAATTTACTCAGAAAAAACAGGTGTCAACACTGCAAAACACGAACCAAGCGTCAAATCTGCAATGACTGAACTATGGTAGGAATATACAAAAAAAAAAAAGAAATAATCCTGTAGTTAAAGAAAAAGATATTCTAACACTTTCTCCCCCCTCCCCCCTTAATTCATATCAGAAGCCTGACTACTAAATCAGCATCAAAGCTATAGCCCTAGTTATTTTCGCTTCAGTGGTTGTGGTTATTTAGAAAGAAGTGTTCAAGACCAGATAAATTTTATGCTAAAATGCTTAAATACTTGACTTTAGAACTGCTTACCAGGAAAACAACAGGAAAAGGATGTGGCCTGATAAATGCTTATAACAACTTAATCAGTGTTTTATTTATTCATATGAATTTGATTTCACTAAGAATTAATAAGTGTGAGAAGTCTGAAGTGCACACATATCACGGTACAAAATTAGCTGTTAAATAAGCTCCATTTTCAGGCAGGAAGACAGACATTTTTAAACTCACAGCAAATGATGTCCGCTAAAAACCCTTTGCACTGAAGGCCCAGGAGGGGGGGGGGGGCGGGGAAAGAAAAAAAAGAGGCACAGAATGGTGCAGTCTCATCCCCCACACACCAATCCTCTGAGGAAGCAAGAGATGGGCAGCGGAAACAGGAGGGGAGAGATGGCATGAAGGAGAGGGCAGGAGCAGGGGCTCTGCCTTCCTCTGCTTGAAACCCAGGCGTGGTGCCATGTGGGCCCCTTTCTATAGGGAGCATATAGTTACATATAGGTACAAAGTCTGCCCTACAGCACAGGCGGCATGACCCTCTGCCTGCCCTAGTTCTGCAGCGCAGGAACACCCTGCACAGACCTGCAGTGAGGACGGATAGAAAAATATAAAGAAAGCACATAAGGACAAAAAAATCCCTCACAATTTCAGCTGAATCCCTGTGAAAAGGTGAAAAGGCCATCAAACCCCTTTCCTCCATCTTTTCTCTCCCTCCAGTTGTGTCCTGTCTCTCCCCACGAGTATGTGCAGACAGCAAGCAGAGGCTTCATCACTCCTGTCTGCATTAGTCCTCCTGCAGCTCTAAGGGTTCTGTCTTAGAGAGAGCAAATAGTAAAAAATGACTATAAATTTGGCCTTACTGAACAATTAGGGTTACAGGAAAGCATAATGGAAATATGAGCACAAGCAATAATATGAAAAGCCTTTACTTGCAAACGNAAAAAAAAAACCAACAACCAAACAAAAATCACCCCCCCCCAGAAAAAACCCACCCCCAAAAAACAACCCACATTCTACTGAATTGCATTTCTTCCTGTCTCAAAGCCAAGAACTTCGTAAGATTCAATAGAACAATACAAAGATGCAAAACAATGGGTATTAGGAAGAACTGCTTCTTTTAAATCAGGTTATTTTGCAGGTTATTTCTTGAGACAAGGCTTGAACGTTTCTCTCCCCAGCCTCTGCAGTATGTGGGGCTCAGAGGATTAAACATTCCAGTTGCTGAATGCTTTTCTGAACATACTTTTAAGTCAGTCAGTTATATCCTGAATGTGGTTCAATAAATGCTTTTCTAAGAACAACATGACGGCAAAACTATACTGTATGTATTGCCCCACAAACATTAAACCTCGCACATTCCTCATTTTATAGGTAAACCAACACTGAGGGGATTATTCACGCTGTCAAGCTGTAGGGCTGCTGGTTAACCAGCTTCTTCAGGCACTTTGGTCTGCTGCTTTTGTTTACAACAAGCACTGCTGCCAGCCTGCAAGACAGAAACAAGCCAGCGACCACTGCTCAAACTGCCTTGCAAAGTCCCGGCTGATGCGTGCAGCAGGGTCCCTGGCTCCTGTCCCGCAGAAGAGCCCCTCTCTGCTCCATCCCATGAGGAGCTTTTCTTCCCATCAGCAATGGGAAGATGACCACAAGGTCATCGGCATTCAAGAGGTCAAACCACATCCTGGGGTGCATCGAACACAGTATAACCAGCTGGTCAAAAGAGGTGATTATCCCACTGTATTCACCGTTGGTGTGGCCTCACCTTGAATACTGTCTGCCATCTGGGTCCCACAATTTAAGAAGGATGTGAGGGTCTTTGAATGTGTCCGCAGGAGGGCAACAAAGCTGGTGAAAGGGCTGGGAGGAATGACCTATGAGGAACAGATAAGGACTTTGGGCTTGTCTAGTTTGGAGAAAAGGAGGCTGAGGAGTGACCTCATTGCTTTCTGCAGCTTCCTGAGGAGGGGAAGCAGAGGGAGGTGCTGAGCTCTTCTCCGTGATATCCAGTGTGGGAATGGTTCAAAGCTGCGCCAGGGGAGGTTTAGACTGGACATTAGGAAGCATTTCTTTACTGAGAGGGTGGTCAAACACTGGAACAGGCTTCCTAGAGAGGTGGCCGATGCCACAAGCCTGTCAATGTTTAAGAGACATTTGGACAACGCCAGTAACAACATGCTTTAACTTGGTCAGCCCTGCAATGGTCAGGCAGTTGAACTAGATGATCGTTGTAGGTCCCTTCCGACTGAAATAGTCTATTCTATTCTATCAGTTGACTGCTTTTAAAGGAATTGGTGTTAAAAATAGGTCTGAAAATTCGGAATTCCCTTTCTGCACCCGAATGTAGTTATTGCACAGTAGCTCTTCTGAGAAGAGAGAGCAGCTTAGAAGCTAGCTCTTGCAGAGATACCTAATGCCAAATGGTAACAATGACAAGGGACACAAAGCTATCAGAAGTCTTCCTCTTCCTCTGCCTTTCATCTGAACTTGAAAGGAATAAAAGAATGGACTTCCTTCTGCATAAACTTCTTGCTGTTAGCAATCAAAACTACAAAAATCAGCACCGCAAAAAAAAAAAAAAAAAGAGCCCAACTTAAAAAAATACTGTATAAAAGGTAAGCAAATTACAAGTGTATGGAAAGGAAACAAAACCGTGCAGACTATTTTCTGTGATTCAGACATGTGGGATGCTGCACAAGTGTTTCACACAGGAGAAAGCAAATGCTTTACACTACTGCTTAACAGTAGTCTAAAAACCATCAGCAGCACTGCAATAGGCTTTAGTGTAACCAAACTGGTGTTTCAGCACCTGTGCCTGTTATGAGAAAATTGTGCTGGCAAGGAAAGGCAAGGTGCAAAAAGAAGAAGAAATTCTTCTGCTAAATGCACAAGAGACCCTTGGCCAAAGAAACCAAATGTTTAGAAGTACAGATCCTTTCTGCAAGTTGTATCGTTTTAAAAGAAATAATAATGGAAAAAGAAATGATGAATTACAAGCACCCAGTAAATTTCCATAATTTAGGTGACTAAATGATAAGTGCTTCTGCACAGACACCATAGCATCAACACGCAACAGTGCAAGATCCGCTTGAAAGCCACCACTTCCTGAGTTCAGCTGCAGAAAAGGAGGGAGGGAAAGATATTCTTCTCTTAATCCTTGCCAACATCTGCACAGGGTCTAACTGCAGAGACACTACGCTTTCATCACATATATACAGCCTCCCTCTAACTAAAATGTTACTGAAATTAAATAGAAAGACTGAAAGATTCAAAGAAATTAAGGGATCACATATATATGGAAAATGACAAGAAATACACGTTGTCATATTCTTGATTACTTCTCTTGCATGTTACTACATAGTTTCAACCATTTCAGCACTTACCAACCAAGAATTGTTAATTCTGAATATAAAAGGGCAGACATACAAAATATTTACGAAGTGTGTAGGACTTGCAGAAGGGGTGTGAACATCCAGACATGATTGATGTAATGCTGTCTCTCCTGGGGTGCAGACAGGGAGCTGCGCCCCTGGAAGGAACAGGCTAAAAATAGCGTGTTGGCAGTGGGAGGGAGGCTTATGGATTTGGGAAACCACACTCCACTGCATGTGTCCTGTATCACCTTCCGAAAGTCCTTTTGCTTATCTCTGCTTTGATTCCCCACATGTAAAATGGAAAAGATAACAGATCCTACCTACGCCACCAAGATGACACCAGACCAGTTACATTTAGGAGAGGACGGAAACCCTCAAACTAGTCAGTGTCAAGCAGACAAGCCTGCATTGCGATGTCCTGTGTAGACATCCAAATCACCCTAAAAGTGGTGTGGTTAGCACAGCACAGCGCAGCAGACACCACACCTCATCAGCACAACGCTCGGCAGAGATAATATTTAATAAACAGGTTATAAGGTTAGTGAAGCACTAAACTTACCTGTCCAACTATGCATACAACAAGAAGAGATGGATTTTCATTAACAGCCAAATCCTCTGTGCACTCTACCTATTGTGATAGCAAAGTTAAATCTTACTAGTACCTCATGATATAATAAACACATGCACTGCTACTGGCCTGCTAATGTTATAGTAGACCATGCGTTGACGATTGGCGCAATAATGGTACATACAGTTTACATAATGAAGTAATAGAGCAAAACACAGTGAACGCAAAATGAATTTTAATAAAAAGAATTATTAAAAAGTTTCCTTCCCCCTTCCCTCCCCCAGTAAGTCTTTTGGAAATATATAATTTTGTAAATATATTTCCTTTGAGGAACACTTTATCAATATAAATTCAGGGGAAAGTAGCATTGTGAAACTCTGACTGCTGTCGCTGTATTTCTAACTAATTCGTCTCTTCGTGGTAATTATCTAAACTTGGAGGTTCGCCATCTTTCAATTTCTGCTACCTTAGGAAGACCAGAAACCACGATTCAGCTGGCAACCTACCTGCTTTTTCTGTTAAGCAATTCTAAGAAACAAACTACCTCTACTAAACAATGGAAAATTTAAGTTGTAGTATCATACAATTTGTTTGGGGGTTTTTTTTTTAAGAAATGTTCCTGAAGCAGCAGTTGTTAGGTAATACAGTTCATTGATATCCAGCTGGTTCCCTAAAATACTACAGATACATGGATAAAACATTTTGGTATTTTCAGCATAAAGATGCACGTGCATATCACGTTCAATGCATGGCATAGATCTGTAAGGCCTCATGAGAAAAACACTGTGGGATATGGGAAGAGGAAAGTCTGGAACTTAATAAGGGAGCATTTATGATCAAGCTTTCCATATTTTCTAAACTGCTTATTTCTGGAAGCGCTGTCAGCAAGAGGAACGCAGTTTCTTATGCTTTTCCCGTAAACATCCACTACTGGCTTTAGTCAAAGACAGGATGCCATATTAGACGCACTTTTTCACTTGCCCAAAATGACTCTTACATTCTTCATCTGTTCATTATTTTCTCGTAATGACATTCAACGAAATTCCCTCCCTGCCATGAGGGCTACTGTAAATATGTCTAACAATTTCTCACAGACACACGCTGTGCCATAACACAGGCCCCAGAAACAAGGCAAGGAAAACTGACCTTTCCCATTAAGAAGAAATGGAGCTGTGAGCCGTGTGGGATCTTGATCAAGACTCTCCTGGTCACCACGGGTGAACCCTAGAAGGACGCAGTTCCTCGGTCATACGAGCAGCCCAGTTGGCTCAAAATGTGTACGAGTGCCTTTTCGAAAGGAGGTCCAGTTATGCAGTTATTTTGCTAGAGCTGCATGTGCACTTCAGCACTGTGAAAAATAAAATGAGAGCTCCCTGATCGTCTTCAGTAACTGATTTTTTTCTCACCTTGCAAAATTACAGCTGAAGTGCCTGTCTCATAATGCTGGTGGAGGGAGGGAGTCTTATGGTTTCGAGGTTTTTGTGATCTGTTGGGAAATAGTTGATTTACAATGTTGTCTCAAGTCTTTCAAAGGTAATTATGAGTTGAATACCATTGTAGCTAATGGTTTGAGTGGGAAAGAAAAAATAGAAAAATACCTTAGAAGTGTCAAAATGACTCAGACATTAGACTGGAAAGAGGCATATGCTGTCATGTGGTATGTAGGGCCCTGAATTGGGGTGTGCAAGCCCCGCTTGAACGGCTGCTCTGTGGGGTTGGAGAATAACTAAAAGTGCAAAAGCTGCAACACAAGAGACATCTCCACCAAGTTGTTGCCATTGGTGCTGCAGCTTGAGAGTTAACAGAATAAGGATGTAAGGGAATAAATGCCTGAATTGCTTGGGCCTTAGATCAGAATGTAGTAGAAGACTTGGGAAAAAGTTTATTTTCCTTTGGGTTTATTCACATTTCACCAGTTTCAAATTTCACCAATCCCCAGAGCACTGACACAGAAAATACCCACCCGGCTGACCTGGCCTCAGGAGCCCCATGGCAGCACCCCCAGTTGATCTCTCTGTGGAAACTGAAACATGTGTCTCAACAAATACTAGATCACTTCAAAATTAAACATGTCAGGGCTTAAAGAGAGAAATCAGCTCACCTGCTCTCCCAAGCAGCAAATTTAGCTTCTCCAGCTTTGAAAGGACCCTTTTCCACTGGGACACTCTTGGCCGTGGTGCACAGCAAAGGTTTGTTGGTGCCTCCCTCAAGCTGTAGGGTCCTTCCAGAGGACAGTAAACACCCGTGAGAAGGCCATCATCTGGGGTCAGACCTCTGCACTGGCACGGCAGCTTCCTGGCCTTGGCCTCTCAGTCTTACCAGCAACCCACAGGCAGTGCTTATGGTCACTTCCTCTACAGAAAAGCTCCATTTCAGCTGCTTCTGTGCTTTGGCCCTCTCCACCCATCACCATCTGAGCTTTTTGGCTCTCCATTTTCTCATCACTCCTGGGCTGTCCACAGCATAGACAGTGGAGCAAACACAGAGGCTGGTGAAGACAAGGAGTCTAGTGCTCAGCTGGTGGAGGCAAGTTGTGGGATAAGCTAAGATACGGGTGTCTTTTTCTCCTGGTGATCAACCACAGATAGCAACAGAGACATCACAGGGCTGAAGCTATGTTTCTCATTTCCCCTGCAGCCACGAGATGGAGCAACTCAATAACAAACGGCTCCGCAGAGCCACTGGATTTAGGTGATTGGACATTTCATGCCAGTTCTGGCTCACCCAGAGGCTGCAGGCAGCCCTGGTGGGATGCTGCAATAGCCCAAGGTGAGTACATGGCCCATGGCGGACAGGAGCAAGCTCCAATAGCCTTCTGGCCCGTGTCCCAGGTGGGATGCAGGGAGAGGTTGGTGTTCCTGGGTGCCACCCAGCGGGGCCTCGTAGCAGGACCAAGGAGCTCAAACATGCTCTCAGTCCCCCATGGCAACCCCAACCAAGCACACTTTAGCAATAAAAGCTTCTCTGGGACCATCACAAAGCTCCACACATTGCTCTTTTGTGGCCCTGTTGCCCAACCTCCTGCTGTTTCCTTTTGGACAGCTTCTGAAGCTTCCCCAGCCCAGAGCTAGAGCAGCCCTTCAAACAAGAGAAAATCCAGGGGCCTGGGGAGGCAGCAGGGAGGTGAATGAAATTGAAAAGTGGAGAAGACTTGAAGGACATCTGGGGGAAATCAAGGAAGAAAGCAAAGGGATCACAGCAGGGGACGCTCTCTTCTCAAGTAGAGAAAATATTTTTCTTACTGGTTAGACTGATTTAGATCAAGAAAATAACACCATGTGTCTGCTGCACAACCCTGTGTAGTGCAATGGTTACTGATTTAGCTCCTAAACTGGAAGGATGTCAGCAGCACCAGCCTCATACTGAAAAGCCAGGACCATGGCACTGCTGTCTGTGGTGTCAGGGCACAGTAATGGCCCAGCACTACCTTGGGATGGCTGGCACAGCCCAGTGCTGCGAAGAGGAAGGTCGTCCCCAACGGCAGGCACAGAAAATGAGCAGAGCTTCTCTGGTTATCACCCAGAGATGTGTGCATGGCCTGAATGGGAGGTCTGTGTGGCAGCGGCAATATGGCAAAGCCCTCAATACTAGCAAAAAAATGCATGTGAAACAGCTCCTTTGCCAGCAAAGAGGAACAAGATGACACATTCAGCACCTGAAATCACACAAAACAGCAGGTGCTTCTCACAGTGGTGGCATCAGTGACACGCACAGAGGCACCAAGGACAGGGCAGAGTTTGTAGGTTGAAGCCCTCTTCTACCCGGTCTGCAAGAAAAGGGACAGCACCCTTGGTCCTGAGGACTTCGTGAAGAGTCAAGTCCCATTAGCACGGAGTAGGGCCTGCAACAAGAAAAGAAAGGTACTTCGGCTGCCCACAGCTTTCTTACCTATGCATCACAAGTTAAGCTATTAATCAATGGTCTGAGAGACCTTCATGGGCTATCCCGGCTTTTCCATTACGCTGCTCACTCAGTTTCATTTTCCTCTCACCATCAGCCCTCAGCAGCATCCTTTTTCACCATTTTGATTTTGAAGGAAGAGGAGTCTTCACACCGCGTCCCAAATGCAATTGTACCCTCTGCATGCCTTCCTGGTCATTTCTCCTCAGATCCCTCCCTAAAAACTCACGAGGATGTTTGCTGGAAAAAAAAGCAGACCAACCGTTGGTGTTGGCTGAACTCTGACGTGCCAACCCTGGCATCGCTGCTTCCCCTTCCTCCCCTTTCCAAACCATCTTTCTCCAGGCACGTAGCCACATAGGGCTTTGCAGCAAGCACACCCAGGGAGGCACACCTCTGGGCAGCCTCTGGCGAGGTGGGCAGTGCTTAGGTGGCACGAGAATATGAGCATCAAAGAGAAAATGAGAGAGTAGAGAAAGCTCCGAGTGTGTGAGGGGAAAACCTTGAATGGGGAAGAGAGAGCATCCACTCCGAGCATTGGTGCCAGTGTCAGAACTAGCATGTGCAAACCCTGGACCAGGACAGAAGCGCAGAGAGCACTCTGGCAACTGGGTTTAGGTCCCATGCTCATGGCAGCCTTGGTTCCCACCACCCAGGCTGGCTCAGGCCCCAAATGCCTCTCTGTGGTAATGGTGGCTGCTTGTGTTGTGTGGGGGGTTTTGTTAATATCCGAAGTACAGTCATGGTCACAGGACCACCACACAGAAGTGAAACCTAGCTGAGGAATGCTATGAGATATTGTTCACTCAGACCTTCTGTCGTGTTTTTTTCCCCTTGGTGGTGTTTCTTTTTTTTTTTCTTAAGTAGAGTCATTTCAACTAAAATACCGTGGGGAAACCCCAAGTACTGTTTCTTCTCTCATGTCCTATCCCCATCTCTTTCACAAATGCACAAGTTTGAATTCAGCCAATATAATTCTCAGTTTTTATATTTAAGGGGTATGCAGAGGACCAAGTAAAACTACTCCTCTGGACTTTCTTTTCCCCCTTTGTTAAGATTGCAAACATGTATACAATGGGAAAAAAAGTCTTTTTTTCCCCTTCCCCCCTGACACTCTCCATCGGTACATTCCCTGCTCCCTAGGAGTATAAACAGACTTAAGAGTAACCCTTGTCTTTTTTTAAAATACCAACTTGAAGTGAACATTTCAGATCACCACTGAAAATCAGTGACCTCTTTTTCCTTTTTGGTATCATGAAAAGTAAGGGAAAGAATGATAGGTATAGCTCAAGATTTAGCTTAAAGCACATTTTGACAGCTAACACTACCTACAGATGTTACATACGGTGAATAAAATCATGTCTTGTAGTGGAAAAAAAAAAATCTGTAGGGCCAGAATTTCCTTCCCTGTTACTGGAGACTGTTTTGAATGGGTGACTCAGAGACACCAGCCCCACAAAGCCACCTATTTACATCTTTAAATGAGCTCTGTGTGACATACTATGTACATAGTGTGTGTATGCAGACACAGCGTGGGGAGGCTGATGTTGTAATGGCAATATATGATGAAACAAAAAGCAGCAGCATTTTGTGCTTTGTGACATCCTGACCAGCAGTTACTTTGCATGCAGCTCACTCCACTGCGTTAAAAGAAAACACGAGTCTCAAGAATTCTACAAGCTGAGAAGGAGAAAAAGTCAACAACCAGAGCTACAGACAGCCCAAAGGTAAGACTACAAGACAGAATATTTCATTGCAGCGAAACCTTGCCTTAAAAGCTTTCTTCTTTCTACAAGATCCAAAAACATAAGTATATTTTACATAACTTGTTTTGTTTATAGCTTAAGGTGGTTTTTTTAAGAATGAACATTTAAGAATGAATACCCTTTGCATTTATGCTTTAAATATTTTTTCTATTTATAAATCTACACAACAGATTCTAGTCTAAAATGCCTTTTTATCATAACTAGATTTTTCTCAGGTAAAGGTCTCCGTAAGAAGTTGATTACCCAGAATTTCCAAGACACACTATCAAACAAACAAACAAACAAACAAAAGACTAATTAAATCTCCTACAGAGGCAATGAAATAAAGAACTTTGTCAATATTTATTACTCTCCAGTAATTCCTTAATTAACTTTTCATCCCTTTGGCTCTCAGTAATGGGTTCCCTCACAGCATTAGACTCAGTGCTTCACTCAATGAAGGGCACTCAGCAGGAGCACTGCATATTGGGTTGCTGAGCCTAGACCACCCTCTTGTACCACGCAGTATCTCTGCCCGGATTGTCAGTGTGACCGCTCATCTGCCATGGGCCACCTGAATCCAGAGGTTCAGGGACCCAACCCAGCTCCCAACAAACTCTCCAACCGCATGGCTGCGGGACAGTTTAAACCACAGGCAGCGAACAACCAGAGGTACTTCTCCCCTTCAGCCACTCAGATCCCCAAGCGCTTGACAAACTCACGCTTTTCTGTCCTTTTTTATTTGGGCAAGGGAATTTCATTATTTCCCCTCAAAATTCCCTCGGTCCCTCGCAGACAGCAGCAAAGCAGGTGCTGCTGACAGGGTTGTTGCCCCCCGAGCCATGTCCCCCATTGCCTTACAGGCAGCGATGCTCTGCAAGGAAGGAGGCTGTGAAGTGCTTTACACAGCCAGCAGCACTGCCTACTGCGGAGAGCCAAATAAAACCTGTACCTGCTACAGCAGGACAAAAGCTGCGCATGGATCCCTGCACCTGACCCTGCCAGAGGTATGCTCTCCTGCACCCACAGCCCTGCCAGCACCTCATTCGCCTCATCAGGCTGGGTTTCTGGAGCTGGTTTATCTCACTTCTGTCATGTGAACTAGTTACTTAGGGGATCATTTACCTGGCACCAGCAGGTAAGAATCCTTAAGGAGCAAACAGCCAACCTGCTCTTGCTTCCTAACAATAATTGCTAGTTTTTAAGTAAGAAAGAAATTTCCTTTTTGCTGATCCTAATCTCTCTCAAACCACAGCATGAGAGAGCTTACCTCTGAAACACTGGGGGAGTGACTCGAGCTGCAGAATGGGAACTTCTACTGCACAGTTGAAACTGATTGACAAATTTGAAACGAAACAGCGTCAAGATCAGTAACTCATGTAGGAGAGGCGCTAGGTCAAAGTAGTAACAATTGTAGAACGGTAGAGGAAAGTAATTTCTGGGCGCTGACACAAAGATATTTGAAAGGCTTTATTTATAGGTTGCATTTGCTGTGACAGAACCGGCTGGAAGAAAGGACCAGGTATTCCTGTGCATTTGCATTTGTAAGCGGTTCCAGCTGAGACCAGCACTGCAGAAAACAATGAGAGCCTTCCTGGTCCTTATCAGGACAGTCTGAGGGCAGGATCAAACCGGCACCCTTCCTCTAAAGAAGAGGATTACTTCATGACCCCTGCTCAGATGGTGCCTAACTCGACATTTTTAGTCCCCTCTTTGCGGAGGAGAAATGAGCTGCATGTTTTCTGCAACTCCTGTCTTTGCAAATACAAATTTATCCGCTGTGGTAAGTCTGGCTGGTTTAGGCAAAAGGTTAGGTTCTTAAATCTCGTTGTTCTTCTACAGACTTAACCTCTGCTAGAAATAGCCTGTTTGAAACTTCCTGCCTGCCTCCTTTTAGCAAGCTTGTCAGAAGGGCCAGAGGTAATCACAGCCCCTCTTTGTCCAGCGGTGGTGGGAGAGGGTGCAGAATGGCGACAACTGTTTGGGATCATCACATTAGTAAATATGGGGGACCCTCATGCTCCTGGCTCCCCAAAGTCTCTTAGGATAGCTTGATTCAGGAAATCTGATCCAACTAATTGCCTCCATCCCCATAATCCAAGTAACCCTAAAATCAGAGGCTGCTACTCTGGCTCTGCAAAAAGATTGCATCACTCCAAGGGGATGGTGCGGTCACATCTATTCTCTGCCTATCCTAAATTATAGGGCAGCACAGTTTGGGGTAACAGGTAACAGTGCAAGTGAGGCTTGGACCCTAGAAAGCCTTGCTCCTCCTTGAGGCACAACCTTGCCCTCAGATCCCTTGGCACAAAACAGCTCCATATTACTGGGAGCTACAATTCAGCACTCAGCAGCCCAAGAGGAAAAAGCATCTCCAGGTCTGCGGGTACACAAAGGCCTCATTGGTCTTTGTACTAGGCCTTAAACATGATCTGCATCCTTCCTTGTGGTGAAGGTGATTTTCTTGTCTTCCAGGATACCTGGAGAGATGAATAACACCTATGCCAAGAGCAATATCAGCGCTACCGTAGAACTGTTCCAGCTCATCGTGTACATCCCCACGTTTACCCTGGGATTGCTGTTCAGTGTGATGGCACTGTCATTCCTATTTTTTAAGGTTAAAAAGCTGTCAGAATCTACAGTCTACATGATAGCCCTTATTTTCTTGGATACTTTGCTACTGTTTACTCTTCCTTTTAAAATAATTTCCTACCACCTTCAGAACAAGTGGAACTTGGGGTCTGTGTTTTGCTCCACCTTGGAGAGTCTTTACTTTGTAAACATGTATGGGAGCATCCTCATCTCCCTCTGCATCTGTGTTGACCGGTACATCGCTATCCAGCACCCTTTCACAGCTCACACCGTACGATCCACAAAGAAAGCTGCTATGGTCTGTGCTGTCATCTGCCTGGGCACCTCAGTCGGAACAGTCTCTACTTTCCAACTGCATGGAGAGGGCCACAACATCTCGTCCTGCTTCCATAACTTCTCCAAGAGCACATGGAAAAATGCAGGCCTGCTCAGCGCCTTGGAGACTATCTTCTTTGGCAGCATGGCAGCCATGACTTTCTGCACCGTTCAGATCATCAGGTGTTTGAGAAAGCACAGAAAAGCAAACAACCCCCAAGCACAAATCACCAGAGCAGAGAAGATAGTAGTAGCAAACCTTGTGGCATTTTTGGTCTGTTTCACGCCTTACCACGTGGCATACTTTGTGTATTTTCTGATGAAGAATAACATCATTCACACCAATTTTCAGCAAGTGCTACGAGACATCATTCAGGTCACCCTTTGCTGGGCAAACCTGAACTGCTGTCTTGATGGGGTGTGTTATTATTTCGTTTTAAAGGAGTCCTTGGAAGACCCCATTACAAAACAGTGAAAAAACAGCCATGCAAAAGCCTTGGTCCACATGCTGCATGTTAGTTACTTGGGATGATGTGTGGAGATGCTCTCATGGAAAGTGCAGGGTCCTGAACTACTTATCTAAGAAATTTACTTCAAATATTCAGATCTGAAAATATTTCATAAAAAACAAAACTAAGTCCATTCCCAAGAGACTGCTTCTAACTTTTTTTATTGCCTTCCGTAATGTTTTGTGTTAGCATTTATGGGTAAAAAGAAATGGAATTATTTCCTGTAAATGGTGATGCATATGTCTTTGGATGCAATTCCTCTTTATTGTGGAAAAAAAAAAAATTGTTCACTTATATGTGGTAACATCTTTCAGCCTCCCTGTCTATATTGCACCTGCAAACCTCCACAGGCCTTCAGTCACCACAGACTTGGGCTGCTCAGAAACAGGGACTTAGAGTTTACGGTGAAAAGCTTCAGACTAAATTCTGTTGCTTCCCCTGCCCTGATCATGTATGCTGGTGCTCACATACACGCACACCTGTCAGGTTTAGATTTGCACACGCTCTTTAAAAAAATATAGTGATCGTAACTCTAAATCCAAAGGCAGCTTTAAGTTAACATGGGTATAGCAAGATTTCCATGCCATCCCTCCATGGGCTGACTTGCTGTGCAAGGTGCAACACTTCTTGTGCCTACCACATCACACTTCTCGCTAAGATTGCCACTAGCTAAAGTCCCTGGATAGCTCAGATTAATTGATTATCCCAGTTCCAGGCTTCCTTACCAGCTCCTCTCCCGCTTGCAGGCTTTTCACATATCTGTTCCTTCTTGCTTGATTACAAGCTAGTTTCATGAACAGAGCCAAACCAAACAAGAGCATGAAATAAAAAGCCCAAGTCCAATGTAGTGGCAAACACATGAATGTGAAGGAACAACCCCCACCGTACTGGGGCATAAGAGCAGCCCTGATCCCTAAAGCAGCAGCCAGCAACATAGGATCCCAGGGGGAAAGCAACCTTTCGGACCCCAGAGCAAGCTGAGCGCTACCACTTCCCAAACAAACAAGGCAATAAAAAAATAATCCACCAGCAGGAGCCCAACATGCCACTCAGTTACTTATCAGTGCTCACAGACATCTAGATAAACTGAATGACAACATGCTCCCCGCCTGGAGAGAGGCAGCTCACAGCTCTGGGGGACCTCATTGTTGCCCCTTCAGCTACCCTGGCGGCCAGCTGCCACTTTCCTGAGCGATGAGGATGATGGCAACCAAAGCAATTCGTTTTCATATTCATGTTGAGCTGGATCCTTGCAGTGTATCTTCTAGGCAGAGATACTAATCCCAGCCTTTGCAGTGTGTTTTCTCTGTACACTTTTGAGAAGGATAACACACGGACCGTGTGACTTCGCATGCGGAGACTCTGGACTGTAAAAGTGAAATTTTTTGAAGTCACTATATCTTTGTATGAGATTGTACCACAGAATTCCAGTTGCTGAGGAGGGAAACACTGACCTGACATAGACGTATGTGTGTGCTGCTGTTTACAGAGTCCTTTTGGGGTTCAGCTGATGAACCGTGCTTCTGAGGATACAAGGGCTGTGCATTTACACTAGCCATATCCTGGTTTTGTCCAAGTGCATGAAAATAAAACCCATCAGGATATTCCAGCAAGAATTCCCTCTCCATATCAATTGCCATTTTGATTGACTCCTTCAGTAAATTCAGAATACCTGACTAGCTTCCCTGCCAGCAGGCACTCAATCCTCATCACCTCCTTGTTCATAACTTATAACTAACTGCACTTCAATAGACACAAAGGTTTCACCACTGAGATTTCAGATTCCTTTTGGAAGCAGAGTTAACAAATAACAGAAGAAAACAGTGCTGATGCAGAAGATGTATTTTACATTTCAAAGCAGTGGGCCATGCCAAGAATGCCTCCACTTTAACTGATAATGCCTGAACACGGGGAACAGGGATTTTGTCAGTACCTCAGGAGGCAGAAAATGCCAAAGGATATGCGGAAGCTGATGTCAGTTGCATTTCTATAGCTCAAGGCAGCTCCATAAGTTTTACTGACATGACTTTGGGCTTATACTGCTATAACTAAGAATAGAAGCTCACCTGTAGTTTTATGCTTCCGGTTGCTCAGCGCTTTTTTTCCCATTTTAAGGTATGCCTGTTCTTATTTGTTTGTTATCCTGCTGTCCTTGGTCCCAAAGACCATAAAGTCACTTGCATTATAATTTCATTTAGAGTGCTGGTAGACAGTAGAGAGAGGAATACCATATTTAGGAATTTTTGGCTTGACTACCTCCCTCTGCAATAACACGCTGCTTAAAACAGGCAGGGATGTTGGACAGAATTAAACATCATTAAAACTGTATGAAGGAGAAGTTAAAAGCACCTGAGACACGTCTTCTTCTCCCAAGCCTTTCCCCTAGGTTTCTCCAGCATTTCTGGCCATTGATTTTTTTTCTAGAAACAGACAGGCTGAGGTATGGAAAAGCTACTACCTCCCCACAGACAGGGTAAAGCCAGCCACCGTCTGAGCTCCCTGCCTCTACACACGGCTCACAGTGCCTCTGCCAGCTCTAAGAGAGCGCTATTTTTCAGGGCAGGGTAACAACTTCCATTCTAGATTTCTGGGGGAAATGGTAACTTTGCAAAGGCAACATTTTCTACTCAAATGACCTCTGCTGGATCTTATAGCTTCTAGGCCTCTGAACATTCACTTTCCAGGTCAAATACGGTGTGGTCTGATCCATTCTCTTTGCTTGGGTGGGTAGCTGTAACAGTTTTTTCATTTGTAGGGCTTTATATCCAAATCATGACAGTGGGTATCTAGTGAGACTACATTGATTTCTGTTCACACCAAGAGAATATTAACAACATAGAGTGCTAAGAAATAAAAGGGAAAAAATCTGAAAATCTGCAATCTAAAGCCATCACAGGCTTTCCAGAATACAGGTAATCATTCACCTGAGGAACAAAAGAAAGCAAAACCCAGGATTTGTTTCGAAATTATTCACCCCTAGGAACTGAGGACTCATTCCCAACACATTCAGTTCTTAGCTAAAAATTGTTAGTTTATTCTGAAAGAAGGAGAATGGGGGAAAGAGAGCTGTTATGGAGCACTTTTTCCACTTGCACTTGTTTTTGCATTTGGATAGTGAAAGGGAAAGGGTTTAAACCAGCACCAAAACCATAGTGGGTCATGGGAGGTGGTAAAGCTGCTCTACTGGGGAACTTCATCCTTTGGGCCAACCAATCCAATTCATTTGAGACGCCTTTCACGAAATGCATCCTGAGGCTGCCAGGTTTCTTGCTGAGAGATCTGTCTTGCAGACATTCATGCATGTATCATATTCACATAAGTAACTTTCCTACGCACTTGTTGGCAGGTTTCACAAAAAGACTAGGCACGTGTTCAGCAGCTTTGATATTTCACACTTAAACTACCCAAATGTCCTATTTGCTACAGACTCACTCACCTGGGAAAGCAGTGAAGCTCAAACTTATGTATATAATAACTCTGCACATCTGTCCTTTGCTTTCCAAATTTCTTTTCTTCTACTACAGCCATTATCTTGTGTTTCAGGCTCAGGAAGGATCTGTTTGGTTTGGGAAGGAAAAAGGTTTAAAAGAAAACATCACTGATGATATTTGCATGTAACCACAGAAATGCCAATCAAAGATCTCATCTCCCAAAAATATGTGCATGCAGTATCCCCTACAGATTTCACTATTGCCTTTTACATTTTATGAAGGGTGTCCACATACAATGAATGGAACAAAATATTTACCATGAGCAATGCCACATCTTTGGTTAGTGATAATGAGAAAAACCTCAGAAAAGCAAGTCTCAAGAGAAATCCATAGGCTTTTATAGAAATTTTCATATGCATACACTCCTCTACAAGTGGTTTTAACATTTCTATTGCCACTAGAGAGGGTCAAAATTGTCCTTCGTTTTCTCTGCAGAAAGACAGCACCATGAGCTAAAGAAGAATTTGTAGCACTCTAGATGCTAGGGAGAAGCCCTCTGAGAAAATTCTCACAGACAAGAAGTGTGAAATAGTTAATTTAGCTGTAAAAGTGGAGTACTACAGATAGGGACATGCAGAAATTGCACCCCAGCTCACTTCACAATCATTTCCCCACATAGCAAAGCTGTTTGTGTGCTCTTTTCATCTGCTGCATTTACTGGTGGTATGAGATGGACGTCTCATAAAGAAGCAAAAATGTCGTAAGTGACACAATATAGTGACAGAGCATTCCCATTGCTGACTGTGGTGTGACAGAGACACAGAGTCCTCAATGTGTCCAGTTTAGGTGTGAGGATACTCTGACTCTCAAATTTGACTTGTGCAGCTTGCTCCTAGATTTGCAAATGGCCAGTGCAAAGCTACAATTCAATCAAATGCTCCAGCTTGCCTTACTCAGCCCTGTCTTCATCCTTTCTTCCCTTTCACGTGCCTCTGTCTTCACCTTTATGGAGGCACTGAATTCTCTAGAAAAGCTGAGACTTTTCCCTCCATTGCGTTTCTTGCTCACTGAGATACTTCTACCATAGCAACAAACTCTAATGCATCAATGTCTTTAGCTACTGTGACAGGCAAAGGACACCTACAACTCCTCCATTTATCCTTCATTTTATTTTATTCTTCTTATTCTGATTTTTATACACTGTCACTCCATAAGAATGACATTTACCACATTGTCTAATACGATAAAAAAGTTGCTGTGGGATACTGATGCAACCAAAAACCTATGAGGAACCAGAAATGTTTCCCAGAAAGAAAAGCTGAATCAGTGCCATTTGCAGACACCAAAGGATGTAAAACCTCACGTCTGCTGTATGCCACAGATTCCTATTAATCCTTCTCTCTATTCCTAGACAAAAAAAGGCATTAAACTGGGATTATACTTGAGAGCAAGTATCAGCAGTTTAGAGTTCTAACCACCACCAGACAATTGCTAATCCAAAGCATTCCAAACCCAGGAAATCCAGTTTAGATTACACTTCAGAGTACACCAACACAATCCTGACCATTCCCTGTTAAGTATTAACTTTGTGACTACAAGTAAAGCCACCTCCCAGAGACCAGCATCTAACTTCATCCCACTCAGCCAGCCATGGTATCTGAGACAATGAAGGCCACTATTTGAAATAGCTTTATTCTGTTTAAAGAGGAGCTTAGGAAAGCACGAGAAGTTGCAGAGAGCAGAGACCAGTCTGACTTCATTCATGCTAACAGGAACTGCAGTGGCTCAAAAATGTTGCAGCTGGAAGTGGGCAGAAATTAAAGGAATGGGACTTTTGACAGACCAAGGTCAGCGTGGCTGTAAAAACCCTGCAGACAGATTTGTTTCCCTCATGTAGAGTAAAACAATGTGATATAAATAATCAATATGTTTACATAGACCATTTTATACGAATAGTGAGAAGATAAAAGAAAGCCTGAGCTATAAAATGCTCTTCATCTCACTCTGAGCTCAGGCTCTTGCTGCTGCTCC
>RSEF01000009.1:5626990-5654256 GCA_003993805.1 Himantopus leucocephalus
GTGACTTGAAACAGATGGAAATGTTAAAACAAAACACAACTTACTGAAAACTAACTAGCTAAATATGTGTATATTTACATATTTACTGGCCTCTGACTTGGTAAGGTGAGAAACGTGGGGAGGACAGAGTCACCTGAAAATGCTTGGAAGAGGGATGTGTTACAAGGGAGAGAGTGGTGTAGAATATCTGANCGTGACTTGAAACAGATGGAAATGTTAAAACAAAACACAACTTAGTGAAAACTAACTAGCTAAATATGTGTATATTTACAAATTTACTGGCCTCTGACTTGGTAAGGTGAGAAACCTGGGGAGGACATAGTCACCTGAAAATGCTTGGAAGAGGGATGTGTTAGGAGGGAGAGAGTGGTGTAGATTATCTGTAGAATGGGATGAATTCTTCAAAATGAATATTTCCCTTTTCAAGACTTGGGTAAACCTTCAGAGCAAGGGCAGTGTAGTTTCTTGGGGAGAATGAATTTACCTTACATTTGTTGCAAGTTTAGAAGTTATAAAATTCATTCATTTACTAGGGATCAGCTTATTCACAGTAACTTGTTGAGTTTCTGAGCTGGAATATAAAATACTCCTTAAATAAAACCAAAGGAACAAAATTTCTTGAATAATTTCAGTGTTACTAANAATTCATTCATTTACTAGGGATCAGCTTATTCACAGTAACTTGTCGAGCTTCTGAGCTGGAATATAAAATACTCTTTAAATAAAACCAAAGGAAAAAATTTCTTGAATAATTTCAGTGTTACTAGACAAAAAAACATGAATTTGCATGTCAGTTTAAAAAAAGTATAAATCTGAGTTAATGCCAAATATGAGCGAAGCACCGTATATGACAAATCTCAATAACTAAATTTGAACAATTCGTTGTGTTCCTTTTGAGTTGTGCCTACTGCAGCAGGCAGGTTTGAGATGGTCTCATGGTGAGATGACTTTATCGTTCTGTTGCTTGGACAATCCTACTGGGAAGAGACTGAGAGGCTGGGGAAACAGCCGGCAGCCAGGCTGTAGTTGATGATAGAGTTTTGCTTAAAACCTACCTGTATATCTCATGAGTGAATTTCCATAGTTGAAAACTGTTTCAAAGCTGAAAATAACTAGTATTTTACAAAATCTGTTTCTGAATATAAGAAAATGTATTTCAGATTCATCTTAAATACTGCCTTTGTTTCCCTGTGGAAAGACATCACATGGACTAGTGTAATAAAGCTTCTGTAGAGAAATGCAACTGTGGAATAAACCTTGACCCTTTCAGGAAATAGAGAATTTTATTTTCATGCAAACAAAAACTGTAGAGACGTACTTTTCAGTTTGTGATATTGTGTCTGCATCTGAACGTGGAATCCTTCTGAATGAATGCTCTATTATCTGGAATACATGCAAGTAATAGCTTCCTTTTGAACAGGAGTGGTGTGTGACTAGGTAAGTACTGAGCAAGATAAGTACCGGAGAAAAAAAAAAGTAGAAGCAGTAGTCATCTTATTTCAGGCATATAGGTGAAACAGTATATATACTAAGGGACACTGAAAAACTAAAGGTGACTTTTGTATCAGTGATGGATTTGCTGAAATCATGTGCATCAGTAATTGAACGTGAGTGTGATGTCTGATAGCATTCTGAAGGCTTATCGAAGGTAAAACCACACAGGACTGATGTCCTTAAACCAAGACCGAAAAAATCCTTTGTGGGACAGAGGTACTCTCTTAACAGTTAGACGTCATAATTTTAATTTGAGTTTATATCATGAAGATCTTGCCATCATCTGGGATTGTTGTACTGCGCCTTGTACGTATGTGACTTCAGGTTTCAGAAGCAGAATAAGAATATATGTGTGAAGCTTGCTTCTGTAAATGCTTTCTGGAAAGTATTCTGCTTGCTACTCTGAGTAGGTTCAGTGAACTGGGAAAAACATGTATAAATCTGTCTCAAAGCTTGCAATCACAGCAAGTTCAGGTGCCTAAAATTAAACGCCTAAGTAAGCTTTCTGGATTTGAGAACTCCCAAAGCTCCCATTAAAGATATTAATGCAAAAGTAGAGCAAGTGCTAGTAACCCTTGGGAGGGGTGAAGTTATTTGAATTGCTGTTGTCAATAATTTTGATTTTGATCGTAAAGCTAAGGCTGATACTCTGCTGACCAGTAAATATTGTCTATTGATTCTGTCACCTGAATCAATGTCTCCTGAACTGTATTCTGCTTTCCCTTGATGCTTGCTTTCTTAGTATCGGAAGCAGGAGGCAGAAGCAACTTGTAATTACCATTTAGCCTTTTAAAACTTTAGTTTTGGCTGCATAAAACTTAACCAAATGCATAGCCTCTGTGAATAGCAGTGGTCGTTAATACAGGGTGATACAATGTGTGTTTGGTAGAGGAGGAATGTTGCATGGCTTGGGGTATGGCTAATTAGCACTTATTACACCATGTTGTTCCTACTGATTGGGATATTTTAGTAGCCTATTCACAACCTTTTATTCTTTTTCCCCTGAAGAAAACCAGGCACAAGTAAAATTGCTTTGTTAAAGTAAGAATGAGATGAGTTTTATCTCTGAAGAAATAGTGTTGTCATAAAAGTGTGTCTCCCAAAGGCAACGTTTTCCATTAAGAGCGAAAGATTTAGCGAATGTCCATTAGAATGGGATACCTTCTGGTAATAGCTAGGCAGTGAGTTCCAGGCACACTTACAGGTCGTTTACAGAGCAAATGCCTGAAGACTGGTTGGTTGTTTAGTTTTTTTATACCTGTGCAAACTCCGGTATGTCTCTTATGACATTTTTCTTAGAATCTTGCTTTTCTAATCTTGAACCTGGTTGAGCTCACCCCTCTGTCTACTCAGAATATAAAATGGTTTAGGTTTTGATCAGACTTTAAAATTTCCCAAAAGGCAGCTTATTTTCAGAAATATCAGAATCCAAAATGCTGCTTCTTCCTTGATTATGTTTTGTCAAAGATTCTTGAAAATGGAGAGGGAGATGCTGGCTAACAGGGATGTGTTATGAAAGTATCAGCTTCACTTTGTTTTTCCTTACCTTCCTCCTGTAGTGTGTTCAAGACGCTTGTTTCACTTTTTTAAATTTAAATTTGATGGAGAATCAATATCTAGATAACCTTTTTTCTTTTTTTCCCCTGTTAAGTGACTAGATTGTGTTTGAGAGTTGCAGCCCAGGTGATCCCCCTTCTTTATCCTCACATTACCTTGGATATAGCTGTATTATAGTCCCATCGATTGACCTTGGCAGAGAGAGATTATTTCATTTATTAAGTAATTTCCACTACTGAATGGCATAGATCATGATTGCCAGCTGTTTCTAGGGATGGCCTAAGAGGCTAAAATGGTGGATTTAAACTACCACATTTTAGATAATATCTCACAGCAGTGGCTGTAATAATAATCTGGGCTATTGCTTGCACAAGCACTGTAGCTGTGGTGTTAACTGTAATGACGGTTGCTTAGACTTTTCTTTAAAAAGACCAAATATTCAGTCACAACTTTTTTTTGTCATAAATTTGTCATCATATTTCCACGTGCTGTGAGTATGTTTGTATTTTTCTTACCACCTTTGACTTCCTCTGACCCCATATTTAGCCATTCACCCTGAGTCCCGAGTGTGGAAGAGCAGATGAGGGCAAATTAATTTAATTTTAAATTTTTTCTTATGAGAATTAAAAAAATATTATTTCAAAATGCGCTCTTTGATCCATTAAATTTTTTTTAAAGCAAACTAAATTTTTTTGCTTTGTTCAGGAAAAGAAAAGAGGTTAATTTTTATAAAACTAAACTTAATCCTAGAAAGTTTACAGGAGATTAAAATATTTCACATCAAGTTTTAAGCAAACTAGTTAAATTTTTGTTTGTCTATCTTAATTGGTTCTCTAGAATGTTAAGTCCATGAAAGGAATTGAATATATCACTGGACCAGACTGAAAATGGTAAAAGAAATTTATCAATTAAAAAAACCTGGAGCTGTTGGGATGGAGAATTCATTAAATTCTTTCACCTGGAAATACTGATATGAAAGTTGAATGGGAAATTGTGGCTCCACATCCCTGAGGGAGGGTAAGGGTCACCAATAAGGGCGGGTTGAACTGTCCCCTTAGATGATGGGCCTTGTATCTTTCCTGTGACCTCAGGAAGGTCAGATCCTTCCCAAGAACTCCAGCTTGACTCTTCAACTTCAGCATCACTCCCAAATTTGGGATTGCTTCTTGAATAATGACCACAGGATCATTCAGATTGGAAAGGACCATGAGGTTTCTGCTCCAGCCTCCTGCTCAAAGCAGATGCAGCACTGGATTCAGAGTGGGTTGTTTAGGGCTTTGTCCAGTTGGGTCTTGAAAACTTCCAAGGAAGGAGACTGCACAGACTTTCTGGGCCCTGGTTCCAAAGCTAGGTTATCCTCACAGTTAAAAAAAAAATATATATAGCTGGTTGGAACCTCCTCTGTCTCTAAGCGTTGTCTCTTGTTCTTCCGCCATACACCTCAGCGAGGAGCCCTGGTCCCGTTGAGTCTGAAGTTTGTTCTTTCGAACACTGGCATAAATGGAATTGTACTCTCTGTGTGTGTATGTATATACTATAGGCTTTTATAGCTTCTTACTCACTGTGAAACCCAAAACTGAGATGACCCAAACAAAACATGTCTGTATCTCAAAAACAAACAAAATATGAACAGTAAATTTGAAGTTGTACTGTAAGAGACTAGTGGGAAAAAAAAACCCCACAACATTGGTCAGAACAGTGTATTTTAAGAGAATGCAGCCAATTTTGTCATAACTTAGAGCTGTCCTGCAAATGGTGACTGTGTAGTTATTTCTTTGTTCTTTTTGACCTTCTGCCCTCAACTTCTTGGCAATTTATTAAACTCCTGATAAACCTTTCAACACCTACAACTTTTTCCTGTTAAGTAGTAACAAACTACCATTTCTGACAAACTTCAAGTTTTGACTTTTTTGTTAAAGTTGGAAGAAGTCTTTTCCCCATCATTAAATTTTAACATTTCACATTTTCAAGTATTTGGCTACTAACACAGCATTACTTTTAATGAGAACTCAAAGCTGATTTCTCACCAGCTGTCACAGTCAAATAGCTTGGCATTAAAAGCTATCAGAGAGAGAAGCTGTAAAAATGACATCAATGGCTAAATAAAAGGTTTGTTTGGAAATGTATAGAAATTACGTGTTTGCAGTTTCAAAGACAATTAATTACAACTGGACTATTATGTTTTTACCTTTCCTCTTTAAATATTTTAAAATGCATTACAGTCATATTGAAAATGTGGTATTTTCTTTGACTTTTTTGGGCTCTGCTCCCATTCCTTCCTGTTGCAAGACTCTGACTTGGCATTATTGACTGCTTCATATTTTACAATGGTTAAACATTAAAAAATGCTGAGTGTCAAGATTTGTGTTTTAAGCTGTTCATTTTAGGTATAATCTCAGTTCTTAGAAACGTCATTTCCAGAGGGGCTAATTCAACAAAAAAATGCAGTTGAGCATAATATTTAACAACTTTCCAGAAGATGAATTGGTTTGTTTCTTTCTGGGTGTATTGAAAGTGCTTGTTTGTTTGGGGGCTGTTCTTCCATTGAAGTCCTATTGCTAGAATGGGTTATAACATGTTGCTAGTTTGACATAAGCTTTTAGAAAGGATGGTTTATTGGGCAGTTTGAGAGGTGTAGGAGTGTTATGAATGAAGGTACACAGGTCTGTAGGGTCTTTTGAATGATTTTTGAAAGAAGTCATATTTCTGCAAAAATTGTTTCTCTGTCTTGCTTTTACATATCTTTGTCAAATGTAATTTCTGCTAATGGGAGAAGCTCTCTTGAGCTCTTAAAATAAACCCAACAACCCCCCAAAACTTTAACTGGTGTCGTTAACTGTCTCTCCTTTTGAAGGCAAAGTTCAAAACTGAATACCTGACTATAAATTTCATCCTTGGAGAAATCAAATGGCGATAAAAGATGTAACATGCAGTTGTCACGATCACTATTTAAAATGTAGTTTCAGAGAGTGAAGAGACTCTGAACGTTTTGAGGGCAGGATACAGAATTATGTATTATTTAGTTAACGCTAAGTTATCATTTTAATGGTTCAGCTGGATGGGCTGATGCGCGGTGCTCATGCACTGTTGTGGGCTCCTGCTTTTCCCAGTACTTCACCTTTCTTGTCATCTTGTCATTGCCAGTTTTGTGAGAGCTCATCCGCTTCAGTGGGAAGAGATGTGTCATGTTTGGTGACTGCTTTTTTATTATGAAGCTACAGCCATAGGCAAGTTGTCCTAGTTTAAGCGGCCTCGCATTTCAGAAGTGCGGGGCACACACAATATGGATGGAGTGTGTGGGGCCAGGGGTAGATGGAGGTGTTGAAGAGTAGGAAAAAACATCTTTTTTTCAAGTTCAGCTTCCTATGAAAGCTGTGCGTACCTTTCAAACCGAAAGCCCAACATTTTTCTTTGGTATTATAAAGCCTTTTCTTTCCACTTGTTACAAAAGAAGCCCCATTAATTAGATGCGTATGAATGTTTAACTGCTAGGGTCAATGTTGGTTGGATTAGGTGTATTTTTATCAGTGCTTACTACCAAATGCAAACGGTACTCAAACCTTTTCTTTGAGGTTGGCATTTCATGTTTCACAAGGTATACCTTTTCTGCATGTAATATTAAGCTGGTTTAGTTTCTCATGTATTTTAAAAAAAAAATAAATGTATTTACTGCAAAGTAATTAATATTCTCCAGCATTGCATTGTTATATTACACATGATATTGTGGGTGCAATTCATTTTTCAGTATAAGTAATAGAAGAAAGTCCCAACTCTGTGGTTGATGTGAAGTTAGGACATAGCCTTTCTCTGTGTATCATAGCTTGGAGCATCATTTGCCCTCCACGTTGACTCCTGTAGAAAGCTTTATTTATCACAGGCTCTAAGCCACTGTTGTGTGGTGCATAACATTTCAGTCCTGTGCTCTTATGTGTGTATAGGGGTGAATATCCTTCCTTCCCTTCCTATGTAAAAGCATTCTTGTTCCAAAGTACAAATCAGACTTTATGCCCTTTTGCAGTGGGAGCCAGGAAAGAGCTTTCGGACCGTTTTCAGCCCTGCGTTCTGCAGGAGGCGGTGTGCTGCACTCGCAGCTGTGGCAAAGCCTTCCCCTGCCTCATTAAGGTATAAATTAAAGAACTGAACACACACAGTTCCCTGCAGATGTTCTCCATCCCCTTCCTGCTTCAGACTCTGGGCCTCCTAATGTGGGGTGCAAAGCATTTTTCGAGCGGTAGCTGCCCTCCAGGCCCTGAATTACACACGCAGCCCACCCCACCCCTCCACCCCCCCCCCGGCCCCAGCAGAGAGGTCAGGGTGGCTGCAGGTGTATCCTCAGTCCTTTTCCTGCCAGTGTGGATTTCCAGTTGAAAGAGGGTGTCATCTTGGACAATAAGGTTTTTAGGACAGAAGTATTTTGTATAGCTTTTAGCACTCTGGCTCCTGATGGCAGCCCCTGGGGAAGAATAAAATATTCATTCATCGGCGTGACAAATCAGAAAACCTGCACCAGAGTCTCGTTATCCCGTGGCTGATCTGACCTCTGCTTAGCACTGCTGGAAATTTTTTCTTTCTCTTGTCAGATTACTTCAACATGAAATGAGCCATCTTAAAGTGCAGTCTTTCCATTGGCAATTAATCCCTACTTCAAATGAAGATCTGTGCTCAAGCAGATGATGAACAATAGTCTGATCTTCTGGAGGAGGAATTGAGGCTTTAACAACAACAACAAAAATGTGCTGAATAGCACCATTTAAAAAGTGGGACTGACAGGAGATATTATTCCTGTCAAAACTACAGGCAGTAATAAGTCCAGACAAGGAACGGTCAAACCCTTGGCTTTTTTTCTTCCTTATGTAGAAATAGTGTAGAGACGTAGCAAGATTGAATGGTATGTCGTTACAATATCAGTGGAACCTTTAAAGTTTGTCCTGAAAATTAGTCAACACCTCATCAGCAGCTTATTTTTGCACCAAAACCCCTGTGGTGTTAGTGTTCTTGCAATTTTGTTAGTGGCATATGATGGTAGGGGATTCGGCTCCCGTTCTTTCTTTGGAGCTAACAGCATATCCCCTATGTCATCTCAACTCAAGGCTTAGATAAACTTCTAATGTTGCGAGAGCAGGGACAGGGAAATTTATTCCTCTTAGAACTCTTATTCTTCAGTAAGACCAGGATGTACTCTAAACCTTGTATGAAATATGTGATCTCATTTGTATGGATTTGATTTTACTTTGAAATTTGCCAGTTCTTCCGAAAAAACCACCCAAAAGCATATTTGTTATTTCTATTTTCTGCCCCAGAAATCGGCAGAGCTATTCCAATATAAATTAGAAGAGAATTTTCAAATCTTGAATATTCATAACCTAAAGTAATTTTGTTCAGAAAATTATGTGTGGAATTGCCAGCTACCCATGATGAAGGAAGATGTTTCTGAATGGGAAAAGTCTTTAAAAGCTGAAGGTAGAGCATTGTTTCAAACTCCCTTCTGACTCTGATATTTTTATGTGCTTCTATACTACTTGTGTGTTGTAGAGATTGCAGCACTCCTTTGAAATTTCCAATTATTTGAGACCTTCCAATTATGTCTCTTATTGATCAGCATGCTCGAGACTAGTGTAGGCATAATCAATGATCTGTGACCCTCTGGGAGGTCTCTAGTGTGCTAATTCAAAGCTTGTGGATAATTCAGGAACAATAGCATAAGCCTTTGTGGGCTTAGGATGTTTGCATTGGAATTAATGCACTCGCTAGTTCAAACCAGAGGCTTTGTAAGCCAAATGTCAGCTTAGTTCTCTGTTAAACAGTTTTCTTTAACATGTCACTAGAAACCTGTAAATTAGAGTGGTAATTTTTATCAAATTCCAAATACAAACCCAGCATTTATTTATTAATAATGTAGAAAGAGCTTGAACAGAGAAGCCTTTCTGTGCTTCAACATTTCCTCTGTTTCATAAATGGATAGAATAAATATAGCCTAGTAATTTAATGACTACTTTAGTAGTCTCAAGGCCATAATTTACTGAAATGTAATGAATTATTCTTTGTGAGGGAGCATGGCACGGCAGATTTTATTTCTTTTTTTTTTCCTCGAAGCCTTCTTCATTTTATTGTGGTGGTTTGTTTGTTTGTTTTGTTTTGTTTTGTTTTTTCCCCCTTGGGGAATAAATAGCACAGGAATGAGTTTTAAGAGGGAGATGATATAGCATCATTTTTTTTTCCCAGAAACAAAAAGTCTGCGATGTGATTAGTATGTGAAGAAAACACTGAAGTGAAAACTTCTCTGCTATTATAATTTGATCTTGATTCTGATGTGCCTTCTGTTCTGCCAGGCTTGGTGTTAGTCTGCCTGAGAGTTGAGGGAAGGTGGAGGGACGCTTAATAGCAGTCAATTGACTTGATTTCTTTTTCTAGTAGCACATGTGGGTAAATATAGCAAGTTTAGAAAATTCTCAAATCTAGCTGCACAGTATCAGGAAACTCAGCTTTCTGCGCACCTTTCTGGGCCTGTGCTTAACAGATACTGCTTCAAGAGTCAATAAAAATGAGAATTTATAGGAGTTATAGGGAATCTGTTATGCTGCAATGTTCTGAACTTCCTTTAGTTTTTTTATGATCCTTCACAGACTGTATATTATTAGCCTTGAATCAAATAAAGGCATTTCACTTTTCTCAACTTATGAAATTTTTAATATGCCCACTTTGGTTTTTAAAGGTTATAAAAATTCATCTAAATATTTTTCTTTTTGTAATTGATTTTTGCTAAAGTCAACATTTTAGTTGTTAGGCTATTTTAGCACATCTGGAGCTAGTTGAAAGCAGTATGATATGTTGATGAAAGTGTCTATCAATGTTTTCAAATCTCTTTCATCACAAAATAAGAATTCTGTCATTTCTGTCCAGGATTCTGTCTGTGCTGAACTGAAATCTAGCTAGCTCCAAACCTCACTCCAGTTTCTTCAGTTTGCTCTTAAAATAAATTTCGCTTTGCAAGAAGTTAAACCATGAAAGTACACAATGAAAGTAAGTTACTGCAGTCTGTTGTGCCTGGGCTCTGCTAATGGCTGTCTGCACAGTTTGCTGAAATCTTTCATTGTGAAGGACCCTCTGGCGTGGTTGCTGCATCAGTCTGCAACCAATATTCCTTCCCAGTCATTCTCTTTGGGGGAAGAGAGAGATGTTTGACAGACTAGCTAAAAGTAGGAGAGTGTCTTTAGGCTTGACTTTTTGATCCTGTTAGTCCCCAGGCATAACTATAATAATGCAAAAAGCTGAGTAAACTTATCTCCTTGTCCTAAGAGATGTGTTCTGGTTCACTTGTCATGTCAATGCTTACACTTTGTTATCACACAAGTCTTCTAGAAAACGCTTCACTTCATAAGCAACTATAGTTTAAGCACAACACTGTGATAATAGTTTACACATGCCCATATTTAATGGGGTTCAGTAAGTCTTATGCGTAGGAATGTAGGTAATCGCCTGTTACTCATGTATCACATGAGATCAGAAAGCTCTGACTTAAATTCAAGATCATAACAAGAATTAAGATAAGATGGCTGCGTGTTCAGTTCATCTTCCTAGGCAAATAGTGTGCAGCACACATCCTAGAATTGATGCTACGTTGCAGTGAAACAGGGACTGCCTGGTGAAAAACAAAATTAAAAAAAACTGTGCGAGAGCTTATTTATCTTCTGTCTTCCTCTCCTATCCTTTGATTAGTCTATAAATCAATTTACTATTTATTTAACTCAATAAGTAAGAAGCTTTATGAGGAAAGTGGATGATCCGAGATGGCTGTGTTTGCTTTTGTAGAGTTCTGAATTTTTTATTAAAGGACAAGTGGAGATTATTCCTTCTGCGTTGGATTGTCCCCATGGCATTTAAATGGCCTCTGTAATTATAGGAGACACATAGCCTCTTAAAATAAAAGTAAAGGTGTGTTGCAACCAACGGCTGCTTGTGTTTTGTCAAAATTGTGCCTCCTGTGCCTACCGGCAAAAAATTATTATGATTCAGATGAAAAACCCCTGTTCATTAGCTAATCGTTTATCTGTCATATTAGATGCTTGAGCTATTATATTTTGTTGTTTGCAATCAAATTTATAGTAGCCACTTTTTATTTTCTATAAATAAATATGTAACCATCTTTCCTTCTGAAAGCCTGAGGATTTCTCGTTTAAATGGAAAGTAGTGCAAGTTTTGTATTTCCAGTATCTCAAGCTACTGAATGTAGGATTCTCAGACAACCAGGTGCTATTTTGAATCACTGAGATATTACCCTGATTCCTTTCCTCTCCTGCCTTCGCTGGGGCTTTTTCATGCTTCAGAAGCAAGAGCTGCGTTGTTCTCTTGGAGGCTCAGTAGTATGAGATGCTGTAACATGACTTGTTTCTACCCACATGGATCTCCTTCTAGAAACTTGTAATTTGACCAACCTAGATATAGAATGCCACACAGTAATCTAGGCATATCAAACAAAAAAAGAACTTTTTTTAAGGCTTTTATACTGAAATAGCTTTTCCATCTCTTAACNTATGAGATGCTGTAACATGACTTGTTTCTACCCACATGGATCTCATTCTAGAAACTGGTAATTTGACCAACCTAGATATAGAATGCTACACAGTAATCTAGGTATATCAAATAAAAAAAGAACTTTTTTGAAGGCTTTTATACTGAAATAGCTTTTCCATCTCTTAAAAACTATATGAAAAGTAAAGATTCGGCAGAGTGTTGCTCAAAATATGACTTGCTACTGTAATAGTAGCAAAAAAATGTGGTGTATGTGTTTCTTCATTAGGTGGCGCTTAGCTCTGTGGCTAGTTCTGTGACCTCCCCGGTGAAGTATCCTGGAATGTACGTTAAATTGCACAAAGACCTTTACCAGGTCACCCTGACTGGTGAACTCTAATTTTATGCATCAGCAGCCAATTAGTTCAATAGGGGTGGATATTTAGGGTATAGAAAAATCTATCCCTCCTCAAAAAAAAAGAGATTACAGCATTTTTTTGGAAGTAATGTAATTTCCGCAATTAGAAACACTTTATCAGCTTTCATGAAATATGTATTTCTCTTTGCAAATTAAGCTTTCCTCATAATCAAGCTTTGGCTTAATTGCTCTACAGAGAAAATGCCAATAATCAAAAAAAGAATAATTTTAAAAGACTTCTGACAATAATGCTTGTTGATCTTTAGAAAAGAGTAAACAGTTCCTTAGCAGTAGCCTGGTTTTGCCAGCAACTGCTGTGAAAAGCCTAGTTGTTGGGTTTTTTTCGAGATACATGGTAAAAGTTGCAGCCCTGTAGGAAAAAAAAAAAAAAAATCCAGTTGTTCTTGCATCAAAGTCCATGTAATTTCAGTTGGTCGCTTAACATATAATAAATCAGTTTACATAATAAACTTAAACCTGCTTTGGACGTGGCCCACAACATCCACACCTGATGTAGTGCACTCAGCTGCCTACAGAAGTTCAGTGAAGTTAACACGGATTGTTCCAGAAATTGCATTTTGAGCACATTAATTTTTTCTTATTTGAGGGGAGGGAAGGAAGGAAGGAAAAGGGATTAAATTAATTTTGACATGACCCAACAAGAAAATAATATATGATCTTCCTGATCTGTATCCATCTTTTGTCCTGCTGTTTGGAGTACTCATGCTGGATGGCAGCTGGGGGGATTATGGAACTGAACCTTGGAAATGTTCAGAGCTTGTAAGAACCGTTGAGGTAATTTATATGTGTGTGAGTTGTATTCTGAAGTACCCCCGTTTCAGGCACCTCTGGTGAGCTAATGAGTTCTTGATGCATAAAGAGTCTTTCCTTTGAGACACTTCAAAGGAAAAGTGTCACTCAGGTCACTAATCCAGCCTTTTTTTGGTACTGCAGCACAGAGTAACTAAAGGTAGAAAAATCCATCAGGATTATTTTCTTGAGGGTTAACAGCTGATTCAGTTACCAATGTAAGGATTGCTGTACTTGCAGGATGTATGGTTTGAACTTCTATTTCACTTTATTACAGAAGACTTTCTAGTAGTATGAGCTTTATAAAGGTTTGCCATAGATTTCTGATGTGAGTCTGTGACTTTGTGCTTTTAAGCTGGTGGCTAGGTCCCGTACGGCGATTGCCTGCTGCAGGGACGGTGAAGGCTGAACGCAGGGGTGTTCCAGTGAGCCCGGGTGCGAGGTCTGTGTGCGCAGCACCTCGCGGCATGTACTTATCTGGGAGCTGTATTTGCTAGGATAAAAGGACATTTCAGATGTAGATATAGAAACACTGTGTTCTCTCTATTCTCTTAAAAATTTATTTTAAAAAGGAAAATGGAGGTAAGACAAGGAAGAAGAACAGTCATATGTTCCAGATAGCTAAGGAAAAGAATTAGCCCAACTGAGCTATGCAAATAGTTCTCGTGTAAAGCAGAATATACAGATCTTAAAGTCCTTTCAGTTAGGAGAAAGGTATAGGAAAAGTCCTTCGTACGGAGACTTATGATCACCTCAATCTGTTCAGGCGTTTTATTGTATGGAAAGCTGAGGGGACACTTGATTATATGACTGCTAATATAGGGGACAGAAAGAGAGATTCTTGATAGTAAGCAGCTCTCTAATCTACCAAAAAACCCAGAAGCGGTAATGAGATTCAGTTAAGTAGAATTTGAAGTTATAGAAATTCAAATGAGGGCATATTAGAACCAGTTAATAGAATTAAGTAGAATTTTTCTGCTACGATGGTTTTCAATGGGAGATGCCAACCCAGCATTCTGTCGGGGTTTATCCGTGTAAGCATCTTCTGGAAGCCTGATGGGTTTCCTCCCTGGCTGGCAGAGCACTGCAGACCTGGGTAACCAGGGATTTTAGGTTCCTTCCTACTTTTAATTTTGAAACTCTGAAAATGAAATGCTTAAAAATATTTAACAAGTGCAGATTTCTTCTCAATCTTGAACAGTTCAAGCTGAACTTCTAATTTTATGGAATTCAGAGCTTTTTGTACTCCTAAAAAGGATATATTAGTTGTATCTGTGATTGTTCCAGTCTGGTAATTGTGAAAACAATGGTTCTTTAACGTGAAAAGAAGAAGAATGAAATTTAGAGGAAGTAGTTAATTCTCTTTTTCTTCTTACGCAGTTCATCATTTCTACATATCAGAAGTCATAAGATAAAAGGGTATATTAGAAAAACATGAAAGGAAGTAGTAATTCTGCAGCTAAGAAAATACCGCAAAAGGTCACTGAGTCAAGTGCTCATTTGTTGCAAAAGGTTGAAGAATCTCTTCAGAAAACTCCTTCCCGCTGGCTGGTGGATCAGTTTCTGAGTGACTAGTTGCATTACAGGATTTTAGTGTAAAGCTACTGGTGGTAAATACTAAGATATTGCATATGCAAGCACATTTTGCTGTTGACTAGCAAACAGCCATGCTGTGTTGGATGTGAGATTTTTCAGAAATCATGTTTAAAAGTGAAGGTTTCTGGCCTATGTGGGATGGTTACTATACGGAGAATTGAAGCATTTTGTGTGCATAAATTTAAATGTACTTTTAAACACGGTTTTCCCCAGACATAGCTGCCTTGTGAGACATTAATACGCTTTCCATAATGATGTGTATCTGTGCAAGAAGCAAATAGTTTATACGTGAAGATTTTAAATTCATAATGCTGATTTGTAATTAGCACAGGGTATAGTTTAGCAGAGCCACCTGGTCTGTAAGATATGCAAGCTAAACATGTATTTTATGATTAGCCATTTTGTATATCATCTTCAGTGTTATAAAACATTCCGATTCCCTCTGAAAGCTCTCTGCTGCTTTTGAGCATCCCCTGCCTGTTTTATCAACAGCAGCAAAAAACCAAGAAAACAAAACCCCAAGCAATTTGTACTGTTAATGTCTCATTTCTGGTAGAATCATTCTGTCCCAACTCCTAGGCTGAAAGGTGTGCCCATCTCTTGTTGCCATTTACATCGCGTGAGTCAGAACAGCTTTTTGTGTTCCCTGCTTTCACAGCTGCTAAATTGGTTTTAATCAACACTTTGTTTCATATAAGATGAAAGCTGTTGAATAGGTTGCTGTGTTTCATACCTGAAAGTACATTTATCAAGAAAAATATATGCCAAAAGGACTCATTTTATTTTCCTAGTACTTGTTTAAGAATTAATAGAAAATTAGGAATCGTATATTGCTTAACATTATTTAGATAATATCAAAGTGAGAAAAATCAAATCAAAATAAGAAATGAAAAAGTCATCTCAGCATAAGAACTTGCATCTTCACGGGCTGTCCAGTATAAGGCGGACATTGCCAAACTGGAGAGGGTCCAGCAGCAGGCAAGCAGGAGGACATCTCGAACGGTGAAATAGCTTCGTGCTTTCTGTGTATGAATGTGAAGTTTGAGAGGGGCTAGTAAAAGACACCAGGAACATGTATGAAAGGGAAAGGAATAATCTGGCAGTTGACACCCCCTGTAGTCAGGGAGAGGTAGTGGATGGAGAAAGGGATGATGAGGGGTGAGGGATTTTTGCCAGTTGTGGGCTGGGGTAGTATGGCTGCTCTCCAGCTCTCTCATTTTCCTCTCCCGGTTTGCATGGTTGCCCTAAGGAGGCGGTGGCTTGGTCCCGTGCCACTTGGCTCTGTAGGGGCCCTTCAAAAGTGGGCGCCCAGGACAGGAGCAGGTGTGCAATGCTGGGAGACCCTCCCGAATGGAGCCTTTCCCAACTATTTATCTGTGACTCATGGCTTAATTACCTTAAGTATCTGACCTTTTTGGCAGTGGGGACTGAAAGAAGAAAGAACACTTCCTGATGTGAAATTAAAACTAAGTTTATATGAAAAACTAAAAAAAAGGATTCCAGAAGAATCAGTGAGTAAACCGTTATTTCTACCTTGCTGAAGGAATTGGCTTCTATTTTTGTTACATTCTCCACAAAGCTGGTTGTAGGCAATAGGTTCTGGGCCATTCACATGACACTTGCAAACAACCAAAGTTCAGATAATCTAACAAGTGTCCTGGTTTCAGCACACCATACACTCACTTTTCCACAGAAACATTTACAGGGCCAAATTTTATTCTGGATAATTTATGCTATACAGATTAGCAGCAGGAAAGCTCTTACTGTAAATTACTGCTTAATTTGGCTGCTGTTTTATAACTAACATGTATTTCAAATTTGAAGGGGCTTGAATGAAGTAACGTACATTGTTAGTGATAATAGTTTGCATGTAAAGAACTAAAAGTCAGAAACAGCTAATATAGTGTATGCCTTTGAGAAAAGTGGCCCCCGCCTCTCTTCCTAATATTCTGTACGTTAGTGTTTGTGCAGTGACAAAGCTTGTAAAGGTTCCTTATCCATTCACAGCTGTGTTCTCAAACAGTTAAGCTTAGGAAGAAGACGAATCCTCCTGTGCATTTCTTAGAGCTGACATTCACCCTCATAGCTTTAGGCTGAATGGCTTTTCTTTTTTCTCTCTTGAAGTCTGCTCGCACTTCAAGCGTGTATCTCGGGAGTCCATATGAAGGACGACAGCCTGTGCTTCTCTATTCACAAAACACTGAAGCTTCACCTCATTCCTTAGAGGAAATTTCTTGCTCTGCTCTGAAATGAGAACATACCAGGTCACTCCAAAGGCCTGTCCTGTCTCTCATGCTGTCGAGGTGGGGTATGCTTTGGAAAAAAATTAGAGAAAAAAACATGATTGTAGACTGATCACTTCCTCTGCTATATCCTTCCAGTTTCCACTGTCCTGAGAATTGTGTGTTTTTATAACGTGTCAGTAAAAAGTGAATGCAACCCAATGAGCAAAAGGAACCGCCCTCCAAATATTAGAAAAGACAGAATTACTGAAAGTACGTCATTATTTTCACACAAGTTCGTATTTGTAAATAGTGTTTTTGATAGAAGAAAACTTAAAGATATCACATTTTTTTCTTAAATACATCTATTGCACAAGTGTCTCAGTTCATGCCTAGATCTAACCTCAAAGATGATTTATGAGAACTTTCCACCTTTCAGATAATGCATTTGTTATCGATCATCTGACTGTACATTGAAGAAGTGATGATAAGTGCTGGAAAGTTTCATAGGCATTAATTATTCCATGGAAATGAAAATAATTTGCATAGTTTCTAACTAATCTTTGTATTTTTTTGGTTGAACTCAGCATAAATGTAATCATTATCTATTTACTGTGTGAAAATAGCTCTCTTTTTAGGGCATATCCTTACAGATTCTTTATTGTGCTAAAACCTTCGTAATTAGTATGTTATCAAAGAATATTTGCTTGACTCCTTGCAAAGATGAACTAAGCAGCTTACCTTGGTGCTTAGAGACTAAACAGACTGCCAAAGAGAGGCTAAATTGATATTGAACCAAATTGACTTCTTTTGTGGTTGATATTTCTTTCAGCTGATCCTAACTGTAAAATCTTTATCAAAGAAAACAACTCTATGATATCTTTCTGACAACCTCTTAATCTCCCTGAGATTCTGGGAGAACTACAATAAACCAGTCTGTCAGTAACACGGCTTTCATCTTAATATCCTGGAGGTATGTTACATGTTATCCCTTAAAGGAGATGAAGCTTTCGCAAGTATACGCTTTACTTGCGTAGCCCAGGATGCCCCTGTAAACTGGAATCCTTCCTGGCTCTCTGCCTTTGTCACTGAGGTTGTTTCAAGTTGCTGACAGCAGCAAAGGACGAGTGCCTGCAAAATGTACTTTGTTGACCTACAAGCCTTGAAGATGGATCATTCCAAAAGATAATGTTCAAAACCAGAACCGTATTAGGTAGTATACCATGTTTTCCATAAGAAAAATAGCCTGAGGCGGCTGGTGAGACCTGAAGACCCTTCTGTTATTTGAGAATTCAGTTTGAAAAAAATCTTTTAAAAGAAACACAGGTTTGGGGTTAAATCTGAATGTTCATTCTCATACAAAAGTGGACTTCCCTTTTCAGAAAGTCTAACAATGTGATTTTCAAGCTATATGTGCATATCAAATTATTTCCAACTCGTAAACCTTGTCCTCCTGTGCAGGTAAAAACAAAGATGCTGCTGGACAAAGGACTTGACTGTAATGAACCTGCTTTATGCCGTCAGTGCTCTAAGAGGCCCATAGCTAATACGTGGTATTTGGGATTATATGCAAATAATTGAGAAAGTGGTACTTCTAGGCTACCTGCCTGAGCAGGTGGAATGCTGGCGAGTATGCCTGTGGCACTGAGTAGGAAAATGAGCAGCATTTCCCTCCCAGCCTTACAAAATTCAGAGTGATCCCATATATTTCCCTTGTTAGCTAGGTGTATATTTCGGATTTGAGAAAGGAGGGCTCGGGAAGGGACAGTGTTTCTTGCCTAGCAGGAGAGAGGTGCATGGAGGGAAAATATTATTGTTTCATTTAAGCAAGTAATAATAACAAACTTTCCCATGTAGTATTTTTATTTTTTCTATATTTGTGTTTTGTCTTTCCATAAAATACTATACTACCACTATTAATATAAGTATTAATATATTTTCCAGATGATACTTTGTCTTTCTTAGTGGCTCTTGTTTACTGAGGAAGTAAACGTTTATTGTTTTGGAATATTTTTTATTAAAGTTTTCACAGTACAAACCCAGTTTATTACCAACTAATTTATAACACTTGGTTGGTTTGTGGGGTTTTTTTGCTTTTTTTGTGGGTTTTTTTTTTTTTTTTCCAAAATGCTACAATCACAGGCAACTTCATATTTTACGCTCTAGTAATTCAGGTCAATAAATACAATTATATAACTGCAGAAATACAGATCATACCAGAGAAACTAAAAGCAAGTTTTTGAAGACGCAATCTCTAGTTTGACATTAATGTAAATGCTGAATCTAGTTATATGCCCTGCATCCCTGTTGGGTGGCAAAGTACTGGAGTGTTTACATTGAGAATCTAAATTTGGAATTGACTTTCTGATTCTGTAAAGGATTAATTGCATTATTAGCTTTATACATCGAATCAGTGAGACTGTTCACTCACACTGAAAAGGTGCACATCTTTACAGACCCTAGATTGGGAGCTTTAAAAATAGGAATAGGTAAAATTGGCAAAGAAACCTGGTTTTGTTGTTTTGAAGCACAGTTTGGTTACTGCATTATATAATTTCAAAGGTAGATTCTGGTGAACTCAATAACAAGACCCTCATGGCAGTTGCTGGAACAACTGTTACAAATATGGCAGAAGTTACTTCAATTAAACAAATTAGTGAGAGCAATATATTTGTTACTCATCTATTGTTTTACAGATCCTTGTCCTTCAATAGAGAAAAAAAGAGAAGGTTTCAGAGGCCTGCCCAGCTCAATGTCCCGCTCTGGGATTCCACTTCATTGTGTCTTTGAGGGCGGTGGATGTAAATATGCAAATACCTTCCTAGTCACTAGTGACGGCTTCTGGGTCAGTAGCCAATACGGAGTAATCTGAGTTTGCTCCTTTCATTCAGGTTTTCTTGCATTTGCTGTGGGCTAAGAGCATTAATGCACTATGACACCGTTGGCTACCACAGACAAGTTTATGCCCGATAACTTGATGCTCACAGTATGTGTGGCTTGGCTTAATGGTTGCTTACTGAAGTGCTGAGTGTTTATAGGTTTAATTTGCCCTCTGACTTCAATCAGTTTCATTTACAAGTAGATACTTTTGCAGGAGTCCTGAGGGCTGCTTTATGACGTATTTTTATTAATTAATACTAAATCAATTTTAACTTTTATTTGTTTCCTGGCTTAATGAGCACGAACACTCTGTCGCTGAACACAGCATTGAGTTCCAACCAAAGGACTGAGGTTAGGAAATGTAAAGCAGTGTCCTAGCTGTGACATCTGCCTTTCACACCGTGCTGGCAGCCACTCTTGTTTTGCTTTAAGTAGGTGTGCAGGAACAGCCACACAGCAATGCTTAGGCTAGTTCTTTAATTTTTTCTAGTGAAAGCAAAGATAAATTTAATCCCTTGGAAAACTCTGCCCATCTATGAAGGGCACATCTGCAGTTCTTCCCTGGTCTGAGGGGGTATAATAGGTCACAGTGTACCTTGACAGCTTACACTGTGTGATCATTTACTTTTTACAGAGTGACAGTTTATAATTACTCTAATTGCTGGACTTCTGCTTTATTAAAAGGATCAACTCTGAGTGTGGAGGATTGCCAACTTGTATGGTGAACAATCAAGCAATGATAGGTATTAAGGTAAGAAAAAAATTTCAGGGAGAAAAGGTCAATATAGGTTGGTAGATATTTCTCTTTACTTCTGCTAGAGAAAAGCGTGGTTTCCCAACAGCTTCTAAACATGTAAAGTAAAGCCATTGAAGAAAGAGTAGCAATTTTAAGCTGAGAAGTCCACTTAAAGCCTCCTTTGTTTTCAGCATTAAGGAGCAGGAAAACCTAATTGTTGCTGAAAAAAAAAAAAGTTAAAATAACTTTAAAAAAAAAAAATCCCCTCTTCTGTTGCATTGTTCTTTTCTGCATTTGGAAACATATTCAAAATCTGAATATTGATGAACTTGTCAGTATTAGCTTCTGTGTTTGGTTCTCTACTCTCTAGTCTCAAAAATAATCTTTCTACTACCTTTGTTCTCTGGTGAGTCTCTCGAGGCTGCAGGCATGCTCTCGCCCTTATTCTGATCCAATGCTTGGCAGCTTCAGTTCTAGAAAACCAGATGAAAGATTGCACACACACACATCAAGGTAGTTCAGTGGGGTTTCGTGAAACATCTAATGAGGTACCAAAAGAGATCATTTCTCTGGGGAGACCTTATAGCAGCCTTCCAGTATCTGAAGGGGGTCTACAAGAAGCCTGGAGAGGGACTTTTTACAAGGGCATGTAGTGATGGGACGAGGGGTAATGGCTTCAAACTGGAAGAGGGGAGATTTAGAACAGATATCAGGAAAAAAAATTTCACTCTGAGGGTGGTGATGCACTGGAACGAATTGCCCAGGGGAGTTGTGGCTGCCCCATCCCTGGAAGTGTTCAAGGCCAGGCTGGATGGGGCTTTGAGCAAGCTGCTCTAGTGGGAGGTGTCCCACTAGGAAGAAAAGAAGGTGGGTGAGAAGGATTTGAGGGTAGAAATCTATCAGTTGCAAACATCCTCGATTGGAAGACTGCTCAATTACCCCATCTCTGTGGAGCACAGGGCATCTCCATCACCCCTGAAAGGGGATGCAGCAGAATCTGACCCTCCTTCCAGAGCAGCCCTTGGTGGTGGTTAAGTGAGGAAGGAAGCAAGACTGTCTTCAGGCTTCCCTGAAACCATGAGTCCTGTGCTCTCCCACAAATTTTGTGGATGCAGCTGGAGGGTCGTTTTGTACTGTGAGTCTTTAGTGTATCACGAGCATTTCCTTAAGACAAATGTAATAAATTGGTCAGGCTTTTAGAGACCTTGAAGGACCATTATTTTTATAATTACAGATTTTCAGTTGAAGATCTGAAGATCTTTCCAACACAGGTCACTAAAGGGCATTCTCTCTGAGAAAAATACACTGGTTTTATCTTTCTGCGGATGTCTGGGTTAAGTATCATTCATTAATGCTAATAAACCAAGCCTCAGTTAGAAAAGCAGCAGAGGCCATCATCCTTTTCCTTCTCTGAGTCTGTAATTCGAAAGCAAGCAATTTTTATGGTCTCTCATATTCAGATGCCTCAGAAAACTTCAAGCTTGTTTTACTAAAATCTATGTAATTGCAGCCGCTCTTGAGATTTTTGCTGGACATTACTCATGGAAGTAAGGCAAGAAAAGTATTAAATGTACTATGCAAATGCTGCCTGGGTCAAGCTTTCAAAATTGTAGCTCTGAAACTAGTTAATGGGGTTTGGTACAAGCCTATCAAAACTGAGGTGGTTTGGGCATATCCATAGCAAACTTGAGATTTAAATTGGCGTGTCTGTAGAATCTGGATACCCTAGATTAAGTAAAATCTATTCAGGGAGAGACATGTTCCCCAAATTCTGAAGGTCATTAGTTCTCTGGTATATTCAACGCTGTTTCCGTAAGAGCGTGACTGTCTCCTATACAACAAAGCTGGCATGGTGCCCCCAGCAATCAGGCCATTTAAGCGCTTTGCATGGTTGAGTTGTAGGTTCTTATTACCACCATAAGAGATAAAGCCAGGCTTAAACCAGGCTCTGAAGCGTACCTGGTAAGGAGAATAAACCAGTCAGCTTACATTATACTTCTGCTGGGGCACTCACTCCTTTCCTCCTACTTGCTAATTATTGCAAGAGTCCTGGCAAGGTAAGAAAACCTGTAAATATCTTACTTTTTGGTCTGCGTACTGTTTTCTATAAATTGATTTTTCCTGTTAACTGTCTGCAATTCTTGCTACAAGTGAAAGAAAAAGAACAATGTGCTAAGGAAGCTGTGAAACCTCAGATGTAGTGTAGGAGGTTGAGGAGAAAGTGTAGCGCCCACTATCACTTTCTTATTCCTCTCCATGACCCTTATTAAATTAACTGAAGTTTAGAACTAATTTTGCAGCTCAAATTTAGATACCCAACTTGCTGATATTAGGAAATTTGATGTAATACCTACTTATAAAATAAACTAGAAACACTGTTCGTTTGACCTTGGTTTTAATTAACCCAAGCATGTTTTGACATACAAACCTCCCAGGGCATCACACAATATAACGGACACTGCACAAAAGTTGCTTGCGTTGCATTGCAGCTCAATGCGGATTTTGGAGCTGATCAGTTATTTTTACCTTAAGGCAACATTGATCTGATTTGTACAAATGTTAGTTGCAATTGCTTAGTATGCTGAAATCGTAATATACACGTAAAAGCTAATTAATGATAAAACTTGCAAATGCAAGTGTTTGTTTACTGTATTTTCATTAGACTAACGGTCCTAAAATCATTTTGGAAATATAAAAGTAAAGATAAAAAAGAAATGGAAATGGCCTAATTATTCTATAAAGAAGAATCTGGTATTGAGATGGGTAAACTTTCCCATTCCTGTGAATATCCATATTCCATAAATTCCTACTTTCTTCCTTCTGTTTATGGACTTATGTGCTTGAGATCCCTCAAGATGTTAGAATGCATTTTCTAATGATTACTCATTAGTGGTGATTACCCTGTACTAATAACTGTTCACAGGATTCTTTATTCTTGTTATCCTTTTAAACTCTGATCAATATAAAAGGTTCTCTGATCTTGTGGTAACTTTCATTTCTGCACACCTCCTCTTTAAATGAAGTAATCACTGCACATGCTGCATTTTTTTATTTTTGAGCTAAGCCTTCTGTGAAAATCATAGACTAATTTTGTGACTGGCACACTCTGCATCGTTTGAATTATGAAGGATTAGAGATTTGGGAGCATGTATTTGGACTATTCAGGAGTTAGAAACATAAAAAGAGAACAGGAGAAAAAACCCAAATGATCAAGACTGAAAAACTAAGATTTGTGTGTTTTAATTAAATATTAAACTGGAAACATATGTTGATGAGCTATAAAGATCTGCATCTCTTAATGGATTTGCAAGTCTCACAGTCACTTCTAATGACTCTTAAGCTTTTAAATTAGGTCAGTTTAAGTCTTGAAAAAATTATAACTGTAAAAAATAGTCATTGCAGGATTGAGATTTAAAGTAATTGATAGAGTTTATGTAGAAGTCATCTGTTATGTTTACATTTCTTGTCTGGGTAAGGACTGTGAATGACAGCACTTAGGTGTATTTTCTGCATGTTTTTCCCCTCATCCTTCTCTTTTCACGCCAAAACCAGCTCTCTCAGCTCCTTCTCATATGTCATGTTCTTCTGCTCCTTGAAAATTTTGGCAGCACGATACTGGACTAACTCCTGTATGTCAGCATCTGAAATAGAAAACAGGCAATTTCAAGGTAATAGGATCTAACTGTGACCCCTTCCCTAGCAGAGCAAGGGACTGAAACTCTTTTGTCTGCAACATTGTGTTCTCTGGGAGATACTAGAAGGGAGATTGCAAAAAACGTTGCAAAAGGTGGGTTTTATTGTGGACACACCAGCTATTGATGTTTTCTCTTGTCTTGTGCGTGCTCCTCCAGGGTGGCCCTATATTGTAGCTTGTCTGAAGTGTGTATTCTTTTGTGTAAAGTAAGAAAATGAGGAGAGTACAAAAGAGATGCTTCAATTCAGTATGTCAATAAATTGTTACATATAAAGGTTCCAGTTTTGTTGTCAGCCCTTTTAGTGGAGGAGAAGCTTGGCCTTTTATACACATAATGATTTTCATTGAATAATATCATAGGTATGCATACATAAATTGTGGTAACTGTTTAGGAGGAGGAATCTGTTTCTTTTTCTAAAACAGCTGCTATTTATTGGTGCCAGTGCTTTAGCTTGGAGGCATTTGAGAACTTGACCTACAGGTGCAAAGTGTGTGCAGCTCTTTTCCCACTTGTGCTGGACCTGCATTAAATATCCTGAATATGAAGACATATTTGCCAGTTAGCAAAATTTCTCAATTAATAGTTGTCAGAAAAACACCAAGTTTTTATGCTATATTATATTTATTATATTATGTAATTACTTCAGTCTTTTCTGATGAAGTAAATAAGGTGAATACTTAGTATTTTATTTGAATTGAAAGGTAGAATGTCAGTGTCTCTAGTTTTTGCTTTGATTTCTTTTTGAAACTTTATTGGTCATGGGAAGTCAAGCCAAATACTAAAGCCGCTTTCATAGTACTGTTTTAGTATTTCATTAGTCATTCACACAAAATGTTCAGAAAAGCACAATTAGAGCAATCTCACAAACTAATGAAATTATCTGACAGAATGGCTAGTCAGCGTAAATGTGGGAAGAGTGCCCTAAAGTTACGTATTCAATTTTTATTTAAATTTAAGAGAAAGTACTGTTATCGTAGTATATTTTAAGCAATTTATTTAACTGCAACAGGTAAGTTTGTACTAGCCTTAGGCTAGAACAAATTTAAAGAGACAAGCTTACATGCAAGAGATCAGCTTTTCAGAGGGATGAATGAAATTTTGGCATTCTTGTTCAAAGCGAAATTTCTGAGCAGTGTTTAGTTGTAAGGGCGTTGTTTCTGAGCACTTTGAAACTTCACCATTTCCACTGAGTGAATGGAACCACAGGACTTTTTTCTTTTGAAAACTCTTTTTCTGAACATCCCATCCAAGATATCAGTGATTAATTACAACTCTCACAACATGTGACTATGGTTATTTTGAAAACTATTTGTCTTTACTTTTATCTATGTTTTGTAGAAGAGTGTCACTATGTTTGTGTTGTGTTAAAGCAGTGCAAAGAGTAGTAATGGCAGTAGATGATGGACTTAACACCTGAAAAAAACCCCGAGTAATTGCTAGTTGAGCCTGAGGTCTCCAGCAGGACCTCATGACGTCATCGTGATGATCTTTAAATTATCTGTCACAAATGCACAGAGTCGAATTATTCTCTTGCACTACTTTGCAGAGATGAATGCAGAAAATGTCAGGAAACAGATCTCAGTTCAGAGGTTATTTCATTTGCATGTGCTTTCCTGTACACTCTCTTTTCTCCTTTTCATTTGGGGGCGGGGGCTGGATTTTCACTTTAGCTTCTTAATTTGGCTTAACTTGGTTGTATCCCGTCTGGGACTGAATTTTGCAGACTTAAGCTAGTACTTTGAAATTTCAGTCCTCTGAAATCAGAACCATCTCTTTTTGGTGGAATATTACTACCCTGGGAAGTCATGGCTGCAAAAGTTGAGAGTGACATTGTCCCTGAAGTAGGTAGGGTTAACTGAAAACACACTTTTGAGAAATAGGAAGATGCTGCTGAAAGAAGACTGTCCTTGAAGAGGATGCAGCTTCAGGTGGAGCTGATGAGGGGTTGTGAGATGCTCATGAGTAAATTCATGCCAGTTGCTGAAGATGTCATAGCAGCTTTGCAGAGTGTTTCTAAGCAAACTGGCATTGGCAGGCAAAATCTTAGAGGAGGCAGAACCTTGCGGTGACTAATTTTTCCTGGGCAGTTGCAGGGCTGTGTAAAGGCCAACATCCTTCATGTGACGAGGAGTGGGATGCACCCACCCACCTAGCTGTCTTGGGGAAAGAGGCTCCTAAAGTCATATGGTTGGATGGGGATTTCCCTGCCTTTTTTTTCTTTTCTTTGCTTTTCTTTTCTTTTCTTAGAATCATAGAATGGTTTGGGTTGGGAGAGACCTTAAAGATCATCGAGTTCCAACCCCCCTGCCGTGGGCAGGGACACCTTCCACTAGACTGGGTTGCTCAAAGCCCCATCCAGCCTGGCTTTGAACACCTCCAGGGATGGGGCATCTACAACTGCCCTAGGCAATTTGTTCCAGTGCTTGTCGGTATTTCCTTCTAGAAAGTTAGAGGGGACTGAGAGTAGGTTGCTAGTGTTTTATACTCTCATTTGTTCTACCCGTCTCCTCCTGTGCTGTGTTACTTAGTTTTTTCTCCTTTTCTTACCTACATTTACTGTTTTGGGATTACAGTTGGGGGTGAGGTTAATTAATACGGAGAGGTGGTGATGGTCTTTCAGAAAACGAAGATATTTGACAGTCTTAATCTCTTAGTATTTGATTGGTGAGGGCACACTAGGATCAGATCGATTCTTTTCCCAGGATAGAAGGGCTGGGGGTAGTGCAGAAGAAAGAAGAGGACTGGCAAGTACAAATCCACTGTTCTGCCTGTGTGTCTTTCTACTTTCAGGTTAACGAAGTATTTTCCCCAAAATGCTTTTTTTAACCCATTTTGGCGTAGGATTATATACCTGTCTTCCCTGAATTGTGTGTCAGAATATAATATTACAGTATTACCCTGTAAACTGGTAATGCATTTTGGAAATTTTGCGAAGTTACCATCTGGATGCTTGTCTGATGTGTGCCTTGTTGCTGATCTTTTGATTAATATGATGTTCCTGCACTGATTAGTGGAACGACAGCTCATGCATCTTCTGTTCTGTGTAATTGCTGCTCCCCCCAGTCCCTGCCTGTGAACGGTAGGATGTGAGCTGTACAATTTATTGCCAAAGGTAGCCTGTGCTGAGTTTGGAGAAAACTGTAATGAGGTAGCCCAGCAAGTGCCATGTTATCGGTTGCAGTGGTAGTAAAGACTGTTGTCAGTTATCATCCAAACAGAACTGATTAAAAATGGAAGCAGTTCCTATTTTTGTACCAGTCATGTTTTCATGGAAACTGCATGGTTTTGAAACATTTGAACTTGCCAATTTAAATCAAAAGCTCAAGTTTTTCGTATAAAAGTAGTATGGC
>RSEF01000009.1:5654356-5684834 GCA_003993805.1 Himantopus leucocephalus
AAAAAAAAAATCAAAACCACAGGGGACAAAGCAGAGGAAGGGGGGTGGGGGCTGGTGAAAATTCAAAGTGGGCAGGTGCAACTTAGGTCATCGTTCCACTGCATTTACCCAGACTTAGCAAGTGAGAGAAAGACTAGTGCTGTTGTACCGAACACTTGATGGGAATCCTGTCATCTCCCAGATAAAACAAGACTTTGGAACTGTATTGAATACAGTCACACATATAACAAATACTCATATTTATTATCTCATTCTTTAACAAAATCTGATTTACTTAAGAATGAGTTAATCTCAGTCAAATGAGCTGTTGATGGTTTGTTAAGTTCTAGAATAATTTTAAGAGCATGAGAGAAGAAAAACAGAAAAAAGTCTAATAATGAAATACACAGTTATAGACAGTTTGATTAAGGATGTTTTTGTTTCTTTTAAGAAGAGAGACTGCAGGTAATAAACCCAAACAGATGTTTTCCTCAGCTGATATTCTTCTTTAATTTGAATTATATATATTATTCTTGTTAAATGTATCAAGTATTTAAATTATCTTATTACAACCTAATTCACCGTCCACATTTGGTGCAACTACTGTGATCTGACTGTACTACAGCAGAGGTGAAAACAGTGTTTGATATCTGTCTGTAAGGAACTCACTAAGAAGGAAGAGGCAATAGGTATGCTCAGTATTGAATATCTTATGTGCTTCTGTGAACTAACTCAATAGGACTGATCACCTAATAAGTGTTTGAAGGATGACACCTTTGAAGTGTGTGGTTTATCCTGATGAGAAAGAGAAGGTGAGCACAGGAAGTAGGAGCTCTTCAAACTCCTCCAGTGTTTGAGCCGAAGCACAGCACAATTAGCTACATTTCTTCCAATTCACTTCGATAGATTATGGATCAAATCTTCCCTATAATATTCCACGAGACTGACTGTCATTCTTTGAAGGGTTAATTGAAACGCAAATTATTTTGATTTAATAAGGCCTTCACAAATACAGACACGCTATGCATTGAGTTAAGTTAGCTTATTAAATCATCCTTAACTGACCAAGATGACAAGTAAAAAAAAGCCTAAGTACCAAACATTAATTTCACGCCACAGTACCAGCAAGATGATGGGGCAAGCACGTGTTAAGATTTCACTTATTTTCACTAAAAAAGATAGAATGAACTTAGTTTAAAAATACTAATTAAAAAAAAATTGTATCTCAAGCTGACCCTGCAAATGTAAGATACTCTCCACTTACCCTCAAATATTCTTATATTTGCTTATTATGTGAAGACTGCATACAATTTCTAGCAGACTAATGTCAAAGAATAGTATTTAAAAGCAGATGTCTGAAGGCTAACCTCAAGGAAGCTTAGTTTGGTTTTAGACAATAATTCTCCTCCGCTTCTAGAGATGCATGTCAAGATTTCTCATTTTCTCAGTTCACCTTTAAAATAATAAGGAAAAATAAGAACTGGGAAGCTCTTTTAACACCAGTATTTTGATGCTGAAAATTAAATACTCTGAAACGCACATTTCAGCTGCAGAAGAGCTGCTGAAGCCTGTTATAGCTCTACCAGAGATACCCAGCAATTGAGTATTTTACATGCTGCTTGGTTTTTTTAGCCATTAAATATCAGCAATATTTATACGCTCAATTGTTGTAACAAATGCTCTTATAACAACTATATTTAGTTCTAACTAATAGTTAGAGCAACAGTTGCAAAAATTTGGATATAGTCAAAAAGTCCTCACTTCTTTCCATGTCCATTTGGAAGCTGAAGTATACAATAACACTTCGGAATTTCAATTCTGTTCCTCTTAGGTTTTGTACCTTCTTTCTAAATCAACATTAACAACCATATTTTCAGTTCTTAACTTAGGCAGGAATTTTAACAAAGACTAAGAATTATAACCAAAGGACTTTGTGTCACAATTTAGAACATAACAAAACATGTTTTGCGTAATACAAAAGAACCCCTGAAGACTTCAGATTAGAATAGGAAAGGAAAAGCCAGGATTTCAAATGCAATAATATTAGAGCTGGCAAATGAACATTTCCAAAAAGGTGTTCCAAAATAAATAAATCTGTATAGCAGGTTTGATCTTTCCAGTTGCATTTCAGAGATCTCTCAGTAGTATTCCCTGCAAACCACCAGCAGCATCATAGATAAGTAGAGTGTCAGCTGAAAGCCACAGTACTAGTCACTTTTGAGTGAAAGCAGCTAAATAATGGTAGTAATAATTACAAAGGTAGTTTTCAGCTATGCAAAATTTACTGTTTATTACTTATAACTTAGGTTTCAGCTATTCATTTACATTACCGCATTCTACTGGTATCACAACATTCCCTTCATTTCCAACAGTGTATTTAAAGCTATACATCTTTATTAGCAACTTTCACCCACATACAGAAAAATTTGGCTATTTGTCTGATGTCAGATGTTTCCTTTGCATTACAGGAAAGAATATGTCCATTATACAGGACACACACTCTGATCATCACGACTTCAATCACAGCAGGAGCAAGCCTCAAACGCTCTTCAGCTCTCTGTTGCTATCTATCAAAACCAACCCAGGAAGGTTTGTTATAAAACAAAGATTCAGAGGGCTGTTCAGGATTCAGGGTTACATCTTTTGTTATATTTGTTATCTACAAGAGAAACAACCAGTAAGATCAACATTTGCATAGCAGTTTCATTTTTAAGGTAGTTTTGCAGGTTGGCTTTGGTTGTTCATAATCAGAAAGACTACTGTGAGAAAATTTTGACAGAACTGAATATGCTGTGTCAATAGACAAATTTAACCCAATTTGATAAATGCACTTTGAAGGAGAAATACTTCAGCTAGATTTCTGCTTGCACGGGATTTAAAGGTTATTTGCATGAATCCATGAAAGACTTGACAAAAGCCTGTTATATTCTTAAAAAGATACAAACAAGTTATTACAAACCAGAAGGCACTGGATGTATAAAAAAGTCCTTTTTAAATGTATCTTAGTGGTGAAACAGAATGCAGAAATGTTTAACCTAAGTGTGAGAGTGCAGGAATTTAAACAAAACTGAAGAGATGCCTGGAAATATTCATATGAAGCTAGTTTGATAAGACAAGGCTAGCATAACAAAGACCACAGGATCTTCTTCACCTTGAGTTGAGTATGCCGTTGCATCAGATGAGCGGAATAGAGAATTCAGCGTTAATCATTTCCCCTTTCTTGTACCTATCTTGTAGCCCTGTCCGAATTTTGCTGTTATGTTTTCTTGTATAAGACTTTACACAGCTCGCTCTTCCTAGACTGAAGATCCCTCTTTCTTGGAGGGATGCTTTCATGGATAACATGGAATAACAACACGAAGAGGAAGCCTTTAATCCCTCTAGACAACAGTTTAAAAATCAATCAAACTTACGTCGTTCTTTGAACAAAATGGTCTGTTCTTATCTTCTTTTGGTTAATTGCATGACATACTACGATATAAAATCCTGGGTTAGTTTTAGCAAAGTCTATACGGTTTCTTTAAGATGAAATATAATCCATTGCCTTTGTGAGAATTCTCTTTGCCCAGAAATGCACTGGTCATTTGCATCAACTGTCTACAGAATTTGAATGCTAGGCTCCACATACATATGGCATGGCTGAAATTACCCTTTTTGTGCTAGTTACAGAAGCAGGTTCCAAAGGATAATTTTGAGAATAAGATGAAGCATTTAATGGCAAAAAGGTTATTTGAAATAAGTACAGTTTCCTTCATGCTTGCATATCGAGCCCAAGATTATGTGCATGTCACATTTGGGTTCTCTGTGTTGCATTTAAATATTCTTTTCAATAATAGCTACCATTATGACCATGCAATGCTTATACTTTGCGTTACAGTAAGTGAATACACTTTCAATAAGTATAAGCACCTAGTTAAGATCAGCACTACATTGCATTGTTAGAACTTCCACTACACGTACATAGTTAGTACCACAGGCATGTTCATACCTCTCTACAGTTTAAGTTAGTAACACCGTGCTCTCCAAGGCTCTCCAGTGTTTGTACAACCTACAGACAACTATACTTCTTTTTGAATTAAACCAAAAGCAATCAGAAGGATTTTAAGTATTAAGTATTTCTTTTATTAAAAAAAAAAAAGTATATGCCAGTACATTTCAATATTGGTCTGGCTGCTGTGCAGTTGATTTACATCTAGCTTCAGGCATCTAGCTTCACTGTACTACCATGTTACATTACTATTGCTGCAACTCCAGCTCCAACTGAATTTTAAAAATAAACACAATATGCTATCAGTTCTCAGTAGACCTGAACAGTTAGCAGCACCATTTGGGAAGCTACCTTCTTATAAGCAATATTCTTCTGTGATTTCAATACCTTAGCCAAGCTCAGATCCTAACAGACTAGTGTAGTCACTATCCAAACTAAAAAAAAAAAAAGGCAAATAAAGTAAATTCACCTCTTCTTTACATGCAGCTTTGCACACTGTTGAAAGATCCCCTTATGGGCATTTAAGTTGCCATTTTGAGAAGTGCTGATGGACTCATTCAAACTAATAGAACAGGAAGTTTACAGTAAGTGAGGTAAAGATTTAAGAAAGTTCTCAAGGCTAGTTAGAGATGTCAAACCATTTAGGGAGTATATATAGATAAAACATTTTAATTTCTGAATAATATTCTCATATCTATAATTCTATCTAGAAGTCTCATATCCATAATTTAAAAATACACCACCACTAGCAGATGCTGATTATCACCAACCTTTCTCTAAGTCATAGAAATGTTGCGAATTTATGTAACAGCTTTCCAATGCTGTTGGCATGATTTAAAACCAGAGTGATAAAAAACATGAGCAAACAGTAGCCATTGTGTCCTTGTTAAGTAAAGCCCTGTGATACACAAGCAGCAAGATAAAAGCAGATCACAGGAGGTTTTCTTCTTAAAAATAGCTGGCATCCTAGATAAATTTAGGGAAGAAGCATAATGACATACTAGAGGTTCTTTCCTGAACAAGAGGATAGCAAGACTATACTACTGGCTAGTCTGGAAAAAAAGCAGATCTGTTCACTATAGCCCTTCTGTAAAATATTTGCAAAGATAAGGAATAAAAAGTGTAAGTTATAACTGACTGAAAAGTCATCACCATCTTCTCACGTATTGCTGGGACTTTCCTTTTGGATTTTAAGATGAGGGCTCTTCCTCCTTTCCCAGCTGATTCCATCGAGGATATTAACCGATTCTAGCACCAATTTTGAGAATAAGAAAGAGGACTTAACTCTTGATTAAGAGTTTATATACCTTAAAATTCCAGGTGTTGCTTCTTCCGATAGATTAATTTATCAGCAATTAATTTCTCAAGCAATTCCAAAAATGGATTTAGCTCTTCATATTTTTCAACATTTTTAATAACCTTCTGTGATAGTGCTAAGAACCATACACTACATCATACAATTTTACCCTTCTCTTCCCCAAGAGATACCAAAATGGAATCAACCATTTTGTCAGCTGAAAAGTAAACTCTGATCTATTGGATTCTATAGATAAAAGAAGAATGTCCCTTCAAGATCATTTTAGACACCTTCTCAGTTCTCGCACTGCATGAGGAAACAGTTGAAAACAGTCTGTTCTACAAGGCAACTTTGCCTGGATGTGTCAGAGATATGAAATAAGAGGATCCAGCCAGTTCATCAATTTTACCTATCACTGGCTCAATAGCAAGACTAGCAGCTGTAGAGAATGCTGAACCATTCAGTCAAAAGCGCAAACAAATTGGTATCAGCTAGACACACTATGAGAAGCTGCAACCAAGAATAAAATCAAGGAGATAAGTAGTTGCATGTTTCCTGTGGGTATAATCAAGGTAAAAGGCAGAGAAAGTATTTTAGAAGATGCTGGGAAAACAGAAAATCTACTTTGTAATCAAGAGCAAGAAAACAGAACATCTAGATCTGTGTATCTTTAAGTGGATCTCAATTTGTATCCTACATGTCTTAAAACTAAATATACTTAACTATACAAAAAAGAGACAGACAAGAAACTTCAGCCTGGCTCCAGCTATCAAATCTTTAGTTTTGTACAAATCCAAATTAACCTTAGAAATGTGTTCTGATTACATTTTCCACTAATACAAAGCTCCAGAACCCATTAGCGTAATGAACAGATGATTGTCCATAGCTCACATGGAAAATTTGTCAAGATGTGCTTTCCTCTGTAGCTAAACAGTCCAACAAGCTTCACCGAGTTTTCTGAACAAATGCCTAGCATCGCCTATTGTTATGATGTGACATAATTTACAGCAAGCGTATACTGTGAAAAACTGTGTTCATGAACAAACTGATCACTTCAGTGTTCTTCTCTGTTCACTGCCTTTTTAAGTGGGATTGAGAGAAGATAACTAAAATGAGACTTTACACACAATAGGGTTGAAGAGCCTCAAGGGTTTGATTGTTAAGATTTATGTTGTGGGTAGAGGGCAGAAAGCAAACAAAGTTCCAAAGTGCTAAAAAGAATAAAGAGAAAGAAAAATTGCCCACGACACCAAAATAAGCAAGACCTTCTCATAGTCCTGCCTATATTTGTTGATCTTTGGTGACATTTCAGTGATAGGATTTTGTTTAGAATAACAGATTTTATTGATAAGAAAAATAAATACAGTTGAGGTATGCTAGATACTGCAACCAAGTTCTCCCTTGTTTCCAAGACAGTCTGGTAGCAGGATGTGCCAGTGATTCTAACCTGAAATACACTGATCCCCCACAGAGATGTCAACATGTGCATTAACTATCGTAAGCAACACAAGGTAACTACAACACAAAATATGTTCGTTTTTTTAAATTTCTGATTTCTACATGTGCCATTATGGCTCAAGATGGGCAAAAGCGTTTCTGAAAAACAGTGAGTTCACTAGAAAAATAGAGTTTTGAAACACTTGGAGATACTCACATGTAGTACAAGATGCATTTTATACATAGCTGGACAATAAGAAGTGTGACAGCAGAATATCAGAAAAGTCAAAATACAATGTTTGACATCTCCTGAGATATGCTAAAAGAACTCACAATAAAGTACAGTGACAAAGCACTACATTTACAGAACTGGAAGTCAAGCTGCATTTAGCATAGTCAAGATGCAAGACTCACATTCAGCGTTCCCCTCACAGGATCCACTTTGCTCCAAAAATTTAAATCTACACACTGTATGAAGTACCATGACCACTGTACAGTGAAGTATCCTGTGACATGCTGTTCTTCATCCTTCTGTTGAAACTGTTCCCATCTGTAAGCAGTTCTTAAACATTCAGTGAGACAGTAAAAGATATTTTAATACTGTCAAATGTTACATGCAATACTACAGCTTGCACTGAACTGAGTTTAAAGTAAATAGAACCCTCTAGAAACCACAAAGATTATTAAAAACTTCTTTTTTCTCCCTTTTAATACGACAGAAAGAAATACCCACAGGTCTTCTGCCTCCAAAAAAGGTCCCTTAAAACGAATCTTAATACAAATCACACCACCTGAGATGCCGAGTAATGACAGACAATAGAAGATTTGTATAATACAACAACTTCTGAAATCTGGACTTCAAAGCTAAATACAATATTAAAAACATCAACATCAAATCAAGCTGGATTTAGGATATTAAAATCTGAAAACATAGCTGGAAAATGTTAGATTAAGACATTTTTGAAATTTATGAACTGAAAACAGCACTGGGAGTAAGAATCATGCTACACTTGCTACAGCAGAGAGTCTTGCATCATATTACCAACATTTTCCCTAACGAGCTCTTACCAGAGCAACCTCATCACAGGTTACCCAGGCAAATTCCAGTTTAGAGCATAATTGAATGAAGGTGCATGTGATTATCAGAAAGAAAAATAGGTTTTATTCAGCCCTGAGCAAGGGCAATCTCCCTGGAGCTCCGTAATCCCAGTCCAGGACAACCACTAGGGTGTAGTTAACAATTCCAGTGGCGTTGTCTAGTTTGACAGGGTCATGGTCCAGGAATGCTCCAGGGCAGGGTGTATAATTAGCACCATGAGTCAAACAGTATTTTTTAAAAATCTGTATGTCTCACCACGGGGTGCTTACATTAGGAGAAGGTTTGCATGTTCCTACAGGAAAATATAATTTCTCATCAGCAGTAACCCCTGAACAGAGTCCTATATCAGCACACACATACATACTATAAACAGCTTTATTCTGGCTGTCGTGTTTGCAAAGCATTTATTTCCTGATAATACACACTGCTCTTTTAAACAGATTTTTTAAATTCCCATTTATTTAAATGCAGTCATGTTACTATGTAAATATCCATGGTCTATGAGTTCTAGGATTTTGTTCTTAGACATTTCTTTTAAGATTAACTATGACAGCTTTACTGCTTCTCCCAACACTCGCAAATACACTAGAGAAATTAGAAATGTGCACTCCATTTATGTCAAAGAAACATGGCACGTAGTTACTGAGAACTTACTAGACCCTGCTGAAGAGCTGCACAAACAGCTGTCCCTCAAATTTGCAGAGCAAACAGACTTAAGCAAATACAAGCTGTACAAGTCTCCACACACCTCATGCCTTGCCTCAAGTTATCACATCTATTCCCTGATGTCTCTGATCCAGGGATTGTGTGTGACAAAGCCATCTTTTCATCACATCTTTTGGAACAAAAAAACAGGCTTAGTTATTATTTCTGTCTTATTCTGATCAGACAAACCCTAAGCCAAGGTATGTATGCCTACAAAGTTACTGAAGTCCTCAAAGACCACTGTGTAGTGACTTATGCAGCTCCATTTCTAGATTTAAGCCTTCTAGCGTATTCCTAGCAACGCGTTTCAGACTTTCAAAACTCACTTCATCATTGTCATGTAACTTCTTGCAATATTGATATGCATTATTCTTAAGTCTTTGCAACAGTTGTGCTCACCACTACCAGTCACAGCTCTCAAGAGGCCATTCAATGTCCTGAATATCTGAATTACAGACAAACACCAGGCTCCTGTTTCAACATGTTGGGTGGGTATGGAATGGAGGTCTTGCACTTAAACCACACAAATTAAAGGGGCATTTCAAAAAGGTAACGTGAAAGATTTATTACCCAATTGGCAGGGTTCACATACATTGCTTCCTAACAATAGTTTAACAGCGGTGTACAAAATTCAGCTTTTTGAAATAATTCATCATATTCTGAAAGGATTTTGGTTTGCATTCTAACTAAAATCTCAAGCTTGACTTCAGTATGAAGTCTAAACGCCCCCCTGGCTCCGAAATCCTGGATGTTTCCCATTTTTAGACCTTCCCTTACATACTAACTCCTCGCAGCTCAATGAGTGGTTTCAGCAAGCAGCTCACAGAGAGCAGTCACCAGTAACAGCGCTGACAAACCACTGGGACCAACAGCATCCACAATGAACTGACGTCCAAGATCCTACTTGTGTTAATAGCTGCTGATGTCTCTCAACAAGGGTTTCTTAGTGGCCAATATTATTTGCTTCTATTCAGACAGGCTCTCCATCCAAATAAACAGTTCCCTGTGATCTTTTGCATTAAAAGGGCAACAGCTATTATTTTCCTATGACTGCCTCAATTGAAAGCAACACAACATGCTAACACAGAATTGGCAGCAATCATCCGATATGCAACCCCACAGCACTCCAATGATCTATCCATCATTCAAAAATCAATTCAAGAGATGCGCCTGCTTTTAAACGAGGTACAAAAGCCACACATGAGCTGCATTAAAGTTTTAAGTAAACAGCTAAAAGCACCGGGTTCTACAAAGCACTCCCCCTTTCTTTTTTCTTTTTATATCTCCATACTTACTTTCTCTTTTTTTAATCAGAGATTAACTTAACCCCAATTAAAACATATCACCTTTAAAATTCCAACCTTTCTGGCATACCTTAGTTTAAAATACTGTCTCTTTTCACAGCCTTGAAGGTTTCCCGAACTTCTCACTAGCCTACTGTGCTGGGCACAATAGGTATTATTCCCTTTCTATTGCAAGAAAAATAGAATTGAGGAGGTAAAAATCTACCCAGGTCAAAGCTCTAGAGCATAGTGAAATAAAGAAATTCAGAGATTTATACTCTCAAGAAGTATTTGTGGATAGAGAACACAGAGAGAATAAAATAAAGCCTGAATCACTGTACAACCTGGGTGCTTTTTTCCTTTTAAGTGAACGCTGACCAGGGACTGCTGCCTAAATAGCAACAAACAAAAGTTAACACTGGAAACCAGTCTTCAAATATATATCTACACTTTCAAAAGATGTTAGCATTTAATTTCTCTAATAATGCTAGATTGCTATTATTGTTATAAAAAGATGCTGCAATTAAGGTCAGCATACCTCACTGTTTTTCAGGCATGCAAACTTAATGCGTTGGCCAATACATAAAATGGCCTAAAAATGTATTATCACACATTTCCATATGCTGTTACTTTTCGCCAGCAACATATAATTTCTGTCTGGAAAAGATATTGGTTGTGGTGTGTTCAGCACTCGTGTCCAACAAAACTCTTACCTATAAATCTTTGTTCCAGTACGTGACTAGTGAAAACACTTCATTACAATACTTCATACTACCAATATTTTACGGCAATGTATTCTCATGTCAAAAATATGAATGATGTGCAACTTGAACTCATCAAATCGAATCCATCAATACAGCATCTAGGTTAGAAATCTAATTTATTTTGTGCATATACTGAACACTGATGGAAAAAGCCATTTATTTTGTTGTCCATAAGAACAAGAGTAACACTTAAGCATAATCAGAAACTATGTATTCATTTGCTTAGACACTGAATGAACTTTTTGTCCACTTATAAGAACTGAAGATTCCCACCAGTTCTGCTTCCTCTGTCAGTCTATGAAAGTACATAACTGTGCTACAAGATGCACAGATTGGTTGCTAAAATATCTTCCACATTTTCATAGATCTTAATCTAGTGAGAGTCACCCTGTTTTCAGGAAAAAAAATGGGTACTAGTGTTCTACATTATGAAAACAGGCGCCTGTAACTGTAATTCAGTACAGCTGAATTTCTATCACAAGTTCAGGTTGTTGCTAACATGAATGTAGCAAAGAATTCTCTTTGGATTCAAAACTAGTTGAAGACCTTTGCTACCCAGGTCAAGTTTTTCTTCACCAACACTGCCACAGTGGAGGTGGGGGAGCAGAGCAGAACCCTACAAACTGCTGAGGACTCCCTAAGAAAGGGGTAACTCTGTTTGACCTAACACTTCAGTGCACCTCCTACTACTACGCAAGCATGGCCGTGCTATGCTGCACTCACCCACTTTTAGAAGTCTGTGTCTCCCATCAGCCTGAACGGGACGCTGAGTTTCCAGGGGGTTACTGTTTGTTTAATTCTGTTGGATTACTTCTGTTTTACTCACAATGTTTGAATAAAACAAAATACACCGAAGCCACTGCAGTGTATCCAAGTCCACGTCATTTCACAGTTTCTGAGCTGTCAGTAGCTTCTCCCTTCCTCTCATTACTGAGCCTTAATTGACCAATACATTTCAATGACAAGTTGTGTTCCAGAAAGAAGAAAACTGAAAGTACTAGGACAAATCCCCAAATGCCAGGACAATATGGTCCACAGCTATATCAGGTAAATACTGTAAAAACAACAAAAAAAGCCATCTGCTACTTTCAGGAAAACCTATGATGAAGCAAGCAATATTCCAGAGAATATCCCACTTGGGAAATAGCAGAGTACTCTCTCATTTGAGACAGTCTCTCTACTTTAGTAAACACAGTTGAGCATTAATCAGGCTCACCTGAGCCTGGGGTTTTGGCAGCCAGAAAAGTGCTCTTGTATTTCTACTTTATCTTGTTAAGTGGCACCTTAAAACAGATAGAGCAATAGGATTAACGGTTATTTTACTTACCTACCTGAGGGCAATGTGTACAAAATACGCACAATAGAGATTTTCTCACTAACAGGAAGAGTTCAGCAGCATATTTCAAGAAGGCAGGGGTTTGAGACAGAGTGGTTCAGATGATCAGGAAATTTACATCTGAACTAAGACGTAAACAAATACTAAGGATTTTACTCCCCAGTAGTTATTTCGAATAAATCAGCTCCACTCAGGAGATGTGATTTCACAATACCAAAAAGCCCCCAAGATCTACAGTAACCCCTTAAGTGAACACTTTAGCACTAATTATTTCCCTTATTTCTCAATTACGTATTTGTTTCAGTAATATTTAAGATTTAATTTATACAAATTTGAACTTCAGATCAAAGACTCAGGAAGAAAGCTTTCTTCAGAGAAGAGTGCTTTGCGTCACACATTAGATGTGTGTCATCTCCCTCCTGTATCCTATGCTTGCTCTGAATCCAGGTCGCATAGGAAATTACTGTAATCTGTCTTCCTTTTCAACTGGACGATGACTGTATGAGCCAATTTTATAGTTTTAATTGTCTTTAGTGACTAATTTACCATAGCTTTATACTGAAGTAACATATAAATGCACCTATCAAACAAGGCTGCAGCTGCTGCTACGAATTTTCCCAGAGCTCACATACAATCTCCTGGGAGTAACAAAACCAAATAAAAGGTTGAAACTGGCAAAGGGAAAATTTACCACAGATCCTGTAGGAATCCCTGCTTGTGGGAATGTTAAACAAGTCAGACAGGTATGTAAAATTACTGAGGCGAGATTTACTCACTGAAGTAATTCAGAAATGCATCACCTGTTGGAAATGATAAAGTTACACATTTTGCTACCTAAAATTCCTTGGTTTTCCCCTCATCATGTAAGCTGTTCAAGTATTCTTTCCTTTTGGCAGCTAACAAGCACCTAGGTTCTCGTGAAATCTAATGCTCACAAAGGATTAACTTTTTTCCTCAGCTACAGCCCTGAGATGTGCATTATTTATCTTGCTGGCTTAGTAAAACAAGGGCAGCTAATATACTGTGCTCTCCAATTTTTCACCTTCTCCAGAGTAGTGCCTCCCCCCGCAAAAAACAACCTGTTGCTCATTCCACTGTCGTTAAGGAAACTTTCTCTTCATCACTGAAGAAACCATAAACAGTTTCCACAGTAGCTACGATCTTCATTACAAATAAACTAATTCCACACCTTGATTCCCATGGTATTTCGAGCAGATTAGCAATAAAATTGACTACTCTTTTGTTCTACATTGAAGTGATCGTTAGCAAGATGATAAATAGCCCCTTTGAATTTTGCAAGAGTTTTGCCCAAACCACGACAAGCAGTAATGAAGCTGTACACAGTTAATGTACACCGCGCATCCTTTCTGCAGTGATACCAATTATATTTCCTTGATTTAAACAGCATTGTTCTTGCCCTGATGATCCCCCCCACCAGCCCCCCACAAAAAAATTGTCATACTCAGCTAGAGTGGAAGTTTCCCCAGTTATTTTTTTCCTGCAGCAGTTCCACCACGATGAAAAGCTCACATCTTCTAAACGTAATCCAAGTAATGAAACTTGCATAGAGGACCTTGGGTTCTCACCTCTCCTTCACTTCAGTCAAGCGCCGGCAATGCTAGACACTGCCATGGATAAGTGCTCCAGTAGCAGCTGACAGCACTGAGACCACGGCCTCCAATAAGTATTTTGTAATTTCACAAATTTATATTTTACCTTTTCCAAGGGGCTACTACCCATGCACATAGAGCAACAGCTTCATTTATGCTTCCTTCAGAGTCCACATGCAATAAAATTTAGAAAAAATACTTGTTTCTTTTCATTTTAAAAGGGCTTTTTAATAGACACAAAGTTACCAAATATTAATCCATTTAATTTTAAACCACTTATTTTTTTATTTAGACTTTAACTTCCTAATCTTCTCTGGACCATGCTTTTCTAGTGCGGCTCACCAGCGGGCTACAAATCAGTCATAGACAAAAATTTCCTTTGCCTTACTCTGAAATTTACTGCTTTGTCTCCAGGAAATCTTGAAACATTGCATGACAAATGGTCCATGACTTAATGGCATTTTAGCATACCACAAGTGTTGAAGCTGAAGGTTTTAAGCATTGCTGAGCCAGCCCATGGTTGCATTAAAGATTTAGCAATTCAGAGCTATAAACTACAGTTTATTCATCTCTCAGTCATAAGTTAAGTACCGATGCCTGAGCTCTGGAGTAAAACACTAATGCTAATAATTTTCATTTTATAGTCTGAGCTGTTTATCTGTTGCTTACATGTAAAATCGCGATCAAACCCATTTCAGAAAGGTCAAAGAAATGGAATAATATAGGGCTGAGCATTCTGCATTTTAAGATGAGTTTGAAAAATCATCATATTTTCTGGTGAAGCTGAAATCATTTCAGCCTCTCAAAAGGAGTGCATTTTGCCTTGCTTCACGACCAATCATTCATATTCCATTTGAGCAAACCCCAAAATATAGAGAGATTTACCTAGAATAAGCACACATGGCACTGTGATCCTGCTACATTCATACTTTGTAGGAACAGAAAATATACAACTGGTTTGAGAGCTATGCACACATTTTGCTTTCTGCTTATTGCAAGTGGTAAAAAAACCTAAAACTATGCAAAGCTACCTCCTGTCCCACTTGGCTGGCTTTTAAAAGTATTAATGCAGCCACTATTCCAGAATCTGTGACACGACAAACCTACAAATACTCCACGGCTAGCACAGAAGATGCTGGTAAATGTTTCCCCACTGGCAATGCTGTGCATAGGTCCACAGTGCAGACAGAAGGCTGTAATATAATCATGCAAAGAAAGGACAGATTTTGATTATGGCATGAGAAACACATAACTCACTTTCCTTTTCTGTCAGAAGTGTCTGGACAATTCATTTAGTATCTTGGTATTTCAGACACCACATATCTCAAAAGTCCATTCGTGTATTAGCTGCATGCTGTGAGGACTCATAAAACAGCATGAGAAGGTAGCTCTTACAGTCATGAGTTCATATAAGTACTATGGATCAAATATATTGATATTTACCACTGTTAACTCTCTAAAGTTCTGAAAAAAAATTACATACATACAATAATATCCTATCTTCCATTGTCCTCTGATTAAGATATGACAGATACAGTTACAGAGAAACAAGATAGTCAAAGATGGGAGCACGATTTTGCCTTATATGTATCTTTACAATCTTCTGTGATTTATAAGGCTGAGGAGAGTCTCTAGGTTTTCCAGCAAGATGTGAAACAAGTAGGAAGTAAATTAATGCAAATCCTTGTGGATATAATAAACCTGAAGTAGTCAAATATTTACTGACTTTAAAACAGTCAAACAGAATCAAACTGCAATCCAATTCATATAAGAGACACAAGACTTCTAAAATTCCCTCTATGAAAATTAATCATAGAAGACTTATATTTAATATTCAATTCCATAAAATGACAAGCTGCATTTAGTGTGAAGATCTAAGGTTTACTCTCAAACTGTTGTTTTTAAAGCAAGCTTATACTGAAGTACGGCTTTACAAATACAAAATAATCTATGAATTTCACCACTGCTATTAGACCAACTGAAACACGCACACCTAGCAAAAGAATAAAAAATAGAATCTGCCTGCCCTCACCAGAACAGCAATGACAACAAGAATCCCCTTGTAATTATGCTACTAAAGCAAACAGGCAAACTTTTCTCTGAAACCATAACTATTACCACAAAATGCATCACATCATAGCCATATAAGCGTTTATTTATGCCATATATGCGCTTACATATTGAGACAAAGCACACTAAGGTGAATGAAAAGACTTCTGATTCTATCAATTCCGACTGGCAATGGAGCATGCAGGAAATGGAAGCATACTAAAATTCAGGAAAGTTGGGCAAGTCATCATAGAAATATTGACACGTATCACAAAAGATTAGCTGACTTTTGGATGTGCAAGTAATATTCCAAATTTAATTACTGACAGTCAGCTGTGACACCATTTTGTCCTAGCAGCATTATCAGACAGATGAAAATAAAGCAGAAAAAAATCTGCTTTAAATTAGAAAAATATAGCTTCACTTCTTTGTTGCTTTAACTTTCTTTCCCAGCGGGGGACGAAAAAAAAACTCACCATACAGCTGAACTATCTGCTCACTTTCTTATACATAGGTATATAAGCTTAAATGAAACTAAATTAAGTATTTTACATATACACACACAAATACACTAGTTTTGTGCATTTGCATGGTAAGCATTTGTAGGAATAGAAAATGAAATGGTTATTTCAAAGATTGTACCCACTTCAAAAAGCTCAGACCTGATAGTTATCTAGCAATGTCATAAAACGTGCAGCATGCTAATGTCTATGACAGCATATATTACCGCGCCTACAAAAAAGGACACAGGAGCAAGACAGTGGAAATAAACCCACAACTGAAGAATTTGTTGCAGTATTTGTGCAGAGATGTTTAAGTGTCATGCTCTCTCAAATCTTTTTTATAGGTAGAACCACTGTAAAAGTGTCATAGCTGGCACATTAATAGTTGTGGGTACATGTTAGACTTTAGAAATTAGAAATTCAAGTTGTACCAAAGAAGCAAATTCTGTTAGAAAATTACCTTTGACCTTTCCTAAAGGCATTAATGATATTGGATGCATAACATTCATCATCTGAAAGAAGTCTCATTTTCAAAGCCTCCATCACACATGTGGAAGAACGCACTCTAACATGTAGCAACCCACTCATACAAAATTGTCCACTATGTTTTTTAAAATCCGAGCCACCTTTTGATATACTACCTCTCTTGTAGTCATGGACCTCTCAGCAAAAGACAGCTAAAACATCCATTCACAGGTATCCTAGCTGAAAGACAGCTGGACACATCTCCCATCGCCCACAAACAGTATATCTGACACAAGCATAGCCCTTGTTTGGGGCCATGATTTCCTGTCAAGGTAAAAAAAGTAGGCACGTAAAGAGAAGAAAACAACTTAACAATTTATGAAAAAGTTAAACAATGCAGCATAAGCCAGGAAGTGTACACAAAAATATACCAGAAAAATCAGTAATAAAAATGGAGACAAGAGCAGAAGCTAAGATAAGATCAGAACTAAGTAAATACAGCAGAGACGATTGCTCATTATTTTATCTCAGCAACGAGAAGAAGCATAAGATCATTAGGCAATACACTGTGACAAAACATAAGCTCAACCTGCAGTAGGGATTAAACATTCCAAAAATCCAAATTGATCAACTGTGAAATGGAGATCACCTGCTATTCAGAGAACTGTAATACCAGAATTCAATTTTAGAGAGAGAGATATATGTCTATATGAAGATTAACATTTGTTTAAACTCTGCTGAATCTGCCAAGGAAGACGGCTTCATCTAAACAATGGGAAAAAAAAACAAACAAACCAACCCCAAACAAAAAACTTGTGAATTAAGGCAGTAGAATCAAAGTTTTAGTCTTGTAACAAAGCAACCTACTGTTTAATAACACTAAACAGTCCTAAAATGTCCATAGGAGAGAACACTTATCCTGAGTACTTGGATAATTCTGAAAGTCCTCCTGGCTGGCTGCATTTTTAGTTGCCTAGATACTTTTAAAAGGCTGTCATATATCATACATTTTTGCTTATTTTCTTCTTATAATAAAAAAAATAACTTTCTCAGTCTGGAAAGGTTATCAATGTATAGACAGAAAAGTAGTCTGCCCCTTGTCTATGAAAGGGTCATTATCTACAAAGCTATCCTAATTTCTAACTGCGCTTCAGTGGTTATTATTGGTAACTACAAAGAAATGGAATTGTTGAAGCACAAGGCTGCGCATCCCCGAGGAATGACAGGCAGCCGTGGCCATTGTGTGGGCCAGAGTCTCTTTCATATTGTAATACCGCGAGAATTTTGCAGTGAAGAAACCGGGTCTGGGATAATAGGGTAAAAGGGCAGCTATAAGTTTAGTTCTGCACAGAAACAAGAAATACAGGACAGATTCAAGATAGAAACACAGGCCTGAATACTAATGAAACTGTGTTAATGGAGTAAGACCAGACGGGAAGATTACTAAAAATAGCTCTCAGTGTTACCTTCTGAAAATAGCTTCAGATCAAACCCTGAAAATCACTGAAAAAAATTCAGAAGCTTTTCTGACTGAAAATCAGAGGCAAGATAACAGCAACACCGCTGAATAACAAAATAACTATTAAGTCAGGAATCCAGAATCACAAAGGTCTGAGGATCATCATACACCTTCGCAAAATTTCTGCCCCCAACGGTCTCTATAAGTCATTCACTTACGGCACTTGCTGCAAAAAGACTAAGAGATCCAATAAAACATTACAAAATTCAAGGAACTCTTAGTAGCAGCTCATTTTGCATTATCTCGGTCATAACACGCTGGGAAAACCGACCATTAATACTCTGCAAATAGGACTGGGTGCTGGTTTATTACAGGATGGCGTTCTAATTGTCTTTGCTGCTAGAGCAATCATTCATATTGGAAAGCACTTAGCCCAGGACTAAATAAAAGGCAGTTGCTCTGCTAAGACCAGTGAAAGGTTTCTTTAATATGTTTCTTTTAAACAAAGTACTTTGAGGAGCTAATGTGAAGCAGATGTTTCTGAATTACCCCAGAGAATACAAAAAGACCTATTTCATCATTATGTGGAATAAGATATTACCCAAGGCAAATGCTGGTAATAAAGTTTTCCCACAGGATTCCTGTTGATATTAGGGATATTATCTTACCTCAAATATAACAAGAACTTAATTTTCATAAATGAAGCAAGTACACAGATTTGCTGGAAGGCAACAGCAAAGACATTAAAGCACCTTTGAAAAACTAACACATTTCCTACGTAGTTTGCAAGTTGCAATGGTTTCCATAACTTCTTTGAAGAATTTCCTCAACTCTAACAATTCCAAAACTCAGAAAGATATTTTTTATTGCCTACAAAATGGGGACTGCTGTGATCCCAGTCATTCCAAAGAAAGTCCCATAAATGCCACATCCTATTCCATACTTTCCTCGAGTCTCCTGACTTCATTGTTCCACGATTAAATCTGGTCAATTAGTCAGCCAAAAAAGCCCAAAACTATTTTTGAGGCTGGATTCTGTGGGAAATCTCATGACAAGTCCGGCTCTGGAGAGGCTGATGTGAAAGGAATAAGGGATTTTGAGTCAGCAGGGGTTTGAGGTCATTCTACATGAGGACTTCCACTAAGGATGACACTTTTTTTTGCCAAAACATGGTAGTTTCAGGTGAGGGAACCGCCAAGCCAGCCAGTTTATCCATAGGAGCTCCAGGAAATTAATGTGAAAATTCTGTGTAGGAGAAAATGATCCTCCCCCTTCCAGCCTGGGTAACCAAACGAGCCAGACCATTCCCCACACTCAGCCACTCTCTTGCACGTACGTATGCTGAGGAAGGTGGGCAGTTCATATGCAGTCATTCAAACTGAGAAGACGTTACAGCCACAGCAGTTCAAGTGCCGGAGACAATTACCTCACACTTTCTGTTTATGTTGAGCACGTCTGACGCAGCAGACAACCAGACCAAGTAATTATCCTTTAAAAAGGGACAAGGCATAGCAATGAATGAATGTATATTGTCCATATAAATCAGCTTTAACAATTTTTATTTTATACTCAAGAATCTGTAAACAAATGACAGTAACTTTCTGCAATGTCACAGAGGGCACTGCATCTCATGAAACTGGGATTCTACACGTTTCACAGGTCCAACATCAGGAAGTACATTCGGATCAGAAAGCTCTAGTCTATGGTCAGTTAAACTAGACATTACAATCCGCTTACACCGTTGTTTAATAAGAACAAACACTTAGTGATCTGCAAGCCTGCCATTGAACCACAGAGCGTAGCACTCCTCAATACATCATTTGTAAAGGAGACCTACATATAGCCCTAATTTTTCCTGGGCATCAGACCCCTGACCTGCTTTCACACCTTACTCATTAGTTTAATTTTCCAGTCATTTGCAAATATAACTTCTTAATATAAACTGTGGATTCTGATCCTTAAAACCACCAAAGTCAGTGGAAGCATTTTGAGGCCACAAAAGATTTCCTAGGGGATTTAAAACATACAAGACCTTTATACAAGAACTAGAACAGAAAACCCTTTCCCCGTGCTTTAAAGAACTAGAGAAATAGTTATTCTTAATATGGCTTAAATACTAAAGTGTTCTGTGTTCATAAGATATGAAAAAGCATCAGCCAGTGTATGATAATGTGAGCACAGAAGAAAAATACCCTATTGTCAGGTAACTATGATGCAATGTTCTATTACAAAATTTCAGGGATATTAATGCAACACAGAAGAATGATTGCTGCCATAGTGCTGCAGGAAAGTTAGTATGACGATCACAACTTTGGTTTTATCGTTCTCTGCTTATTTGAAACAAAAAAATCCACTTTTTTCTTTTAGACAATTTTTTCAGTTGAAAATACAAAAACCAAAATGACATTTCCATTCCGAGATTAACGGCTACATATTTTTGAACAAGCAGTTCTGAATTTTAATCTATTTCAATGCATTATTTATATTTACCTAATCACTTGAAAAATCCTCCCTCACTCCCATCCTATTTTCCTAAAGTAAAGGAAAGCAATATTTCAGGAAATTACTTTGTACTTTTAATAAAGAGGCATTTCCATATTAAAAATCTAGGGAGCAACTACAATCATAACAGAACACATGATTTCAAGGGAGTATTTGTTACATTACAGTAAGAAATTAATAAACAAGTTGGCCTTAGAACTAAATAAGCTTAAAACCTTCTCTTAAGGATGACAGTGAAGTTTATTACAGCATGGCCTACAGTCATTTCTCTTGCATACATATATGTTGCTGAAGATCCAACAGGATTTTATCAGAAGCACTGATTAAGCAAAAATTGTTTACCTTTTTAAATATCACCTACCTATTGCACAATTTATAAAATACCTACATTTTTATTTCGCCCAGACCTATTTTTTGAAATGCTATGATCCTTTGAATCATTATTTCTATCATATATAAAGGGTTTTAAAAGTATGAACATGCAGAACCAAATGTACATTTTGTCCTTCCTTTTGAGCTCTTAGCAAAAACCATGTTCTCCATGGAATCAAGGATATCTTTTTACTTCAAGTCAGTCACGAAGTGACTGTTTACATCAAGTCGGTCACTGGATGATTTTAGCAGGGATCATTAGGTGATAGAGGTGTTTATGTCTATTTCCCCTGAAGAAAGCTGCATATGTTGCTTCCATAGTCTGGTGAAAAAGTAGAAACGTTCATAGATACAGTTGAACAGAACTTTAATTTTAGAATTTGATTCTTCAAAACACTCCAAAAAAGCATACGCATTGTGATTACCTTGGGAACGGCTATGCTACCTCAAAAACAGATGCAAAACTAAGCAAGCACTAATTACAGAGTAAGGGCCCACTAAATCAGATTTGATGCTATGACACTGTTGTTATTGACATCCCTGTAAGTTTAAATGGGAAAAGTAAATTCCTAGCAGGCAAATCATATTTTGTACATCAATTTATGGCCCTACATGGTTGAACTTAACACCTTACCACCTTTCACTAGTAACAAAATCAAGCAGTGACAACCAGTTCTTCCACTGTTGGTTTATAACTGGTTTCAGTACGGCTCACACAGATGATCATGAAGTTACAAAAGCAGAGCCACTTGAGCAGTGCATTATGGCAGGCTACTTTCAAATAATGATCTAGTAGAATAACAGCTCTCAGTCAAGGTGGTGACATCTCACTCAAGTGTCATTTTAAGAACCTGGAAAACATTACTTCAAATATCAACAAGAATGAGGAATCTAGAATAAAGACAATGTCCTGGTTTCAGCTAGGATAGAGTTAATTTTCTTCCTAGTAGCCGATGTGTTTTAGATATAGTATGAGAATAATGCTGATTTTTGATGTTTACACACAGCAGGATTATTTGGACTAAGAGGTTTGTAGGAAAAACCAATGAAAAATGGCTGTTGTCCCTTAATTTTTCTATACAGCCCTTCTTTATCACTGATAAATTATTTTTTCTTGTTCAAAATTATCTATAAAGAAGGAGTTCTTTGCAACAACTCATTTTTGCCAGGCCACCTTTGTCTGCTGTCCTTGGTTACACCTGATCTCTCCCATTTTTTTTCCTCAGGATGCAGGTGGCCAGAGGGACCATTGTTACACTGCAACGACATTCTTAATAGGCACAACCCCCTCCAGTCAGTCTCTGTGCTGTTAGCAGCACACCACTTCTTGGGCTGAACATGTCAAGTGCCAATACCAGGGGTCTTACCAGACACCTGTTTAAATTGAGAGAGCCAAATTCCTGCTGATTAATTACCTTTTTCTGTGAGTAAACAGGAGTATCGTGAGTTAATTAAGGTATATGTTCAATTAATCTAATTGATGTCAGGTGCACTACTTCATATCAGATACAAGGAAAGAGAAATGCTTCTCTGCTTTAGGACACATACAGTGCTACATGCAGCCCATACATACAGACAGACCATGGTTTTATCTATGTAGCCATTGAGATAAACACTGGGCAAAAAATCCATGAACACTCTTGCAAACCACAAAATTAAACAGTGGACAAACTAAATTTATCCTATCACTGATTCAAAAACTTCTCTTCAAATGGATGCCACTCAGTCTTAAAGCATGTTATTACAAGCAGAAAGAATCAACCAGACATAAAACTTCTAGCTGGCTTCCTTCCTTCTAAAGTTGGTTTGTTGTTTTTTTTTTTTAGTATGCATAACTTGAAAACTGAAACTAGTGACTTCAATGTATTAGCTTTGAAGAATTAATACAGCACTGACAATGAAGCCGTTATGTTCTATGAATATTCATGGCCTGAACTACAAGGAAGAGTTACTTTCAGTCTATTCTAGGTCTTCAGCATACCCTGAAGCAGCTCCTGCTGTCAGCTGAGTGTAATGTAGCTGACTAGGTGGCAGGAATCTCCCAGGCAGGCACATCCTCTGATTACACAGATTGCTCGAGTGAGTCATGCAAGAGACAGCTTCAGTTCTACAAGTTCTTGTACAGCTCCATTTGCACAGTTCATTTGCTGCTCAGGGTTTCCTTCCCATCTCTGGTATTCATACTGAATAAATGATACAAATTGCACCCCAAAAATCATTCTTGACTATACTCATTCTATCCTATTCTACACTGAAGAGTGTCATAACTATTTGGTCAAGATCATCCCCCTTCATTCTGAGCAATAAGAATAGACTTTTTTTTTTTAATATTGGCATTAAGTCTACACCGTTTCTCCAGAAAGCTAACCATTTGAAAATATAATATGAACTTAATATCCAGGGGCCCATGTCACTCATGTCAATAAAATAATATCAATTTTTAAAGCTGGTCTACTTTTTGTACAAGACAACTCAGGGCTGGAAGTTGATAAAGTTGTTTACAGCTAGGAGAGCTACGAATGTCAGAGCAAAGAGGTCAGTTTGCTAAATAATAGTTGAATTTTAAGAGCTAGAACAGGAGAGCTTATGAAGTTTATATCCAAGTTTCAGAAGAGGGCATTGTACATTGTCTCAGGATCATTAGGTTACATTACAGGAATGCACATGATCATTTCTACAAGCTTGATGATGTAAAACAAAAGATATCCCTGTCATGACTACTGTCAAAAAGACTAACAGAAACAATAACTCATACTTATAGAAAGGAAATGTGATAAGTCAATACAAAAAGGGCACAAACCAGAACGCCATAGATTTCTCATCCCTATAGTCAAAAAGGTTTTCAGAGTGGAACAGAGCAATGTTTTTACTACTATCTTGTGCGCTCTTTAATACAGAGGTTGCTTCTCGGCTGCAGCTGGAGATGATGTTTTGTGAAAATGTTTCCAAGCTGTTGGGCTGCTAACCCAGCTTTTTCTATGTCTCATTGAAGAAGCCCTGATAAAACCACACATTAATATCTGGTTTAGTCAAGTCCAGACAGCTTGTGATGGCTACAGCCTTCATTTCTTCTCTAGTTTCACTACTATTTGATACCGAGGGGTGCACAAATAAACCAAGGCATTGTTCTGAGTACACCAGTTTATATGCTTAAATAGTCTTGTATTAGCATTTCTTAAATACTTGGTACCATCATCACCTTTTCATCTCACTGCTTCTACTCTGCATTGACTTTCCTGAAGATCATTGCAACTTTGTAATAGATAACAAACATCCCTTTAGACTCTAACTTTCCATGAGTGAAAACACCACTAGAGGCATCTTTACAGAAAAGAATTGCTTAACTGTAACTCATAATACTGTTTCACTCAGTTACCACTTACAAATCCACCTCCTCTCAGAGACCGTAGACCGCTTTTCATTGGTTTTTTCCTGTACAGTTTGGATTGGAGGGTTTCTGTCTTTACTGAGAAATAGTGTTTCAGACCTAAAAAACCCATCATTGCAAATGAGATTTTTATCTCTGGGATCTTCTCCCATAGAGTTACTGAACTGACTGCTTGGAGGCAGCAATTACACTTAGCAGGAGTCTGTGCACAGCACTGACAGCTCCATGAGAAGAGCCCCACAGACGCTGTCATTTACAGCTCATGCCAAAACCCAGGAATTATATTGCACATTATCAGGTACCCTGTAATAGGCTCTTAGCTATTCATTAAGAACATCTAGGCACAGACATGGACCACTGAAATCAGGAGGACATTTGGAAATCTATTAATATCATCTTCACCAGTTAAGAAAAAAAAAGTATAAAAGGCCTATTTTCAATTAGAAATTTAAAACCAAAATAGGAATATTTTTGGAGAAGCAAAATTAATCAGTAAGATTGGATAATATGGATTATTTTCCATCCTGAAATTTATAAATAAAATAGTGTTTGGAGGCTTTTTATTCTGCTAAACTTTCCTACTTTTGTCTCATACTTCTCTTTAAATAATGGCTTAAAGAAGCCATGTTTCCAGAAAGTTCACATGTGTTTCTCTGCACATCTGTTGCACGTTACAGCAGCTTATGATAAAATTCACTCACCTTGTCATTTTTTTGTCTACTAAACAAGGAACTAAAGCATATTACAGTATTATTGTCTATTCCACAGCTGGTAGCAAGCTTTGAGCCTTCCTTGTGAAAACTAAACAGTATCAATATAAAGATGCATTAAGTAATATCGTTATGTTTCCCTAGTTAATCAGTGGCAAAGAATTTGTTGTTCTTATTACGCACAGCCTGTTTTAAGTGCCAATACTATATATAAAATCTTTAAAAATAGCTGCTATATTTAAAGCTAGTTAAAGTCAGTCTCTTGCTCCTATTGATCTTAGCATCTTCCAAACGATCAGCTATAGGTCTATGTTTCTAACACACATGTACGGGCACATAAATACTCTTTCTATACAGCATTCATTGTGACTTCATGTCATACACCTGAAAGACTCCAAGGACATTTATTGCCTCCTCTTAAAAAGGAATTGCGTCCTTCTTTTTTCAGTCTTCCCACTACTGTAAGGCAGATGCCTGTCTCTTCCATTACTTTTTTCTTTGCACTTCCCAACTACAAACAGCCCTCCTTCTGCCTCCCTTCTGTGTTAGCTTCCCATTGCTGCTACTCCTCCAGTCTTTCCAATTATACATCTAATCAGCCTCCCCTCTCCCAGAAACAGAGAAACTTTCCTCCTGCTTTATCCCAAGCCCCTCCTTATTCCCAATCACCCTAAATCCTCCTCCTTAAAAAAAGCTGGTATCCTTGAATGAGGTCCCGCCCTTATCTTCTACAGATATCTATGCTTTGATTTTGGCAAACTGAAGGACCTGACAATTGTTTGAGCCAGAAATGACAGAGGCACGAGAGCGTATCTGCTTCACGGTCCATTTTGAATCAGATCCGTTATCCCCTTATCTTTTACAAAGCCTAGAAGTGGACAAGAGCCTTGTCCAATTCACAGCACAGTTTCAGATGGTAACCCACAAAAAGGTCAAAGAAAAGATGTTACTAGGCCATTAATGATCTCTGTCCACACTTGGTCTCTTCCACATTGCAGAAGGGTAGGCACTACATTGCCTCCAAAGTGGATGAACGAAGGACCAAAGGAATCATTATGGTGACACGCAACATTTAAGTTCCAACAAGGAAATAAGAGGGAGAAAAAGGCAGGTTACATTTCCAGTTTGAAAGAGAAAAGCATTTCCTACCCTGCCTACTGTACTCCAGGGAGCTCCCAGTTTTCCTCACATAGCCACATCAGACAGCTTTCTCCTGCCCTTATCTTTTTTCTTTTGTCCAAATCACAGACTGAATTTGCCTTCATACCCAACTACCCAAAGGAGAGATCCTGATTTCCGAGCTCCTGAAAAACCCACTGAAGGGCATATTCAACAAAGGCTGTACACACTGTACTCGATGCACATGGAAAACAATTCTCTCCAGTACAGTCATCTGGGCTCCCCATTGCAAGCCCCAGTTATGGTAGCAAAATAAGACATTCACTAAGTTATGTTAATATTTACCAGATGAACATAATTCATTAATTGAAACTCAAGTGAACTGAACTCAGGGAACAACAGCTTTTATAAAGAGGAAATTCCTGTATTTTCAATGCCAAAGTCAGGATTGCCCTCAATAAATTTGTATTTTATATTGAACTCACGTTGCATTTGCATGTGAGATGTCTTTTCAAAGGTATTGAGAATTAACTCCCCGATTAGCTGAAGGACGAATTATGACCAAAAAAACCCAAACTTTAATCTTTAAAGAGCATTACTGCTTCCTTAATCCTGGTCTGGGCTAATAAATCCTTTTATCATTTCAAATATAGTTTCTGTAAATACCTTAAGAAAAGATATATGAAAACATAAGTATATGCTTTTTACAGTTGTGCAAAACAATTCCAAATATCTGCTTATTCACTTAATCTTGTTAACTTGTAGCAAAAGAGACCAAAATTATTTTCATTTGAAAAGAAAATACTTCATGAAAGGTCTTTTGATTATGTCAGTAATTTTGAGATATAAAAAAATTAACTCAAAAAAATGAACCTACTTATTTATACTAAGCAGCAAAATGCTACAAATACAAAAATAGGGAATTCAGGAAAGTTTTGCTGCTAAAAATTCACAGAATTCAGTAGATATCAGCCATAAGGTATAGGAACATACCAATTAAGGTATAGGAACATACACATGATGCTATTTCTGGCTTTTTAGGCATCTTAAGCTTTTGAAGAAAACACGTTACTCAGTAGAACCAGCTAAGAAATCTGTTCAAGAACTATCCACACTTACAGACATACTTCTGTCGTATTACAAAACTTTTTGCTTTCTTCTCAATTACCTTTTATATCCCTGTTGGGAGATCACAAAAAAAAAAAGTGATGGAACCTGGGTAAATTGCCTCAAGATTCGATTTCCTCCGGTACACTATCACAGAAGATAGACTCCACTGCAAGTATAAAAGGCTTCAGTTTTACTATATGAAGGAGTTGCAAAAGAGCAGACACCATCCAAAAGGAAGTCCTCATCTAGCAACACTGAAAAGATAGTTATATTCTCAAAGTGACTTAACATTACAATATTTTATGCAGCAGGGTCCTCATATCTTCCTCCTTCAGTGACAAAATAATTTATTTGTACTTTTTCAGATCTTCTTGGTCAAGAATCAATTTAATTTGAGGGGAAAAAAAAAAGTGGNGTCCTCATATCTTCCTCCTTCAGTGACAAAATAATTTATTTGTATTTTTTCAGATCCTCTTGGTCAAGAATCAATTTAATTTGAGGGAAAAAAAAAAGTGAATTTTGTTCTGCCCCAGGTACCATCATCATACACATTAATCATGTTCCTGTTGCACAAATAAATTACATTTTTGTTTACTCTGTTGGATTTTTCACAAATGCAATTAAGGGCAGGATATTTGAGAACAAAAGATGATGATGGATTTCATAACCACACCTTAAGGAAAAAATACATAATTATGCCTTTTTATTCCCATATTAAGAAACTTTAGTTTGGAATCCATGCAGGCACAAGAAATTAATTTGAAAATAAGTCTCCAAAGTGGCACTATTCTTTAGATCTNTTGAAAATAAGTCTCCAAAGCGGCACTATTCTTTAGATCTCAATGCTTTTATACTAATAGTGGTGTTTGAAAGCATTCTGTCACCCTGTACTGTAAGACAATTCTGAAGAGTGCTAAAACTGCAAATCAGATATGGAAATGAATAACAGTAAGAAGTAGTAAAGATTATCCTGAATTGTGAGAAATTGCAGGAGAAAAGATCACTACGATGTCAAAAGGGTTCAGGAGTCTCTCCATTGACACAGGGACATGAGAGTTCCCTCAGGGGCAAGATGGAGATCATGGGGGACTACAGGAGAAATGTCAGAAATCTAGTCTATACAAGTCCTTGTTCTTCCCCAGGACCAAGCTGTAAAGCTTTTCTTAGTAGTTCTCAGGGAAATATGCAATTATTGCCAATCCTCATGAAACTCATTTTTTTATTCTGACTGGAGAAGATGCTTTTAAGTTTCATTTCCCCCCGCCATCTGAGAGGGGAAAAAGAGAGACAGACGTTTTTCTAATGAAAGGATATATAGATTCCTTCTTTGACTGAGAAGAAATGTCCTGATTTTCCCATGCAACTAGGATGTACAGGCCCAAAATCCTTGAATAAAGAAACAAAGAACATGTTTTGGAGCATATCTCTTAGCAATAGTAGGGTGTTGCGGTGAGAGCTAAAACTGAGTTTGAAGAGAGAAGAATTTATGCTACATTTTTGTTAATATGGTGAGCTCCTTTAACTGCCTGGACAACTTTAATGTCTGAGTAGGAGGCTGCAAAACCCATCGCTTTTCAAGCCAACTGTCCCCAGTGGAATTTAAGTCATTCAGGCAGATTCTAGGGCCTATTCAGAGAAATTCATCTCAGTTCCTTCAAGTGTGCTAGATGGCATTCAAACACTTGAAAAGCAAATTATATTCTTTTTTCCTCCAAAATTAATGTGAAAAAATTCAAAAGGTTTCCAAAATGGGTATCTGCTCCAAGCTTCAAAGTACAACAATGGGATATAGCTAAAAAGGAGGAAAGAGCAGGCACAGAAGAAAAGTGAAGAGCAGCAAAATGCAAATAAGTGCTCCATTTTTTACCCTAAACATGCAGGGTCAGACTCAAGCAGCTGAAGGAAAAGCAAGATAGAAGTTCTGTAGTCCATGGCACAGGGAAATGTGAATACAGATGATAAAGTAAGCCCCCGAGAACTTAGTAGAAAGTAATCAGATTGTTAAATAAAAATGGCAATAAAAAAAATTAAGTGTCAAGTGTAGCAGATGAAAGAATAGAAATCTTAACGCCGAACTTCTAACACTAGCACATGCCTGCATATCACATGAGTACTCGTATAAAGACAGACTACATACACAGATCACTCCAGGAGTACCTTTCTTACTATATTATTCCCAAATTACTCTTCACTGTGAGAAGAAAGAAGAATTTAAGAAAGATTGAAGTCACCCACAGGGTATGGTAAACTCAGTCTAGTTGGTAAAGAGATAATAGATTAGCCTTTAACAGGTTTATGTTGAATGTTTCTATTACTGTTTAATAGCACCCATGATCTCTGGGACTATGACATGTTAGGAAGCATTTAGGACAAGCTAACTGATAATAGAAAGGCTGACTTGAAAGTTATCACACTGATTTTGTCTGTTCTTTCAGATAAAGATGAATAAAAATTGAAGGTAAGTTTGGAAATTTAGTAACACACAGTAATACAAAAGACTACTTATACTAATAGAAGAACCAGTAAACTATGTTCACTACCACCACCAATAATAAACATAGGTTCTTAACACAGTACCATGTAGGAAACCTCTCGCACAGTAACAGTTACAGACTCCTTGGACTACAAAATTTTAAATAAAATAGAAGAATATACTTATCAAAAGAAATAATGCATTTACAGTCAGGTGATAAAAGTATAAAACAAATAAAAGGCCTCAAATGCAATTAAGAATTGCATTTTCTATAATTCTTTAGCAAAAAGAGTTACTTTAAAGTGAGATAAGAGCTGTTTCTAGCATTCTTTTTTTTTCCTTAAGCATAAAAAAGAAATCCATATTGGATACTTTCCCCTCTCCGTTATCTGCACAAAAGATTTCAAACCAAAAGAGGCACAAAAAAAGTTGGTAGTTTGTTTTCTTTGTTTGTTTTCTTTGTTAAAAAAAAAAAAACAGAGTAAGAACAATACTTCTCCAGCATGCTCATAAACAAAGCAGATGAAGGTATTTAACAGCCTCTTCTAGATCAGATAAATGAGTAAGAATTCTAATTTGGAAAGAACAATCCTCAGGACATGGAGTATGCACCGATATAGTTGACATCCCTACCCAAGAGACTCCTCTGATTTACACTTATTCTCTGAACAGGTGCGCAGCACAGAGGCAGTGCTAAGAATAAACATATTGCCAGACTTCACTCTGTTCTCTCTTTGCCTACCAAAACGTCTCTGTCAACATACCATTCATTCTTGAAAGTGTGTTTTGGAATTCCTAGAATAACACCTCTCGGGGGGGGGGGGGGGGGG
>RSEF01000009.1:5694332-5712113 GCA_003993805.1 Himantopus leucocephalus
GCCTGTAGCATTGGATGGGGTTGTTGTGACCCAAGTGCAGGACTCAGCTCTTGGGCTTCTTAAACCTCATACAATTGGCTTCAGCCCATTGATCCAGCCTATCCAAATCCCTCTGTAGACCCTTCCTACCCTCAAACAGATCAACGCTCCTGCCCAACTTGGTGTCACATTTAAGAGAATAATTCTTTCCAGGTACATTGGCATCTCTGCAGCGCACCTAGAGCTCATACGAAGGGCTTCCTGGAAGGAATCTGTCTCTGTATTCATTTCTGCAGCAGCTTGAATGAATTAGGTGCTTCCTTTGCATCTCTAGATGTTGTGAGAAATTAGCACAAGTCTGACTGCTGCAACATAATTGGATTGCAGCAGTTGGTATAATAATAAAAACCTGCTAATTATGCAATCAGACTGTATCACAGGCAAATGCCTGCCTATTAAAGCCTTGCCAACTTCCTATCTTAGTCATTTTATGTGTTCCACTCAGACTCCTTTTTCATCTTGTTGACTGTTAAAACAAATGCTCATTTTGGTTACAGATCTTTCCATCAGTTTCAGTCATCTGACAGTAGTCTACTTGATTGCAATCTAAAGGGATACTAAAAAAATACAGATGTTATACAAGAAAGTACCAGAAAAAAAAGCTCCTTTATTTCTCTTGGCTCACCTAGCCAGTTTGAGGTACTTCATTGTTGAGGAGGGTATAACTTGACTGAACAGCACCAAAATAAAATCCAGCCAAATTTTATCTCCCACTACTCTGAAAAAGACTCAAAGTTGTATTTCAGGAGAACCAGGTATCTTTATGAATGTAATTAAAATTGATTTGGCAAATGCAAGAACACCATTTGAAAGAGTGAACTAACTATGTTCCATTTATTTAGTCTCTCTAACCTCACTAACCATTTAGGTCTAATTAGATATGGAAAGAGAATTTAACTGCAAGTCATTGACATTTCATTAATGTCTAGTGTTCCCTTAGCAGAAAAAGAAAGCTAAAGTAATAGAAAGTTAAGACTATGCTCTTCCAGAACAGTAAAAAATTAACTGCTAAAAAAAAAAACCTTAGCAGACATTGTAAAAGATGGTAAATATAGGAATAACAACAAGTTTTACCAATAATTGAATTCACTCTACTCAAAGAATTAACTTGGCAACTTTTTCTGCAACTTTTTTTTAGACTTTACAGACTACAGTAGCCATTCCGCAGCCATGGTGTGTCATGAAAGACTTTTGTTCTCTTGGTACAGGGTCCTAACAACCTATCATCATTTTGGAAGGGAAAGTAGCCTTGAGGACACTAACTTCATGACCTCAGGTGGTGGTGTCAGCCCACACACAATGACAATAAAAAAATTCCAGTATTTGTTTGCAGGAAACATCCAATCCCAACTAAGCAATTTAAGTGTGATGCTCCACATAGGGGCTGGCACAACTAATTAAAATACCCCATTTTGAATACTAGAACAGGACAAAAGTGGGAACTCTCCTTTTCTAAGCAGATTTAGGGACATGCTGTCACATTGTATTAATTTCTTAGATCCTGTTATTGCACCTATAAGTTTTATTATTGGAAGAAATTTTGCTTTAAGACAATACTCAGTAAATTCAAATTTAAACAATCTGCCATTGTTTTGGGCTCTTTCTACTCAGAAGTAATCAGGAAAGGAGATACAATTCTCAACTAGTCTTCATTCAAAAATCTGAATTCCTTTTTGTTTGTTTCTTAGTTGTTGCATTTGCCTAGAGGAGGCATTAATCATGAATTACTCAGGTTCAAGAGATCCATTTCGTGTACTGCTAGAATTGCCACTGATTGACATCATACAACGTGAGTTTCTCCACTGTTTCCAGCTGGTCCTGGCAAGCACCAGTTGGCCCTGCCTAGAGTACAACTGAGAATTGAAAAAATTCCTTATAAATACTGACCCCCTCATACCTGGGACTGTAAGTCCAGGGCAGAGCTCCGTTTGCCAGCAAGCCTCCTGGTATTCAGTGACATAATAGTGTTCCTTTTTATTCTAATCCCTGAGCAGTCTATTTCTCCCCATTTGTCTATAATTTCTCCAAAGACAGGCAGACACCTCTGTGCAGATGCAAGTTTTAGACACTCTTCATTATTTTAATACCATCAAAATGACCTTTAACAAAGAATGCAGGGAGCCATTTGTGAACAGGGTTTTCAGTGTCTAGTAACTACTGCATATATAATGGTGAATTATAATAAAGTATTTATACTTTTTCACAGCACTCTCACAGGAATAGAGAATAAGTGTAGTTAATATGCAGTTTTATGACAAATTTCAAGAGAATTCCTAATGAGTGTACACTCGACATTAACTAAACTCCTTAGGCAGGGATAACATTATGAAAAGATAAATTTTTTTGCCACCGTATAATAAATAATGAAAAAGCTTGTAGTGAACCTTTACCTTTCACCTCTGTTAAATCTTTCACCATGTAAAAGCTAATAACACCTAGAAGTTAAGATCTTGTACTGCAGCAAAACACAAAGAACACTTGCAAAAAAAACCACCACCTTTCAGAAAGACAGATTAGACTAATTTGTTTCAAAATCTGCTAAATTAGAAAAAACTTTCATTAGAAAAACTCTTTTCACTTTCAGGGTAAATGAGGGTTTTTAACTGAACGCTGGCTGATTATTTTAAAAGCATTTTTCGCCCTTGGAAATGAAGACCTTGCACCCAGAAATAATAAACGTATAAGCCACATGTTTTCTTATAGATCAATCAGCAAGAAACTATTTGTCACAGTTTCACTGACTACACACTCTAGCAGTATTCAATTTAAGGTATGTGTACACAAGTTCTATTTCCAACCACCTCCTTTGTCCTCTCTTTCCCCTTCTCCCCTGCCATCCTCCCCACTGTAAGTTATGATACCACATCTTGCTGAAACACACAGGTGGCTGCACGTGTTTGGGCAGAAGGAAGAGCTCATTTCCAGTTTAAAATCTTCTTTAGAAAGTGAAATAGAAGGTTCATAACCTTTCCAATGCTCTATATATAGGGGAACAACATATACTTCAATTTAACTTAATCAAGTTTGATCTAGTCTCCCACCTCATGCCTACCTTGACCAAATTGAAATAAAGATGTGAACCTCTCTAGGCCGGTAAAATAAATTAGGACAGGGTTACCTAGCATTCTTTTCCTCATCTAGGCGAGTTCTCTGTGTAGTCTGGTGTCTACCACAATGGGCCTGACTTTCTGATGCACCAGAACTCCCACTTTCAGTTGGGCCTTGTCTGTTCTAGGTTTTAAAAGAATTAGTATTATCACATAGTGGCTAGCACTTATAAAAACTAGTACAATAACGCTGTTCCCTTTTAAGGCCAATTATAGCCTATAGGCAACCTAACTAAATTTGACTACCTAATACAGAATAACATGACTATTTAGTTTCATGCTAGACATGGACCTATAATGTAGAATGCTGACTATTTCTTAGGAGGCTGTAACTGTAGTTTATGTCCCAATTTCTGTTGCTGTAGTAGGATAACAATGTTTTCTTCAATAGCATACATCACTAATGCTTCAAGAGAGTTTTAGGTATCAGATGTCAATACTGAAATCAAACACTTGAGAAATTAAAGCAAGTTTTTCAGTTCACTTCAGATTCAAGTCTGAATTGCCAAATAGCTGTAACTGAAATCCAACCAACCTCTAAGCATATTTAAAAGTGAAACACCTTGTGCAAATTCAAAAGAACAGTCACTGGTACCAGTGCTGCTTCACACTGGTCAGTTCTTTGGAATCTGTTCCTTTTCAAGCTATTGCACACATTGAAGGGGTCATGTTCTTCCACCAATTTGTTTCAGAACAGGATGTACAAAAGTGTTAAATTGTTATTTCTAAGCTCTTGGGGACACAGGCCTTTGTTAAATTTTAACTCTAACAACTTAGCGGTAACAATACTAACTAAAAGAAAGGTTGTTCTTAAAAACAGACTCAGTAAAAAGATTAAGAATGGTTTCCCTATCTTAGCTAGGCAACCATTCATGAAACAGAGGAGCACTCGGTACACAATTTGACAGCAAACCCCTAGATAAATTACCGTCTTGTAGAGAATGAGCTAAAGAGTCAGTCCTGCTAATACCATTCCCATCTTAATGATGATCATAAAACCCACATTTTAAATTAAAGACTGAGTTCAATTTTATACAACTTATCCTGTTAACATTAACACACTAAGCAGTTGTGCTTATTTCCTTGAGTCAAGAAAGCTGTTGGAGTTCTACTGCACCACCCAGCAAAACCAACAGGAGATACTGGATAAAACAGTAGTTATAGCATAACTATCAATAATGCAGTAACGAGTATCAGAAGTAAAAATTTTGTCCTAGCATGAAGCTACTATGTCACCATTAAAACCTCAAGGACTAATCTAGCAATCTCCTACAAAGCTTATTACCTCTCCCCATAAGTTACAAGACAGCATTTATGATCCTTCCTTAAGGAACCACAAAATCAGAGAAGCAGCTATTGGACACCTGGGCCATCTTCACTTCACAGAGATTAACTATATCTGTTCTGAAATAAAAGCTTGCAGAGTAGTACTTACTTGTCTGCCATCAACTGGTTATAGCCCATTCATGACTTGCAGTGGTATGACAGGAAATAGGTCAAGCAGATATTCCCAATTAACAGCACTGATTTATCCTGTGTTCAGCCCACTATAGGAAATATATTCAGATTTCTAAGAACATTCTTAAGTTATGAATTAATTGGTTGAAAAGCTTTCTACCCTGTTTCCATTTATTTACTCATGATACATTAGAACAATAAAGAATAATGCTTCAGCAAGGAAAATACTCGTTCTCTAAAAATATCTAAATACTTTTCTTATGCACAGGTATGTATGATCATACATACACATAAGATCCATAAGAAAGCATGAATGAGTTGTGTCCCAAGTAGAAGATTCATCTTCACAGCTTAGGCTGTGAAGCTACATGCTGCATGAAGGCAAGTATACCATGCTTCCTTATGAAACAAGGTGTCAGAGTGTGCCTACTACACACCATTCTTCTCTGATGTCAGTCACATTACCTCCAACACAAAATTGCCACCTACCGGGAAGCAAATGAATGTCATCTCAATGTGAGATGGCTCTTGTGTAACCACATACTAAAGATTTGGGGTGCATATTTCCATAGCCTCTTGGACTTTATTTTGTATGGAATTCAACCAAATTAACTAAAAGCATGATATTAAGTAAAAGGGTGCTAGACCTTTCTGTGAAGACTCACGCAGAAACAAAGCAACATCTGTACGTTGTAGCTTAATCCCCTGGACAGCGGCGAATGTAATCATGATTTCCAAATGAGTGTCCAAACAGGGTCAGAGATAGCGCTAGCACTTGTGGAGACCTTGAGCAGAGATTAAGGCTTCTCCTCCCTTCCATTTGCAGAGCAGACTACCCACACTGATACTTCTTAAACTGGTTAAGAAGCCAAGAATGGTTTGAGCTGTTTGCCTCCCCTACCCGTTCACACACCAAGCACCTCTTGCAGGGAGAGCAGGAGATCCCAAGTACCGAGCCACACGTCCCTCAATGTAGGAAAAAAATTTATTTGTTCCCTTTCTCGTGCAACAGAAATTGCTGCACAGCAGACACATAATTTGGTCTTTCAGTAGGGGAGAGGCTTTAGCGTACGTTTGCCAGCAAGATTCGGGATACCTAGCCAAACTCCTGAGATACCACATCCTCTCCCCAGCCCAGTAGAATCTTCTCTACCACATACCAGACAGATCATGGATCCTACACCAGGCCAACCGACCACCTGTGGTACACTGGATACAAGAACAGGGGAAATGATGCACCATGGCACTTGCATAGTAGGCAGTACATCTAGAGCTCCAGGGAAGCCTAAAAAGGGATTAAAACGAGTAACTCGCACACACAGTCCCATCAGAACTAACAGACCTGTGTTCCAGTTTTCATATTGATGTGCTTTAGCATCACAATTTCAGTTGATTTTTCAATCAATTTTCCCAGTTATGAACCATGAAGACAAGGCCTAAATGTCTTAAAGCCTACTCCTCACTGAAAGTTGACAGAATTTCTCCTGAGGCTATGGATATCAATCACCAGACATAACATGGGACTGGATAGAATACTTCTTCCCCACTTTTCCAGCATTTCAGCTTCAGGGGTCGTATAAAGAGCTGCAAGAACACAGCACATGACGGAAGGTGACTGCCAGCAATACGAGACAGCAAAGATGGTCCACAAACTCAGAGTGAGCCACCCCAGACTGCAACCATATCTCCATCAATTCATTTCAAAGTAATAGCGTTGATGGTGTGCACGCACCTACGTAAATACACTATAAAAGTAGACTGGTATTAGATTACTTTTTAAAGTGGACATAGAAATGTATGGAATAGAACTGCTAAACTATTTCCGTTCCCCCTCCACCCCAATAATACATCATAACATTAAAATAAACTTCTTGTGCAAAAACTCCTAAAACCTTAGATTGAGCCACAAAGACATGACAACCAATCTTCACTGGAAAAACCCCTACCCTGATGTTTTCAGAGAAAAGTTTTGCTCTGTTCAGCAACATTACAATTACTTTGGAGAGTTTTTAATTAGTTGTATTCTTATGTTCTTCTACTCCTTTTGATCACATCATAGCAAAGTCATTTCAGATCAATACATTGCCCAAGAGGTCAAAAGAATTCAAAGCAAAGGGTTATTTAGACATACTATGTACTATTATTAATCCTCAGAAAGAACTATTTCTCTACTTGCAAAGCAAAGATAATACAGGAATAGCTAGATCAAAATTGAAAGAAATCACTTAGTCCTTAAAGTTAATTGCTTCTCAGTACTTTCCGTTTTTTTTCCTACTACAGCTGACCACGGATGGCCTCCATTATTTCACATGATTAGAAACAGAATTTAATTTCACGAACATTTTATTTGGTAGTGATTAATTTTTAAATCTTTTGTGGTTGCCCTTCTACTTTGTTTTAGGAAGGTTTTGAGAAGAATAATGTCCACCCTTGCAAATAACTATCTCACCGGGGAAGGGGAAGAAAAGTTCATGCCAGTTCATGAATGAGAAAAGGAAAAAGATGAGAGAGGAGAAATCCTGAAATAATCAAACTGGAGTTTAAGCCTTTATAAACCTCTTTACATCTACAAAGAATGTCACATACAGCTGCAGTTGTCAACTAAGTTCCTAAAAAGTCCCATAATACTAAATAACGTTTGAATGAAAAACTACAAGTCTGCAAAGCATCTCAGTGTCTTTAATATTTCTATAGAAATCTATTTAAGTTATGACTTACGGGTTAAAGAGTATATATTTTCTCAGTAGCAAAAAAAAAATCTGCCAAACCTGTTTCAATGCCAGAATTAAATTTTGATTCCTCAACTCCCCCAAAACAGGTTGAAGTTACTTTTTAAAATAAGAAAAAATAAATTCTTTGCTACAAAAAATAGCTAGTTTGGATAAGTAAACCAGGACTAACAAAAACGTCAGACAACAATGCAGTTAGCGTTTTACTCTGAATTTTCCAGATATTTAAAAGACAGTCATGGTTTTCTTTGGGTGTGTGTCCAGATACAAAAACAGCAGACGCATCCATGTTACTGCTTTCAGAATCCACAATATAATTTTAAAGCTATAATTGTTCATATCCCTCTTAGTAGAAATTTTGAATTCACTGGAAGACTGATTCCTTACTTCGTGATCTTTACGCAATTACCAAGATTTTCACTTTCTTCCAGCAAATATTCTCTCCTACTTATCTTTACTGTTAACTTCACAGACTCCAAGCTCCTCAGTTCTGCTTTTAAAGACAACAGCATAATTGCATCAACACTATTTGGCAACATTGGTTCACAGCTGCAGAAAATGAGTAATAGGAGTAATTGTTTAATGTAACTGCCAGAAAATGTATTTTGGAAGAATACAGACCCAGCTGTGTCAGGTGCTGCTCGTGGCCCAGCCGACAGCATGAATAACCCCATGAAAAACAATGAGGTGATTTACAGTTTCTTGAACTAAGCATATTCAGAAGGCCTGAGCCCCAAGAACGCTTCAGACAAGTACAAGATTCAGAGAAGATCCTACGGAGACCAAAACTTTTAAAAGAAAATATATTTCAAAACTGTGTCAAGCAAACAGAAATGCTACAATAGAAAGACAACCAGATGCCACCATGTCAACCACAACATAGAGCATTTCAGATGAGTTCTTTGAAAATAGTTTATTTACTTTTCCAGATTTCAGCCACATGTCTTACAGCATTACATAGCAACATCAGACCTTATGACTGGGGAATGAGGGAAGAGCCAAACAAACAGAAGCAGACCACAACGATCAGAGCACAGAAAGCTAGATCAGTTAGGTCAGCCTTTTTTCCTAGAGCAAGAACCGACCCTAAATGCCTTTCACTGGTTTCTCTATCTGTGTCATATTCACTCCCCCAAATCAGACTGCTATGAGCAGGCCAACTGGAAAACCTTAACACTGACAGCAGTATTAATATTTTCCCCCCAAAGTTTAGAGCGCAGCATTATGCTAATCACTGTCTACACTCTCTCACCCGTTTCTGTCCTACTTCTGCTCTGCCCATGCAAAACCCTAAAGCCCATGCTCATTTGTGCAGCAGGGAGGGTGGGTGAGAGACAGCTGTCTTAACATAAGCTACAACGTCCCTTGAGGAAGAGGAGGACACTTTCATGCTGACAGTCTTCGTGTGTTTCCCATAACCTCTCCTTGCCATCCCATCCAAGGAACTCACAAAATCTCTTACAAATTATTTAAAGGAAAGCCTCCAAGCACCTCTGGACAAAAGTACCAACAAATACAACCATGGGCTAAAAATATAGAAACTATGTACACGCAATAGGCCTCTGCTTTGGGATAGCTCATACATTGCCCAGCTTAAACCATTCAAATTCAAGTGCAGGTCACCTGGGCTAACTACACAGCAGAAACACATACAGTGTAGAGAGCAAATTCTTCTTTTTCTTCCTATTATGGAACCACACTCCCAGTGCCACACAGCTTCCCGAGGACACTAGAAATTCCATTTCTCTTTTCTACTACCTTTAGTACCTTTCCACCCCTGCATACCTTGTATATACATCTTAGCACATCTTCCACACAGAGAACACTGATATTCTGTTACTATTTTTGCAGCAGTACTTGAGCCACTGGCATGAAATTATGGAGTATTTCTGATAGAGTCTTTCTGTTCTGATCCACAACAAACTTTGCTGAAATTAAACTCTCCCCTCAGAACCCGCAAGTTCTGCTTGAATGAGGGCTACACATAATCTCTTGCTATATTAGATGATATAATATAGGGCGCACAGTACCTCTAGATAATTGCAGGGCAGGATACAAATGAAGATTAATCTTTTTCACTTTGACATGAAGCAAACAACAGCTGGGAGTTTAAATTATATCACCAAATTCACTAAGACATTAAAAGCTTAACAGTCTTAACACCGATTTTCAATTTTTAAGTGAAAGAGTACATATTCACTAAGGTGCTAACAGATAACAATTTAGGGAGAGATGCACCTAATATCTTGTGCTTTGCTCTTACTGCTAAAGCTCCTACTGATCAAAACTCAATTGCTATCACCCTTGCTCCCACCCCTTCTCAAAGAACTGTTATGCTTCAGGAAATTGTTCATTGACTGTAGTTTGTTAAGCAAAAGAACACCCAAAATACATAGATTCATATTGGGAAAGTAGCTAACCAATTACACATGGATTTTGATTACCACAGACATCTACTTTTATTAAAAACATTATTCAAATTTGAACACGACTGAACATTTCACACTGCGTTCAGTCAACAGCAATGTTTTCACCTCCCAGCGGGCTACAAGCTAAGCTGTAGCTTCATGGCACAGTGTGTGGCAGAAGAATCTAACCACAAAATCATCCCATTTATCATCCTAATTATGCCTCAGAAGCTGCTGCATTAACATCAATATCTGCATCAAACTCCAGGTGTCATTGCAAATACTCAGGCAACGAGCAATGTCAGCATGTGGAAGACAGAACTACCCAGGCAGAAATCAATGGGATATTCCTTTTCCACCCCCCGCTTCAAGCTCCTAATCGGATGAAGAAATACCTGTGTTCAATCCTTATGTTTAAGGAGGCCCCCAGCCGACATCATGTGGAACTCCACAGAGCTGCTTACAGACCCCTGAGAACAGCCCAGATCCACAATTTACACTTTCTCATCAAGTGCAAAAAAATGTTTCATGCAATATTTTTAAGACATGTGAAAGGATAAAAGGAAGAACTCTTACATAGCACTATTGTGGTTTAGTTAGAAGTTAGTTAGAAGAGGCTTAGCTGCAAAGTAAAATTACTGAACAGAAAATTGATCCTCAAACCAGGACATGCACGTATANCCTCAAACCAGGACATGCACATATATTTAGATAACTAAAAGAAGAAACAGAAAATAAGATACTCTGCAAGATGTGTTATGGAAACACTAATACAGTTGAAAAACTCTAAGATACTGCCAGTTGTGACCAACACCAAAGGAATCTATCACAACAAGGTCACAGTGTTCACAGCCTGTCCTAAGCCTGGAACCACCTAACCTCGTGATAAAAAAAGGACCATGGTAAGAAAAGAGTCATAGGAAAGCCATCCCATAAAATTCATTTGAAAGCAACCCCAAATCCAATTGTGAGTGTATGGGTTTGTATTAATAGTGTTGGAACATGGACACCAGCAAAGAAAAACTGTTATTTAATATAAATCTGTCCAGCATCTTATCAAGGAATAGTGACTGCAAAGAGAATAAACACTGACCCATATTCTTCACTGACATACATTTTTTTTTCATCTAGTGTGGACAATATCAATGTAAACCCCCTTAGCTTCTTGCTACACAGCTACAAACACCCAAAGCAGCAAAAATGGGTAATTAGAACATTTAACAAACTAATTTTTCTAAAGAGGAAAATTTATTTCTTTCTCACAGATTAAATAAATTCTTTGATTCGGATCTCCCAGACCCTTTACATTTAAGGGCCACAGACTTTTCACTGCATTTATATAAAAACTCTCAGCCAAGAAGCTTTGTTTGATTAAACATTCAATTGCCACTGAATATCACTACAGCCTTATCTTGTGGTAGTGCCCGAGAATGAATCAATTCTAGCCCATCACTAAAGCCTGTAAGTTTTTTCTTGACCAAATTTGCTATTCCATACTTAAGCAAATGACTAATTCACTCAACAGTAACACTCCTTTGCCCACTGTAATAAAAAAAATCCACCACAAAAACCCCCACACCACAGCCAGTTTAATCAAACCTAGCACATCTTACAGGTCCTAAAATGGATAGGGAGCTATAGGCAAATTATACAGCAGCTTTCCCTTTTTATTTACACAATCTGTTCAGGTTTGTTCCCTTTGAATGTTTCATTACAATTTAGAACTTTACTTAAATAGTTATTTGAACTGTGACTACACTTACCTGATCAAAAAATGTTGAAAATACAATAAACTCTTACCAGAACCCATCAAATCATTTTAAAACAGTCATCTAGAAGAAGGACCATGTAAACATGGTATTGTCGCACTGGTTAAACCACTACAAATCTTGATTGTGTAGATAGTATCATAAGCTACTTCAAAATTAACTTGGCTTTTTTTGTTTAGTAATATTTATTCTTAGTTAACGAAAGCTAAGTTCAACAGTAGCATTCTGACTGCAGAATAACTGTCTACGTGGAACAAAGATATATTACTATCCTGATATTAAAGCGTGCAGGATAGAAGAATAGATCCTTTACGTAAGTCATAACAGAACCATAGCCTTCTCTACTCTCTCCTCTAACTGCATGCTATGTGAAAGCCTGCATGTTAAATAGCAAAGAAGCAGCTACAATGAGAGCAATGATATGAGCCGTAATTTAAGGTAAAACCAGTCTGTCCCCAGACTTAAACCAAAAGACAAAGAAATCTTCAAGGAGAAAGCATCTCCTTGCAGCACAAAGAAGGCATCACCTTAAAATAAGATTTTCAAATGAGATGTATAATACATTTTGAAAACAAGAAACAGCCATGATGGGGGAAAACTTCTAAATTATTAAAAATATGAATTGACTTAATTTTATTCTTATGAAGACTACAATAAAGCTTTGTCTTAATTTTGTTCTGAGACCTCTTCTCAAATATGAAGGAATCCCTGCTGTTGCACTCATGGATATATTATTCCCCCTTGTATTTTATAAAGAAAAAAAATTAATTTAAGAAATTATTTTTAAAATGGCTCACACATCATCTTAGGTCCCCCTTTTATCCTCCTGAAGTGTTACACACCAAACTTGATTTCACAAAAGGACATAAGGGGAGATCAAAAAGATGGAGACATTATCCTGGTTCTTATTTTTGTAAGTCAATGCAAACAATTAAATTATATTTAATGTTTGTCATCCACTCCTGATAAAGCAGCATGGTACTTCCATCTGAGCAGTAGTTTCTGCCACTTATTGCTTTTTCTACATTAATATTTCATGATATTTAAAAAAAACCACCAAAACAAGAACAAAGTCAGCAGTAAAATAAAATAAGCGAGAGACCAAAGAGTCATTTCAGGCCTCATTTTCTATTCATGGTGTGTAGTTTAACGAATAGTGTGTCTGTGTTTGATTTTATTATGTTACTGTGTGACCTGCAGACTCTCAGGAGACCGGCTAAGAGAGATGAACATTATTCCATTAGTGAGAAAAATCAATAATAGTAGTTATATGCTTTATGCCGTCTTTTGCAAAACTTCTATTTTTATACACCCTTAATTCATATTGAACTTTTAAGGAGAAGAATGCAAAAAAATCCTTAGCTTTTCCAAGTCAAAAAAGTGAAAGAAAACTATATTCCATTCAAAATCAAGGCCAAGAGTCTTGTTCTTACACATAAATATATAAAATGCAAATGTAAATAGCATCAGCATTTCAATACAGGTTTTCTGTTGGGAGTTGGCTTTTTTGCCCCCTTTCAAACAATTCTTATCTACAAATTCACACCTATTAGAAATAACATCCACATTTTACACTATCTAGAAATGCTAAACTCTGAAAACCTATACAAATGGAAAGTAGAGATAAAGAGCCAAGTGTTCTGCCTGGGAAAAAAAAAATAATCAAGAAATTAGCCTGTAAGCTTCTCTCCCATTTCTGTTTTCTTAGGCTCCTTTAGTTCTTTTGCTAGAGGAGAAACCTAACCCTAAATTGGGGTGAGAGGAAAACTAGCAAAATGCTAAGAATAAAAATATTCTTAAAGCTCTGAACACCAATTTCCAACCACTGGACAATCATTGCATAGTAAGCTGCACATCTGTACCTCAGTAACGACTAGATGCCCCAGTCACCAACAGGGACCCTACTGTGCGAGATAAAGGCTAGCATATTTTAATGACATTGTAAGGATATAATATTAAAAAAATGAATGCATGTTAGCTGGATGTATACTGCTAGATTAACTCACAAACCAATAATTACCAGCAATTTTTACCATGTTTTTAAATTATTTCTGAAATGCACACTAATATTGCCATTTAGTTTAAGGAGGAAAGTGCAACCATTAATATCAGAGCATAAACAATAAAATAACATATTTCTCAGATGGTGTGGGAATGCTTAGAATAATGAAATTCCCATACTCTCCTTCTAAAAAACTGCAAAGCCGAAAGAGATGTAAGTTTGGAGAAAAAGCCACTATGTTAAATGCACCACTACCAGGGGTTGGGAAATCACTCATACATAGGACTGCTCTGTTTATTTCCGTAATTATTACTGTGTCATACCCAGTTCCGTTCATAAACAGAGTGCACGCAACTTGCTTCATTATCCATCGGTTGCTATGACACTCTAAGAAAGCTGACAGAGGCCCTTCTCTTTGTTGAACGCAGACCGAGAGCATTCACAGCCCCTGCGACAGAGAAGCTGCAAAACCATTCATTCCAGGAGAAGCTTTCATCCTTTACTGTCTGGAGAGCAAGCCAGGATGCTGCTCAAAGCCTTTAAAAAGGCAGCAAACACACCTTTCAGCCCCAGCTTTGTCAGAATCTGTGCAGAGGAACAGGGGCTCTGGAGACCACGGCAGGAAGGCTGCAACCAGCACCGCTAACCACCCGCACTCCCGCATGCAGCACTGCCACACTCTCTACTCCAGCTGAGGGGTGCAAGTTACAGCCACTCTCTTCTTGAGGTGATCGAAATAAATAAATTAGTCAACTTTATCATATCTACCAGTTTCAATAAAATACAACGCAAAAGGAAAAGAATTCTTTAAAAGCTACCAGTCACCAAAGAAAAAAACAAACACACACACAAACAAAAAAAAACCCTAAACATTGAACAAAAAAAATCCCAAACTGTTTCTCAGGAACAGTACAAAATCCTGAGGGAAACAGGAAGAACTGTAGACTAGGACTAAAAAACCTACAGTGCCAGCACTGCTGATACAGTCTCCACATCAGTGTTCAGAAATGCAATTGAGTTACTGCATTCAAAAGGGAAAGTCTCCAATGTGGGCCATTAAGGACAGCTCCAGATTGTAAGACACCGAGAGGAGAGAAAATGGAACTCAAGAAGAGAACCAACTACTTTGAGTACCGTCAAGCTAACTAAACCTTTTCGGATAAGGGCATTTGGGCTGTGGAAGCTGTTTCCTTCTCAAGTTTCAGTGGAAAATAAACAAGTTTTCACCACACTACTCTATAAATCAAGGTACCTTTTTTTTCTCCACATTTGCTTTAACAACAGAGCTGAGAATGAATGACAATGTATTCATTCTACCCTCACCACCCAGTTAGCTTACAACAGAATTTTGAGGTTCTTTTGCCCATTCACAGGAACAAGAGGAGCCAGAGAAAGCCCATGCTCTGGCTCCAGAGAAGAAAGTGCGCATTGCTGGCTTTCCTTGCACACCACCTCCTTCCTCACTCCACCGGCTACACAAAGTGAAAACATCTGAAGAAATGGCCTTGTAGTGTAGAACAGATGACAGGCAGATGTTCAAAGAATATGGCCCATCTCAAAGTCCAGAATTTAAAACAGAAACTGTATCACTCCTTTCACAAAGAATAAGCAACAAAGGAAAAATAAACTTCAAGCAAAATTCTGCCCATGGAATCTCACAGAACCAAATAGTAAGCACAAAGAACAGCAAATCCAGTCTTGTGAGTCTTAGCCCTGCACCCAGATCCCTCTTTCTTTCCAGTGCCACATTTTGAGGCAAGTTCTAATGGAAAGTCAGCTTATTGAGAAATACGGGTTTATAACCCCCTTGAAATATCCAGAACATATTGTTTTGTACTGCCTTGGACAGTCTTGACTTGCAGAACATGCTCTATTATGATTTTACAACTCAAAACTCAGTTTTGATCCCTTTACTTTCAACTTCATTCACCAGCCACCCCACTGACCTCAATGAGGAAAAAAGAATAGGAAAAGGCATTAGCCATCATAATTAAAGAGATTAGAATCTGATGCATATTAAACCCAAGAGCCATCTGATTACAGAACAAACCATAAATATTGTACAAAAGAAAAGGAAGGCATTAGTTGAAGTTAAAAAGCTTGTCTTTTCACCAAGTCGTAAAGAAATGCATGACATATCTAGATTGCCTACACTTCAAACTATTTACACATCTTGCCTGCAAGAATTTCAAATGAAATATTAACAAGTTATCAAATCTATTCCCATTTACAGAAAAAGTTGCCAAAAACTAATCATCAGTCCATCGCTCTATGGATCCACCACGTCTGCTTATAAAGGGAAATGAACAGCACAGCTGAACTCCATGTACAATAATGTATTATATTCAGAATATGCAAGCTATGTACACACATAGAAATAATAAAGGGTATGTAGCAACGATGCACAATATTTTTAAAGTGAAATTTCTACCTGAGTGCTCCAATCATAAGTTTTCTTCAAGAAGTCAACTTAAAAGGGCAAACACTTTCATAAGCCACTCTTCTAAATGTCTTTAAGAAGATCTAGCAGCATGAAAATCCTTTTCTGGAGTTTTTACAAAAGACTTAGCAAATACATTTAAATTCTAATCAGCAATATATACACCTTAAGTAAGCCTAAGCCTTGAACTGAGTAATTTCCCTCAGTTGCTGGCGCAACATTTTGTATGAAAGGTTTCTGAGTTATAACACAAAAAACTGCACAAAATGCATGCAGTGAATTCTGTCCTGTTATCAGCTGCATTCAGATGTATGGGCGATGAAACTTTTTTAAATCCATCTTCTCTTCAGAAGGGAGTACCATGCTGAGAAACAACCTTGCCTATCAAACAAACAGTAAGCATCTTAAGCTCACAGCGCTCATCAACTGCCTTTTCAGTCTTTCAATAACACAACTTTCCTTCTGCAAAAGCTATTTTCATAAATCCCACTTAATTTTAATATCCTTGCCAATTGCTTCATGATATTAATTACTTTTGATAGGATGCAATCAAAAGTTCACTAGGATGAGTTAGGAATGACAACAATGGTCTCCTGTGCAAAATGCTTTATTGCTTAGTTACACTGAACTCCACAGAGTCAAGGACTGTATCACTGACTGAAAGGACTTGGCAATTAAATAGGTAACCTGAATAGGTTGTCAGCATCTTAAGAACAAGAGAACAGCGAAAGGTCTAGGTAGGCTAAACAGCCTTTTCCAGCCACATAGGAAAAATATGAGCCTAGGACAACCATGAAGCTCTGCTTTCTAGTACACTCTCACAGCCTCAAACAATATTCATCTCAAAGATTTCTTAAACCAGGGGCAATATCAACATTGTTTTCTTCTCCTGCACGTTAAAATATGTTTGCTAAACTAAAGGGTGCCTAAATCTAATGTAATAAAGACACTTTCCAGCACATCACTAGCAGCCATGTTACTTGGCCAGGTAGTAATTTGACACAAGATTTGTAAATGGATTTACAATCGACTCATGTAAAGATAAACTTTTTAAATAAATCAACTCTTTTTTTCTTTTCCACTCTTCCATAATTTTAAAACTAAAAAATTTTACTCTCTAATCTTAAGAAGCCATGAAATACGCAAATGCTCTCTCATTACACTTACCTGAGTTACAAAGAGGGTATAAACAAGCCCCAGGAGACTTCAGCCCACCTACCGTGACTTTTCATGTGAACAATTCACAAAGAGGCTGCAAAGTTCTCTTGACTGTACAGAAGGCAAGTTATTTTTAAAAAAACGAAGACAAAAACCAACTTCACAATTTGACAGCAAAGAGAAACATTAACTAGAAAAAAAAGGAATAAAGTCAATTATAATTTTTAATTAGCTTTCCAAGTTATTCATTGAATGTTGGTACTCATGAATAGCAATCAATACTGCATTCTACTGATTTGTTATGCAAATAAAGCATTTCAGCAGTATTATCCCATCCAAAAGTTAATAACCTTAACAAGAACTCGGAAAAAAAAAGTATTTGTGCTTATTATAAAGGAGAAAGAAAGAAAGAACACAGAGAACTTTATTGGAATTTGAGCTAATTCCACAAATGTACCTAGTTACATTCAGGAGCAATTCCTACAATTTGAAAGAGATTTTGATACCTAGATGCTTTTGAAACACCAAGGCCAAATTCACAAAAGACAGTTTGTTCAAGAATTATAGCAGGAAGAGTGAATCATTAGCATACATAAAGTGAGTTTATAGTCTTAATATAGTAAGAACAAAGCCAATATCTCCACTTTGAATGAAAAAAAAAAAAAAAAAAA
>RSEF01000009.1:5712126-5727027 GCA_003993805.1 Himantopus leucocephalus
CAAGCAAAAAAATCAAACAACCCATTGATACTGGTGACATTGAAGCCCAGTCTGAATTCAGAGGAAGAACCGACAAATCTCATTTAACTCTTGTTATAAATGCTAGGAAGAGAAGATGGGCCACAAGTCCTTAACTGTTTCACATTTCTTATATAAGCAGAGTATAACAGTTGCTAGGGCTGCTGGCTCATACCTTTCATATGCACACACAGTAGGATTTCAAATACAGGCATGTGTAAGTGTACAAAGCCAAATTTTACCCTTGCGTGTTATTTCCAGTGATATTCAAAAATATCATGTATGCAGCTGCATGCTAAACTTACTATACACAGCAATTCATAAGTAACATCAAGTTAACCCAAAGATATTGCAGCCAGGAGCTGATGAGAATTTATTTTAAAATAACCCCATCAAAAGCATTCTTTATTTCTCTACTGTTCAGCTTAAGTCCCTAGTATTAATAGAACATGTTCATCTCCAGCAGCAGTCAGGTGTTTCACTGGTCACACAGAAGTTTCACTTTATCATATGCATACCTAGACATAAAAGTATTGCAAATATCACTAGTAAATCTTCTCCATCACTTCTTCAAACACAAAGGAGCATGATCCTACATGGTTTGTTGGGTTTTCAAGCATACCACCTACTCTATTTCTATTTTAGGTCACAAAAAGTACAGAACATTGTTTCCTACAAAGGTTATGAAACATGGTCCACACAATTTCTAGTTGACACTCTGAACTTCTGCGTGCAAACTTGCAGATTAACAAATGTGTGCACACAGGGCCTGATTCAGCTCTTCTATAGTTAGTAAAAATATCCATCGATTTCAATGCGAGCTGATGTACCACTGAAGTAAATGTATAGTTCAGAATAATGCTTTCCCCTTCCAGAAGAACAAGTACAAACTTTTCCCCCATTTACTGTAAAATAAATACTGCATTGAAATTCTCCTGAAGCAAAAGTGTCTTCAATTAAACCACTGCAGTGAACCGTGCAGCAAATTTTCAGGGTCACGCTCTCCATAGAAACCATTTGGAAATATAAGCTGAGAATGACATCTCCGCTCCTCTTCTGCAACTCAGTGATCATGTTCACTCTCCATCCAACACATCTTTAAGAAAAAAAACAGTGGTGCGAGCACATGACCCTAGGGCTCTTATGCAATTCAACCAATCAGTTTCCATGAGGACTACGGGGAACTCATTATCCTCCCAAGGTAGGTCCAATTGTTGTTCTGAGACAGGTATCTTGAAAAGCATATGAAACGCCTTCCAGATGAAAGACTGACATCACCCTCAAAATTTTGCTATGTGCACTCCAAAGCTTAGAACAAAGCATATTACCCATCTAATGGGTCATACAAAGCTGCTGGCAATTAGTTCCATTTAATAATGGGAAAACCAAATGTAAGATGACTTATGACTAAGGAAATGAAAACTGTATCAATTATTCTACCACACATTTCAGACCACATTCCTGTGGACAAGCGCTAAGTCAGGAGCAAAGCCCTACCTTACAAAACATTAACCTTAACACGTTTGACAATGTTTGACAAAGGATACGCGTTCTCGTTAATTTTTTTCCTGCTTCCTGGATCTCATACAGATCACAAGGTGCTGAATTTTGATAGACTTACTATATACATCAGCATACATATGCATCAGGAAAATATTGCACAGTTCAGAAAGTTCTTTCTAAATTTTACAATTATAACTGTGATTTGAGGTGTAATTTTAATAGCAAACGTGAAACTAGCCAAAGGATGACAAGCCAACCAGGAAGAACTTTATTTTTCTGTAACTGCAAAGTCCTTCGGCTCAAAGTTATGTAGCCTTTGAAGACTCATAAGATGCAATGACATCTCTTAGGACGCAGAGAAGGAAGGAAAAATAGGGGATAGGAGCATGTGGGGCGCCGTATTCTTTCTCCCTATGTGAAGAAGGACTAGCATAGCTTTTAGTGCTACCCAGGAAAAAGGCAAAATAATTCACCAACAGCAGTCCACAGAGACTGTTCTTCTTGAAGTTCCTACTATGCATTTCCTTGCTTGCCTCCCCTCCCCATCATCAAACCTCTCCTACCGTGTACGGAACAACAGCTGAGAAAGATAGCAGCACATTATACACATGAAAAGATTGCAAACAGCTCCCTTTACATAGATTATAGCCAGTGTTCTCCCAGTCCCAGGTGATTCAACTCCCCTGTATAATATCTGGCCTTCAATTTCCCCCTTTGTTCAACATAGTCATTATACTCATTGCAGCAGAAAAGTTAAAAGGTCAAAAGTGTGCTCTGGGATGATCATAATTTATATCAGAGTAATTGCTTATGTGGAACACTAGTTAAATCTCTAATGTGGAGTCAGCCTAAAAGAACTGGGTCAGACAAGATCTGGAAAAAGATACCCAAGAAACGTTTTGCAAGGATAAACGCAAAAATCCTTTACAATAATGCTACAGTCAGCACTTCATAGAAGGTACTTTAGAATAGAAAAAGATAAACTTAAAGATAGAAGAATATTAATCTTCCTCCTGAGTGCCAGTTTACCCCTCACCTATTCTCAGGTTTTCACTAAAAATACTTATCTGCCAAAAATGGTAAGTCTTGCAAAAATATTTTGGGTTTATTAGCTTCCAATGAAACAGAAGCTAGTGTATAACTTTCCATAGCACACCTTATTCGCTCATCCTAATTTATTTTTAGGATTTGTGGCCTCAATGAGAACCACTCCTTGAAATATAGTCAAGGCTAAATACTCAAAAGCTTACAGACTTTCAGCATCTTCCCATCAATCTGAAATCTTTGGACACTGAGCTCATGAACACCAAGGCTCTTGCCTCCCAGCTCCTTTGTCTGTTGGGGTTTGTAGTGCTGGAAGCACTGAAGCCTTAGGAACCTCAGAACTTGAATTGCCAGTATCAGCTTACCAAATACCAAGCTCCCCCCACCCCGCCTTAGATTTTGCTGTAACTAAATGTTCTCTATTGTACAAAATAAGATGTATTTGGAATGGCTATTGTGAAAGACTTCCTCATACACAGCCTTATTCTGCACAGAAAGCATTTATATTGTTCAGTTCCAAAGATTTCCAAAGAAGGTTAAGCTAAACTATGCATGGGTTCACTCTTACTTCATGTTCAAATGGAGGGTTTAAGAAATGATTACTGCATTTTACGATTTATCCCCTAGTAGATTCCACTATAGCTTAAGGAAAGTTTAATACTCCTCTTTAATACTCCTCCACATACCCTTTGAGGCTAGGAAACAAAAGAGACAAGTTTTCATTTTGTAGAATGTAATTTTGGCCCTGGAAAAAAATAAATATTCCCCAAAGTTATGATGCAACTACCATTTTCAGGATTATCTCAGTTGCAAGTACTTCCCAAATAAAGGCACCTTTCAGTTGCACAGTCAATTTACTTCTCCAAGCACTGCATAACTTAACCTTTTCTGCCTGATAGTAACCCTTGTTTATCTTCTACACATCAGTTCCTCCTCACTAAATACTGGTGTACATGTTGTACATACGTTTTAACACCCCCAAGAACCAGTAAAGTGTTCTGGAGACACTAACACAGCCTGCAGGCATGCAAACACTGCGGTTTTCTGCTTGCCAGTTTAGCCAATGCGCATTTCACGTGCAGAAAGGAAAGATGCACAATGCAACACTGCTACTGGAGCATACTTCTGTTTGTGGGAAGTGTTCTTTAAAAAAAAAAGAAAACAAAGAGGCATTTGTAACATCACAGAAATTGACCACATAACATTTTGTTGATACTCTGTCCTAACACACCTTCCATGCTACCTCTTAATCCAATGTAACCACGTGCTAAGTGTTGCAATCCTGTGTTAAGTACAGGATTTGCAACCTGCAGAGCACAACCAGGAGTACATCCCGACATTGTTTCTATGACGCAAGAAAATATACCATTGTTGGTTTAGCTCCAGATGCACAGAATAAGGTGGGGGTTAATAGCTTTTGAAGCAAGTTTCATAACAAAAGAAAGACATAATTAGACTTTCAACATTTGTCCCCCGATACATATATACCCCAAAAATTCCAGATCTGAGAAAATTCCAGATCTGTCAGAAGTGAGAAAAATTACACAGAGTGCTTTTTTTGGAAACTTCTGGCAAGTTTAAAAAACAAAACAAAAAACCACAAAAACAACCAAACCTCTGTATTCAATCATATCCTTAATATAGGACCTTGCCTCAGCTGGTTTAAAATGACACTGCTGACTTATGCCACCTGAAATTTTATCTCCTCTCTTTACAAGTATACTTTTCCAGCTTGTTAGTGAAAACACAGAAACTCTTACCATAATGAAGCATAACAGGCTTCAAGTATTTAAACTTTAAAAAAAAAAATAAACATTTGGAAGTATGCAGAGAACAATTTAAGTTTGCAAAGTACAAATTAATTCAGAGTGACTATTATTTATTTACTAAGACTGACATGTTGAATCCTGTAAGAATTTTTATTTTATATTCAAACACACACAGATTAAATTTAAGGTATAAAAGAAGGGATTCATATTGGACAAAATATGTTTTATTATTAGAAACAGTTCCATACCCAACTAACAGATTAACACTTTTTGAGGTCATGTTGTTTCCACCAAAAATATTCTCTCAGATATTTTTGCTACTCTTCACAAGTAGCTCCAATACTTTTTGATTGGTGGATCTCTGAAAATTCAGAGATGGACAGCTGAATGGTAATACAAGCCTACTGAAAATAGACTTGTTTTTCTTGATTATTTTTTGCAGTCATTGGAAGCGGTCCACAGACCCCACAACATCAAAGACTACAGTTAAAGGAGGAGTGCAGAGGAAAGAAAAGAAATCAGTTTCCCAAAATAAGCCTTGAAATATTACTCTTCAAATTATTTAGTCTCAAGAACCGTGTGTCTCATCTTGTGCCTTTCATTTCGGCAAAACATTGAAAAAATTGTGTTTTGATCTTTCCGTTTTATGCATCTATACTGTTAACGCTGGTTTTGAAGGAGAAAAAGATGGAAGCCAACTACAGTATCCAGTGCTCTTCCACTTATGACACCAAATCAACAGTTTGTGAATCTACCTTAGCTACATCTGTAGACCACTATCATAATGCAGGCTTTTTAAAACAGCTTAGCATAAATCACACTGATTTAAATCTCTCCAGGTTTTACTTCTCAACACGAATTTAAAATTCTGTTAACCAAGATCTTAAAAGTTCATTTTTTCTTCCTAAGACTGACAACAATGGCAAATACCATCTGTTCAACTGTAGTTCAGGAATTTTTAAAGTAGCTCTGAAAACAAAAAGGGAAAAAAGCCTTTCAAATAAGATTGCGCCACAGTTTCTTCAGAAATACCTCAAATATAATTGCCAATGCGTTCTGTCATGTATTGACCTCTGCTAGTAGCCTTTGTGAAACTAACTCCAAAACAGATTTTAGAAGCCAACAATGTCTAGCGCACAGAAAACCATGACAGCACACGGACTATTTTAACTTTGTTTCACAAACCCGTATTTTGCAAGCTCCATTTATAAACAAGAAATTCAACCCAATTAGTGCAATTTTGTAACCCAGTATAGACAAGATGGAGTGATGTTTTCCAGCTACAGTCAGATTTTTATTGCATTTCAAACAATCAAGCATAGAGAAAAGAAACCCGCAAAGTTTAAGGGCAATGTTCATTACTTAATTTGTGTTTATAATCTTTTGTGGTATAACTGCATTAACTTTTCACTTCTCCCTCATATTACAAGTAGGGTTTATTAACTTCTAAGGAGCAAAAGATTACAATTCCTTAGTCACTTGATTTCAGAAGCTGGGGTTTTAAGGGAAAAAGCGCAAATATCTTAAAAGTCAGTAAAAAATCTCTCTAGTCATTAAATCCTTGTAAACTGATAATGGTCAGAGACACATGCAGCACATATATAAACACATGCATACACACACAGTATTTATAAGCATGTGCATACTTCAGAGAGAAGAGAATCTAGTCAAGTCAGAAAGCAAGAAGTCAGTCTCAAAATGAGTGGAGTCCAATTTTTCTCACCTATTTTACTTACTCTAATCTGCTAGCAAATGAGTGATGGATGAATGCTGATCAGAAAACACTACAATCTTTACATTTGATGGCAATTTTCTTCAAATGAAATAAAGGTGTCCCAGTTCATTTTAATTCTCCTAAGATATGTATACGGAACTAGCAGTAAGGTAAATAAAATATCATTCTTCATAATTATTAGAAAAGCAGACAAGTACTATCCATATTTAGGATACACAATTTCAAGTGTCTGTTAAGTCTGACTTAAAACAGCAACAAAAAACAGTTTGACAAAATGAGTACAATTGAAACCTTGGGAAACCACAGCATTGTTTGTCTTTACGCACAGTATTTAACTAGTAACAGACAGGAATCATGGGGATGGGATGGAACACAGTCAATGAGGAAACAAGAGGAAAAGAAACTGCTTCATTACAGGTATTTTGAAAGTCAACACAGTGAAGAATTACCATAGTTAAACCTGTAGGATAGCCATCTTGGTCAACACCACTTAATAGTTTTAAGTTGAATAAAAGCACTTTGAAAAGAAAAAAGAAACAAGAATTGATCTATTGACTCAGTGAAAACCATTATACCACAGGAAGCCATATGGTGAAAGAGATTAAATCAAACATTCCTCCTGTTTGGCAAAAGGCAACTATTAGTGGAAGAACATTGAAAGCTTTGAAAGAACTGTTTACATTTATACTAAAACACACAAAGGATGAAACCCCGATTCCACTGAGATACACTGCAAATCTTGCATTGATTTAACCAGGGTCAAGATTTCACGTACAAAGACGAAACATCTAAATAACAGCATTAACTGCTAGGAAACTGCAATTCCATGCAGAATCATCTTTACAATCAATACAGAGAGAGGTCACATTAAAATGAATTGTAATTCAGCACATAGACTTCTTATATCCAATTCCAAAAAATGCTTTTAGATAATAGGCAAAATCCTCTTTCATAGTCCAATAGTCCTAAATGATATATTGGACAACTTGCACTCCAGCTGAACGATCTTGAGGATACTTAGTTCCGTAAGGGCCAAAAAAATACATGAACCATTTTTACAGTCTGTTTCACTGCTGCCAAGCTTGAACATCTCATACAGACTCCAGCTATACCAAAAAGCCAAAAGCAGGAATATTTTACCACCAAGCAACAGAAATAAAAGTTTGTTACACAAACCCCAGAAATTTCTTCAAAGACAGATTTTAAGAATCATCCTTCTCTCACATTAAGTAGGATTTCAGGGGACAGGGAGGGCAGAATCCCATTTAGATTCAATGTGGTTTAAACATTGAACTTTTTTTTTTTTTAAATTTCAGTTATTGAGAATGACACACGTCAAATTGACTGATCTAGTTACGTATCCATCTTTTTCTGACTACAGCATTTATATTGATTTTATCAAGAAATTGCTTGTAGTTTAGATGCCATATTATGATGNTTAAATTTCAGTTATTGAGAATGACACATGTCAAATTGACTGATCTAGTTAGAGATACGTATCCATCTTTTTCTGACTACAGCATTTATACTGTTTTTATCAAGAAATTGCTTGTAGTTTAGATGCCATATTATGATGCTTAATGTTTTAACAAATTACTCTTAATAACTCATTCCCTTACTCAACAGCTATAAACAGTCATCATATTCATTTTTATTGGAACACATACAGCAAAAAAAATAGGAAGTCATTTAGAATGAACTCTCCTAAGGTACACTTTAGAAATCTACACTTAAACATTTTAAATATTTGAATTCCCCTCATTAATCTAGTCTATACAGTAAATTTGTAGTTCATAAAAGGAAACAAAACACTCAAGCGGTACAGGCATCCTGTAGATATCTGCTCAAAGCCCCACAGTCAATATGCACAGTTCTCTCCAACTGAGCATAGTTGTTAGCATGCTTAAATACCCTGATTAATAGAAAACCTGAAAACAGAAGTTCTCAGTCTACAGTTTCACAGTTATCCAGAAGAAACCAGATTACAGGAACAGAGTTCATGAAGATGTAAATAACATAGAAATGAAGGCTCAGGGGTTTTTTTCCTTTCAACAGCAGGGTTTACTCTGAAGAAATAATTGTATCAAAGCATACTCAGCAAGTCTGCACATCCTATTCAAGGATCTTGGCACACCGCAGCCTCACGAGATGTGGAGCGCAACACAAATTGCGAAGTTTTCTTTCAGATTTGTATCTTTTCTTACACCCCACAGTTAACTATGTAGGCACATATGTATGTATATAAAATTAAATCTGTTTAAAATAAACATAGAGCAAACATATATGCATGCTTCTATACACATGTTTTCTGAACACTACATAAATCATGCACCAGACATCCTGTTATGCTGTTCTGCAAGAAATAACTTGGAGTACAGGGAAGTGTATGATGCCACAGAAAGCACTTTATATATTACATCGTAAAGTGACAGACAAGTAACCCTGCCTCTATGAAGAGTGACAGATTTAACAACTCTTCAAATCACACCACAAATGTCTCTTGCAAAATTCCCTGTAACTTATTTTTACAAACACCCTTTCCAAATCATGACAACTTTTTTATTTTTAAATAACCACAACATACTTAAACTCAAAGATAAAAGTCTAACAGGATCAAACCACAAACTTTAACTGTAGTCAGAGAATATTTTCTCTTTGATATAACAAATGCCTTTCTCAAGTTTGACATTAGGCTTCTTTTTCCCACCTCTAGTTCTTTTCAAACTGTCTTCTCTTTTTACACTTATTACTTTGACTCACACTTTTCAAACTTGTCAACAAGGTTCACCTGTTCTCCGATTCTGAAGTTTAACAGACTGGGGTTCCAGATTCCCAGCCACCCTCCTCTCTGCCTCAGCTGCAATTATCAAAGGTACCCATATAGCATTCAACATGGGTTTGCCAGCGTGCTACCTAAAACCTGCATTTGTGGAAATGAAAAAAGTGTGCCAAGTCTCAAATGAGATAGGATGTTCTTTAAAACTCAGCATAAAACCCATAACAAAACACCACAATTTGTGTTCAGCAAGAAAGCCAGCTTCCTAAGTCACACCCCCCACGTTTACTGGGCTGTCTGGCAAAGACCACAGGAAGAGTCACCCTGTAGGACAACAAGGGACATTGAAGCTAGTATCCCTGTCTTCGACAACAGCCAACTGCAAGCTCCTGTGGAAAAGAAAAACACACATACAATACTGCTCCTGGATAGTGTCCCAGCCTCCAGAAGTAGGTTACATAAGACCACTTCAGCAAGAGGTAGTGCCCTTGTATTTTATGCACATTTTGAATTTTTTTTCCTTCCATGAAGCTGTACAATCATTTGCTGAATCCATCTGAAGGTTTAGCACATAAAACACCCTACAGCTTCTCCCATAGAGAAGGGTTTGGGGATTAGCTGAATAAAGTTGCTTGTTTGCTTGGTATCAAAGACGTGAACACTCTATATAACTGATTCAAGCACCTATTGCTAGATTGCAATTCAGTGGACTACTCTAGAGAATAGCAGAAGAGATACTACTTCACTCAGCTGTCAAACACTATACCTTCTGAGGACAGAAGGGGCTTACCTAGAAGAACATATAAATGAGTGTGGGAATATCCCCAAGAGGGACGGCTGCAGCAGCTGCCGCTGAAGGAGGGCTCCTAGTCTGCAGTCAGCAACTGTACAGAGGCCAAGGAATGGTACAAGGTGCCTGAAGAAGAATCTCAGGTGGTAAGGCGTTGTATTAAATGTCCATATTGCCTCCAAGTGTTTTCTTTCTCTACTACCAAATGTTTTCTGGGTAGTTTGAAACTCAGGTTTCGGGATGACCTCAGGAGGTCATTGCATCCATTCCCCTCCCTGCCAAAAGATCTGGTCCACTATAAGTGCTAATATTGCTCCAAATAGTTCTCACAGCTCTCCAGTTAAAGGCACCAAAATATCATTAGAGAAGCTTTTCCTAAAGTCTACTCTGAACCTTTCCTGTTGCTCTTTACTTTTTGTCCTACCCACAGAGAGCACGGAGAACATGATTTTCTCCTCTGCTTTGCAGGAGCTTTTTATATATCTGAAAACCGTTTGCATGTCCCTCAATAATTCTTCATTCAGCTAACCACAACTCTTTCAGTATGTCAGGTCACTTTTTCTATCCTTATCAATCTCGCTGTTCTCTACTGGAACCAACACCAGCTGGTCCAGATTCTATTTGAAGTGCAACATCCAAAACCAAAGATTTTTCTCCAGCTGAAAATGTATCTTCCAACTCTGTTACTGTCCTCTAAAGCATCCTGCTAAAACTGATTGCAACTTGTTTAAGACTTTTTTCTGATAATTTTTGTTTAATAAATCAAAAGAGATAAGACATTTGAGAGACTGAGAAACTGCCACTTGAGCACAATCACTAGGAAAGCCAGAGGGAAGTCAGAGATCCCTTTGTATGTATCCCCTACCTCTTCTTTTCAGACTGCTCTTTTTTAAGGATACCAGAGGGGAAAAAAAGGCTCCAAGAAGAGCTACACTTAGTTTATGTTCCTCTCCACAGACAAACAAACTGTAAATTTGAGCCAGGCCAAATCTCACCGCTATGGGTTTCACAATTTGTCTTTTAAAATTACACTTACACAACATTAAGTAACATTAAACATGTTTTGAATATCAGGACTTGATTATTTGCCATATGTGCAAAAACAGGCTATGGACAACAGGGAACCACCCCTGACACTAGCAATTAGCTTGCTATAGAAACAATACATTTTATCTTCCATTTTCCCATTACTTATTTCACAGTAGGGAAGCTCTCTCTACTAAATGAAGTGCCAGCTACACCACTCAGACACTCTATAGGAGCCAGGCAACCTATCTGCCGCCTTCTAATATAAACTTCTTGGAAACAAAAGAAACAGAAACAAATCACTTTGAGGCAACTAAGTCAAAATAAGGACCAAGAGGAGGCCAACAATATATGTACAAAAGGAGGAAAGGAAGCGTATTTGAAGCTGGAATTAGACCTTTGAAATTACTTTCCCAAAACGTCCTGGCAATCTGACATAGAAAATCTGATACGCAAAAAGCGTATGAGAAAATTTACCCTCTAACATTTTTATCGGATATTAAATAACATCATCATGAATCTTTATTTTCAAGAGCCCTAGGAATAACATCTGTTTCGTACCACATCAAGCTATAATTACATAAAACTAGTAATTTGCCCTCTGTTATTTTAATGCCTAATGGATGCACAGGAGCACTGGATCATCAGTAAATTTTTCCAGTTAAATAGTAAATAATCAAAACAAGGTGACGGTGCCTCTAAGAGCTTCTAATCAACTTTCACACACTTCTCCAAATGATTAATAGGCAGAAAAAGAAAACTGAGGCCACTTTCAAGTGTGCAATTTGGCCATGAGAAGGTCCATCCAGGTACAGATCCTGCCTTCAAACTCCGAGGTCTGTCCCTTGAAGGGAAAAAAGCAACAGAACTATGACTCCACGCTGCTCTCACACCACTTACTGTTTGGTGAGAAAAGACGTACCTTCCAGGGCATTCTTTAAGCGGCACACACTTTGCTTACAATTGAAATATGCTTTGAAAGCTCTGAAGCTCTTAGGTTCCCAGTTTTGGTAGCCTTCCAAATAATGCAATTAAAACTGGTAACAATATGATTATGGCTGGCAAACATTCTCTAGCTTTGTAATGACAACTTAAATATAGTTGTCAGTCTTCTATGCAGAAATACCTGAATACTAAAGCAGTTATCGAATACTCCATTTTTTGTCCTTTGAGACCTATGAATCATTTCATTATCTTGACACCCAGACTTCATAATCAGACACATCTTTTATCCTGTGAGACAGAAGAGTCAGTTTTCATGAATTGCTTTTCAATCAAAACACTTTTAAAAAGGGAGTATTCCTGAAAAGAAATATTCCTATCTCCATTTACTGATGAGAAAAATGGAAATATGAAACCACGTACATGTCTTTTCCAGGGTTTCTTCGCAAACTGCAAAAAGTGCTTCATCCCCCATCTTCTGGCCTAAGCTGTGTGCCAAACATTACATCTCATGTATTTTGGATGAGGATGAAAAGAAGGGGTTTTTTTCATCTCTCTCCTTTGAACTGATATGGAAAAGTATTTCATTATAATTTACTGTGAAAAGAATGTTACAAGTAACCAAAGTTACACAGAAAAATTCAGAAATTGGGATCTGTCTAGCATGTTCTCAAAGATTTTCCTTCAATTTCTTCCCCCCAGGCTTTAAGCTCTCTTTTACGCAGAATTCGCTGGCTCTGTCTCCCTGTTTTTCTACTGCTGATAGTCATATCAGATGTATTCACATATAGACTTGCCAAGTGGGACTGAATGTTCCCTTGATTTGGAAGTGTCCTGAATGACTAAGACTTCAAGTTTTGCCCATGTAATTAATTTAATTGGAATCAAATATTCTTAGTTATTCAGATCATTCAGATGCTTTCAGCTGTACTTAAAAATTAAGATGAAAACGATGTTTATGTTAATGATGAAGTTCAAATACAGTCAAACTTGAAAGGTTGACTAATTGGGTCTCACAAGGAATTTGGATATGGCAACCTTTTCAGGACTTCACCGAGTAGTTTAATAGCAAATACTAGAATAAGATAATCAATAATTTAAGAGATTAGCCTTATCTTAGGCATAGATTTGTGGAGAGACAGAAAGTGAAACGCTGCAGGTAGAATTGCTCCCTGCCTGCAAACACATGCACCTATGAATTTTGAATGTGTGGGGGGGGAGGGGGAAATCTCAGCCTTCAGCAAATTCTATTTTACATAACTGAAGACCATGAGAGACTGTTCACGCAATTTCCAGACATCATTAATGCATTTCCAATAATCCAGAAATTGCACCTCTCTGTCTTATCGAACAAAGCTGTCTGAAAATACTTTAAAGAAACCATTTTTCTGTCCAAAATGGTGATTTATTTGGACCTATGATAAAGATCCCAGGGTCAACAAATTGCTAGAAAGCTAACAAAGCCACAAATTGCATATAAGTGTTTAACACACAGATTAAGTTCTGTAACTTAGAACCTACTAAACATTGTGGCATTGCCTCTTACATTTGTTTTTCCATGGAAAACTTCAGAGAGTCTTGTTTTTTCCTTTCTACGGAGGGTAAACAATTTTTGCAGCCTGGACACATTTTTGTGGAAGTAATTGTGATTTTCCACTGAGTGGATGGCGAGAACCAGGACTGTTTCCATAATCCTTCCCCCCGTCCTTAAAAACATGGGGGGAAAGGAGGGGTGGTTGGTTTTGTTTTTAAAACGAGGAGCAGCAGAGCACAGCAATGTAGATGAGGTAGGATAAGATTTGAAATCATTCTCTTAGACTGCCTTTGCTATTCTCTACAATGGGATGCTTAAACCAAGGAGAAAGCAGCACCAGATTCTTATTGAACTAAACCCTTTTTTCTTTCCTCTACTGATCAGATGCGCGGGGGGAGGAAGAGCCCACAGAAGTAAGTATATCAGGTATTAACTGCCTACAGTGCCAAAATATGTTACTTCATTTATTAATCCTGCATTATAGTCTTTGACGGTATCTAATAGTAAGAAAGAAGGTGTGTAAAGTAATAAGGGAAAACCTAAAACACTTAAATATCAATATAAATACCCTTAAAATGTCTATTTTTAAACACTAAATACTGGTAAATTGTAGCTACTGTTATCCAAAAATGCTCTTTGCAGCCCTCCAGCGGTCAAAGACAAACTAGAATCCAACAAGAAAACAACTCCGATTTGTCTGATGAACTACCTGCAGCCTTCCCACGAACTGAAAACTCGCATGCTTGTCTAAAGAAAAGATCTGCATAAAGGAAATAATGACCTTAAAATACATAGGAAATTAAACAGGAGGACAATAATTCCCCTCCATCAAAACGTTTCATAGTATTTGTTATATCATACAATTAATCTGCCCAGAAAACACTGTATCCCACCAGGACCTCGAAGTATACGTTGGTTTAGTAACAGAAGCAGCAATTAATTTCCTACAGTTACTTTCTGCTACTCATACAGGTTAATTTCAAGAAAGTTAAGGCAACGTATGCTGGAAAGAATCAGTTTCCTCCCAAAGTTAGGAGTCGTGGTTATTTTTTTTAAGAAAACAAACACCGAAGTTTTCCATTCTCTCTCTCACACACAAGTAAAATAAAAGGTAAAGCCTCATATAAAACTAAAAAGAATAGAACTGCTTTTAAATAATATAAAATCAACTGAGGCAAAGTTGTCAAAACTCAGTTCTTCAAACTTGGGGCTAAAGAGTCAGACCAGACCTGCAAGAAGCCAACGTCAAGGGAAAAGACGACAACCACAGGAAAGCAGACCCTGAGAGGCCGGGGCGAGCGGAGCCCTTACGAACGGGCAGCGGTAGGAGCCTGCGGGCGAGGGGAGCGCGGCAGCGCCGGCGCTGCGGAACAGCGGGTCCCGGTAACCCTGCGACAACCTGCGCTTCCCTACGGGCGGCGGGTAAATGGGGACGCAGAGAGCGGACTGGGGACGCTCCGGAGGACCCGATGTCACGGCCTCCCAGAAAACTTGACAGTTACCATCCTCTTCTCCCGTTTCCCTCCTTTCGGCCCTTCCTGACCGTTTACTGGGAAGCGGGAGACCCCAACCTAGGCGCGATCCGCCGAGCGGCGGCTGCCACCCGCGCCGGACTCCCGCAGCGGTTCCGCCGCGCCGAGAGCGGCACCTCCCGCTCCGCTCGGCCGCTTCCAGCGTCTCGTGCCGTCCCCCCGCCGCCCACGGACGCGCCCGAAAAAGTAGCGGCCGGCGAGCTGCGGGGAACCGGCTGACCCGCAGCCTCCC
>RSEF01000009.1:5727548-5751586 GCA_003993805.1 Himantopus leucocephalus
CGGGCTCCGGGCTCTGCCGAGGGGGCAGCGCCGCCGCCGGGCCCGGCTGTGAGGAGAGGAGGGCGGGGCGGGGCGGCCCCGCGCACCTGCTCGTGCAGGTGTGGTTCCCCCCCCCGCGGTGGGGAGAATGGGAGATGGGACGGAGAGGAAGAAAACACGGCTCTGGTGAAGGATGCAGAGGGCACCGGGGCAGGAGGACACGGAGGCGGCGGCTGGAAGAAAGGAACAGGCCAGAGAGGATCTAGGAACGGCTCAGTAAATTTGAAGGAGAACGAGGAGGAGACCTTGGAAAGCCGAGGTGGGAAGACAGCTTGGGAAGAGAGGGGAGAGAACATGAAATGATTTTGTCAGAGGAAGACGACAAATTGCAGAGGTTTTGGTGAAGCAAAGAAATAAGACTTCAAACCTTAGAGAGGGAGCCGGTGCTGGCGGGGCTCGGAGCGGTGCGGGGATGTGGGATGGGGCAGTGGAGGCAGGGAAAGCCGGGTGGTGGGGCTCAGAAAGCGTACCCAGGTGAGACTCCTATTCAGGACTGCAGACATCCGAGATATTCTGGAAGGAAAGCACCAGGAAACGTGAGGACACTCGCTGTAAGAGTATACTAGCTGTAAGACAGTAGCTACATAGGAGCCACAAGAGCTACAAGGAATCATTGCAGGGTGGCTTGTGCCCTGCAGAGTCCCCTCCCTGCTTCAACTGTTGTCTTATTTGTGCTCTAGCCCATAAATTGCCCATCAAAGCCACCTAATTCTGGAAAGCAAGTGCTTACAACTGAGTCCCAACTCTCACATATGCTTGTTAATCACTTGACTTTGTGAAGGTTGTCATTCTGACAGAGAGCAAGCTCGGGCTGCTCCAACGAAACGATAGGAGTGTTAGTTGCGCCCTGGATGCCAAAGAGCAAGACTAGGATCCGTCCTACGTAACCCCATGTAGCACAGTCATTGGGTAAAATCATTTGGGTCTGGGTCTTGACCCAAACCTTCCTTTCCATGGTCTTTCTCTAGATGCATGATTCATCGAGCAAATCGCTTTGAGTAGACAGAATGCAAGATTCCCTCCTCCTCCTTCCAACCACACACACAGAAAAAGTGGGATGTGACACAGAGACGAGAACCCAAGCCCTTTTTCCAAACCTAAAATGCAACATTTCATCTGCTAAAGGAGGAGGCTGGAAATACACATTTACTGTTCCACTTCATCCAGACAAAAAAAAAAATTTCAAGTTATATCGGTTGGGACCAACTTCTACTGCTCTTTTTGGTTCCTCATCTAGTTAGTTACGGAATCTGCTTTCCTGTAATCTCTATTGTGAGGTGGAATAGAACAGGCATAAAGCAAAATTACAGAAAAACAGCAGCAAAATAATTAGGCATACCAGACAGCTAGGCACAGAAAAAATAATTCTTGGCAGCATTCAGTTAGTCTCATCTTTCTACAGAAGATTTTTTGATGAGGAATTCAGCTATTATGTCACTTACATTAGTCAGGAAGAAACTCCTTCATCTCCAAAGCGTTGAATGTTCTAAAACAATGTTTGCTACATACGCAGAGTAAGGGTTTCCGGCAAACAACTCAAAAGCCCTTTCGGTATATGATGCATAGGCTTGACGGTGCTTCCTGCCACCCAGCTTGGGAGCACACCACACAGCTTGTGAAACCAGCTGGGTACACCACAGCTGATCTTTTTAAAGGTGCACTGCTGTGCTGAGTGCCCAACATCCATCACCTGGAGGCAATTACTAAATACATCCATCACCTGGAGGCAATTATTAAATATAGTGCAGAGAGGCTTAACTATCAACATGAATGGGAATTACATTAAATCCACATGGTCCTGGCCAAAGTCGTCTACATTTATAGCAGTCAGACTAACAGATTGCAAAGGCATAGAAGGAACTTTGAAATCTATAGGATTTTAGTTTGTTAATTTAAAAAAAAAAAAAAGATAGGTGGCAAGCAGCATCAGAAGTCCATAATGCAACATTCCACTTTCTGAAAGGTTAGAAATATGACCTATGGACTAACAGACTGAAATAGCATATATATAAACACAGCAACATTCAGAGGAGGGTATTCTCATACAGTGAATTAGCAAGAATTTGAGAAAGCTAAAAAGCAATGTTTTCCAATTTTAAGTATTAGCCTATCGTTAACAATTCATAACACAACTGCTTTGGTGGTGGTATCTAGCAAGCAGGTTCGCAAGGTAGGTGCTGTACAGGAAGATGCAACTCTCTTCTCAGCCAACTTATAGACTAAATAAGACAGGTAAGAGAAATGAAAAGGGACCAGTGTTACCCCATTGCACAGGCAGGCAGCTGAAGTACAAAAGATGAAGAGACTTCACTGATAGACAATATTATATTGGTGTCAGAATCAAAAAATAATTTCAGTTCCAGTACCTTAATCAAAAATTGTTCTCCTTTCTACCTGATGTATTTGTTTATTGACTTGACAGCTTGGGTATTCTACAGTCTTCTGGTGGTGTCTTATACAGGTGATGGATAGAAATATTTACAAACAATAATGACGTAGCACTATGCAGAAATTTAAAGTAAATGATTGCCATTAGGACTTCCATTTTATGCTGCTTTGCAACCAGATGTGTCCATTAACTTCTACAGCCTTTACCAGGGTTTAAGAAAGCAAGTTGAAAGTCTTTTAACTCACTGTACTCTTTCTGTTTAATCACTGTGTAATTGAAGGAGTGTATCTTTGAATTTTGCTTATATAACCTTTTTGACAGAACCATTGTAAGCAGGGAAATGTATTACTTAGTCCCAAACAGGACATTGCTGAAGGATTACCTCTGACCTGAGATCCATTCATTCACACGTCTAGAACCACCACTTTGTTCTGACATGTTTTATGTGTCTGGTAAAATAGAAATTCTAAAACAAGGGGGAAAAGGTCAGAGTGTGCATTCACTGAGAATTATTGACATGGACCTGGCATCAGAGGCAGTCAATCAGAAAGATCCATTTGAGTCTAGAGATGTAAAGATTATTTTTATCATAATTTCCCCTGTATGAATTCAAGATACTGCCGGAGGAGAGGATTTAACCTTGACAGACAGTTTGCTGAAGAAACCTGGGTAGCTCCAAGGTCACGGTCAATCCTACCCCATGACAGATCAGGATATTTGGCTGGGAGTTTTAACTACCATGATGATCAATATTTTCTGAAAAAAAGTTATTAATATCATGGCAAATATCAGTTTTTCTAAGAAACAAAGAAAAGACAGTTTAGCAGTAATATTCAGGTACAACATGGTATTACTCTATTGTTAAGGATATTAGACTTCATTAATTAAAAAACAACTTAAGCATCAAAAATACAGGAAATCACAAAAGATGATTCTTTTTCAACCTTATAGAAGTCAGTTTGTCATCATGCAAAAGATTTCAGCAAGTAAATATACATAATTCAGATCCTATAGCAAACCCCACTCTAGCATTTGTTATAGGATCAGGGTGTAAGGTTCACTGTTCTTTACTGCTTTATTTTAGGATGTGTTTGCATAACACCAAAACTGGGAAGCACATAACCTGACCAGGTGCCTAAAGCCATGATTCAAACAATGCTAAACTTAATGTACAGTTAAAAATAACTAACCAAGCCACAGGAATCTAGATTTGATTACATTTAGAAGGAGTTCATGTGCTACCAAAGAAAATGGCAATATGTTTTCCTGTTGGGAAAACAAAAGGGAAAAGAGCATATATGCCATTTTAAAGAAGAAAATAGATTTAAAAGATGGCATTGTAGAGCCTGCATTTTAATATGATACATAAAAGTCTGGTATTGCAATCAGCGGGTAGAGAAGTAAGTATCCACTTTTTCGGTAGAATGGAAGTCAAATTTGTTTTTGCTAGTCATATAAAGGAAGGGGGTTTATGTGTGCCACACACAGCAGCAATGACACTGATGTAATTTATGTTTCTTTACAAGCTTGACCTAGGCCTAGGGTCTTCCTCATTATTTGCTCTTTTACTCCATGGATTTAAACTTGCCTTGAACGTTAGAGGACCTGAACAGAACGATGCAGCATTTTGCTACTGAGACTGCTATTCCATTGACTCTCTAGAAGTTTGTAAGCATTTCTCTAGAGAGTTATCGAGGTCAGGAGCTTTTAATAAATAAGTAGGGGAGCCATCAAGTAGAATAGAAAAAACAGCCTGAGAAATGAGTATAAATATAAACATCACTTTCCATATATTCCACAACTGCTAATGTGTTAATTAAACAAAAGAAAATATACTTAAATTATTTATTCTTAATAAATGAACCATCTGAATAATAAATATGTGTTCTGTAATCATCAGGAAGTTTTTTTAAACAAAAGGCTCTTTTGCAGCAGGAAGAATCACATGGAAGGTAAGGAAAGAACTGTATTTGTTTAAATAGCATTAAGACGACGACCAAAGCCAAATAACTAAAATGTTGGGAATTAATACTGCTGACAATCTGTTGTGTTGTCCCTTATAATTTGTGTATAATGTTATAATTCTTATTTAAGAATGCAGATTGGAATTCTGAAAGTATATGTAACCCTACATTTTCTAATCAGTGTAATGGAAAACGTGCAACTAGTTCCTCAGCTCTAATATTCGAAGCCTTAATGCTGAAACCCGCTGCTTTTAAGCTCACTGCTTTTGTCATGGTCTTAAATTGCAGGAGACGTCTATCTTATTTTGGGCTCCATAAGAGGCACATGCTTTAATTGTTATTTCAAAAGCAATATTTCTTTTAAACGTATTACTAACCTTGCTTGTTTTTCATAGTGAGAGATCATGAAATAAAATCATGTTACATGTTAAGTTAATCTCACTTAATCACATCAAAATAGCCTTTTGATGGACATCTGTATAAAAGACTTGTGTCTGGCAGAAAATGAAGATGGTAATTCAGTAGGAGATATGACTCAGATCTGAGCGGTCACGTCCTACTGCGGTCATGCTCCTGGATGTGCTTTGGAATTAATTGTATAACAAGTCTTGACAGCACATTCTCTTTAGCAATCCTGCAGTACTTTTTGCAAGAGTAGGGATCTTCCACCCAAATTCCTTCCTGGCTGATTAGGTACCACCTACATAATTTCCCCATAAAATTTAGTTGAAGATTGTACTCTTCCATGTTCACAAACACAATTATTTTATGCACAATAATATGTTGAATCTTGAAAAAGATAAAGAAAGCAACACTATTCAGGTAATCAACTGCTGGAATCCACAGCAGAGTGTTTAACTCTGCATCAGTCTTTTTATTGTTTTCCTTTTAATGAAAATAAGATTCTCACTCCATTGTAATGTTTACCAATGAGATAACACCTGCTAGGTGTTTGCCTTTTCATTTTCACTGGTGACATAAATTACAGAGTACTGTTATCCTTCTTTTGTATTGCCTGGTTTGGATCTTTCATTTAAGACATTTTATGTAATTAAATTAGAATTCAGAGGCAGAGATTTATATATATATATATAGCATTAATGAGATTGTCAGCAAAGTACAAGGAAATTAGCAAATATTTTGCAAATTTTTAATGACTGTAGCACAGGGTTTCAACCTTGACATTGGATCTAAATTGGGAAAGATATAGTTAAAATTAAGGTATAGAACAGTGAATAAGTATTTTGCCTATAGCCAAGACGTAATTTCAACAAACTTAAACCAGGAACACAGCGAACATTTTTTTTTTTTTTTTTCATTTTGTGAAGTCTGTCTTTGAATTAGTTTTTGATGTCTTTTTCCAAAGGTATGAAAACTGCTAGATGTAAGCCACAATTAAGTGTAGTATCTCAGATTCTGGCTAGCCAGATAGAGAGATTAATGCCTCCAGCATAAGTACAGTTGAAGCTTCCCCCATCCATTCACCATAAACTACTTCCTCTTCTAAAAGTGTAGGCGATGTAATCTTGCATTTACATTTAAATTGTTGGCTGCTGTTTTCAGGTAAACTGCTAAGTTTTACCTTTGGCTTTTTTTCCCCTCAGACTTATTTTATTCTTTTGACAAAGATTTCAACGGAAAAGTTAGTGAAGCATAAAAACATGAATCCAAAATACCTAGGATTCTCCCCTATTTCTTTTGTGAGAATGTTCTCAGTGTCATTCCTGTTATTAAAAAGGTAACAACCCTTCTCATCTCTCCTATTCTGCATTAGCAATCAAGCCCCAGAAGCAATAAACCAGTTTTTATTTGGCTACTAGTAAGATGCTGGATGATCAAAGCTGCCAGAGTGGGCCACAGGACCTAAATGACAGCATGAAATAGCATAGTGTTACCCTGTTAGAAAGGTGATAGATCACCATCCGCACTGTGGCTTGCATCAAAAAGAAAACTGTCTAATGCTCTCTTCAGATTATTAGATCATGAAACTGGTGCTGCCGTACAGCCCGCTGAACTAGGGCCTTTCTTTATGACCATTTTTTCTGTACTCAGAGACGCAAAAATGTAGTCTTCTGGAACACTATGTCAGCTCTTCATGGGATGGACTTCATGCTTGCTAAACTTGGATGGTAGCACTTTAGATAACTTCAAACATCCAGAGGAAATGAGAACATCAATATGCCACCAGAACTACAGTAGTCTTAGTTCTCGGGAGCAAATTCCATCTCCTGAAGGCATAGTAGGCAAATTCTTTAACTCTTCAAAGTGTTTATTTCTTCTTCCTAACATTTCTTCTTTCTCATATTACCTGCTTTCAAACCAATTCATCTTCTGCTAAGTTCCATTTCACAGGACACATACATTCTGTAAACAGCACAATAAAGTGTCCTCGTTGGAGATGTAAATTGGTACCCTATTGCTAGGTTTATAGCCCATATTAATTCATTATATTCTCCTTTCAGCTTTGTATAGACTTTAGGGAAGATGTGAATCCAAGTAGGGATGTGGATATGGATATTTTAATGTGTGGAGGGGGAAGAACAATAAATATCCAAGGTGACGTTGGAAGCCAAACTAAAAATGCAATTTGACCAATTTTTAACCATACTGAAGACAAAAATTACAGTATTTCTATCCATCCTGAGTGGCCTTGATGGGGCCACTCTAACTCCCATCAGACTGCAGAACAAGATTTCTACAGGATCTCTTTTTCATGCCCTTTGCCTTTTTTAGAACTTTTTCAGTTCTCATGCCTTTTCCCATGTTCTAGAACTTTTAAATGAACATTTAGTTTATCTTATTCACCCTCAATGTTTTCCATACTAACTTTTCAATTAACCAATACTTGCTGTTCCTGCCTTCTTCTAGTTTCTGTTTATTTTCTTAATACTTCTTGAAGTTCGAGAACAAAGTGTCAGACTCTAAATTAGTGCAAACTAGGTTAAAATCTATGAGGTTGTCCCATTATATTTATAACAAACGTAAGTCATTGTAAACTAACGCTTAGGCAGCTTCTATTTGTCAAAGCCTAAGCACAGCTTCCCTTTACCAATTCAGAATCTTCAAAATGAAAAAAACCCCCACACTTTTGCAGGAAAAGAATATTCTAATACAAAAATGAAGTCAAAGCTTGGAATTGCTACATGGTTATTAACATCCTTGTAACTGCTATCTTTCCTGTAGTTTAATTACCAGCTTATTATACCAGACTATCAAAAAATGATGACGCAGATAAAGATTTTCCAGTCACTATAAAACTTCCTCCTCAAGCTAAATTTGAACCAGTTACTTTCAATAGCTGTTCTTCTTTTTTAATTGATGATAATTTTTTATAATCTCCCACCTCTTCCTCTATGTCTGATTTCTCTTGATTATTATAATAATATAATCTTCTACTATATCTATTTTGTTTCTTCTAATGCAAGTTTCTTGATAGTAACCATTTTAAATTTAATTCTGCTTGATTTGAGCTGCCAAGACCTCTTGCATTTTGGCTGATCACTTAACAAAACCTGTTATTTACAGGAGCTAATCATTTCAGTAGGAACATAGGTAAAGAGTGCCATCCAGAGACATACGGAGCTCCAGGCATACTGGCAGTGGAGAACCACCCGAGTGCTGTGAGTCATAGCACTTGTGGGTTTTCTCCCCATTATGGGAAATAATATAATGCAATCTGGATTTTTTGTATTTAAAGACCAACACAGCTAATATGTCTGCATCACAGGAAATCAAAGTACCTGGATACTAAGCAGTACCTCACACTGTGCAGTTGTATAGTTCATGACTTCTACTGTTCTAACTGTACTAGTTTCCTTTGCAATAACTGAACTCTTGTATGTAGAAGAGAAACTACAGTGATTTTTGTGGTTTTGAACAGTGACCGTATTACATGCAAGTGAATGAAAACAGGCATTGGAAACAAGACAGAAAAGCTGTTACTGAAATACAATGTTTCCAAAGATGATAAATAATGGAAAAATTACAGAGAGACTCAGTGCTGAAATGCATCCACATAGCTATCCACATGAATCTCTGAATTTCGACTTCAACAAAATTCAGCTGAAACCTAATGAATGAATTTCAGTCAAGACCTTCTAAAAATGAGTTTGAGAGACCCAGACTGACTTCAGAGATGAATCGCATATACAGGGCAGAGACAGCAGATTCATCATTCCAGGAGCCAAGATGAATTCTTAAAAATATAACCTTATTCATTTGGTTTTCTGAACTAAAGGAATTAAAATCACCAAAGAGTTCAAATCCTAGAACAATTCCAAATGTAGTGCTATCCCTTCAGCATAGATTTATACAAAACAGTGGTTTTCTTACTCTCAGGAAACGATAAGACACCCAAAGACAAATAAGCTACTAATTTAGTCAGAGAAGAGATCTTCAAATCCAGTGTTCATAATGTTGCTTGATAACCGAAAGAGTAGCTATAGCAATACTTATGTCTTGGCTCTCCACAAAGGCTTTGAGTTTCCAGAAGGACTAATCCTTTAACTGTGAAAGTGACAAATATTGATATTATTTTCAATTTCCCCAAATTATAAATTTCGGCATATAAATACAACTTGAGCAAGGAATGTTTTCCCACACATGAAGTGGTTCAGGGCAAAACATCTCAAAGGAGGCAGAAGTGATTCTCCTAGATGCAGTCTGTGAGAAAAATTTGAAGTGTACCCCAAAACCATCCTGACTTGTTGACTGTTACTAGATGGCCTATTAAGTGGTTGTTACCAACAGATGACAGTAACTTGGAGAAACAGTCCACTGAAACACAATACATCCTATCAGTCCCATTCTTTATCACTCCCTTCCGTGCCAGAAAGAGATTATGACCTGCTACTTGAATGCAGTTACATGACTTACGCCCTTTGCCACTTTCTGGCAACAAAACATAGGACTCTCGATTAAGTATATTTATTTTTTCTATAGAATATCATTAGTGAAAATGCTCTGGTTTGGAAAATCACATTTTGCTACACTTACATAGAGAGTGTTGGTCTTCCAAGTAATTGAGAATATACTATTTTGAGGTTTGTAATGTTCAGCGAAGCTTGTGGTAGGCAATGAATTCAAAATGAACGTATTAGCCCACTAAGTGACTCAAATACTACAATAAATGGACTAACAAAATAAAACCGAAAAGAAGCAGAGCTTTTTCACAGAGAGCTGCATTTTCTTACTATCTCATTAGAGTCTTGCTGCAGAGACCGCAAATTTCCCAGTGAAATTTCTCATTGCCAATAAACAGTAGGCAAGTATTGTTTAGCAGTTGCCCAACAAACGATTGGCATTTGCATTTCCTCTGGCAACAACAAAGTGGCTTCTATGTTTTAGTAACTTAACAGTTTGAAAAGGCTGCAATTTAGTTGTGATGATATCAAAAATAGTTACTGTCGTACAAAAAATTATTACTCTCTAAAAGCTCCTAGAATTTGATAGCTACCAATTCATAGATAAAGCAGAAGATGTGATTAAAATACCAAAACAATTAAGCAGTGTGAAATTGTTTCAGGTGCCCATGGATCAATAAATAACGGCCTGTACCTGATTAGCTGAAAATTGACTGTTAATCAAATAGGAATGGTTGCTTTTCCTAAAATGTTTTTTAATAAGTACGTCATTATTTTCCCTGCTTTGATTGGAGGTTTGAAATGTCAGTGAAGCTCCTAGTAGTCATGCTCTGAATGCAAGATGAATGCAACTCCATAGCGAAAGTGAAAGCAAACCTGTTCCAAGAGGGCCACCAGCTCCTTCCTATCACCATGGCTCTTCCCCCAGGAGCCTCCAAAGCAGCAACAGGACACCTTTGGACAGTAGCTCTATGACCAAGCAGAATCACCCCCTCTACTGAGTTCTAGAAAGGCAAAGTGGAAAAGGAGCCATCGAAGCATCCCATTTACTTAAGTTCCGTTGCAACAGAAAGAATTGTGAGCTGACAGAGGTAGGAGGCTGCTTTCCATCCAGGCATTGAGACGTTACGCTGCTTGAGACATACCATGTGCGGGGATGGTGAGCACGGAGACAGATGTTGGCCACTCAACAGATTTCATCAGTTTCATCTGGACTCACTGGTACACAACATCTCAGACAAAACACCCCTCACAAGCTCCTCATTTGGTTTAAGTAAATGACATCGCACTGTGCCAAGCAAATTGACTGATTATTTAGAACATTCAAAACAAGTTTTCCATTTCTCAGCTGTTCCCACCTTACTAAATAAATCAAAATAAGTGTAATTTTTATTTTATATTAAGCACATCAAAAGTTTGCTATAAGGTTTTTTCCTCTTTTTTTTTTTTTAATTCTAAGTGCAGCATCAGCAGCAAACTAGGTAATAAAATCACTAAAACAAACCAAAAGATTTCGACAGCAGAGAGCTAAGAATGAAAATGTCCACTTATGTTGCCACTTTAGTTTGTCTCAGGTGCATTTTCCAAGCAAAATTAATTGTCCCAACCCACTATGCTTTGATCACACTGTGGAGCAATTGCAGTGTACATGAACTGGCTTCCTGTCAAGTGGCATTAAAGCAGCGGACGTGGTCCATGTTCACACTTAGTGTGCTCCGGCTCTTAACTTTTGCTCAGTTCACAGGAGCAGACTAGGATAAAACTGAAGTTAAATTAATGAAACACATATAGCTTGGACAAAGGGTTGTCAACATCACAGCTTCATCTATTAGGTTCCCCCCTACTGCACAGCACTCCTTAGCAGCTTATACAAAGCTTAAGTGGAATTTGATGGTATGTAGTTAATTTCACAGGTTTCTCTCCAAAAACAAACACCAATCTGACAAAGATTTTGTGCATTTTTCTTGTAATCAAACATTGTAAAATCCTGGAAATGGAGAATTAGGAAATCTAGGTATTTTTACTGTTCTAGAATCGTTCTTGTTACAGTCTAGGCCCTTCGCCCCCATTTTCCTTGCCTGATGTATCGTTTCTACAGAAGGACCTTCTTCTTGGTTGTAGAGTTTGCACTTATATCTCTCCTTACACGCGCACAAAGGAATAGTTGTGCATGTTCATCACCCTAGATGTACAAGGTGCTGTCAAGTATTGATCTGATTTTTTTATTGGTTTTGCATCTTTGCTCTGGCACAGCAATTTAGTAATCCCATGGTGACAAGCATTTCTGCATTCTATATAACTTAAATACTGTCCAAGCACCTGAACGTTTTAAATGTGTATATTTGAAGTTCACATTCTGCAAACCGTTGAGTGATTAAAACTTAATTTCCAAATGTTTGCAGGAGTTAAACAAAGTCAACTTGAATTAAATTTTCAATCCAAATGAATAACGGTGGAAGTGTTTTTATAGTGGTTATCCAGCTTTGCCCATTTTGCCTAAGTGAACACCAGCAGGGTAGCACATAGTCAAGAAGTCTGCTACCAATTTATTGTATACATTTTTATGTCCTAAATAAATGTAAAAGGATTTTGCGTGTTTTTCAGTGTATTTGCAGAAGAAATTAATCTCTTGGGGAAAAACAAAACATAAAACCCCCAAGCTGACTTAATTATGAACAAGGATATTCTTGGTAAAAAACAGCAGAGGTTGCAGTAACCTGAGGAGTACCATGCCCTTTGTTTAAGAAATTATATGCAAGTCAGCGTCTTGTTTCTATCTGTATTTTTTCATACAAATTACTCTTTGACAGAGAGATGATATCTCACCAAAAACCATTATAAAAACATAATTACTACTTCTGCATCATTAATCTGAAATAGCAATATGTTTCTGCATAAATGGAAGTGAGTTAGGAAGTTCTGCCAGTCCATGGTCTCTCAGATGTATAATAAAACCGTTAATTAACAGAACAGAGACCTATATAAGGCCTATATAGTTTTGTAATCTCCATAAAAAAAGCAAGACTCAGGGCCAGATTGTAATTCTGGCCATGTTACCACTTCCCTGGAAACTTCTCAGAGCATAAGCTATCCTGCAGCATTTTCGGGTGATTGGTGCAGTTATCCATTCCCTGATGAACTGTCTCTTCCTTTCTTACTCAGGCTGACTGTGAAACGAGAACCAGCGCAAAACCTTTCCTCCTCACTGCTCTGTCTTGTTCTCACTGGGATGCCCAGTTTCCCAGGAACGTGTTTGTGCCTAAATGCTTTCCAAAGAAGATTAAGTGCACCTTTCTCCCCAACTCTTTGATGTTATTTTTTTTTCTTTTCTCATATTTCTATCCTTCAGTATCTCCATATTATGCAATGCGAAAAAGTTACATACAAAACTGGATGTGATTAGTCTTGAACATGAGGTAATTATTGACTTCTAAATACAGCATCCTGTCATAACATTTTGTAGTTGTGCTTTTGCAGATTAGCATACACCTTAAAAAGGCATCTGATGATAGCACATGATGAGGCAACTTTTGGGAATGGCAACGTAGAAAGGAATGAGAAAAAATTAGAACTGAACCAAGGAGATCAGAGGTGAAGATATTTTGCAACTGGTATTCATCTTTCCAGATCAAAGACAGCTTTACATGTGAAAGAACTACAAAATTTGACCCCGAAGAGAGTAACAGCACATTAAGTTTAGAAAATAAATGAGAAGATGTAATGTTGAACATTGCCAGAGTCATCAAATACATTTTTTTCACTCTGTGGAAAAGGTGCTGTTCTGCTATTATTGCTATATTGTCTATAAACACCACCGCTGTACTGCTAGTAAATCTTTTGGTATGATAATCTGGGGTTCAAGTTATAAGGAAAACTACCAGAAGATGCTCAGATCTTGTGCAACCATCGTTAGCAGATATGAGAGCTCTAAGACTACAACAATACAGAAACTTCTACAGAAGGTATGTGAGCTCAGCTCAAAATTATTGAGAGTTATTGCTAAGAAGCGATGCCGATTTCACTGAGGCCAGTTTCCAAACACTGCAGAATACACAATATTTCAATTCAGAGGTAGAGAGGAAGTGCAATTAACTTGTTGGGCTACCACACAAGAAACAAAATGAGACTGGCTAGATTACACAAAGAATAGTTACAGCTTTCATGTTATTAATTATATTTCGCATAATTAAGTATTGGTTAGTATTGATTATTAAAGGCATCTGAGGAAAAACTGCTAACTTATTTTTCCTATGAGAAAATATACAAACTTTTTAGATTTTAATTCCCATAGTGCCACATAACAGGAACACCAGGACAGAAAAAATGAATGGTGTAATTCCCCCCTCCCCCTTAAAATCCTGCTTTTGCGCTCCAATTGCTAGCATAAACCCCATAATATTTCATCCTAGATTATTAATTACTGTCCTGATAAAGACCTCTCTTGTAACACAAATATTTAATCTGTAGAAGTCATTTATGACAGCACTATGAGTAGTAAAAAAAAAAAGAAAAAAGAAAAGAAAAAAAAAGGGCTCATTTCAGACCCGTAGAATCCACCAACTACCACTGAGTTTTGCCTTAAAACCTAATATCCAAAGGCTTGGAGCAAAACTTCCAGTGAGTTCAATGAGACCAAGAAATCACATCTCTAATCCAGTTGGAATTAAATCGCACATGTGAAATATAGAAGAATTAAGTTCAAAACTCATTTTGTAAATCCACTTTTGGGGGGTTGGTTTTTCGTTTGTTTTGTTTTTATTTTTTAAATGCAACTCATTCTGCACCTTAAGAGCAAGAGTCAGCCTGCTCACTGGACAAAAGTGGTGAACTGTCCTTTTTTAAGAGGCATTGTGATGAGCCATTTGTAAGCAGTTACTTTGGGATGCAAAGGCTCAGGCTAAGCAGCACTCACCAATCCAGGCACTGAGTGAGTAGTGGATCTCAGTGGTCTCATCTATGCTCCTAATTAAAATAGGTTCAGGAAATGAGCTCAGGCACTGGCCAGCTGGTCAACCATTTGCTTGACTGTTTGCTTGCTCCCCAGCCCCTTGCTGGCTTGTGCCAAGTCGTAGTTTCCCAAACTGCGAGGGCACAATCCGGAGAACAGCTTGTGCCAGGGACCATTCCCAACAGACAGTGGGGACAGCAGCTACAGGGAGACCAGAGGAGATGCAAAGCCAACTGCACTGTGGAAGCCACATATATATTTCAGAAAGAATCATGTCCTATTTTGTCCTAGAGATATCTTAGCTACTTGCTTTTCTATAACAATCTTTAAAAGGTTTTGGGTTGGGTTTTTTTTTCTGTATTTTATCTGAGCTGCTAGTTTCTCTGAGTTTAAAGAAGGCTTTACTAGTTTTCTAAGTGTTTATTACTCTTACTGCAGCTAACAAACACCTTTTTTCTGTTTTCCTATTGTCTGTTGCTTGTAATGCTTTTGTTCCTTGCACAACTGCTTATATTGTAAATGGTACATTCCCTTAAAGATACCGCAATTCAATGAATATGGATGCTTTACAAAGCTAATTACTGTATATGTAACAAGTTAATTATTTCAAGGGACATAAAGTAGGTAATTCACAGAGAAGTAAGAAAGAATTAGAAAACTAATATATGAAATATATATGTAAATGCTACCCCATTATTGAGAGGCAAAAATGTGGATATGTCAGCACATAGGCTGCCAAAAAAAGGATTATGACATTGGGATGCATTTAAAGAAAAAAAGGTAGTCATATTCAAGTCAATTATTTCTTCCCATTTGAACAATCTTTACGTTAAAAATGTTGCCTACATTCTGAGTCGTATCAGTCAGAAAAAAGATAAGAAAGATCAAGTCAAGAACAAAAAGGAGTTTGAAGCAGAAGGAGGAAACGTAAATTGTCTTCACAAAAATCCAATGAAGAATCAGCAAACAGTCTGAAAAAACAGTGATCACACTACAGTCAAGGTACAAGGCAGACAGACTGGAGAGACGGTATGTATTGGCAGGGCCTACTCATACAGTTTTAATGAGGAACATTTTGCGGCTAATTGTTTAAAGTAAAATAAGGTATGCATTCAAAGATGGAAAAATTTTACAAGAAAATCCTCATCAATTTCTTGCCCTTCCTGCCTGCTTCCATAGATTCTCTAAGGATGCAGAAGAATCTGCACCTTATTGTTTATTAATTACACTAAGGTAGCTTCTACTGAAGGATTTCAAAGCATCTTGTCAAACATTTAATTAAGTGTCACAGCTAGTCTCCCTTCAAAAAGGTGTTAGTACCTTTTTACAGAAGATTTTTCAATAATAAAAGGTTTCAGTGCCCTAGTAAGATCACACAGCAAAATAATTGTGAAACTGAAAAATCGTTCTCAAAAGGCAGTGGAGCAGGAGGACAGGAGAGCGCCACCCCTGTCCTGCTGCCTTTGCACCACTGGGAGGACAGTTGCCTGAGTGCATCTCTCTCAGAAACCACCCCACTTACTATCAGTGACCATCTCTTTCTCATAGAAAGAAGTATCGCACAGAAATGATATGTATTTTAGCAAAATGAGTAGGAATTCCCTGTATGATTCTCTGGTTGGCATGGCTCACGTGATCCTCTGATGGACAAAGAGGTGCACATCAAGTAAGGGGAGTTAAGGGGGAGATAGCACCTCTGTGGAATGTTCCAGTGGTGCCGCCTCTAGCACACTAGTGTTTCAGTACTCGTGTCCATGCCATGAAAAGGCATGGAAAAACTGCAGAGGGATTATGAAAAAGCTACAAGAACGTCTAAAGATGTGAAAAAATATGTTTTGCACAAACAAAGTAGGAAGTTCAATCTATTCATTTTGTTAAAACACATTAAGTCGAGAACCAGTTAAGTACAATAAAGATAAGTAAATTATGAGGCCATTTAATTTAGCGGACAAAATCAGAAAAATTGCAAAAGCTGACACTAGAAATAAGATTTGTTTTAAAAATAGAATTAATTAGTTATTGGAACAGATTACCAAGAAAACTGACAAATTTGTCAACAGCCAACACCTTTAGTGTGAGGCTAGCTACGTTTTTTTAAAAAAAAAGCCTACTGGAAGCTGAGCGTAGCAGTTAGGTCAGCTTAACAATCATAATGATTCTGTGTGATCTTAAAGTCAATAAATCACTATGAAGCATGTGACTTCTGTGCAGATGCTTCCCAATCATGAAAACGTTAAGCTGATTTAGTTATGTGGTCAGACCTTCCTGCTTTTGAAGAAGTAGCATACCTCAAAAAAACCCCAACAAACTAACAAAAAAAATGAAAAACAAACAACATTTAAAGGAAGACATCAGGATAAACCTTACATTACGGAAAAGATGCAAATTCCTGGTCTCTGTAGGATTCTTCATTTGTTTACACAATTAGTCCTTTTTATCTTTTTTTTTTTTTTAAAAAGAGTCATTAAATAGAGATAGTCCCTTGGTCATTTTATTAGTCACCCTTCTTAGCTTTCAGACTCATCAAGGAGAATATGAACTTGACAGTCCTCATTGTAAATCATTATCTGCATAATCTGTGAACAGGAAAGCTTGGTAAATAAAAATCAAGGGACTGGGGTTTTCAGTTCAATCCATATGGTTTAGAGAAGTACCACTGATGAAACCCATCATCTAAACCTGCTCCTTTATTACCATCCTGGGTAGGGCACCAGTAGGTAGATGGACAAGACAGACTATAAGCAATCTCTTTTCTCTCTTGCTGTTTGTTTTGTTTGTTGGCAAGTTTTGCCAGTTTTTCTAACAATAGCAGTTTCAGACTTGCCAGCAGTCCAGGAAAAATAACATCTTTTATGAACATCCTCAGTGGTAGGAAAAGTCACTTTTGCTGCCACCAGAGAGAAGAAACAACTGCTGCTACTAGAAGCGGCCATGTCCCCCTTCCTCAGGGCAGGTGTCACCCTTACGCACTCTGCTTTCCTGGAGAAGAGCGAGTGCAGCCCGGCTCTGCCCATGCTGCTGCTCAGGCAGGAATCGGACCTCAGCTTTGCACTTTGCTCAAAGGGAAACGAAAAAAAGGCAGTGCTTTGCTTTCATCCAGCTGGGCCCTCTCGCCGCCTGCACAGACAAAGACAGTAGTTTTCAGGCTCCTGTTTTACTCCCCCCTAGTAGTTTGCTGCCCACTTACTTCAGCTCTGCCCAATTTCCTGCTATGGACACAGTATCTGTTTCCATTGAAATCAGTACGAGGTGCTATTGATACCAAGAGAAGATGGATCATGCCTTTAGACAGTGCAACGGGGAGGGGGGGGAAGTTGTTCACCCCATTTTCAGCAAGCGTTTCAAAGGTATAGATTTGCATTTGGTACTCTCCAGAGGCCTATGGAAAGTGAAAACTACAGTCCTCCTCAGATCAACAACTCTCCTGGGTACCCAGAGATCGCTAGTGGCCTCGCAGGTACAAAACCCAGGAAATTAAAAGAATGGGATAAAGAAGAAAACCTCAATAGAGGTAAAATATAGGTAAACATGGAACATAGTACATTTTGTTATGCTACAATTTCACCGCATAAAAATGTAAAAATAATATAAGGATTACCAAACAAAGCTAGTTTAAAGTTTGTGCTATTTTGGGCTCCCCAGATCTGCTACAGTTGAAGTGCTGATAATTAAGGAGTCACTTTATTCAGGGCTTTGACAAAAAGCTATATACAGATTTCAATTTCACATTATCTTGTCCATGTGGCAATATCAGACTTTTATGCTGCAGGGATGTCATGAACACACATTAATAATTCACTCATTTTTATTCTCTCTGCTTTAATTTTGGTTAATATGATAATCCTGAAGTCAATTTTCTTTGAAATAAAATATAGGTGTTACAAATCTAAGATGATTCCAAAGGAATATCCTAAGCCAAGCTACATGAAATCATTTAAATGCTTTCTTTCCATTTCCCATTTCTGAACTAATCTATTTAGAAATTATCTTGAGAAGAAGGAATAATTGTAGTTCTTCCAGTTTATTTGTATTCCTGTCAAATACACAGTGTAGAGGTAATACTGTCCAGGATCTTAAGTGTGGAAGAGTGAAGCATGGCAGACTTTGCAGATTCTAACTGTAATGAAAGCGTTCACCCTGAGCCCTTGGGAACTTTGTCTCGTGGGACAAAAATCACTTTCCTTCAAAGCAGGGGATTTTGTACTTTTTCTTTCTTCAAGAAACAGTTAGAAACTATCTTCAACATGTGGCAGCAGCAACAAAGCAAATGATTGTTGGTACCCAGTACCCGGGCGCAGTACCATCAGGACATTACAGGGATTCTCTCAATTGTAGAGATGAGAGGATTTTTGGTAATGCAGAACAACACGGTCAGAAGCACAAGTGACCTGGGAGCTCGTCATGATATAGTTATAATATAGGTACTGAGACCGGGGTTATAAAGGGAAGTAGGTGACTAAATGTGGAGGGAGACCTCTAAAGACCTCCACAAATTTGGCACTAAACCATTCTGAGCACTTTCCTTCAACTTCAGTCTCCAGTGATTGAAGCTCTATAGTCCAGCTCCTAGATGGGAAGAAAAAACTCAGACCAGCCTCTGAACATCCATGCTGATGTTCTTGGAGTTTTAACTCATTGTTTTGTAAGAAAAATATGTTCTCAACCTATCTTTTACTGTGAGAAGAGCCAGGGGAGATCCCTGCAAGGTTTACTGAACAAGAAGGCAGAAAGTACACATGGTCAGTTCCTGTACTCTGCGCTCACTGTATTTCCTTCAGCCTTACCTGGATGAAACACAGTGGGAAGATGGAAAGATTCACTTGGCCACTTAAAAACAAAATAATAAAAAAGACAATGATGTTATCTGAGAATAATGAAACTATTATTGCCAGGGTGCATAATATAGTCTGACTACTTTCATCCACAGTGGTTTTCTACTTATAAAATGCCCGTTGGCTTTTGGGCTGCGTGACTGCCTGAGGAGTCTTTTTGCTCCAAATGATACAGGAATTCCATCTTGGGACACCTCCAAGACAAGGAAGTTTTGATCAAATGATCAGAAAAGAAAAAAAAAAGATAACAAAGGAGATCATTCTACTCAGAAAAAACAAAATCAAATAAACACATTTAAGACTAAGTCTAGACTTTAACAGAAGACTTGAATTCCTTGTATTCCCAGACCTTATTTTTGCTTAAAAGGACGTTTGTCTTAAATAAGGGGGCGGGGATCAAAAAATATTGCTGCAAAGTGCACCAGCAGCATTCTGCAGCAGGAGCAATGACTATCATATCAGTCTTTGCAACAGTGCTGGGACTTTCCGCTTCGCTCTTTATATTACAACCTCAGGCAATGTTTCCTGCAATTGACACAGGAAGACCTGAATATTTTTCCTTGGGTGACAAAGATGAGAATTTAGTTGCTTACTCTTTTCCTCAGTCTTTCCAAACAACAAAATAGCACTTTAGTTAGTATGGTCAATTCAGTAGCATCTTTGAGCTTTCATTATATTTGAAGATGCTGAAAGAAAGAACATAATCTGCCTACATAATCTGCGGGCACCGAGCATATGTGCCTATGAAGAGGTAATAACTCTCTAGTACTACTACTTCATGGCTTCCCTATTTCAGTTGGACAGAGCGTGCTATTCCCCAACTTTTAGGCAGGGCCAAACCTTCTATCTACCTTGAGAAATTATGAGCAAGTTCACAAAGCCAGGCACAAAGTAAATTCATGATAGGAAAAGAGGGAATTACTAAGCACTGAATGAGAAAAATGTCATTCTTACCTAAATGGATTTATCAGACCAGTCCATAGCATACCTGATCTTTAGACAAGTACACAGCAAAAGTTGTTAAGAAGAACCTCTGAAAATAATAGTTCCTGCCCTCAGGGGGAGCCCAAGATGTGATCCCTACCTGTTTTCCTGGTAACTCAGAAGCAGACAAATCCAGAGTTCCCATCCCATGTTTGCATGTTGGCTCGTTGCCATATGGATGAGCACATCCTCATGTAGCAGCCTCTGTGCTATGCCCCCACCCAGGCGAGTCAAGACCTATCTGCCTCCATGAAGCAAAATTTACCCTGGACCTGGAGGGGGAAGTGCCACATTCGAGATGCCAGACGAGTTGAAGGCATCACTGGAGTCTATTAGGGAGCATTCCATGAATGTCACAACTCTTTCTATGAATACTTCTAGGTTTAATATTTAGATTTATACAGTACTTCTTCATGACTGTTTTGGATATCTGATTCATTTTAAAGCTTTCTTTTCTCCCAGGACACTTCACATCTAAACTCCTAACAACCAACAGAGATCTCTTATGCCACATGACAGCGAAGCCCACTCAACCCCATGACTAGGCTGATATAGAGATATGCTGTGACTATGTAGGCGAAACTCCCTGAAATCAGTGGGGAGTTCTGCATACAAAAAGGAAAAGGGACCACTTCTTGAGACTGACAGCACGTATAATCTTCCCTTTTCCCAATGTTGGGCTGTTCACTGACAATGCAGGATTCCTCATCTTCCCTAACAACATCCTACAGACTCAAAGATTTACTTTCCTGAGTTTCCCTTTTTGATTTATATTCTCTGTTCTAACCTCATTGACCCCCTTTAAAACTCCAACAAAGACAATCAGTTCTGTAGTCATTATTAGAAGTCATTATTTGCATTCAAGCCTCGTAAGGGTCTCCATATTTTGCTTTGTGCTATGAGACCACTACTGGAGAGGAGAGTTGGAAAGATTGAAAAATAAAAATAAATAATCAGAAGGATTTTTCCCTTTCCAGTTACTAATGCAACCTGTCTTAGAAGATTTGGAAAAGGTAAACTGCTTTCAAAATACAGGAAAGGGAAGATACTTGAAAGAGATTAAGATATTTTTGACCTCAGAGACAAAAATGACTAATACGTATTTCGGTTTCCAGCCGAGATTTAAAATTGATGCACAGTTCCTTATGAACCCAGATATTCATACAAACTGTTAAAAGTCAGCTCTCCATGAGCACCAGAATCCATTACTCTGAGTGCGCAGAGTAGAAGAAGCAGGAGTCTAACCAATTTGTCAAAAAAATTTTCAAGTTAATTTTTTCATGGTTTATAATAATCATAGCCATTTCAAGCAGTGTGATAAATCTGCAGATATGTAAATCTCCCATAGGTTGCAAATAGTAAGCTTTGGAAAAAATGTTTGCATAGAAATACAAATCTTCCTTTCTTAATAAAAGTAGTGATTCCTATAGTGAAGATTATTGAACAGCTTCAATTATAAAGCACCATTCTGATTTGTTTATAACTCCAAAAGCACTAGCTTTCTGGGTTAAAGTTTTGCTGGAATTCTACTTCATGGAAAGTTCCAGCAAAAACTGCTTAGCTTTTTTACCAAAATGATATTTGGGCCAAATATGTTGTTTTCTGAATTTTAAAATGTACTCATAGTTGTATTTTTAATAGTCTTTAGCACATCTCTGTTTTGGATTACCTGAAAAGGGTCTGGAGATTAACTTCTGTGTACTTTGAGCATGCTTTATCACAGCGTTTCAAAGATTTTGCCTTCTCTTTCCAGCATGAGGACTGCCATGGTCAGTACACAGAACATGAGAGCAGGGACACATCTTTCCTGTGCTCCCCAGTCTGCCCCCTCTACTGCTAGGAAGAAAAAGGAGGAAAATCCTGGCAGGGATTGGAGTGCTAGGGAGCTGCTGGGAGCAGAGACTAAGGGGCAGTTGTGGTGCAAAAAGGGACTTTAGGGACTGCTAACGGCATGTTGGCAGAGTACGGAAGAGAAAGAGGTATTGAGATAGCGTGCAATTTAAAAACTACACTGTCATACATAGGAAACTAAGTTAAGTACAGACAAACTAAATTCCAGCACATATAAGCTTATTAATATTTGACTTGGAAACTGTAGAAGCGTGATGGCTACGTGTGGGAGCAAAAGGAACAGAAAAAGAGCAGAATAGAAAAGAAGGATATAATTATTATTTATTAATCCTTAGACTGGCTTGAAAGTTGCTAAGCACTGTAAAAACTCAGTGTAAGTGACAATTCCCGTATAAGCATTTAAGAATCTAAAAACGCATCACAAGGAAAGATATCAGAGGCAAAGCACTTAGTTCAAAGCCCCCAGCCTATGTCAGTGGCAAAGGAGTACTTTGATTTGCTTTATGGGCAATAAATAACACAAAAAAGTTAGAAGATACAGCAGGACTGACAAGACTGTGCAATCCTCACTGGACAGCACACACCACTAATGAAACACATTGGCTCATTGCTTCCCAAGCTCCTCTGCTTAACAATGTTCCCATACACCTGAGTATTCTCACTTGGAAAAGGATGAAATTATAAATCACAGCTAGAAATATAATGAGATTGGCACATCCTACATATTAATTCATGCAAAGCTTTCACAGAACTACTTAAGTACCTAAAGAAATGAGAAAGCAGCATCTGCAAATTAATATTTCTTTTGCTGCAGAACATAAAGTGCTGTGTTCCAAAGGCAATGAGTCAGGAAGGGGCATGATGCATGAAGAACATGAACAATTTAGTCTCCTACCATGTCAAATGAAAAGGCCTCTCTGACTGCAGGTCACCAGTACCCACGACAGCAACTGGAAAGCAAAAGCAAAGGTACTATTTGATGATCCTGATCCTATCTCCACAGAAGAAAAGGGAATTTTTGCTACCAACTGCAAAGGGTGCAGAACTGCACCCCCCTTCCTGCTCTTCATCCACATTCCATCACCTTAGGTGCTCTTGACATAGCATCTAACGGGAGTTTGCTACCATCTTGAAAGGTAAATATACTTCCCTGTGCACTACAGCAGATTAAGTACCATGCCATTTTATTAGAGTTAACAGGAAAAGTGCATACCTTGCTGGAAATGTGTTTTACATTGCAATGTAATATTCAGTGATGTTATGTTACCAAACCCTGGGCAACCTGACAGATACATCTGTTAGAAGTATAATTACACCAGATAACTTGTATTCCTCTCCCTCTCTGTTAAACAAAACAATGGATTTTCATTCAGAGGGGCACCTTGGAAGATTAATGGTAATAATGAAGCGTGAAATATTTCCTTCCTAGTGTGGTTAATCTGAAACAGAGGAAACAATCATTTCACCCAGGAGGGATAATCCTTTGAGGAAAATTTTCAGTGAAATAATGTATTGCCATATCTCATCCCACATATGTCAACAAAGAAACTATCAGTGTTGTGCTTAATACAATAAAGGCCAACAAGCACAAGAAAAGGAAATGGAATCAGCACAGCATAAAAACAGATACACAGTAGTATCAGCAGGAGGGAGGGGAGAAGGCAGGAAAGCAGCAGCAGGAAGAAACAGTATGAACGGCAAAGGAGGACTGACCAGAAATTCAGTAATAGGGAGAGAAAATGGAAGGAATTGTTCAAATAAAGACAATGGCTGGGGGGGGGAGCGGAGGGGGGGGCGGATGTTTTGGGGCAATTTAAGTCAGCCGTGTGAAATGTTTGCCATAATGAAGTGGACCATGAGGCCGGTATATTTACCAGGTGAGGTACCGCAGCACTGCCGCCCCGCACGGCTGTGCCTGGGCGGAGGGGCTGTAAAGCCTGCAGCATAAGCAGCAGCCGGGCAGGCACCGTGCTTTGAAAATTGGCTCCTCTCGCCCCTTTGTACAGATGGCACTTTGGCAATGCTGCCGCAGCACTGCTGCCCTCGAGTCCTCCTCAACTGATGTGACGGCTTCCTGATGGCACAGCACTTTAAACACGGGCTACCTCAGAGACAGGACCTAGATACTGTTAACTTCAGAACTGGGTGGCCACAAGCATTTCTTACACC
>RSEF01000009.1:5751686-5815184 GCA_003993805.1 Himantopus leucocephalus
TTCTAGATTCTGTTTTTAAAACGTAAGTGCCTTTTTATTACTTGAACTGATGACTGCTCTTATCCTGATAATTTTTTATTCTGCAAGATGGTTTATGCTCATAATATTCTCAGCGTGAAGCACTAATTAGAATCAGAAAACTGCTATATTCTCATTGTCTTTTTGCTGTCCATATTTATCGCAGAAAATGTCTTTCCTTTAAGAAGTGTACCTTTTCCCTCGTCGACTGGAAAGCTAGGTGAGTGTCAGGACTGTCACATCACATTGTTCAGCTCTACCAAGAGAAAGTTACTTCCCGCAGCACAGAGAGCAGTAGCTGTCTGTCCTGAGCTACAAATAAAACATTCCCTAGAGTTCTGCCTACAGCCTATCCTTCTGTGGTGTTTTGTTTGTTGAAATCATACAATAGTCATGATAGATACTACGCAGCCTGAAGGCAGAGCAAAGCCCAAGATTTGAGGAAGCAGCATAGCTGCAGTGACTACCGCCTCCTTGGCAGTAGGTTTCAGGTATTTCTAATTGGACAGCTTCCGTAGCAAGAAATAAATCCGTTTACCAAATAGGTTGGTCTTTGGCCGTACTGGTAACTTTGGCTAGATGTGGCTGTGGCCATACGAATGTCTGCAGTAGGATGGTCTCACTAGCACACTTCCTATTTTTGTGTCACGCAGCAATCAGTACTTGTTGTCGCCCAAAAAAGAATAAGGAATAAAGCGTAGAGAATATCACAGCGACCATAAAAATGCACTACCTTACTTCACTTGACTGGAAGAAAATGAGACTTGACTACTGCAAGCTCTGTAGCAACCCCACAGANGACTACTGCAAGCTCTGTAGCAACCCCACAGACTTGTTGTTGGCATTGAGGAGGCCATTTTGGCTTTGTCCCTCCACAGCAGACACTTTAAAACATGCCACACAATCCGTTTTTTACCCTTTGTTTCTTCCTCTGATATTACAACGTAGAACACACAAAAGAAAAAGTTCCCTTTCACAAACATCTCCAGAGCTAACAGGAGCTTACTGAATGCTGTCTGCTGCGCAAACACAAATCTAAGACAATTTTATAGGGCCTGTTATTTACCCAGCTATAACAGCTTCTTTGTTAGAGGACAGCACTATGATTATCTGCTTTTATCATTAATACTTTGAGCCAGTGGTTAATGCAGAGGTGACAAATCACTGAAATGCCTGACAGTTTATGGCTTTTAGCACTGAGGAATGTCTTTTTTATTTCATGTCCCTTGTGTGTATCGTATTTCCTTTAGATGTCTTCTGTTCTCTTACATACACATGCACATTCATAATTTAACATATCTGATTATAATTTATTCACACACAGCCAATTACCAAATCTCTGCTGTTTAGTGTTAGTGTATATTAAAGTTTGAAAAGTGGTGGAACAAGAGGAAAATTTCTGACTGAGGAAGTATTAGAGTAACATCTTCTGTCCTTTATGTCCACTCGGAAACGTCATCCAGCAAATAAAGAAAAAATACACATTGCTTAATTTTTCTAGCCATTAGAAGGACGGGGTGCACTGCCAGTACCCTGAACTGAACTCCAAAGAACGGAATCAGAAATTTTTCAGGCCAAAAGCAGGAGAATGCTCTACTTTCCCTATAAACTCAAGTACCCGTTTTCACTTGCATCATGTTGCAGAAGTACAGGTGCGTATACCAAAGATCTCCCACCGAAACTAATGCTAAGTGTGCACACAAGAGTGCTGCAGATGACAGACCCCTGTCCTGGGAGGGGCTGAGCTGTAAATGTCAGGATCGGAACAAAGAATATGTAGTCAGCATTGGAGTAGCCTTATTCATCAAGAAATGCAGCCAGCTTGTGACACCATTATTTACACACGGAGCGCGTCACCACATTGTGTAAGTTTCATGCTATGTATAAGCAAAATTTGCCCCATACGGTGAGTTTATTTTTCTCACCCTCCTGCTCCCATGCTCACAAAAGCACACGCACAGCTTGAAATGAAATGTAACCCCTGCTGTTGTAAGAAGATGGTCACTTTTGGAAGCAATGAGTAGCAACTGTTGAAACAAAACAAACTCCATTTCAAATCCAGCGTGAAGTAACGGAGCAAAAAAAAAAAAAATGAAGTAGAAATGGCCTTATCCATAACTATAGCCATAAGGCTAGTTAGGATTCCTTCTGAGTAAAAAAATAGAGAAGAACAACTGGCAAATGTCAGCCTCATTATCATGAACTCTTTTTAGTAGTGAAACAGAAATTAGCCCTTAGATCTTTTTTCAACAGACTGGACCATTCCCTCCATTAGAAGCCTTTCCTTTTCTTTTGAATAACTATCAAGTTATGGGAACACCTTTTTCCTTTAGTATTAAAAGCACATCTTTCAGCCTTAATGGCTATATGCACACTATTTATCTTTCCACAAACACTTGATGTTTAAACAGTTTGCGCATAATGTAAAATATAGTGACAAGAAAAAAAAGGAAGGGGAAGAAGCTGAACAAAAAGAACATTGAGTTCAAAGATAATTGCTTCTCTGTGATACATAGTTTTTCATATTGTCCTTTAGAAATACTAAAAAACAGAACATTCCAGCTAGATAAAAGAAATCCTGAAGCACTTGATCATAATGCTAGTGCCACTGTTTAAAGCCAAGATCATGTTCTTCAATCTTGAGTCTATAGTAAATGCTGTAGATAGAGAATACAGTTGTCCTTAACCTGGTAGATCTCAATGGGAGTTTTCCAAAGTAATAACTTGGTAAGAAGTCAGATCCTAACCTGTTGCAAATTATTGAGGTTCCAGTAAAATTAACAGAACTCTGCCATTTCATGTCAGCTAGGGCTCTGGCACAATGTAATTTAATTGAGACACTAATTGACTCTATCTTTCTAGCTGGCAGTTTAACAGTAATGCACATTTTTACAAGTCCCTTGACTAAAACACATGGCTGTTTCTCACCATGGCTTTTTTTTTTTTCCCTCTGGCACAGTTTTGGTCATTTATTCTTGATATTCTCCAATAACAAATCTCTCAAATGGACACCCATCTCTTCTCGAAGACCAGGGCTTTAAGTCTGGAGTCACTGTGACAATCCCTCCCAGATATGACCCAACAGTCAGTGCTTTCTGGGATAGTGACAGCACTGCACCGATCAGCCAATTTTCCCTATTTGTGTCAGTATAATTTACCATTTATGGGAAGAGCAATCATTCACGTATCCCCATCATCTATACGTAATCCTTCCCCACCTTCATTTGTCCCGCTGCCTGAACCAGAACAAAACAGTATGGGTCTTAATCATGTTTACCTGCCTAGGGATTTGCATTACTGAGCCAGGAGTACAAAGACATTTGACCCTTGCTGCTCATGTTCCTTGTTTCCCTAGCACCTGTAAATATAAATATAAAGCTGAGTCTTCCAAGTTTCTGTGCACTCAAGATCTCACATCCAGCGTTACTCCCTGGAATCATAAAGACATGTTCCAGCTTTATGTGTCTCATGAGCCTTGGTTCAAATACATTTAGGCTTACCCAGCTGCAAAGGCGCCGATTCAGCTGGCATCAACCTCTGCTGAGCAGTCTGGGTTGAGAAACTCAACTCCACATGGATGGGGAAAATGAAGTTGGAAGTAATGTACATATTTCTGACAGCTGACTAGGGTGTAACAGAGAGGAGAAGGTATTCCGCCTCAAGCCTCATTCAGAAAAGACCCCTCAGAGTCAATTCCAGCAGCCAAGGCCATCTCACATTGCCCGTGACTCCCGCGGGAGCAGCATGAACAATAAGCATCACATGAGAATTTTACCATGTGAAGGACACAAGGATTCCACTCAGCCACAAGTTTAAGATCAGAACACGAAGGCTAAACAGCACATCCCACAAGATACACTAAAATGTCGAATTTTGTATTTGAAAAAATGGGAATGATGATACTTGCTCCAGAGGGATGTTATGAAGCTCAGTTTATTCTTTGTAAAGTTCTATGTGATTTTCTGATGTGCCCTATCAATGCCAAGTACTATTACCTCTAAAGAAAACAATCCTCCAATGTCTCTTGCCAAAGTGTGATTTATAGAACATGCCACAGAGCAAACCAAGGGGACAACTCTGAAAGATGCAGAAAACAACAGCCTGTAAAACAAAGGGTGCTGCTGACATGGAGCTAACAGCCTGTAGAAATGGCTTCTAGAGAAGCAGAAAGCAGGACTGTATCACTTCACAGCTGTCCTGACTTTATAAGGATGCTAATAAATCTTCCAACATTTCTCCTATTATGTACAATAATCATCTATCCTACACCTTGAATGCTTGCTGGAAGTGGGTGCTTTACACAACAAGATACTTTTCCCCTGTACTTGCAGATACATTGATTAAGCTACCTCCCCTCTCATGACAGCATCAAAGAAAGTCACAGCAGAAATCCCACAGGGTCTCTTGAAGTTCCTCTTCTTGCAGCTTTAGTTCAAGGCAGCAATAGATCACTTGGGTTATCTCCCTGAAGTTTATTTTTAAATATNTCCCTGAAGTTTCTTTTTAAATATTATTACAAGCATATAGGACAACATTTTCCATTGTTTCCTATGAATCCAGGAAATTCAAATGCTAAGTCAGTTGAGAAATATAGCAATTCTAAAACACTCTANGCATATAGGACAACATTTTCCATTGTTTCCTATGAGTCCAGGAAATTCAAATGCTGTCAGTTGAGAAATATAGCAATCCTAAAACACTCTGTTCCATAAATATGATGCTCAAATTACTATTTCAAGTTACTTTTAGCTAATATTCCACCAGAAAACAGAGATCCCTGATACATCAAATATACTTTATGATGTAAGATAAGAGAAAGATTTACAATGATGACACAGCATTTATAACAACAACTACTAGAAATGAAAAAATCCACAGTAGCCAATGACACAGTCAGTAATAACCCAACTTCATTGCCAGGCTGAGACACTGTTAAGTTGTGACCCAGTAAGCTAGCAGCTGTGAAATAATGTTTTCATTAAAAAAAAAAAAATCCCCAAAACCCAACAAAACCCACCACAAAAAATAAGACTGAACATGTTGCTTATAAAATGTTTACACCCAGTTTACCAATTTGTGTAGTAATGATGCTTAAAGTATGTTTCTGCTGAATGGCTTTGAGATGCTAAATGCAAAACAAGAATTAGAGGACTTGAAAATAGGGAGCAGATAATTGCTACCAAAAAAAATAGATGGTATCAGCATATTGCACATACCCAATGAAATCCATATGGCCGTGGCTATTTTCAGCTATCTCCATAAATTCCATTTTGTGCTTTCTTCTGAGTTTATACGTTCATGTTTTCAATTAAATTTCCTGCAACTGTTTGTGTTTCATGGCACAAAACTGGGCCACATTAAACTTGGAAATAAATAAAGTAAATTAGCAGTTTGGCAGCTGAGAGCATTGCTGCAGTCTAAATGAGGTAAAGCACACAAATATCCTGGAAAGGTCATAAAGGAACGGGTGCAAGATTATGGCTAGGAATAGAGAACATAAGGNGGGGGGGGGGGGGGGGGCATGTAATGTCACTGCTTTGTGGGATGAAGCAAAACAGAAAGGTATCCTCCAAAACTTCCTTATGCAAAGTTCTCTAGATTTTTAAGAAAAATAAAGAAGAGGCCTAGACTCAGTGGGGTTACCTGAGTATGCATCCAACTTATTAATGGGCTTTTCAGTGTATTTTAAGGGTTGCATGCCATGACTCTTTTGACACTTATTTTTATGATCATGTCACATTCCTGCTCTGTAAACCTTACTTTCCCAAATTTGCTGTTGTAGCTCCACAAAAAAAATTGTTTTGCTATTTTATGAACTAAAATATCAGTTTGGTCAAGGATTGTAAGCAGACAAACCTGGTTTCTTTATTAAACAAAGAAAACTTGGTTTCTTTATTTAAGAAATTTGGCTTCTTTATGCTGTTGTGAACATTTGGTTTTCTGCTGATTTTTTCCCATTAGTTTTTCTAATGGAAAGTTAACCAGATAGTATTTTCAAATATTTTTAAAGTCCAGAAAACCCCAGTTCTCCACACAAAAAGCTCTGTGAACATCATCTGATCGGAGCGTTGGAGCCTCCAAAGTGTCTAAGTAATCTTTTCTGATTTCTTTAAAGTTTCTGCATCACAGCTCCACAGAAAGGTGTGGACAGATACACAAAAATACACGCATACCAAAATCACAAAATACAAGAAGTCTTAGAAACGTCTGACATAGAAAATACTAAGAACAGGGACAGCAGAGAGAGCCCTAAAGCAAAAGCTTGCAAACAATGACGTTAGGAAGAGCTTTATGTGTTTCACTTGCAAAGCTGGACATAACTGTGATGCGGTTGGGAGGGCTGTGCACCCGCTCTCTGCTATACAACAGGGAGCACTTACCATACCAAGAAAACCTCATGGAGAACCAAGAATATGATCTTGCCCTTTTTGCCCCGGAAAATCTGACTCTCACAGTATGCCCAACTATGACAAACTCTGTAAAGAAAAGTTGATATTAGATCTTCCCAGGGTGGCTTTTCTGATGGAGCTGGAGAGAAACTCCTGTTGGCGCTTGATAAGAAAGGGAAATTGGAAACATATGTCTTCTTGTAAACAGACAAAATGGAAGATGTGCTATCATGGAAGAAAATACAGTTCTCTGAAGCCCAGTAATATCAAATACAAGAACACGTTGTCCCAAGAGCAAGATATATTAGCCAATATGCAAATTACCAGCAGGACCTGAAATTTCCCAGATCAGAGAGGACTGAGAACCGGTGTTTGTTTTTCTCATGATCTTTTTCTGAGTTCATAGTACCCACAGCTAATGAGAGGTTCAATCTGGAATTTCGTACCTGTCAACTTTTTGAAGTCAAAAGCACAGACAGATGACAGGTAAGGAGACTCGTGCAGTTAAAGAGGATGTGAAATTGGAATTTTTGAAATGTAAACTGAAGGCTTATGCTCAATTTACATGACTGTGAAAACACTTTTGATATGACATCTGATGGGCATTGGTGATAGAGCAGAAACCTGGAGATGAGAAACTAATCTCTCTCTCCCTCTTTGTGTCTTTCCTGAAGAAAGTTCTAGCCCTGCATGGCCTCTTAGCTTCAAAACCCCTATATGACTGCAAAGAAAACTCTGAAAACTTGACACTTTAGCACTAGAACCCAATTTGCTCTTGTTTGGCCCTCGACTCCTGACTTTATATACATGTATACATATGTACCAACACACGCATTGCCTGCTAGAGCATTACACATTGCCTACATAAGGAATTCTATTAAGACACCGATGTGCATGAAGAACATACTAAACAGTTCGGTGCTTCAAGAAGATGTAGAGCTTTTGAGGGCAATTTGTAGCAAATGGCCACATGCCAAACAAACCGCAGTGCAACAAGTGACTAATGTCTTTGCTGATATCCCCTATTTCTCTGCCAGCATCCTGCAGTAAACTGGCAGCTCCACTCAAGTGAATGAGGCTGAGATAATTGATATCTGCTGGGAACCTGCCTCTTTTCTGCTAGGTATTTTTTTTGGGCAGCCACTCACAACTAAAATCTACCCTTGGAGAACTGAGGTAGCACTGTTCCACATGTAAATATAGCCACTTAACTTTGTCCTCCCGTCCCCCCAAATTACAGGGATACTTAAAAACAGAGTGCTGCTGAGCTTTTTTCAAGCCAAAGAAATAATGCTTATTTATAGCAGCGAGGCACCTAGACCCCCCGTAAAGATTACGGCAGTCCTAGTTTGAGAGCCAACAGCCTGCATTATGACAGGGGAAATAAAAATTAAAATATTAAAANCACTATTGGGACTGAAGGACTATTGCTTCTTAGACTAACTCCTAGAGGTGCCAATATTAAGACACAGATTGAGAGGCAGGCCTGAAGAGAGGAAATTAGCTGGTGACAATTTCTGTACCTACATTTACACAGCAGCTTCACGCCAAAGCTGAATACAAGACACAAGTGTTCTGACGAAAAGTTCAGCACGCCACTCGCCTGCCAGCAGGCACTCTTCTGGAACCAGAGTCTCCTCCAGTCGACTCCCGAGGCAGCCAGTACCAAAAGCTCAGTGCTCATATAGGAAGACACTCACATCATGAGGTTCAGTGCTGTATGAAACAGAGAAGTTTCTATCTTTTGGCCACTGAACATGATGTATTTTAAGAACATGTTAAACATGAGAAATATTATGAAGGAGATGAATGGATGGAATGGGCAACTAGTCCTAGCAGTACTGATGCAATTCAGAATGTGCAAGAGCACCTAAAAATGCTTCAGAATTAATGACAATAAATAGAAAACAGCCATTATGATAGAAGTTTCCATCCTACTTCAAACACAGGTACCATATTCCCTGCATTATCTTGTTTAACTAAGTTAACTTCAGAGGAGATATCATTGATGCTGTTACTTTTATAGCATGCCCAGTATATTGCAAGTACATGATCTGTCTAACACTTGGAAGGAGAACTCAGGAGAAAGAGAACTCTAAACCATAAAATATGGTAAAAGTATGGCTTATAAATAGATGTAAAAATATTTGCCATAGTTTTCAGATGTAGCAAGTTCTGTAGATGGGATTCAGAAAGGTCAGTCCTAGCTTTCAGAAACTCCTTTATAAACACTTCATTAAAAAAAATTAATGATAACATGAAATGATATTACAGATATTGCATTAGTTACAAATATAGTTCTCAGTAGAATTGGAGAACCCAGACCATCTGCTCAAAGTGCCAAGGACAACCACTTTCCTTCAGCAAACATAAATAAAGACGTGCCACAAAGACAGGCCCACTGCAGTTTAGTAGATTTGCTGTTAAAAAGGGAAACAGGTTTGGTTTCTAAGCACATGGTGATGCAGCTTTATGAATGAAATGAGTGAGATAACAGTATTTACTAATGAGTCCTCACCACTGATTTGATTGTTTGTTCTTCTTGGTATTTATTAACATGATTACCTCTTAAGGGAGACAAAAGAAATATTTATTTTTTATCTAAGTATTTTACATGGGCTTGCGCCAAGTTTAACAGTTGCCAGCTGTAAAACAGCAGAATGTTTACAGCAGGCTCTAACAGCAGCCACAGCTTATGGAGACTGCCCCTGGCAAGCTGTTGAAATTTCTCCTTGAACGGGTCTTAGCTAAACTGTAATGCATAAAATCATACCTTCAGTGCACAGCAATCTGGGTTTGGGTTTTTTTTTTCTCTATTTTAGATTTTTTTTTATTTAAATGCAGCATTTCAAGTCCTTCTATTGAATTTTTACAAAGATCTGAGAGAAACAAAACATCAATCTGAAAGATTAAGAAAATACACTCTATCTGTTCCTATGGTTATTTTAAATCATTTTATGCAGGCTTTGACAGGGGTCTATTACATCAAAAGCCAAAGATTGAAGTGGCAGTTCCAGCAGAATTGAATGAAAGCTAAAATAACTGCAGTCAAATAAAGGGTCAAAGCCTATGTACTGCTTTAAGAGCAACTTTCTTTTATTTGTAACAAAGATTTTTAAGCTGCTAAATATTCTGAGTAAAGAAAGAGGCAAATGAAAGGCACTGGACTGAGGCACAATCCAACAGAAGCTTTCCCTGGTCTCAATGCCTCTGGACGTGGCCCAGTATCACAGTCATATAACCTCTCCAGAGATTTTTCTCCAAAAGCTGTGTGCCCTGTGTACCACCACAAGTGATTTCAGTGAGAGGTTGACATTCATCTCTGAGAAGGGTCCATCCCACTCCGTTTCAGATTCCACACTTTAGTACATTAACAGAGCACAAGTAAAAACACAAGAATGGCCACACCACATCAGACATGGTCCACTTAGCCAAGAAGCCTGTTTGCTGTCAGTGATGATACAGGAAAGAATACAAAACCAGGAAAAATAAATTCTCGTGGGTTCCAGCCTTAAACAATAGCAGCTTTTTGAGATAAAATTCAGATGCACGCAATGATATTAAAAAAGCTATTGATCCACCATGACTTTGCAAAAGATACTTTCTCTTTTTTTCTACAACTGTTGTCTGATAACTCAGTGGAAAATCCTCAAGGCTTTTCCTGAGAAACAGTGATATTTTTTCTGTATATATATTTCTACTTAATATTTTTTCTTCTTCATGGCATTACTGATCTTAAAGACCTCATATCCTCTCACACTGTGAGAATTTAAACAAGCTTGTGCAAGACACTCAGTGATACTCTGAACTGTGAATGCGTCTTCATACCTCCATTTTGTGCAAGTCCTATATCATACCCATTTAACGATACCTAAAGCCATATTAAACAATACTACAATATAGCACAACCCACAGCATTGCAAAAGCACAGGTTTTCAGAGGAAAAAAAGAAGGTCAAAATCAAAGAAATTCCACCACTAGCAAAGAAGCAATTCTCTCAGAGTGACATCAGCACAGATGGTTGTACAATAGTCACTGTCAGCATCTAAAAGTACCCGATGATCTCCTGGTAAATCTCACAGTAAACATTTGTCAAGATTGGTCAGGAAAGTGAACCAGGAGTAGAGTCTGTCATGTTTATAAAAACATCATTCGGTTTTTTTATAACATCTGGTTTATTTTTCCATTTCCATAAAAATATGTGGTAAGAAACAAAATGGATTTCATGCGGCACCTGGCACCATGAAGTAAAGACTTTTGTCAACATAAATATTTCACAGCAAATCACTTAACTGGTCATTTGGATGTGTTGACCATCTTGCCTTTTATTCCAAGCTTCAGCCGCTTTCCTGTCACATAGAGACCAAATAACCTGGTTGTCTGACCAATATCTTTAATTCCTGACTTAGATCCAAACTGCAATGGCTCTGCAGTGGTCTGATTCTAATGGCCAAAGTTATACACGAAAGTAATTCAAACTACTCAAGAGAGAAAGAGTCCACATTAGAGTTATTCTGGTTTTGATTACACCTTTCTTTTTTTTTTTTAGAGGAGAGCTTCTAGTTGTTGCCCATTTTATCATACTGGAATGGGGAACAGGTGAGGAGGAGGGAATGGAAGCAAAGGAGAAAACTCCAAAGCATTTGGTACTGGAGAATGCCTGGAAAAATAGGAGGCTGATGAGATTTGCAAGGGTTTCATAAAAGCTATTTAGTAACGAATCTACTTACAAGAAAAGGCCATATTGCTACTCTAAAAAAAAAAAAAAAAACACACCAAAAAACACCACAAAAACCAACAAAAACATCCCCCCCAATAAAAAACAACCCTGAATCCCTCCCCCCCCCAAAAAAAAACCCCATGGTTAGATGAAAATATATATACTGCCAGCTGAGGGACCAAATTCTTTGGTGATGTTACTCACTAGATCCCTGTATAGAAATACATTTGCAAAATCTCTGTAAAAGGCACCTTTCAGAAGACCCAAGGAAGTCATCTGAGTAACAGAAAACTTCACCACAAAGCACACCACAACAGTGGAAAGAACTATCTGACCGGGATCCCCTGGGTAATAATACAGAGGAGCTTCGGCCACATGTTCAGCTGTTTTATAAAGGCTTCATGGAGTCACTCAGTACCTTTCATCTGAGGGTTAAATTAAGGCTACCTGCATTGGCTGTTGGCAGTGGCCCTGAAGTCAGGTGAAAGGCCAGACTCATATGCCACCTTCAACATAGCTACAGCACGTCCTCCGAGGAGGATGTCCTCTGAGGCAAAGGAGGGTCTGCAGCCCCGAGCACACAGCAGAGAGCTGCCAGGCAGGCTGCCACAAGGCACCAATGCTGATGGGAAGCGAGCAGCATTCGGTGTACTGTAGGCTTGCAGCCACTTCCAAAGGTTGCTTTCCCTCTGTAGGACAGGTACAACCTCCAACCAGAGGAGGTCTCAGCATGTGGCTTCTCCAGGTGCCCGCTTGTGCCAGTATGTGTGAGAAAGGGCATCTAAGAGGACCCATAAGGCAGATCCTTTAGTTGATGCTTTAGCACACTGTCTTTCTGGCCAGAACAGCAAAGATGCTTTCGAAACAGCTTCTTAGCAACAGCTTATCTCTTTCACGATCCCATAGAACAAAGCAAGGGTATAAGACAGAACAACTAGGAAAATACAAAAGCAAGAATGGAAAAATACCATCTCAAGCTAAAAGGTGTTATTGAGAGATTACACTGGAGCAAAGACAGTAAAGAAGTGTGCAACAAAAAAGGATCATAGTTAATTCCTTCTCAGTTTTTAAATGGTCATCAGAATGGTGGAGTTGTATAACACAAATGAGTTATGGTCAGTGATGGAGAGAAGAGTATTGCATGTGTAGGATTAGGTGAATTTTATCAGGGACAAGAAAAGATTTTTCTTTTTTCTTACATAGAACATTTGTTTCTTCATTTTCCAGGCATTCTTCTATTCCAAGCCAAGGACTCAGCTGCTTAATCCAGCTGTAGTGTTTTTAAAATATCCCACAATCAGTACTTACGTTGTTATGAAACGCCTTCCCCTTCCTTAAAAAAAAAAACAAACAACACAAGAAAATAAGACTCCATGGGTGTGTAAGAAAATGTCTTTCAAAATTTTCTGCTTAAAAGAGTAACTAAAAGACAATAGCAGCTGTACATGGGTATTCTCACCAGCTCCCCTCATTTCCTCCAGGATAACCCAGAGGAGGATCAAGAGCAGCCAGAGAAGTGTTTTCAGATGGGAGGGTCTGCAAAACCCTTAGTTAGTATCCTAGACCTCTCAAAATTTTCCAATATACATCTAAGCATAAACATGGTCACACGCCGACTGCTATTTGCTGTGGGGCAGGCACAACAGCACATGGTGGAGACAGATGGTACTTTCCAGATCTCTTCGTTATCACAAAAGCCTAAATAATTGTATGGGGATACTCTAGCACACCCTGTTCAATTATATACAGGCTACGATAAGACCTATTGCTCCTGAAGCAACTTTACCACTTTCATTATTATACTTCACTAAGATTTTTTCCTTGACTGAAAAAGTATTTTTATTGCTTACTTGGAACAAATCTGCACTTTCCCTTTAAAGGGTTATTTGAGAATGCACATAACAATTACTGCTAACGCGCACTGTTAAAGCTGGTAAAGGGTAAATTGCTAGCATGCAATCGGAGCCTGTGCAGCAATCTGCTCTAATGTAAGGTGGGCCTGTAGCATTCCCTATATGAAGAGGGCGGAACTAGGACACCATGCATGCTGGACACAGGATTTCTCTAGTTCTCCTCCTCCCAGGATGGAAGAGTGATGCACAAACCTCGCAGCTGGGCTTGAGGCATTCATACTGCCATTTAGTCCTTTAAGTCTGACTGTGCTGTTGTGGCTAATTGGGCAAATGGGAGATTAGAGACCAGAGGGAAAGGAATAAAGACACCAGCCTGGAAGACAGGAGAAGTAAAATTGCCATTTCAACCTCTCCACAGTCACCTCTACTTCTACCTGAAAAAGTTAAATATTTTGGTAACAAACTCCAAAGGAGTATCTAAAAGTCAAGTCATGAGATCGTGTCCTGTCTTTGTTCCGTGTGTCCATGAATAAATTGTACCCAGTCCCCGGAGAGGTTTTTGTGCAAATATTTCAATATATCCTGTTTATCAGATGCTGTCACTTCCCCTTCACATGTTTCCCAGGAACAGACTTTTCCTTATTTCTGTTTTAAAACAATTTCCTAATTTGTTTTGAATTTATGATTGCTGTCTCAGAAATTTACTTAAACAAATAAAGAGCACAAGACACATCCAAGATTTGATGGTTACAAGCTAAGAAGACGACTTTCTGGAAATATTCTATAAAACTTCAGTAAGCATCCCATCATTTACTAGAATATTTGTAGAATGTAAACACAGAAAAGCAAGCGACAGAAGGAAAGTGAATTCATCCGGAGATTGAGTTGCAAATTCAGAATTCCTTCAGTGAGCTCTGGCACAAACATTGCATCCTGAAGCCAGCAGGGACTCCCGATATGCCCCTCTAACATTGCTTATCTTCATCCTGTGCAAGGGGTTCATGTAGACAGCAGCCATGCCACTTGTGCTAATTCTGCACCTCCTGACTATCCCCCTTACATAGCAAATGGACAGTTTAAAAGACAGCAAGGAAAGAAAGAATAAATGTTCAGTGTTGAAGACAACAAAGGGCTGAATGAGATATTAAAAAATTGGGGGTTTGTACGTTCATCATCTACCAATTATTTAAGCTTTGCATTAATGAACTTTAGGCATGTCTAAACAAAGTATTTGAAAGGATCTAAGTAATTTTATCCTATTCACAGTACGGATGGCGTAAGAAATTCCAGACCAGCTTAACAGCAAGTGATGAGGGAACAAAACACTAGATAAAATTTAGATTAAAAAAAATACAGGCCTACACACAGAGCAAATAATTTCTCAGCTTATTCATAAACACTGTTGGTTCTAAAAGAATGCATCTTAGTGGAAATGGTGCTGTTATGAACCTGGCCATCAGGACACTGCTGCACAGTGATGCAGAGCCTGATACATGTAGAGAAATATCAAGCTGTTTCAATAACACACCAGGAAGGAATGTGAAGTGCACCTGGGCCACCACAGGGGCTGAAGGCTTCTCTCCACCTTGATCATTAAGTCCTAGTCTCTACCACACAAGAGAGATTGAAAAAGTGAAGGGTTTCAAGCACAGATGAAAGAAATATCAGTCAAGGAAGACGAGAGGAGGAAAGGAAGGAAGATGAAGAGAATAGGAAGCACTCCAGAGAAGTAAAGAACAGAGTACACAGTGCACTACATACAGGCACACGTGGAGCAGGAGGAGGAAGATGTCTTTCGATTCATCTTTTCTTATTAAGAAAAGCAATCCTACAAAAATGAATGCTGAGGAACACAAAGTTGGCATGGACCTCAGTGGTGGCAATGAGACCAAGAGATCACGGTTTTACAAGCAGAGCTAAGGTCACACATCAGAAGGCAGATCATGAGCAACTTTCCTTTTAATCTTGGATAAAAGGTGAAGTGACATTAATCCTCTGCTGGGAATCAGAATACACTTATGCGTAATTATTCCCAACACCAAGAATTTCTGAGAGTTTCTAAAAGAAATATTTGTCTGCTGCTAGAGAGCAGCAGCATGGTTCAAGGACCTGGCCAGCCCTTATGATGGTGTCTATATTACTTATACATAAAGTCCAGAAATAGGCAAAAGAGTAAAAACTAATACTTCCTCAAAATTTCAGCTTTAATGATATAGTAGCACTATATTAAAATGATACACATCAAGTCCCAGCTTTTTGAAAATGACCTTTCAGAGACCTTGCTACCTATTAGATAAGCTTAGAAATGTTTTGATATGGCAGCACTATAAATCTACATTAATAACCAAAACCTATGTTTTAAGACAGACAAAAGTGAAAAGCTTTTTGCCTTCCCTGAATCATTCTCTGATTGCATTTCAGTTAGTTTTCAATCAAAAACTTGATCACATTCATTCTTAAATAGTACACATACTAAAAATTTGTGGCAATTTTCTTTCAATTGTACAACAGCCGCATTTTTATTCCCCTATCAGTTTAATGATATATTTATGTGTCCTTCCACTGCTTCAGATCTCCACTCCTGGTGGTCTAAGAGAGGTAGATTGGTGCAGGTTGTGTTCTTGTTTCTTCAGTTTCATGTTAGATCTGACAGGAGGAATAACTATACACTTGTCATCCTTTTTCAGACGCTTATTCTTTTATTGCAAGGCCCAGATGCCTTTCGTTAGATTATGCTTCTCCTACAGCTTTGATCTCCCTTTACAAAAGGCAGAAAGTTATGCCGTACAGGAACATGAAAAAATCCTCGAAAAGAGACTCTAAAATATTGCATCTTCCTTCCCTACGTTTATTTTTATATCTCCCATTCTTTCTTTACTTTGCCATAGGGTTCCCCATAAAATATCTGGATGAAAAGTAAACATTATCAGATTAATTTCTCACACTGGAAAGTCCTTTTTCCTCAGACAACCCCAGGGCACCAATAGGATCTTTTTATATATTCCTGCTTGTCTTCCCTTCTATCCATTAAATCTCTAGATCAAGGGTTCTTGGACTCAGCTTGCTCAATCTTATCTTGCTGTTTTCTTAATTTAAATGCTTGTCTTCATTCCACAGAGTCTAATACTTCATCTGTTCATTGCAAGACTCCTTAATTCACTGAGTTGATTAAACATTTAAAATATATATATATTAAATATTCATAAGAATCAGTCTTGTCCCGGCCCCTCCGGCCCCGATTCTAGCCCTGGAGAAATATGAACAGTCAGTATGGTTGATCACTGCAATCATAAAGGCATCTTCCTCTCTCCCTCTCCCTCTATAAGAATAATTTTCTTTAACTTTCACTGGGTCACATCAAAATATTTGTTCACTTCTATACTGTTCTCATTCATTGCAATTGTGTTTTCCTCATCCACCACAAGCACACCTGAGTCACCCTTCTTATGTCAGACAGCCACACTGCTGTATATCTAAATACCGGCCGTAGTAATACACCTTATTCTCCCTTTTGAAAAACTACTTAGTCTGTGTTGTAGATCAGACCAACTAATAGAATGGCAGTGTAATAAAGCAACTATTTTTAACTGATGTGTCTCTCTCCTGAACACCAGCTAATACGAGTTATTCAAAATGGATGGAGATTCACCGAGAGAAACACAAATATTGACCGAGTCTGCGAAATGGCTTAGCATACATCACTGACAGAAAAGGTACGCATTAAAGCGCAGGACTAAACTGGGGCAGCTTAGTGGACACCCACTTTCTCCTGCCACCGGGTGCAGCAGTGGTAGCCTCCAAGAGAGGAGGGAGCTCAGAGCACTGTCATTTCCCAAACTGCTGCAGACATGCATTACTGCTGAGAGCTGATACCTGCCATCACTTAACATCTGCTGTCCTAAGAGGCATCCTAGGTCGCCCGAATACTGTGTGCACATGCTGCCTTTGCCTTCAGGTAGACTTTCAATTGATTATAAAACATTGCTTCACATTCATGTAATATGAAGAAGAGATGGGAAAACTGAGGACAGATAGACAGCACCAAAGGTTATTCAGACGCAGCAACCGCCACAGTTCATCATCTAACTTTAGCACTGTTATATTCAAGAAAATTTGAGCAAAATCAGTGGAGCTAAATTTAACTCAGTCACATCGCTGAAAGGTGCAATCTCAGGAGCTTTTCTGAAAATGAATCTGGATAGGCTGACCTGTTCTCTGACATAACTGGGTGCACCATCAGATCATAAGCATGAAACAAAGCTCCAGCAGAAGTCAGAGGGAGTTTTGTCTTCAACAAAAGAACGTTTCCTCCTCAAGCCTTCAGCAGCGCTTTATAAACTATGAGACATCTGACCAACTGCTCAGGTGCTATAGCTCTGGTCATCAAATATATAATGAAAGAGTGGGGAGGTTTATGCTATTATGCTTTTTATTTTAGAGGTCTGCAGTGCTGGTTTTTCTTTCAGAATAATACACAAATTAAATCACAAGCCATATAACCTCCCTCTAGGGAAGCAGCCTCATTTCCCAGGCAGAGGGAAAAGCAGTCAGCAGAGAAAAGCGGTATTCCTGGAGATTTCCAAGGCTCTGCAGGAGACACCGTTCATGCTTGCAGTATTCCTTTCATCCCAGGACTGACTCCTGCAGTCCAGTCAGGTAACTTTAAATTCAACTTTAGTAATTGAAAATATGGTTTTATCTTCCTCCCACATACTATACTTACAGAAAGAAAAAGGGACTGTAAAGAAAATCTGACTTAAGACAGAAAACTTTAGATCATTATATCAGTTTCCATCTCAGTGTTTTTTTCTATTGAAAAGATTTCCAGCAGAAAAAACAGTTTAAAAATATATTCTTGCACTTTTTAATATATTTTTTCCTCTAGTAAAAAAAATAATTATGTCAGTTTAGGAAGCTGGATATAAAAGAAATTTCTTTGTATTGAAATTTCTTTTATTGCAGCTTTGGATCCCCAGTTCAAGAGGTCAAGTTGTGCTTTGTAGCTAGTAACAGCCTCAAATATCCACTCTCCAGGATTTGAAGCAACGTGCTACCTCATCTTGCTGCTACATTTTCTCTGAGATATATACTAGTCAGGACCACCGTATACTATGGAACTTCACACGAACGGTAAAATTATTCAAAGTCTCCAATGAGGTTCAAGCCACTACTACCAAATACTGATGTAATGTTTAAATAAGTACCGTATTTAAGCAGTGAGTGGCTTTTGATTATTTCCAAACTTCGAGGTATTTTCATACTGTAACTATAGCTGCACCACAAACACATAATTAATATTTCTCTTCTGCTGCCACCTTCTCTCTCCTCATCCCCCTCCTGCTGCTCTAATTCCTTCCCAGCTGCTATCCCACCCAGCTCCCTCTGATTTGGAGCCACCACCTGACAGAGGCAAGCTTTAAAAGCTGAGTTTGTCTTTATTTCCATCAAGAGCAATCACAGCTGCAAGTTTCAGTACCTACAGAGGCTTTTAACTGTAACTTTTTATTAGAAGTGCTAAATTGGGAGTAATAAAAATTCCCAATTTAATAGTTTAATAAAAAAAGGGAAGTTAAAAGCCAGCATGGCTGTGGAGGAGCAGCACTGAGACTGGAGATGCCAAATATTTGGGTTTTAAATAGCTAGGCTTTCTCCTGGATTTTATGATTATAAGGAAAGGCTCTCCAGCGAGATGCTCTGGGCATAGACAGATTTCTGCTCATAAGCTGAAGAATACCACCGTGTCTTTAACTGTACCCATACAAACATTGAGGCTACTCCTTGGATGTGCCTTTTGCACAGCAATTGGGCACAAAATGGACTTTAAGCCCTAGCTAGGATTTTCTAATGCATTCTGCAGCCAGACCCAAGGCCAGGCTCTTTGAAAGAGCAAAGAATTTATAGATAAATAGGGCATTCTGGCTTTGGAACACTGGCTCTTCATATTAAGTACGTTTAAAATCTGACCCTTATTTCTTGTAAGAAATTTGGGGTTGTTTTCCAGGAATAAGGTAGGCTTCCAAATCTGTTTTCAAACAGCAAGGGGTGACCACGACAATTCAGTTAAGTTGCAACTGGAAGCCTACACCGAAGTAGCCAAAAATAATCCCTGTTTCTACCAATGTCACATAAAAAGGCCAGACTTCTGGATCCGAGTATTGCCAGATCTCCCCAGTTTGCTTTACGCTTTGCATGTGCATTATGCTTTCATTATTCTGCACTGCCACAAATATGACAGGGGTTTAGTTTTATTTTCAGATGTCAGAACTCAATCTAATACTCCATCTCATTGGGAACTGGATTAGAACCAGTGATCACAGCATAGAAAAATCAAAATCAGATAAAAAAAGACACAACCCTCTGCAAGAGGAAGTCAGGACTATACTTATGCATATTAATGCGCAGTCATTAGTTACTCTGGCAAAAGGATGCTTCATGGTTACATTTATCACCTTTAGCCAGAACAGCCACTCTCCTGCCTGATCCCCCAAGGCAGCGGGAAGCTCCCTGCCAGCCAGCCCCTGAGTGTGCTGAGCCTACAGAAGGCCCCTGGGGAGGCTGCACATCCCTCACAGCGCCAAAGGAGAGTGTAGAAGAGCTTTTTGTAAATCACATCACTGCCAAAGCAACGCCCAACAAATGCTGAACACAACTCCCTTTTCCCTGTGCAAACCCTGGCCAGGGTGGAGTTGGCTTCATGAAGAGCCAGAGGGACAGCCTCAACTCCTCAGACTACTTGGTGATGTTTATAGTACATGTATGCGAGGAGATCCTCACAAAAACAGATTCCTTGGGCTGAGGCGGTGTTTCTGACTGCCTTTTCCCATACCATTCTCCCCACACAAAGCCAGCTGCTTCCCCACACTCAATTTCTTCAAGAATAACAAAGATTTACCAAAGTCCCCCCCATTTGGCATCCCTGATGCATTTCCTCTCCTGTTACTCCATCAGCTTCTCCCTTCAAGGAAAAAGCCCCAAACAATACACGACGATACAAAGTCATGCAGCACAAATGCATCTCAACACCTAGTAGAAAGGCTGAGAACTGGAAAGAGTGATTATAGTAGAAGAGTTTATAAGCAGACTTGGATAATCCCAAACTGGTTCTGTATTTCACTCAAAACTGCTGAGTATTTTGAGCTTAATAATAATAAAAAAAAAGGATAAAGTTTCAAATGTCAAAAATCCTGATGGTTCTGAAATGAACCCTTCCTCCCACCCCTTCATTTTTCTTTTTTTTTTTTTTTTTTTTTTTTTTTTAAAATAAAGGCTAGGAGTCAGCTTTGTGGTCCATAAAAGCCCTAATATTACATTCCTTAAACAACAATGAAGCAGTATTTTTTGGGAAGAGCTGGTTTGGTCAGAAGTCACATATGTGCACAGCTACACATGCTAACTACAGAAAAATTAGCAAAGCCCTAAGAAAAACATAATCTAAGTGACAGACTAAATTTTTATTTAAAATGAAGTGACAACTCCGCAATATTTTTCTAAGTAAGGACAATTCTTGGGAAGAAAGGAAGGACAGACTTTGGCTAGATTGTGGCAGTTGTACTCTGCAATATCAGAGAGTGCTCTCAGTACATAATCTGTGCTTAAAAAAGATGTTTTAAATGTTACGTTTGTTTTAATTATTTCCATATGCTAAAGGAAGGCTTTCGAGACTTCAGACAGTTGCTTTTCCCCATACTGTAAATTACAACTGCAGTTTTAGCCTTCTGAAGGTCCAGACGAAGCAGTCCTAAAACGTTATACCAGGAATTTTACAGGTTTATTTAATGACTCCATTAAAAAGTGCTTATTACTGTGGGAGTACACAAAAGTTAACAGGCAGAAATTATTCAGAGCTATCTAGCATGCAGCATGAAGAACTATCACCATATCAAAACAACAAGCACTGCTGGACGCCACCAGAAATGAATAAGAAACTAGCAGGGGAGAAGGAAACTTTGAGGAAGACTAAACCAAGTGAACAAGCCTTGAGTCACTCCCTGAGGGTCACGGAGATCTGAGAGGCAGAGTGAATGAAAAGATGCAAACCCTCCACTCAAGCAGCTCTGCTCGCAGTCTTAGCAAATTCCCCTTCAGGGAATGAACAACTCAGATGTGGTTACTGCTTCCAGTCACGCTTTCTGTTTTAATTGTCAAAATCCTCCAAAAGTCTGTTCCCAGCACTCTTCTCCAAAGACGTGTATGTATAATATGTATATTTCTGTCACTTGATTCTTCCTCACAAGAACATTCCCATCCAACCCTACTCTGAAAGCATTTGTTTCGCCCATTTTAGTATTTGTCACTTGAGAAGTTTCTATTCCCTCCTCTACTAGCAACTGCTGGCCAGGAACCCATGTTAGCTCCTAACCTTTGTTCATTCCCTCTTAAGTGTCATCTCATTGGGCAATGAAGGCAGACTATATTTCAAAACGTGCCATATGCATTAGCAATACCCACAAAAACAGAACAGTATCAACTGCCACAATGAAGAAGGGAGCCCAGATAGTGTATTATTGGAAATTTGGGGCTTATACTAATTAAAAGAAGCAAATAGAGTCAATAACCCTTCTTGTTTTCATTCCACTCAGTTCCTTTCAAATCCAGCTAAATGAACATTACCCCATTTCTTTTGATTTTTAGAAAGCCTAATTTGTGAAAATAGTACATTTATCATTAAAATTATTTTACCCAAATTCCCCTTATAAAGACTATCACAGATATTTGATGTGTTTTGAAGAACTTTTGCCATCTCTCTTGATGAGTTTTCCTGTTCTTTGCTGGGTTCTGGGAAATCTTTAGACATGTGCTTTGGATTAGAGGATGGAGTTTTTTGATAGCACAAAGGGTATCAGTTCCGTTTCAGTAGTAGATGAATAAAAATGGTTAGGGATTAGATTATATATATAAAGAAATGAATTTTCAATAGAAAAATATTACTTTGTTGAAACAGATACTTTCCTACTAAATTTTCATAAAAATTTTACCAGAAAAGGCTTCTGAGGCTCAGGGTTAAATTCAAACTCACATCATAAAAAGCTGTGTTGTGGTCCCTGAATGACCAACTCAAACTCACATTTATACAAAATGGGAAAGGTCCTAAGGCAAAGGAAGTCCATAGTTTCTGGGTGAAGACACTCACCATGATGCCAGACTCAGAGGTTTTGTCCCTGCTCTCAGTCAGACAGACAACATTTGCCTCCCAGATTGCGAGTACTCTAAGCTTAAAACCAGAATGACAGCAGTGTCTTCATTGCTTTGGAGCCCCCCCACCCCCAATAATATCAAACATTTCCAAGTTTCAAATTCACTTCAAACACAAGTGAAGAATTCTTAAAAATTTAAACTATTTCCTAAAGTCCTTTTTTCGTGATTTCTAGAGCTGGTCAGTTGAAATTTTTTCACCACTCTTTTGCCCATAGACACCTACACACTATATACCCAGGTTCCTTTCATCAATTATCCCTGCTTCTCAGTGATGATTTTCAGCTCTCAGTTTGTCACACAGGCTGGCCTTTCTCCCAACAGGGTGGTGTTTCCTACTGTATCACTTTTTACAAAGCTTTCCCCACAGCCTGCTGTAAATGACAACTGCTAGATTTCTATCTGTAAAATTCTGCAACCCTGGCAAGACCATTTAATTGATTTGTGGTCATGGACGAGATGCCAGGTCTGTCTAGAGTAGGAAAAATTTCACGGTGCTGCAAAAATGCAAAAGATGGAAAAAGCCAGGGACTGGTAATTCTATGTCAATAAATTTCAAGGTCATCTAGGAGTGACAGCACATAATTAAAGGGCATAGTTGTACCACTGGCAACCTGATCTCAATTAAGCATTCCATCTTAACATTTTCTAAATGAAAAAGTGAATTAAGGCAACTGTTTTTTAAAATTGTACTTTCAAGCAATTTTTAACGTCTAGTCACAGGCTATCCAAACAGCATGATTTTCCACCTCTGTTCTCTTCTGTTATTTACAGCTCAGGCATTTTATTTATACATAACTACAACTCTCCCCACTCCTTCCCCCCAAAAGAGTTCCTAGTATTTAAAACATGCATTAAAGGGCTAGTGATAGGATGTTAAATCTATTTTTGTCCCTGTAAATACTGTTTTGCTCAGGGGAGTTGAAGCATTTTGGAATCCAACTTTATTTGGCATTCCTATTTTGGAACAAGAATAGTCAAATGCCAGACATAACATCTAAGCAAAGCAGGAGTTCCCTCCCAAAGCACACCAGTAGTATCGTGCTGAGGAGAGTTCTCTCGGCACATAGCCTTTCAAAAGTAGTCAACTACCATTACTCTTGTCTCATGAATATCAGCAACTTCGTAAATGAAAAGCAGCACAACATGCTTCTGGAAAAAGATATACTTCTCACTCCTCTCATAATACCTCAGAATGATTTACATAGCAAGGAAGTTTCAGACCAGTAACTCAGTAATAAAGACGGATATCTTTTACAGAAATTTTACATCATTCCCTTGTACCAAGAGCAAGTAAACTTCTATTTCTTATCACTCTTTCCTTTTTGTGCCTAGTGACACCTACACCAAAGAGCAGATGAACTTTGAGCTTGCTCCTCAAGTTTCTTGTCTTTAACTGTTACCTAAATGAGGAAAGACAGTGGACCACCTCACTTTCTCCAGGCTTCTCCCTATGGGAGAATATTATCATACATTGAATTCAGACTCTACTGGCTCACTTTTCCCCTCAAAGTTTTCCAAACTGTTTTTTTCCATCTGCTCCTACATACTTTTCTGAACATTCCCATTTGTACTAGACATTGCCAGACACAAGGCAGTACTTTAAATGAAACTGCACATGCAAATGCATGTACGTACATTTTTAGTGGTCTGCTTCTGTTTTTCTGTAAATAACAAAGCACAGCAAAATTTAGGAAGAAAATCCAAAACACTATTAACTAATTAAATAGAAACATGGAATGTGATCCAGAAAAAGCTGTGAGTGCTTGGGGAATGGTATTGGAATACCCAATGATCTTGAGAAATTGAAGAAAAGGTCTGAAATAAACAGGTGCAACTCAGTGAGGATAAATGCAAAACATTACAGTTAGGAATAATCAACTACAAAAAAAAAAAATCCCTGCAACAACAAACAGCCAACAACAATAGGGAGGAACAATGTGATAAGCACCAATTTTCCAGATAAGGATACCAGAGTTATGATAGATCACAAATTGAAACCAGCATTATCGTATTACTGCTCAAAAGCAAACATCATATTAGGAAACATAAAGTAAGTGTCATCGGTAAGATACATGAAGCAATTCCTCTATCCAGCCTGATAGTGTCTCAGTTGGAATATATCATCTGAGCACTGCATTTGAAGAAAGATTCAAATCAACCACAGAATGTCCATAGGAGAATGATAAGAACTGCCAGAGACCCAGCAAGACGTCACATAATCACAGGTTTATTGAAACATCTAAGAAAAATAATTGAAAGAATTAGTAATGTATATTCTCTGGAAGAGCACTCTTCTATGATTCTGACTCTAAATATCTAGGTACAAGATACAAAGGGGAAGAGAAAGAGTTAATAAATTGTTTATCCTCTGAGGGCAGAAGAAGGAATAATACTTAGCATTCAGCAAGAGAGATTCAAGCCAGACGCTACAAAAACTTGTGCAGTAAGGACAGTGGAGAACTGTGATACATTGCTTTAGCACTGAAGGGTTTTGAAGAACATATTACAGAAACGTTTATCAGGAAAAGCTTGGTAGAGGTTATCTTGCCTTGCGGAAAGGTACAGACTAGATGGCGTCTTGGGTTTTTTCAAGCCAAACCTTCCCATAATTTACTACGATATTTTCAAAAGCTGTGTATTTGTCTGCAAATTACAACATTTACTCCCATCCATGTTAGTCAGATTCATCGGTACTTTCTTCTTCGCTTAAATCTTCTCTCAAAGCCCTGTGTCATGGTCACCCATCTTTATAGCTGAATAGAAAGCCATCTGCACACTGTAAATATTTGCCCTTCTCCTAGCCTGAGCCCAGCACCCTCACAGGAATCCCAGCCTCTGAAGCATAAGGAGTAAGAAGTTGTGACTGGAAAAGCAATCAGACAGAAACCTTCCACCGAGACTGGATGCTGTACTTATTTCCTCAGAGTGTTACCACAGTAATAATTCACAGCTATGTTCAGTGGAGCTGTGTAAAGCTTCTTGGCTGCTTTCGGGGTTTCATTACAAAACTGCAACCACACAAAATTAATCAAATGTTTCAGCAGACCAAAGTGTTTTAGTATTAAGACTCTCCAATTAAATCAGGGAGGAGGAGGAAAAAAAAAGGAAAAAGATTATTAGATTATTTTAGGTAGAAATTAAACAAAATGTGACTTGACGTGTAGCCACTTCAACTGTTAGCACCTCTGTGTTTTAGTAGCAAAATGAGTTGGAAATAGGCTTGAACTGGAGACTGGAATACAAATATCCGGTCTGAGAGGAGCTGAGGTTTAAAACTTGACCTGGATTTTCATTTTACAAGTGACAGTATTTGTCAAGCTATGGGCCAAACATCTAAGAACTTTGCTGATTTCCCTACTTAAACATTTTAATTCATTAGTAAATACTGTTCTAAAATTATCATTTTCAAGTTCCTCTTTCTTGTCTCTCCTGCCTCTATTTCTTCCATATAAGTTGTTTTCCTCCAAATTGCTGGAGAGCTTCCACTGCAGTGACACTGATGCCAATCCTTACATTTTCATTTGTATTTTCCCCAGTGAATACGACACTCCCTAACAAGCCACGCATCCAAAATACTAACTTGGCTGTTCATTTATTGCATGAACTGGAGAAACTTCACCTCTCTGTTCACCTTCCTAACGTAGCCAGTGAAAGAGCTGGCTCTGAACGCAGTATCTCCTGAGATCTCCAGATTTCACTGCAATACAAATAACTCATAACAGTCCAAATCCACCAATCATGCACTCCTGCAGAAGGAAGTTTGAATCATAAATCCTCTCCACTTGTGCTCAGAATGTTTGTTTGGTTTTGCTCTATTTCATACATCACATGCTGCCTGCTGAATTCAAGGGCGTTTTCCAAGTGACATCTTTATGTAGGCCAAGGAGCTCTTAGAAAACACCATAATATTAAACTAATTAACTGGACAGTGTCATTCAAACAGAAGATAAGAAGAGAGCATGAGGTTCTGTTGTGTGCTTAAAAACAATATAAGGAAGCATATTTAGAACAAATAAAGGTATAAATAATATCCCAACTTCCAAGCCTGGGTTTTGTTCTAATCTAGAGAATCAGCAGGATAAGAGTACCTGGGTTTTGAAATGAACAGAGGGAAAGTGAAGGACCCGTTATAAAATGCATTTGATCCAGATGCATAACTTTTGTTACCAATAGTTGGAGTTACGCAGATATATCAAATGAGACTGCATACTGATGTCTTTGTGTTGTGACACAATAGGGAACAGATTCATGAGGTACTTCGTATTAATTAAACAGTGCTAGGAATTAGATTGGATACATGCCATTTGTGTAAGACACTGGGATATATGCTTTACAGGCTGCGACACGAGACAAGGGAAGTTAGCTGTGCTTCTGCCTTTGTGACCCACTATGAAATTTGCAAAAGTCTGCCTGCACTTTTGGGTTGGTGTTTTGGAAACAAAAATAAAATCTATTGATTTTTTACATGGGATATTTAATGATCTTTTAAAACAAGTTTCAGTGAAACTTATTTAAATTAAATTTCATTTTTTGCATTAAAGAAATCCAAAGCTGCACTAGTCCTCAGAATCACACCAGTATTTCAAAACAGTCATATCCGTATATTTTCCAATAACTGATTGCGTGTGACTATTTTTGGCGTTTTTTGGCAAAAAAATTAGTTAATTAAAAAAAATAATCATGATTACATAATTCTCAGATTCCAGTAGGAAAAAGTGTTCGGAGTAAGCAGAGGGAAACTCAAGGCATCTTGAAAAGGATTTACAACTAACAGAACTAGCATATGTACTGAGAAATTGGATTAACTGATTCTCTCTTCAATAAAGACATCAAATCTATCTCTTGGCATTTCTACTGCAACCATCTAATTCAACTCTCATATAAAAGAACTAATCAGATTTAAAAAGTTAGGCACAAATTCTAATGATACAGTGCACATCAAGTGCTTTAGTTCTTTTATATATTCATAATAAATTAAAACAGTTTAAATAACAGCTTTACACCAGACCCTAGCTCTGTATTAGCCATCATTAAAAATCAGAATATCACACACTAACTATTCCCTTAGAAAAAAAGGAACTGAGACAACACAGATCCTGATAATAAATGATGCATATTCCTCATTCTGTCATCATTATATTTCCCATTCTGTTGTCACTTCACTTTGAAATTGAGTGATGGAAATACACTGCTTTATCCCTGATATTATGGTTGGACTTAATTGGTACAATTGAATTGTATCAGAATTCTAACTATGAACTACTGTAGAAAACAACCCTTTGCTGATCATAAAAAAAAAAAGTATTAAAACAATCAAGCATGGAGTCTACCCCATTCTCTGACCAAAGCGTAGCTTGCACCCCGCACCAAAGCGGGGAAGGAGGTATTGGTGCCCGTGTACGGCAGGCTGGCCATCTCACAGCTTTACATGCCTGGCAAGAAAGCTCAGCCGCTCAAGCCTGCTTCTGTTCATGGCATTTTTTGTCAAAACAATAACTCTGAAGAAAAGGATCCGATGCATTTCTTGACTCAATTTCTTAAGTGTCCCATATTCAACAGTACATTCAATTGGAAATTCTTCATCAAGAAATATTAATATAATGTTTTTCCCTAACTGGAGTTAAAACCCCCCACACGTTAATATAAAAATAATCCATTTTATTTTTGGTTTGTGCAAATTAAAAACAAATTAAGAGTTCATTCCAATCAAGCACAGATTAATTTTCTTAACTGTCAGTTTTCTTTCTGGAAACCCTATCTTATCCAACTCCAAATTAAGATGCTCCTGCAGCTTCCCATGCCATAATTGCTGAGTTCCTCAAACCAATTTACTTATTCTCAGAATACTAATACCAAGTAAGGAAGTGCTGTGATGCTCATACTGCAATTAGTCACTGCAGGTGGGTTTCAGTGGCCTAAATGCAGACATGTAATGCCATTTAGATGCTCTAGGCTAACTCTGTCCTCCAGCTGCTATCCCCAAAAGGTGTAGGTGGATTGCCCATGCTTCTGACATTGCAAAGGTCTTTAACAGCCTTTAATTGCCCAGAGCAGCCTTACCTGGTACCTCCATCTGTGGGCCCAGGAGGCCCATATAAGCTCCAACCTGGGCCTTTGGTCCTAGTTTAAGCCACATTGTAGGTTCTTGTTTCTTTTCCTCTTATGGTGTTTGAATTTGACATCAGACCTAACTTGTTGCTTTGCTTTTGCTTGACACCACTGATGGGAACGACTACCGCTGTCACCACTGTGCTCTCCTTGCGTGGCGCCGGTGCTGTGGGACTGTGCCCTGCAGGTGAGCTTATAGCCTGGCTAGTGCTGTGGCTGTCCTTGGCTCCCTGCTTCTCCTTAGGAAATAGCTCTGGTCTTACTGTTCTCTTACATCATTAGCTCCACACATGTCTGAGGTACTCCTGCATACCTGAATCTTACCCTATAACCCTTTCTGTTTGTGGCCTTTCTTTTTTCTTTAGAAACACATAAATACTAGTATCCTACTCATGTAACCTTTTAGCTACTCAAGTCCAAATGTACACTCTCGACACTTCTGCTCAGTTGTTGTTTAGCTATGGAGATACCTCAGCTTTCTGACTCCATCTTCGTTATTGAAGCTTCATGGCCTTCGAGCAGGCTCAGAATCAGGCTGCAATGGAGCTGAGTTACTAAACAACTAACCAGAACAGTGCTGCCTCCCTGCCAGCACTGCCTGGGGGGTTTCTTGGCTGTATTCCCACTTAATAGTATTTTGGGCACCCAGCTTACCAGGTAGTGCAACAAAGCCTATATGCTTACGTCAGGACTATGGGTAGCAGTGTATTGCAAATCCTAGCTGGGTTTGCAGTCCCTAAATTACATCCATCCACGGTTACACTGAAAGTGACAGTGTAGAAAAATTAAGTCCTTTCCCCTGAGTGACAGGTTGTACTTGATCACTGAACCATACTTCTGTTTAGCTTCTTTGGCAGAAAATAATCTTTGCTTTTCATTAACTGTCAGTAAGTATGAAAAGAAGAAGGAAGAGAAAAAAAAGGCTAAAATCTGGATAAGGGAATCATAATTCTACTCACAGGATTTTTAGCATGGAAATTCTATTGGCTGATTTTTCTGTATTATACTTGAGCTTACACTGCAGAAGAACAGGATGCTCTGGGGACAGCATAACGGGGTCTGTTAGCACTGGGTCACTGCTGTAAATCCAGCTCAGGTCAATAATAATGGTAATTTAGTTGACCCATGTTAATTTTGCTGATTGCCGCAGTCCAAGTCTGTAGAGGATCAATAGCTACAAAATAGCCCATCACCACAACTGCTGTTATTCAAGTAAGTTCATCAAGAATATTAAATAGCAAACAAAAGGTATAACAAACCTGATTATCACTAACAGGCTACTTCTAAGACTAGATCTAACCCTATGAGTGGGGTTCCTATAAGCAGAAAGAATATATATTTGTCCTTCCTTCAGCGTACCTACAGCAGATAAGCAGTCATGATTCCATGACTTCAGTTTGGATATACTTTTGCTTAAATCAAAGTTTTATCTTATATAACCAAATATTAATTTCTTTTCTCAACATCAAGTTACCTTTGAATAGGGAAGGATTTTCTGTTAGCCTTAGCTTAAAGTTTATTAAAGGCTGTACTGTTTGACTTAAGATCTCTCAAGATTTCTTTGGTCTCAGTTAAGCTGTAAGGCAAGAAACACAGCGAAACAATATTAACTATGTCATTTAGCAATAATACAAACAGGAAAAAATAAATGGATAGACATAACCTCTGTATTTTTAAGAGCCAGATTCAGGCCATCTAGCACTACAAATACTAAAACTCTTTCATCATAATCATAGTTCTTGCACAACATCATGACAGCGTAAACAAAGTTGTGTGAGTCCTTTAGCTACACATTTTTTCTGATTGTTTGGCTATCTTTTGAATATAGCTTTAACTCTGAATACATTTCATCTGTAATGCTTGTTCAGGATAGACAGAAAAACTTTTGTCATGTTTAATCTTCAACTATCAAGATGTACTCAACTCCAGCACTAGCTTCTTTTGCCTGGGAACACATGCCGAGTTCTACAAGTACAGCTAAATAATGGCACTGCTCTTATGCCATGTGCAAACGTGGGGAAACACTGAAGCACAAGAGGGCAGGAAGGTAAGGTTGAATATTTTAGACCTATAATAATAAGCCACAGTGCATGCACCAGAGTGAGAAGGATGCATTATGTCTTAACTTTATCTCCCCAACCACCAAGACTGAACGCTGGGAAGGCAGCATTAGCAATTCCCAGGGGAAAAAGAACTTTGCACTTCTGCTAGAGTGATCCCATCTGGCCTAATTAAATGATCTGCATTGACAGACTTCTGGGGAAAGTCTCATTGTGCTCTCCCAGCTGGTGGATGAAAATGCAATTGAGGCCTGCTTGAGGCAAATAATATGGAAGTGTCTCCCAGGGAGCTAGGATGTGTCTGATGTTTTTAAAAATGCAGGAGCAGCAGGTGAAGATAAAAATCTAGGGAAGCATCATCCCCAGTCTTATGAAAAGCCAGTGACCCACTTTCCGCTTAAGATAAAGGTATCACCTGCAGGTCTAGGTCCTCCTCAGTGCACAAGGCCAATGAAGAACCAGAAAGGAAGATTTCCTGCAGGAGAAAACGGTACTGAAACAGAATATGAAGTATTGAATGCAAATTAAGCTATGGCCAGTAACATAATGAGTAGCTGAGAACAAGAGCAAAATGAGCAAATGATAGACTAATTATGACAGAATATGAAGAACTGCCAGCATCAAGCACTCAGATACTGTAAGTCAGGTCCCATGAAAATCAAAAGCCACTTAAACGTGGAGCCTTTTCATCTGCTGTCTTCTTCTGCTGAGCTCTTGGAACCATTTTGCACTTTTTCTCTAACCCATAGTAAAAATTGCTTTTCCCTCATGAGCATTGGCTGTCACTTTTTAAAATATTGTCCTGCGGTCCCAGAAGGGGGTGTTTGGGCTGGGATGTTTAGCCTGGCAGTGGTGCACAGTACTTCTCCTCCCTGCTTCCCCAAAGGTGCTGAGTGCTAGGAAGTCCACGAATTTTTCTTTACACAGATGGGGATGCTTTCGGGTTTGCTTTTTAATATGCCCCAATATAGTTAGAGGATTGATATATTTAGATCACGTAGCTTTTCAAGTGACATCCCCCACCTGTTTAGTGGTAACAACATTCAAACAAGTCTCTGTCAGTGAATTAAGGCAAGGAAAAGTGTTCTTCATCTTTTGTATTAATGACTTGTTATCAGTTAACTTTGTCAATTGGATTTTTTTATAAAATGTTCTGCAAAATACAAAGAATACCACAACCTCTTTAGACGGAGATGCACTACATCTGCTTGTGAAGTGTTTTAGAAGGCTGACTCTTTCCCGCTACATATACACACACACTAAATAAATGTTCTATTTGAGAGACTTAAACTGGAACAATGAAGATTTTGGGGCACTGCAACAAAGAGAGTGAAAGTAACGAAACTAATTCTGGTCAATCACATTCAGCTTAAAGGTGCCTACTTTAAAACTGGAAGCATGGAGCTCTAATCACTTAATTTAATCTGTCAGCATTGTAGCACATCATATGAGTAGTGCACAAATCACATAGCACATTGCCAAAGACCTTTGCATCTATACAGCATTTTCAAGATTTGTATTACTTAGCAGTCTTGTACTCATTGTGATGTAACTCTGAGAAAAAGATACATATTAAACCAGATGATCATAGACCTAGCTCTGCCTATAATTGATGTGCAAACTGAGGTTTTCTGTGAATTTCAAATGGTAGCATTTTTTTCTCGTGCCAGTATCCCCCTGAAACATTAGCTTTTTCAAGAGGTCAATGAGAGTTTCATCAGCTGTCATAAATTTGAAGATAAAAACCTCAGTACATATGCAGATTGCACACAACTAATGACATTTCTTTTTAACTGTATTCTCAAGTAACTGAGTAAAGCTCTAAATCTGATTACATATCTGAATCTGCAGTGTGATCTAGATGATAGGCAAACGCAACCCTAGCTATTAGGTTATATGTTCAGCCAAAAGAAATCTCTGTGCACGGACCTGAAATGATGAATACATGCTATTGATCTTCAAATAAAAAGCCTCAGGATGAAAAATTTGCATATCTACATGATGCTTTACCTCACAACTGCAGTCTGCATGCACAGATCTGCAGGAGGCACATCAGTATTTTTTTAAGGTCTTTTTTTATTTATGTCATTGTCCAGTTTATCACAGTTCTTTTTTAACCTTCCTTTCTGTCTGTTTTAATGAGTAAACTAATTCATTTCAAAATCCCAGTGAAGGTGCAAGTTCTCAAAACTGTAAGGAATGTGCCATCAGTGGGAAAAAAAAAAAAAGACATTTATGTGATTAATGAACAGCTCATTAAACTGAGAATGAGAGAACTTGAGCAGAACTCTTAGTTACATTTCAGTATTGCTGCAGGACCTATGGCAAATCAAATTATTTCTCTGCACCTCTCCCTTTCTATCCCTTCTCTTCTGTTTTGATATCCATTTTCAAGGCTTCTACTACTGCCTGTATGAAGAGAACTGGAGACTACAGCACCCACACTATATTAAAAAAACAACTCAGCCACAAAACAGTAATACAAAGCTACTGCTTTCATCACAGTTGTTGGGGTTTTTTTGGTCAATATTTTCCACAAAGTCAAGGGAAGCAAATTGAAAGGCTCCCTTCACAAGGTTTTGGTTCAGATGAAATTCAGAGTACAAAAAACAGATCCATCTTTTTATTGTTCTAAAACACAGTAGTTATCAGAGTTCAGAGCTTTCTTCTAAAGCATGATAGAGTTAAGACTCTAAAAAATTTACAGTAAATCTCCACTTGATCACACTAGTTCCAGGCTTGCTTAATGGCTTTAATATTTTCCCCAGCTACAATTCCATCGCCATCAACGATTCAGAACTTGTGCTTCCCCCATTCCACTCCTGGAATTCTGACAACTCTGTTGAGGTCAGCACCACTGGCAACTCAGCCTCTATGCAGCTAAGTTTCCCTTAGCAGTTCTGCTTGGTTAGTGCCGAAAGAAGTAAACTAAACAAAACAAAAACGCACCTAAACTGAGAACAGTGAGGCTATGGTGGTTGTGTGTTTACAGCAAGTAGATTAGTTGAGTGGGGAGAGGTCATCTTATGTAGCTGCTCTTCTGTGTACTACTGTTATACCTGAGGGTATAAAACCTAACCTAAATAGAATTATATATTTAACAGACTCCAGAAAAGACAGCTGCCTTCTACTAGTGCTTATGCTTTTTAATTACTAGCAAAAATCCAAAACTATGAATAAAAATCCACACCTACGGTGATATAATATTCAATGTTCTCATTTTCAATGAAAATCATATTTTTATTTCTCTTTATAGTGGCAATAACTACTTCCAGGATCAGACAATCCCTATCATTTAATGACCAACTAGGTTAAGTACCTCAGGCAATGCCAAGAGCATGAACTCCTCCAGCCAGTCAGCAAGTGCCAGGAAATACCTGTCCCTGAAAGTTATTATCCTTAAATAAAAAGTATTATACAAAACTGTAGAGAGAGAGGATGCTGTTATATTTGCTTACAGAACTCCATCTTTGAGTTTCTGACCTATTAGTTTTTAAAATCAGTGTCACACATTCTGCATGGGCATATATGTCATAAAACCACTCCTTAGCAAGAGGTAGCAGAGAATGTAGCATCATTTTTTATTAGGGAATTGGTCTTTGGGTGTCACTTACAGTTAAGGCAAGACTAAAGTCCTTGTCTTCAAAATGAGACTGCTATCAAAAGTATATTATACTAGTGATTTTGACTCACTTCTCAAATTTTGTGGGTACAGAGGATATGGTGCTGGTTTTAAGCTAATAAATAGCCCTTTTCTTTCAAATAGCGTAGTTCTGATGCATAGAAGCAATTGATCTGAATGCTCTTTTAATTATATGAGCAGGGTGTAAGGATAGCATTCTCCTGAAAGATTTTTGAACCAGACTTGTTCCATCCCTGCTTATGGGTTGCATGAAATAACCTAATCATATTAATGTTTAGCATGTACTGTAATGTCCACAAACTTCTTCCTCTCTGCCCTTGCCCAGCTGTTGAGGAAGATGCAATTTGAAGTGATCACTGGTGGGAGAATAATATCTAAGCCTCCGTTGTGTGTGGACAGTGTAGCTATAGAGTTTCATTTTTATTATACACTAGTGGATTTTAAGATCTCCAAGTATGAACACTTACAGTAATTACATCAAGTCCAAAGAAACTATTTTATTTGGCATGAACTACTTTGTTACATTAACAGAACACTTCTGTACATAATTAATGAAATACAGAAGTTTAACAACATGAATCCTAAATGTATTTTAGCATTATTCAACAAACACTACTTATCAAAAGAATGAAAATGCTAAATTGAGATATTTACAGTAACTTCCCACAGAAGCACAGCTGCTAAGTAGCATCTGATTACCTATAGTCACAGCTAGAAAGCAGATCCAGCAGTTTATGTGGCACTATTATTATGTGAAAATTAAAATAAGAACTGCTATTTTTGTGGTTCAACATAGGATGCACTACCAGCTATTATAAAAGGATCCTGAATGGATCCTCATTGGCTCTGCAGCATTCCAAAGGGGTGGCCTAATCTGCAGGCACCCCAAAGCACAGCTGAATTTGCAGTCCAGGACTCTGCACCACCATCTGTTCAGCATTCTGAACTGCCAGGCTCATCTTCTTCCAGCCCAAAAATACATTTTTTTATGGCACAAACTTATTTTTCTATGAGCAATTAAGGCAGCTCCAGGAGATGGATTATTAGAAGATGCACTTAAGTCACTGAAATGTTAATTGGATATTCTGGACCAGACAGAAGAAAACAAGTCTATTTTCCAAAGTTTAACTGATAGAAGGCCTGGTGAAAATAGCCCAACCTACTGTCCTCAATGAAACAAATCAAATCCCGCTCTCCGAGTTCCACAAGTGTGCACTTTATCACAGCTACATATGAATATGCATGCAGATTATAAAATTACTGTTGTATGGTAGTACAAGCAGCAGAAAATCATTTAGCATTGAAGCATAGAGAATTTTCAATAGACATCGCCTGCTATTTCTTGTGAACAAAGAGGAAGCTGGGGAAAGAAGGAGAATAATATGAATTGGGACGATAACAGCATATTAACAATAGAATTTCTCGTTACAGTGTAACTAGCCAGGGTGATTTCTTAGTGCTACAATCACTAAGTGCACCAGTAAAAAAAATACACCTTTTCTGAAGTCTGATTTCACACAGCATACTTCTGCTGTATATACGCAGCAACTTTCTCAGTATTTTTGAGAATATATGGTATTTTTTGGTTTAGATGATAGATTCTTTGTAGTCCTGTGAATATAATGTCACAGTTCCTACTGTGTATAATATGATGGTATTTAATAAATGTATGTACTGTAGTGGAAATGACCCAGGACCAGCACAAGCAAGTTTTGCACTGGGGCAACCACTGTTGTGCTAAACATTGCCATACTGTTTCTGTTATCTCAAATCAGAGACCAGTGTCTATTTCACTGTGATAAGCTTTTTTTTCCATGTGTGTTCGTTGACTAGCTGACTTATGTGTTAAGTCTTCATTTTTGCTTACTCAATATATATGAATCAGAACGGTGCCTATGCAATGCAAATGAACTCTTCCTATGATGCATATAATCGACTATAGGGGAAAACAGCCCCCAGTGTCCGAATACAGCGCCAGGGCAAAGAAGAGAAAATTCTACCCTCTATAAGCACAAATGCTGTAGTCCCTCATCCCTTGAGTACCATCGCTCCTGTACTAAATCCCAGCTGCCTACTTTCTTACAATTTTATTCTAAGGAATTTGTCGTGATGAAGATATTAAGCCCCCAGGCAAGTTTCTGCACTTCGGTACTGTGTCAATGAAAAGAAGAACTGACTGTTGCTGTAGGATTGCCAAAAATGACTCTAAAACCCATGTGGAGAGTGCAAGCGGTTTCCAATATAAAGCCTGCAGCACACCTCACTGTGTCATACCGAGACCAGGTACCTCAAAAGTCAACAGCTCTGTTAATTAGACACTCGTTCTCAGTTCTCACTTATAGCTGCAATTCCATTTAGCCTGGTCTTCTCAGCCAATATGATAACCAAAATCCCTATTTTCTCTAGCTGTATTACTTGGAACTTCAGTCTTCTCTGTATTCAGATAAACCTCATAAAATCATAGGAACAGGAGAGACTTTCAGTGGTTCTAGGGCTGAGTAACTCCAGCTCACAAACCATTAGCATTCTGTCGTTAATTATTTGGTAAGGGACAACTGCTACCTAGAAAAAAGTATCATCCACAAGTAGTCCACTACGAGATGTTCCTTTTCTGTATTTTTTTCTGCACCTCTGGTCTACAACAGTCCTCCCAGAAGGACTTCCTTGGAAACAGGAACACCCACACCCAGCTGGTTCCCTAAGTGGTAAGGGCCCGCAGCATCTCATGGCAGCTGCCCAGAAGCAGGCAGCGACTGGCTCTGGGACCATTTACATAGCAAAATGCAACTGCAACAGCAGCTCATAGAAGCTCTGACTCCTAAGTAACCTCCCAGCCAATGTGGTAGAAAATCAACAAGGTTTCCAGGGGAAATCTGTCCATGACTTGAAAAAGATTTATCAAAATTCTGCTTCCAAAGAACAGAAAAGTCTTTTCCAGTCACATCATACTTCTCAGGAAGATTGCCAGGCATGGCTTTTCATCCCCTGACCTTTGTTTCCCCCCAGAGCATTACTGGGCAGGTCATTTCCCTTTGGTTCCATAAAGAAAATTCCAGATTTTTTTTTTTTTTTTATAGCTGATATGCAGATGACACACCACCTTTTGTAGGCCATGATATTAAGTGCAGTTCACAAGTTTGGTTTAGGATCCAAGTCTCTATTTCTCCATATCTTTTTTGACTGCACAAATCCACTCCTCCCCCCGCCTTCCTAGTGAATGTTGGACTTGGGATCCGGTCAGTTGGAGCTTGCAGGCAATTGCGGAAGTGATCTTTGCTCAGTGCTGTTTTTCTAAGAGTATATAATATTGTGTAATTGCCATTTTTGTATATCATGTTGGAAATCCAGCCTGAAACAATTGGGTGATAATTGGCTTCTATTTTTTTTTTTTTAAATTTGGAAGTCAAAGTTAATACATCACACCCCCTCACCCTGAGTAACATCCATTTCACTTCTTTGAATATATCATGGCTTCATTTTCATTTTTAAATCACTCTTTGTCTGCTCTTGGCTATCAGTCCTCACTTCAAGTATTCAGAGGTATTAATCAGTTCCTTTCATCATCTACACAAGATTTGTTCTAGAAGCCATTACTGTTATAATTTAGAAATGTACTTCAAAAGGTTTATTTTTTTTTTTTTTACTTTTAGCAAAAGAACTTCCTGCTGGTTTCCACCAAGTTTAAGATTACTAACGCAAAAAGAGTAAAGAAAGTAGCGCAAAGAGGAAGAACAGTATATAGCATAGTGTTCACAACAAAAATAAGGGGTTTAATCATAAGAGTCTGTCAAGTGGAACATTGTCCTACAGAACTGCAGTTACTGGAATATCCTACCCTTCATAAAATCCATTTTTAAAACCAAAGTATCATCTACCTGAAACCCTTGTGCAAGATGTAACTCACATCAAGCCTGAATAGTTAGGAGAGAAAGTTAAGTCTTTTTATCTACAATTTGCTTTCATTTTCCATGCTCATGTCCTCCCCATTAACAACAGTCTTACTGGCTGAAACTATGGCATACTAATACTACCTATCATTAAAAAAAACCAAAACCCCCAAACAAGAATAATGAAAACAAACAAACATTTAGCCGTATCACTCTCACTGAAAAGAAAGCTACCTTGTAATAATCCTTTTCTAATACCAGATGCCTAAAATGAGATGAAAAAGTGGCTACCCTTCATAATATCCTTCTTCTAAGTGCTACGAAACAATCAGTACTATAGATATATCAACCAAATACTTATCAACACCAAAACACAACTCAAAGGACCATTTAAGCAAAACTGCCAACAACAGAGATCCATAGACTCTTTTTAAATCTTAGACTCTTATCAACTTAACACAGACGGTCACTCAGTTGTGAAACCACGCATCCTTAGAATTACATAAATAAGATCAGGCTTCTATTTGTATTAAATATACAAAACAGATGAAAAAAATTACTAAAATGTCTCATTTTAGAATACTGTGAAGGGCAAGCCAACACCTCTTGAAATACAGGCTGCTGTCACTTATGAAAGAATCTCCAAAGTATTTGTTCCCTCATATTAAGACAAAGTTTACAGTGTGAACACCAACAAGCTCAGTTACGTGATCCAAAGGCTACCTTAACAAAACCCACGAGCAGATTAATGTGCATTTTCCAAAATCTTGTGTTTTGAATGCTCAAGCCTCTGCTGTTAGAAATTCCATCAGGGCAGCTGGAAGAGGGAAATGAAAAATAATGGGCTCCCCATCTTCCTCTCAATATACCACCAGGTAAGAGTTTTCAATGCACTTGATAGAACTTTTTAATTAGTCCTTTAATGATAAATTTATTCTCTCGGGTTTCTACAACCTCTGTGACAATTTCCTTCACTCTAAAAATACAATTATTAGAGCCAGGAAGGGAACAGCTTTACAGTTCCACTAAAATGTTCAGATTTCAAATTCTTCCTTTCTGCAGAGGAAATTCTTCCTTTTCCTTGCAGAATTTCCAGGGAAGCAGCAGCATCAGGTCTTGAGAATAACACAGTGCTGAAGACACCCTCTATGCCTCTACCCTGAAATCCTGCCAGTGTCCAATAAACATGCTCATTACCATGATCAAGTTGGGGAAATATACTGGGATTCAAGGTTTGCTAATTTCAGACAGATGTCCAAATGGCTGTAGGTTTCTCCAAATGCAGACCAGCCTGCCCACTATTATTTTACTAAGCCCTAACTTAATTTAAAAAAAAAAAAAAAAATCAAACTCACTTCTTTCCACAAATGCCTTTATGCTTGTTTCTAGCAGTTTCAAGCAATGGATTTAAGACAACCTGAGGAGCTGCTCCATTGAGCGAAGGCTGACTCTTGGTGGGAGGTATTTTCAGAATGGCAATTATTTCATTTGACTTCTGCATTTTAACTTTACTATTTGCATAGATGTTGTTGCACTGTGAACACAAGATACTAAGGATAAAAAATTGAGGGAAACCTATGATGTGTAAACCTGAGGTTTGGCATTTCCACAGAGTTGTCAGATTCATGCTGCATAATTTTTTCTGGGGTCTTTAAAAAGAATTCTGCATATCTCCTGAGAAAAAAAAATATAACACTGCACATTATCTAGGGGAATGAAAGCTTTCTAAATTGTAAAACAGAGCAAAGATCAAAGAAATGGCAGAGAAAATGGAGAGCAAAAGATTCACATGTGGAATAGCAGATTGAGAGCTGTCTGAGAGACTGAGAGAGAAAAATAGAAGCACTGATCTCTATATAGTAAATTAGCACAAAAATTATGGAGAAGCTACATATAGCATAAGGCTGATATTAATTGATTAACATTAATAGAGAGAAAAATCACATTTAAAATGCCTACCAAAATTTTTATTAATTAGCACTACTGATCATATCTTGCCCACAAATGCCCTAGGTATCTCGCAAGGCACATAAGACTTGGGAACTGTCTTCAGGAACACAGCAAAGCTGAGATGATAGACAGTTGAACTTCAAACGCTGAAGTATCTTACTGATAGGACTTTCCTGCCTCTGTAAAATCATAGGCATTTTGGTGAGCAAAATTATTTCACTGTAACATTTTAATTAGTTTACCTCTTCTAAAGCTTTCTGACAGATGTGGATTTTAGAGAGGGATTTGAATGAGAGTGAAGTATCTGGCAAGCAGATACTGCACCTAATGAGTTTGGAATCTAATGCACGTTGGTTTGCCATAGGACATAAGCTCCTGAATCACACCACAAAATTCATAAGCAGTGAAAAGAAACCTGGTGTTATTTTTTACGATGTCCTCACTTTTCAAAATGTTTTCACAATTTCTAAAAATCAACAACTGTTTATACACAATTTAAGTATGACACTTCAAAAATTACACTATCAACAAGATATTACGTGGCCTTAACACCCCTGCACAGAGTTTTGGTTTGTGTCTACTTCCTATAAAACACCTCTACTGCTGCTTCTGGTCAGCTCAAGGCTTCTCCAGCCGTCTAGAGACTGGATCCAGCACGGTACCTCAGTTTTACGTATGCAGACCAGGTCCTGAAAGGCAGACAGGAACATGAGCAATGATTACATTAGAAACAAAAAAGAAGCAATAGACATTTCAGTTCACAGGTAAAGCAAACATACTTGGAACCCATTTTTGCAGATACGGGAGCTACAATACAACCAAATATTGCAAATTCCTTCCCCAAACACCTGGAAGTGTTGCCAGTATTTATTCCCTTTTAATGAAAAGTTGAGCTAGATACTGTGACAGATTCCCCTTGCTACATCTTATATATACACACCTCCTGTATTTTTATTTAAAATTTTTCTTCTTCTCCCACTCCCTACAGACTCACCAAGATATAACAAGAATCCAGAAAATCTGGCATTAAGCGTTTGTCTTTGAAACCTCAAGGGTGAGTGGATTTGAAATCTAACAGTTAGTTTTACAAGAGCTAAACATACGGTGATACAAAGTTGTAAGCGTGTGTGTGAAGACCAGCTCTGCTCTCTCCACCAAGAAGCGCGAGGATTTCTTGGAGTATTAAAATAACCTTTTTTTCTTAACATTCCCCTTCTATATTGTCCTACAGGCAGGCATTTTTTTTTTTTTTTTCCAAACAAACAGTTTAAAACCACTTCCCATTTCTAAGATCCACAAGCCTGGGGGTGCTCTCAACAAAATGAGATTTTTTTCAGCTGTCACTTAGTAGCTGGATGTGAACCTGACACCGGGGAACTGAACTGCTCTGTTACCTGCTACTATCCCCACAACAGTTGTCAGACTGCAAAAACTGAGTGAGTGATTTAAAACAATTGTTTCCAAACACTCATTTACTCCATTTTCAGCAGACTGAAACCTGTTGCCACAAAAATGGTCGGAGAGCAGAGTAGCAGGAAAGTCAGATTCCCCCATTTGCTCGCTACAGCTCCGTGACAGAGACAGACTGAGAAAGCACAGCCTCCAATGGTCCATACTCCTTCCAACTAGTTCCTTCCAGAATTCCATTCCCTTCAAAAACCAGGCACCCAAGCAATATACGAAAAGATACACTTTGACCCAGAGGTTCTAGCATTCTTCCAATTCCCATCACATTAACAAGAAAAAGTTTTAAGTGTCCTCTATATTTATTGAGCCTTTAATAAGAATCAGCAACATGTTATTTACCCACGCAGTCATAAAATTGAGCTAAACTGCCTGCTACCTATCTTTAAGCTAGACTTCCAGTCCCAATTTGCATTAATGAATTTTAGGGTACACAATAACGCAAGCAATCTAACATCTTCAGTGCAGCCGTCATCTTCTCACAAAGTTGGAAGAGTATGTGCCTCAGCTGGGGATTTCCCCTTGCACAGCTTACTCTGCCTCTGCTTGAAACTCTACATGCAATCAGCTGCTTCTTTTCATTATGTCCATTTGGTATCATTAAGGTCTGAGCAAGTCAGCAACTGAGTTGAGCAAACGTAACCAAGGAGTTTACAGGGCAGCAAAAAGGATGAGAGCTGTCATGAGCAGCAGGGAATGAAACAGATGCAGTTATCCAGAGTGCAAATTAATAGTCTGGAGTCAGACTGACCTGAAATTCAGATACCAGCCCTGGAATAGTTTCTGCTAAGCACAACCACTTCAATATCAAAGGCTTTAATATCTTTAAATATTCATTAAGTAAATCTTAAATATTTTAAATTCTATATGACAGCAATTATTCTGGTCTTTTGATCACGACCTTTTATTTTTGTCACTGTATTTCCATAAAGCCTCAAGAGATTTGTAACTACACTTTCAGTGCTCAGTTACCGCAGTGTTGATTTAGAACAGCAGTACCAGGGCAGAATCCACAAGGCTCATGGATGATGGTTATTTTTCTTAATGGCTGTTACTTGTTGGTGAACTAACACTAGGAAGCACTTGGATTGCAAACATCCTACAGGCAATTAAAAATACAATGCAATGTTTGATAGACTTAAAATTATACTTGGGGCACCAGCTGCATCTTGAACAACAGATTACCCATGCATCAGCTTCAGGTTTTCATTCTGCACTGGTAACAAGGGCAGGCAAGCACTGAAACATAGGGCCCCCGCAGTACCATACCCAAACACAACGCAGTCCCTACTCAGTGCTCATTAAGTATGTCAATGGGCATTCAGAAAATGATTCAAAGTCAACAAGTTACTATGACTTGACAGGTTATCATCCACCAGCTTCCACACATGACCAAGTGCTTTTTGTTAGGCTCCCCCACTTACGAAGCTGTATGGATTAGCTTACAGCACCCTCATAACTGAGACAACTAAGAGCATATCCATGGTGACTCATGTGACCTCTGGTGAGCATGTCACCAGAGAGGCTCAGTGGACAGAGAGCAAATTGTTATACCACGGGAGATCATTTGCTTTTGATTGTACGTCCATACCCTGTACAGAACATTGACCTCACTGAAACAAACAGGTGGAATCACAGAAACATTGCTGTGCATGCTTTGGATAAGATACCAAGAAACTTACTAGCTAGGGAGAGATTTTTGATACCTGGATTGCTTCCATTATGATTTAAATCAAGGAGAGCTGCATTAGGTCTCCACTAAGTACCCGGGAAACCTCACCCTGAGTTTCTTCTTGAGATGCTCGGCAGAGGAATAGGCATCTTTTTTTCTCATGTATTTTTTTTCCCCTCAATATTCAAGATTTTAAAACTTCCCTGTGTTTTCAACATGGATTACATTGTGCACTTCACAGACTTTTGCTGTGACACTTTCACACAGCTTGCCAAATGCTTTAAAAGGTCTCTGAGTTTGTGAACTCAGGTTCAACTAATTAAAGCAGATGGAGAATTCTGAAGTTGTGAAAACCATAGGACATCAATAAAACACAAAGCCTAGTAGGTCAATCCAGAAGTCAGCAAGTCCATTTGCCAGCCACTGAATAATGACAAGGATGAAGAATGCCAAATAGCAATGGGAGATTATGGCAATAACAAGAAGAAAGGTCCACTGACCCCCACGTTCATTGCAGAATGGAGAGAGGTATCCAGCTTGTCCTTTGTCACTGAATAATAAAGATGAAAACTGTCCCCTGAATGCTCATTTCTGATATGTCATCTTACTTTCTGTGCCATTCTGCACCCATGGACCAAGAGTTTGGCACAATAAACAGAGCACTGGGATGGTACACAGGAGGCCGGAGTTCTATTCTTTGCTCCAGCCCTTTAGCTGAGTAACACTGGAAAAGCAACTGTCTTTCTCCAAGACCTTGTAAATTATATTGATCTTTGCAGAGTGAGATTAACTGATGGAAACAAAAAACCTAGGTGTTATTTTCTTAGTATGCAACAAAATAAATGAATCATCTCCATGATGGGAAAAATTACCCTCTCACAGATTGTTGTGGTATCCAACTGTCCCCACAGCTAAGCTATTTTAATTGCAAATTTTGAAGAGCAGGAACTTTCCTGCAGCTCACAATCTGCACACAACAAATAACAATTAGAAACAAAGCAGGCTATATTATCGCCTACTTCTTCAGCTCAGCTACTGAATAGAAAGAGGGGAACTGTGCTTATTTGCTCTGTAGTAAGCACTCTCCGACACTACCTGAACCAACATGCCGTGTGTGGGTGTGGGTGTCAGTACATCTGTCTGTCATACGGAGGCACTGTAGTCTCGCATAACCTTGCTAGTAAGCGTGCTAGTGGATGCTATTAGCATGGACAACTGCATCTGGCTTCTTTCTCCAGTTTTTTTTTTAATCAGCTATACAATTTGCTTGCCTTTCTCCTAATATGAGCTTTTCTTCCCTGTGAAGCATTTCGTATTGCTATTTATATCCTGGTAATTTCTACAGGTTCTAAGAGAGGATGAGTCTTGTACTAAATACTGTATAGATCTTTGCACTCCCCAAATCCCTTGTTCACTCGGGTGTCTACTTTGTGTGACCTTGGGTGGGATTATGTCAAACAAAAACACTTGAGTTAGTGCCGCCACCTCTACACAGCAAAACGCAGCACCTGCATGGCGATACCTGCCTCGGACCCACTGCTGTGTAGTCACGCTATAGCGAAGGCTAACAAACGCAAGTGGTCTATCAACACAGGGCAACGCTTTCCTCTTCTGGCAGTCATGTTTCGCAGCAGCTCAGCGCTCTCTGCCTTGTGCATTGGTTTTAGTATGAACATTGCCAAGGGTGGGAGCAATTCACCCACACACCAACTGGTATCTGAGCTGAATGACCAGTCACCTAAACAACTACAAGTTCCAACTTTGGGTACTGGAAAGAACTAGGAAATAACAGCTTACAGNGGGTACTGGAAAGAAGTAGGAAATAACAGCTTACAGTTAATCTATAAAAGCAAAGGAGATGAAGAGAAAGAGAGACAACAACAATTTAAGAAAATGTTAATTTCTTAAAGCTACCTGGATGAGATCTTGATAAAAATCACAATGTAATTGGATATTACCAGATTAAAAAGAGGCCACATGTTTGTCAAGAGAATACTGTGTTGTTAATTTATAAGTTCGGCTTTATTGAGCAGCCTGTGAGGTATTTATTTGTTCTTTGTTTCTGGTAGGTTGAGAGGTGATTTATCAGGAGGGATTACTACCTGTTAGAAAAAGGGTAGGGAGAAATAAAAGATAATCTACACATCACATTTCTTAAGAATATATCTTCTTGGGGCCAAGACCATGTATGTGCACTTTAGCTAGCATCCGTAATGACAGCCATGAACCTTTTATACACTGCCATAATATGTCATATTTATTTACTGTAAGGAATGCAGTAAAATGGGTCATTAGAAGAACACATGCAAGGAAGCCCAGAGAGATCAAAGTTTGCACAGAGAGCTGACAGAAAACAACACAGAGAAAATCATGCAAGGAGCCAGCAAATGAGCAAGAGTGCGATGGAGCAGAGGGAGGCTATTCTCTTCAGCTGAACTTCTATGCTTTGCATTGACATTGCACCAAAGTGAAAAATGACTTTAGTCGGGGCTTTGGGGTCTGTGCTTGGCTCTGCTATCAGCCTGTTCTGTTGATGGTGAGCAAGTCATTTCACCTTGCTGGGAAAACAAAGTGTGGGGTAGAAATGGCAAGATGTGCATCTTGAAACCAGAATGACAGGGACACTGCAGGAAACTCTCGGTCAGTGTAGTCAAAGTCTGTGTCTCAGTTCTCTCTCTACAAAATGATGAACCTCTTTGCAAAGTGATGATAAAAACACTCTGCAATGCTACTTTTCAAAAAGTGTTGTAGATACACCAATGAAAAATGGCTTTAATATTTTAACTAATAAAACCTAGACACATCGGTGTACATTTGCTAACAAGGCAGTTAAAACCGATGCTGTTTTACTGGAAACAAATGATGACCTACGTGTTGCTTTCTCCCACTAATAGGCACAGCAAAGTAATTATCAGCTTTTTCCACTAACTTCATCCTGCCGAAACAGAACACAAAACAGCACAAAGCCTTCTTCAGTAAGAGCCATTCCACAACGAGAAACAGGGCATTTCATGTAAGTCCCCATATTGCAGGTGGCCTGCTTGTCTGAAGGAGCACTTCTCCAAAGAGCTCTTGCGCTAAGTGAGCAGGGGATTTTCCCCACATCATCAGTTGCTAAAAATGTAATTCTGTTTTGTTGCTTTGCAATGGAAACAAAGCAACACAATGCCAGATACAGGAGAGCCAGATGACACAGGAGAATGGATAGCTTCAAACTATGGCATCCAGCCAGGCTGCCTGAAGTACTCGGAGCCGCCTGGCAGCTTGAAGTATCCATCCTGGATTAGGCCATTATTCTGGCAAGCCTAAATGTTTGCCCTTAGCAGTCAGAAGCACCAAATATTTCAGTAGGAAATAAATCCTTCCTTCCTTGAAACAGCTAGAAAGTTGTCCTTCGTTAGGTTTAAAATCCCACTCCTGACTTCAGCCCAAGATCACTGAGGCTTGATTTTTCTACTTAATCTTGAGTAATTGTACACATTACTGATCAAAGGATTCTTAAATCCTTTCAAAATCCTACTACATTATTTGTTTGAAAGTGAAAAGTTCCACACTGAACACCCACCTCATTTATTCTAGCAACCAAAAAGATCACCCATAGCTTGGTACACAGAAGAAAAAGTATTTCCAATTATTCCTTTAATATTGACAATCTTTCCTTTAATACTGACCATCTGTCAGATTTCAGGGCCCTAGTCACCGTCCAATGCAGGTTTGCAGTGTCTACAGTTTGTCCCATAAGGAAATTAGTGTGCAGTATGGCATCTTCGCAGGTGCACAGTGATGATGCAAAGTAAGTACAGGCAATTCACTTCCCCTTTAAATAAAACAAAAATATCTGGTACCAGGCACTCCTAGTCCTGGTAAGATTAAGGGAATGTCCAGGCTGGAAGATGGCACAGGGTGGCTAATGCAGTCTAAAGTCACAGCCCATTGTATTGAACACAACTTTCCAGCTGGAGACAGAACTCCGGATGTTGTAGTCAATTCACGTGTATCAGACCATGTATAAAATCAAGAAGAGCAAGAAGAAGGAGACTAGTGAGTAATTTTCACCATAACTCCCAGTACTAGAATTATGGAATATCAAATGAAACAGTTTTTAAGCACAGAAAAGGAGGTGGTTTTTCACCCAACATCACTGTATTATGGAACTCCTCGCTGCAAAACATTGTTGATGTCAGCAGTTTACATGATTCAAGAAAGATTTAGATAAATTACTGGCAGAAATAACTAAAGATTATTAAACAACACCATATGATACCACACGCTGCAAAAGCGTACCAGTGAAGAATTACTGTGTCTTTGTTATTATACTTTTTTACATGGATCCACTGGCTGCACAGGATCTAATGCATCACTCATACCTTTAACTTGGCTTCATACGGGTTCTTAGGTATATATACTGTGCCTTACAGAAGTAATTCTTAGGCTATGGTTTGTGAGGGTGCAATATGGGATCCCTGGGTCATTCACAGCACCCACATTTAAAGCTATCCTTCCTGCTAAGGTATTTCCTCTGTATTTTATGTAGAACTGTGGCTTCCCTCTTGATGAGTGACCCAATAAACCAGACCTGACCCAATTACATAAAAAACCCCTGCACCAAGTTCTACTGCTGTTTAGTGATTCACACACAAAACCAAAAAAAAATACTTGCAAACACAGATTTAAGGTACTGTAACTGTCCTTCTCAACTAGTTCACTTTTTTTTTGTTTTAGTCACTGGCCAGATGCATCTCTGACTGATGTCAGCACAGTTATACTGAAGATTAGTTTTTTCTCAAAAACTATATAATATTTACAAGCAGAAGAAACAGCACCAGAACATCAGCTAACAGTAGTTGAAGAACCTTCTTGACAACAGTGAACTCTTCAAGCTAATGAGAAATATGAGTCAGGATACAGCCAACTTGCAAGACCTATCCTTTATATATCATAGCTGAGAATGAGGACCTAGAAGTTCAGACTTCCACCAGCCTGCTAAGGTCTACTTTGATCTTGGATAACCCTTAAACAGCTTGTATAAGACAAATAAGATTAGTTTTTGAACCCTGATTCCTCATTTTCAAATAGTGGTGCAATTTTCTAGCTTGGGCACCTTAAATTCCTCACCAAGGTACTGCCTGGTACTGGATCACCTTCAGTGATAAATTATGGTTCATGATTTTCATCTGGTTGTGGCACCTTTCATTACTGTACGGCAGCTAGCATGTAGACATCATTAAGGTCTTTTGGAAACCCGCTCCAGTCAGGGAGCGAGAATCTGGGACTTCAAGTCTTATCATCATTAGGTAGGACAGTCCCAAAGAACAGAATCTGCAGATTTTGTGTGCAGCACCATCACAATTGCATGTACTATATAATGAAACTTGGTGAACCTAATTATATTTAGCACATACATGCATGCACACACACAGGTGCATTGCCATCTCTTCCCATTATGAATTATTCATGTGAAAGTTGAGGTCTTTTTAATTTTTATGGCACCAGTATCAGATTTTTTTTTTTCAATTAAATTCTGCAAAAACACATGTTCCTAGTTTAAATTTCCTCTGCCAGGCCAAATTTTTTTCAAGTGTTTTCTTTGTATTTTTTTGTTTGCTTAACAGCCAGGCTCACTCTCCCCCCGTGCCNTTTTTTTTTTTTTCCTAGTTTAAGTCACAGGACAATGAGGTTAATTCCTCATGACTCTATTGGTTAGAACTTGCAGTCTGCATGCTCAAAAAATGTTTGATACTCTCCCATTGTTTGTCTAGTTCGTATCTAGCTTCAAAAACTAACTGCAGGTGGAAGATGGTCCCAAAATTGAGATTTATTTTTTTTGTCTTTCCAGGCACTAGAAATTTGGCACCCTTTGCTAGTTCAGAACTAAATGAATGTTGTCAGTAATATGGTCCAGTGCCCTACTTCAAAGCTATAATTTCCTTAGCATACGATGTCCTGTGTTGCATCACCCCATGATGTGATTCCATTTATGTAAACCACTACCTGTCTAAACCAGTTTCTTGAGATGGCACTGCTTACCTTTGCTTCAAATCAGGTATCTGCTGCAAACCTCTAGTTAATATTAAAAACAGAAGTGGAAGGAGTATGCGTGAAAATAAGCATTACCTTTGTCTTGACCAGTAGATAATAATTGCTGCTAAATATTTTATTCTGTTTTAATGAAAATGCAAATTCAACACATTTTAGGCCAGCATTCTGAAAATCAAAATTACTCAGAAGACGTGTTTAAGCCCGTTATAGGTCTCTAAATATAAGAATTGATTTTCAGGAGTGCTGGACACTTTTGGCTGTTAGTGACAACACTGGCCACTAAAAACACACGAGTATGGAATTCAATTCTAACGACCATTCAAGTAAATTTAGATGCCTAACTTTGGCCAACAGGCTTTTTATTATCCTATATCCTGTAAGAATAAGACTAATTTGTGTATTTCTCATATACTAAATTTTTTATTGACTTGTTCTCCACAAGCTCATTTTTAACTATCCATGTCATTCTTTGGTCCTCCTACTATCCTTTGCATTATAAATGCCTAGAGCTCATAAAGCTGCCAAAACGTACTTCAAATTTATTAACAATCAAAGCCAGTTTCCTTCAGGTATTTACAAATATAATCTAGGGTAGCAATGCAGCCAAATATTTCCAAAATTCTGATTCAACCAAGCAATAAGGTTTCTTAATTAGCCTTCCCCTCTTTTCCCAGATTATAATTTATATCTTTTCTTCTGATAATTTTTCTCTTTTCAAAGCCAAATAAGCTTTTTGTCACAAAATGTAGAAGGGTTCCCTTTGATAGCGCATTACCTTAACCAAATTACCTGGCCTAGCAGTGCCTTGACTGAACTGTACACTGCAATATAATCAATATGCTCTCAATTTCTCTCTTCGTGGAACCAGGAAGCCTAAGCATCAGCTTGTTAAAGCAACAAAAACACCTGGGAGGGTTAAAAGATTGGGGATGTCTTGCCATTCTTCTCTGTCTTTTCCCATGTTCCCCACCTGACGGGCCAGCATGCAGTTCTCACAGACCTTTAAAGATGCAGACACACAGAGTCTTCACAAGAAATGCAGAGGAAAATCCAGACTGGCCATTTTTCAGTAAGATCTTTTCCTCAGACTCAAAGGACAGGCTCAATTAACAAAAATGTTCCTTCCATAACCAATGAATTTGTGGAATTGTCTGTACTGATTGTCAGGTTGTGGGCCACAAAGCAAGCTAAAGCACAAACTGCTACACAACCCGTGTCCACATATCCATGTTTTTAAGATGCTCTTGCTTAAGTGTGGTGCGTCCACAGTATTCTAAGGCCAAACTTGAGTATTCTTCATATCACATCAACCCTTGCTGCATGAGAATTTAGACTCCACGCGGAAGAATTGTCAGCCTTGTCTGCCTGATATCAGTGCTGTTGCTATTAGTTTTATACAGTACACACAGAACGAGCATAGTCATCTCACCTACACTGTAATTAGGTGTATCGGGGTGTGCCCTTGAAAAAGGATGGGACAGACATCAGTTTTCCCCCTTACAGTGTTCTAGGACTTACTCATATCCAGGGAGCTATGTGGAGTGCAGTTAAGCAGTCTGGATGCAGGGCAGGCAAAAACTTGTGCATAGAGTTAGACTTATACTTAAAAGACATAGATTAGATCCTATTGAAAACTGCACTTAAATCTTGCTGGCAGGAAGGCCAACAGAGTATCAATTGTGTTGAATTTTCCAACAGCCAAGATTTAGGTCTGCTTTAGAAGAGTAGCAATTACTAAAAAAGAATGAGACCAGAGTTCACAAAAAGCACCAAATTAGCTAGCAGCAGGAACTCCCTGATGTTTAGATTTATCCCCATGTTATACACTATGAATCTGGACACATGACAGTGAGAGCTGTGCCAATCAAACAAATTTTTTGAACATTAAGTACCACCATGTCCGTCTTGAAAAAAACCACATATATAACTTTTAGAGAAGACAGATATTTTGATGAAAGAAAAAGCTAAAAAAAAAAAAAGACCTTTCTGTTCAAGAAGCAAATAAGATAAGCTGAAGGACGCAGTTTGCTAACCTATCAAACTACTCTTCACCTAGCATAATAAATTATATATAATAGCATGCAAGTACTCAAAAAGCTGAAGGCTGCCTTATTATTGAGATGTGACCACAAATAATATTCTGCTGATGCCTAGCCATCTAACTACGTTTTTGTTTATACCAGTGAGTGTGACTGAGGGAATGCTCTACAGCATTCACTGACACAACTTTCAATTAAAACAAGAATTTCCTCCTTCTTCTAGAGATTGTCATTGTAACTGGCACCGAAAAATGTTCAAATTTTGGAGAATCATTTCAGTTTCAGGTAGATTCATCACTGAAACAGCTGACAAATTCCTAAGGCCACTAGAAATGGGCCTTTATTAATACCTTTGCCTTGTTCTTTCTAAGCTACAGGGAAACAGAATCAGAAATTTCTCCATATGGCTTGATTTTTTTTTTTTAGTTAACAAAAGTCTGGAGTTGTGAGGCGTTTTTTATTTTGTTGTTGTTCCATGTACAGGAGTTTAAAATCACTCAAGGCAAAAGAATTTCTTTGCCAAATTTCAGTAAGGACAGACTATTTTATGCCCAACTTATAAAACCTCACAAAATCAAACCTATAAATACTGACAGGAGGTGTTATAATAACAGAAAAGCAAATATTAGTACTGTAATAAAATAACAGTAGCTCTGTAATAAAATAACAGTAGCTATCTTTTGATATTACCAATGGTCATCAAATGAAGAAAAAGATGAAAGCTTCAAATATAAGCTTTTACTAGATTTCTCAACACGTGATAAAGACATGAATTCTCAGTTTAAACACTATAATGTTTCAAAGAGGATGTAGCTCCTTACCATGCTAAAATGAACTGACAGGATGGAAAAAGCATGGGTTTACTGTACAAAACTGAAACTTAGATCCGAGTACACTGTTTGCTCTGTTCACTGACACAGCGTAATATAGTGCAATGTATTTACTGCCTTAGCTGTCCTTTTTGTTACAAACATTTGGTTCCTCCTGCTGGTTAATGTGCCCATTTAATTTCACTGTCTGCCATAATAAAGCCCTTTCTTAATAGATGCTCCTATTTTACGAATGATAACAAGCAGCATGAGAGGGAAGGAACTACCTTTTCCATTCTTCATTTCATTTTGAAGTGCAGACTCAAACAGAGGAAACCCAGATAATGGATCCTACATTCCTCTTAAATAAACCTTTGAGACCTGAATTCCCCATCAGCCAGACATCTCTGAAGACTCAGAACCAGACCAAGAGAACAGCCTAGGGACTTAGTTGGAATTTAGGCTGAGAAAAATCTGAGTGCAAATCAAGAGAGCACTGATAATGGGGACACGATACCCTCAGTCTCCTGTTCAGTATTCATGTAGTCAAGGCAAGTTTGGTGAGAACCCCAGCCTAAATGGAAAGCTGCGCAGAGCTATTGCTGTGACCGTATCATGTAAATCAAGAATCCACACCATGCAGACAGACCAGTGCTAACAGGGAGCTAGTCTTGCTTTGTGTATTAGATCAAGATATGCCTTAGCTAAATTGTTTAGTGAGATGCTTCTGCTGTCCGGGCTTTGCCCCAGTCTGTCCATTTTCTTATCTTCCATGATTTCTCTCCCTTGCATTGCCCTAAACATGCAATGTGTTCCCTATTTCCACAAAAAAAAAGGCAGCTTTTCTCTCTAAAACAGACTTCAGCTATGAATACCATGAGGTGGACATAAACTATTTTTTATCATTTATCAAGTTATTTGACATCCCTTTGGAGGTAAATTTTTCCAGGCAGGTATCTACAGACACTAGAGAGAAGGACTGATATATAATCAATGTGGCCAAACATATGTGGCATACTTTAGCAGCAGGAATACCACGTTCCCATCACAGCAATTCAAATATATGTTTTTAAAAAGACCAATAAACCTTCACGCTAACTATTAAACAAGATGAGAAGAGAAGAAATAGCCTATGAGTATAAACTGGGAGATTTAACGCTGCAGCCAACAGCACTTTGGTAGTTGTTTAATCATTTTAAATTGAGTAGCTTTAGAAATGAAGCAGGTCATCCCTTGGGGGTTTTTCAAATTCTTCATCTTAGGTTCTCCTCACCTAGAATATAACGTCAATGAAATTTAATCTGTCAGGAAAAAATGCTTCAAGTTCACTGATTTTTTTTCTTTCTTTCAATTTCCTTTTAGCCAGTGTAGCTACACTTTTGAAGTAGACTTGAAATATTGTTGGAAAAACTACACCAGGCCCACTTTTCAAACTGACTGCAATGCACATACATCCCCGCGGTTGCAGCTTTGTAAAATTTTGATGAGAGAAAATACAGGCGAACGTCTCTGTAACAATACAAGGAACAATAATCCAAAGATCATCTTAAATATTAAAAAGTACTTGTGACTGTATTTGAAAGGAAAAAGCTAACTAACAGCAAACACAGAGGAACAGAATCTAGTGCTGTCCAAACTTTAACAGCGCTCACCCCTGCATTTCATTTAAAAGACACATTCTTGCCTGTTTAGGGATTATTCTTGTTCTACCTAATCCTCTTTTAAGTACCACAAAGCCAGCATTTGAATGGGAAGCCAGCAGTATCCCCTGCAGAGGCTGCAGCTGTCACTTCCGAAACAGCATTTCTTTGGAAATCAGTAAACAGCCTCACCTTTAACAATCTGTTAGAGATCATATTCCCAGAGTGCTATCTATCCTGGTTTATGTGTGATCATTGCCCAATTTGTTCTTATTATGCTATTAGTGCTGAAAGATGTTTTCCATTAGACGGTGCAAGCTTTCAAGTTCTTGCTGGCTAAAAGATGAAGCTAAAAGCTTTCAGCTCTTCAGGGAGAGACATATTTGCAAATGTTTATTTTTTATGGAACAGTTCANCCATTAGACGGTGCAAGCTTTCAAGTTCTTGCTGGCTAAAAGATAAAGCTAAAAGCTTTCAGCTCTTAAGGGAGAGATATTTGCAAATGTTTATTTTTTATGGAACAGTTCGGTTTTTCACAATAGCTTTATTATTTGGATTTTGAGGTGTCATACATGAAATGAAACTCCCAGTCTGTCCAGGATTTTTCTACAACATCCCTAATAACATCTTAACAAGAAAAAGAAGTCTGATCAACGTATTTGAAAGCATAGCTTTAAAAAAAAAATTGCCAGAATACAATATTCAGTAACACTAGCAGCAGGTACAGAAAAAGCATGATGCACAGGAAGAGTGGCCCGTGCCATTTATTTCAATAAAATAATATCAGCTATCAATTCAAAGAAGGTCCGGGTGGCAGTAACTGACAGCTGTTCACTTCTACTTGATCGCTATTCAATGGTCAACATGATCAGAGTTTGTGTNTTTATTTCAATAAAATAATATCAGCTATCAATTCAAAGAAGGTCTGGGTGGCAGTAACTGACAGCTGTTCACTTCTGCTTGATTGCTATTCAATGGTCAACATGATCAGAGTTTGTGCAAAGCACAGTTCAAAACAGACAGGTGTCCATACTACACAAGTACTTGTCACGGTTAATGTCTGGATTGCCAGGCATATTCAGAAAGTCAGACATTTAATAGCCATGGAAAGAATGTGGAAACAACGTCTTTTTATATTTTACTGCAGCTTTTCTGTGTTGAGATAAAAGCAAGCTGGGTGCTCTCTGCTACTTGAGATACTCTTCACAGAACTGCAAGAGCCTTCAGCTTCTAGGCTAAATCTAGCATTTACTATGGGATACAAATGAATAAAATACACAGCCTTAAAATGTATGTTCTTAACTTGCTGAGGAATTCCTTATTCATACATTGAGATGTTTTATTTTATTCAATAAGGAAATAAAACTTAGATCAAAATGCCAATGCCCTTTGTCAGCAAAAATACCTTGTACCTTAAAAGCACACATATCTCAAAGTCCTTTACAAAGACATATAATCTTTCCCATTTTACAGATGACAGTGAAAGTGAGGTGACTGTCCAGTACCATTCTGAGTATATAGAAGACACAGAACTAGAACCCTGATCTCTTAATTCCTTGTTTTCCTGCTACACGCATGGTGGACAGCCAATTTGGTAGCATTTTTGTAGGAAGCTATTTCCTACCAGTTGTTAGGGTAAGTAATTGCAAAACAAAATTCTTACAGGCCAAATACTTGTGCAACTTTATGCCTATATTGAGCTATACCTTTGTGAAATGAAACTCAGTACAGTTTTTCCATTTCTAGTGGCAAGAATTAACTCCCTTTTTAACATTAAGACCTTCACTCTCAGAAAACTGAGACTGATAACACTGAACTTGAGCAAAACACCATGCACAGATGCGGAAACTTCACTATCCGTGCCCTGCGCTTTGTAGGGGAGATGCAGTTTCTCTGTTATCCCAATCAAAAACTGACAACTATGTCAACTTCTATGTGATGAACACAAATGTCACCTGGGCATTTCAGATTACACCAAAGCAATTCTGTGTGTGAAACCATCCAATTGTGAACTGCTGTTTCCAAAAGTACAAAGCTGTTCATGTATCCATTACAGCCCCAGAGTGCCTTCTCATTCCCGCCTGAAATATATGCCGAATTGAAAGGAGCTATGACAGTAATAATAGGAACAACCTTTTCTAACTCTAGTTCTCAGGCACATGTGCTCATGTAGTTATATACCGAGAAATTAGATTTATCTTTATATGTATATTGTTCAAGGGAAACACCTTTTTTTTTTTCCACTGGTTGAAACAGCGCATTTTTTTCCCCAGTTTTTGTACAAAAGGAATTTGGTGGATCAAAGTTAGTCAGCATAAAGCTATAGTTTTGGATTAATAACTAGGGGGCAAAGTGTCAGAGAAATTAATTTTATACATTGTTTTGTAGTTGCCAATCACATGTATGATTTTGACAGTTCATAGGTAATGGGCATGATCCTCAGTACAAAGTTTCAGAGGAATAACTACAAGCTTTATTATATGTGAGATACATACAATACAAAGTAACTTGAAAACATAAATACACTTTTCTCCTCCCCTCCCCCCCCAAGTTTACTAAAAGTGTTACTAGTTCTTGCAAGCTTCATGAGACAAACTATTTTCTTATTCTCACACAGATTTTCTGGAATGACCCACACTAATGAAGTATTCTGTCAGAGTTACATGACTAAACCAGTAGGACACCATTCGTAGGACTTCAATGCAGAAATATAGAAGCTTATTTTAAAATATCATCTTGAGGGCATATACAATACAGTGTGGATGTGCAAGTCCATGCTGTCTCTGGTAAATATTTCAGACTATTTGAGTTGCATGTATCCTCACATTAGCAACTGAAGGGGAGGAGGACTTGAAAAGGTAATGCATCCTTTGTAACATGAAGCCCTAAATAGACTCCAGAAATGTCCATTTAAAACAAATACCCCAAATGGCTTAAACAATCAATATATAATCATGCAAAATTGTACTTTTAACTTTAAAATATTAGAAAAAGTCACAGTCCACCAATCCTATTCCTGTCTTAAACAGCAGCAACAGCTGCCAAAAACTAGGGAAAGAATACTTCCTTTAGGTGTCCCTTCCTACTGCACCATTATTTGGCTCTGGTAATTAGATTGGCTGGTTCTCCTCTACTTCAACACATACATTATTTCCTGACTTGATTAACCCCAGTTATGAAGTCTAATTAAATTTAGGCAGCTCACAAGACTGTCCTGGGGACAAACCTATAAAACTTATTACTGTTGTTAGATGCTATGGGAGTGAAACACCTACAAACACATCAGCCAAATACGGAGTCTCATCCTGTTTCAGCTGTAGTCAGTCAAGGTGATGCTCCTCTTGCCTCCCACAGCAGTTCCATCAAGTACAAGTGTTACAAGTATCTATTGAGATGGGCGTTATCATCTCTTTGCAGTACTGTATTACAGTGATACAATGTGCCCACTGCATGGTAAGAGAGTAACGTAAGCACTGTTTCTTCAAGGGTTGCTAGAATGGCCAAGGTATGAATTACATTGGCAGCACTAAATTTATCAGCTCAATTATAGTATTTTTCCATAAAATACATTAATATATAAGCAAAGAGATCTACACTCTGTTCTATTCCTAAAGGGACTAGTAACTACCAGCAGTTCTGGAACTGGGTAATGTATTTTTCCTTGGCCATATCTGCCCTTCTAAAAAGGGGGAAGGTATATAAATATGCAAAGAACAGCAATATTTAATGTTTGAGAATTTAGAGGACACTTAAACAATGCCCAATAGTATACATTCCACCTGACATAAATTTGAAAGAGGCACTTAAGTCACTGTTCAGTATGACAGCAGATACTTAATCCTGATTTCAGTAAAAAGCTCCTATATTTTTAAGTCTGAAGGCATTGGACCAGTCCCTCCGCGTAGAGAAATAGGATCTCTGAAAATCAAAATTCATCACTGTAGTGATGCTAACCAGAAGGCCACTGTAAATCAAGGAGTTAGTGATCCACTTAACAGTTCAACCCAAGGAGACAGAGGCTGTGTTACGCTGCATGTCTAGCTTGACCTTCAGGTGTGTGTTGTGCTGCACATACACCTTGGCTGCAGAATCAACTTAGCCAGGTAAGTGGAACAGAGGAGGCTGTAGGCAGCTCCCACTCAGTACCAGTGACTACACCACCTACATGCCCTTGCCTTTAGAAGTGCCACAAGTTCTCATGTGAGCATACTTTTTGTTTGACAGTAGAAATAATTCATAGAATTGTTTTCTTTTAAGAAAATCCTGTAAGATCTCAAAAAAAACCCAAATTTATGGACAGATTTTCCACAGATGGGATCTGCCTGGTGTGCTGCCCCCTGTTTGGAAGCCCATCTGATCTCACACAATTTGAGGTTCTCAGTATCTGAAGGCATGCAGGACTTTATACACTACTCTCTTTTTCTATATATAGCATTCTAAGCAATACCTCAGAGTCCAAGTGCCTTTTCTACTGGGATAATAACAAACCATCACCTCCTGGTGCAAAACAATTACATGGAAAAAAAAAAATTAAGTCCTTCAAGTTTTTCTTTCAGAATTTTCACTTTGGCTCCAAGTCTAGCTACGTAAAGTGTGCTGACTGCTGCTTGTGCAGTTTGAAACAATGGCCACAGCTACTAATCACCTTTCCAGAACAGCATATTTAAATGCTTTGCATCTTACCTATGTAAAAAAATACTTAACCATTTAATTGCTGATACTTCAATCTGAACTATTCAGTAAGGAGGTTGAATTTAATTATGCCAAAGGAAATATCCTACTTTCATTCAGAACTGAAACAAAGATTCCTCTCCAACACTTCTTACCGCTTATTCTAATATGATACAGCTTCAGGAACACTTAAATATGAGAAGCCCTTGGGACCGTAGACTCCCCAAACTGTCTTATTTCAAAACTCTTGAACTTGAGAGAGGAAGTACTGCACGCGGACAACCTACAAGGATGACTGTATGGTGTATAAACTCAAAGACTGGAGGAATTCAGCACCAAGAGTACCCTGAGTTCTATATAAAAATCATGCTGTAGCAATTTGGGCTGGGCTGGCCCCTAAAACGAACAACAGATGCTGTCTTTTACTTCTCTCCCCTTCAGGGAGGGAAGGATGAGAAAGAAAAACTTAGGAGTTTAAAAAGAAACTAAACTAATGAAAATATTAATAAAATAAGAAGAAGAAAATAATGAAATACATAGAATATATACAAAACTGTATCGAGCTCCCAGCGTGCCAATCACATCACTGGCAGACACTAGGAAAGTCCCAGACTGGACTCGGTGACAGACAGGAATTGGATTCCAGATCTGAATTCAGGAATGCATGGATTGGGATCAAAGGCAGACAAAGAGTCCTCCTTGGATGCTGGCTATTGAAGAAAGAGGCTGACCCTTTGATCCCTCAGCTTTTATACCGAGCATGAGGCAGACGGGACAGAACACCCTGTTGGTCAGTTTTGGGTCACCAACTAAGGAGTACAAGGTGGGAGGTATTTACTGGAGGAAAATTGTTAATAGTGCAAATTTTTAATGCCAAGATTTTAATTTGGCAATATCTGATTATCTCAAAAAGCAGAGAGCTACTTCATTAGATGACACATCTATATACATATTCTAAATACAGAGCCGCATTACTATGGAATACCTTTTTCACCTTAATAGCATATTAGATTGTATTAGGCACTCTTAGAAGGATAAGTAGGTTGGATTCACTTTAGCCCTAAACTCTGATCAGGCCTCTGTATTGCTATTATTTATAATCCAGAAGGAACTAAATAGTAAGAGTCAGAGAAAATGAATTATTATACATTCCTAAATGTTCCCATATTGATATATTAATCCAATAACACAGTATTTTTATCTCCTAGAGAGACAGAGAAACAGAGTATAGAAATAGAATATAGAAATATAGAAACAAAGAGATAAAGGAACACAGAATAGTAGGTTAGAAAATAAAAATACAGTAATAGATCTTTCAGACCCAAACTATAAGTGGTTTTAATGTGTGAAACACAACTGGAGATTAAAATCCAATTGATTTCTCTTGAGTATGACCATTGTGCCACTTAAAATTTTAAGTCCTGTGCCCTAAACAAGTTCAACACTTAGAGACAGATGAATACTGGAAAGAGGCCCACAAATTTCCCTTGCAAGGCACAAAATAGGCTGAGAAGTTTTGGTACTCCTGCTTCTGTCTCTTCAGAGTAGATGGGGGGGGGAATGTTTTGACACTTGCACAAGAAGTTTGACAGTCACTGGGCCCAAGTCCCTCAGCGTCTGCAGCAGGGAGCAGGAACTCTAACAAAGTAGGAAAGGGCTTGTTTCTACCACCAAGTTTTCTTTAAGACAGCCTTCCCTTCAGAAATCAGTTCCCCTTCTGGCTGGAATATCCCTGGATAGGTTAGAGTGCATTTTGTCCTGTTACTTAAGGGCTACGTTTCAGCTTCTCAAAGTCTCAGAAATTTCTTGGCTGTTGTCTAACATAATTGTTCAAAGCCGCCCATATACCACAATAATTTATAGAAGGTATCAATACAAAACTCTGCTTTCTCTGTTCTGATGAAGGAGGTTAAACAAATCCAAAATGTACTTCACTACTGCATAATTCCAGTTATGCTTGCTATTAAAATTTGCATTTCTAATCTTAATTAACTACCCTAGCAATACCAAAATCCTTGTAATTTATGAGCTATACTGTGATCACATTATTGACCCTGAAGAGCAATTTCTCACTGAAATAGCTCTGTTCAGGTCAGTGGAATAGCTTGTGTTAATGATTTACCAGACTATAACCTGACTAAATATCTCAAAAAGCTTTAAGAAATCTTACATTTGTTAATATAATGTATGAAAATGCGATAGATGAAAATTTATGATGTAGAAATGCAATATACCCTATGGAATACCTACTCCTTAATATGTACATTCAGATAATGGTCTAATTTAGAACCTTATAAAAACCTTTATATAACCAGTTAGCATTTATAGTAGTGCCCAATACAATGCTCACAGCAGTAGTAATGGCCTGTATTATACCATTATAGATGCTTGAGATAACTTTGTCAGATATTACTTAGTCCTTTTCATTATCATATACCGATTTCCAGTGTGTTCTAAAAGGTTAAGAATGCAGAGCAAAGTTTTCTGTATCTGAAATTTCCTTTGGCTTTTGGGAGGTTTTCCTTTGAAGGTCAAATAAAACATGGTCTTGCCATTTCTATGAACATGTTTTGGAAAATTTACAGCATTTTTATTTGCCTGTAAGAATTCTTTTGGACGATCCTGAGCAGTGTCATTATTTGGAGCACAGAATGAAATTCAGCAAGGCAGCATTTCTGGTATCAAGTCTGAGCCTGTTCCCATGGTAAACTGTATACTTGACTAAATTTTTACTTTTAGAAATACCTCAGTTTATATACACTCAGATTTTGCTTAGGTGTGGCATTTTCTAATTCCTCTGTGTTTGACGTCCTAGCTTTATCAGCATCCTTGGGCATTTATTGTTAATGTTTAGCAGAAAATTTATAATCCTCACAAAATTCTCACTGAATTCTATAGACAATGGCCTCCTAGCTATATACTGTGTACTATCAAAATAATGTGATAGTATATGCTGGTGTTTGTTAGGTAGACCATTTACTGGCAGACTTCATTGCAATTTGACCTTTTCTAGGCTCAACCCTTTCTAGAAGACAAGTTGGTTAACGTCTGTCTGTGGCCCTACTGTAAGCACAAAAACTTAACAATACCAAATACTGAACAATAAACATCAGCAGAGCATTTTTAATAAGATATATAATGGGCTTTTAGACACCTATGAAAATACAGCAGACAAGCAAGAAAATCATCATAGCAATAGCAGTTTTAAACTATTCCAAGCAATATTATGAATGTTATGACCTGAGAAACAACCAATTTGTGACTGATTCACCGTGTGCTTCATTCTAAAAATTCATTCTACATCATTTCAAGTACTCTCAAATCAATAGATTTCATACCATTGATGAACTATCAGAATTAGATCAAGAACAAGAGATCACACGTGTCTTGCGTAAACATGGGTTTCTAGTTATCAAAGTTATTGTTCTGGAAGACTGAAAACCTTATTACAAATTAGAAAGTTCTCATCAATATCTGTGGGCCTGGTTCCGCCTCAAAATAACCATCCTCATATTATTATATCTCCCTCACTTCAAATACCATGTCTTACCATGACTGAAAGGGAATGTGAAAGGTATTTGCTAACATTCATTCTTAGCAATAGAGAGGCTTTTCCAATAATGTAATCTTCACACTGGCACTTGTTTAAGAAAAACTAACCAGCCACAAGTAAAACCACAAAATCATTACAAAGCAATCTTCTCTAATATTCTCATGAAATAAGACCTCAAAACTGCCCTCCTGATTTAGATGCATTTTGCCCTAACAAGTGAAAACAAAGACAGCTCACCTATTGAGGCCAGCAACTATGACAAACCACTGTTGACATGGATCTTCCTCTTTAAAAAAAAAACGACCACCAAAACCCACATTAACTTTTATTCCCCACAAAATCTCTGGTAACCTCATGATTGCAAGGGTAACCTCTAAACCATCACCTCACTCTTAAGTACAAAAAAAAAATGGATACATACATCATAAAAGACACTGACAATGTCAGCCACAGAAAGGAAAGTTGAATGATTTATGGTGTTACGGGCATCACGAGTCTGAGTAACAGCATAATGGAGCTGCAGCTTATTTGTGCTTCCCAATTAGGATATTCAGAATAACACACTCCTTGAACTAACCATCTCCAGTTACAGTCCTACTAAAGAAAAAGCAGATTGAGTTTTCATTTTTGTAACCATTATCGATCACAGAACAGACTTTTTTGTAATTTTTTCTTGATAGGCTCTCACCTATGTTGATGTATGGGATTAGATGGAAGTTCGGTTCATCAACTCTAGACCCCTAGCATGGTACATGTAACCACACATATACTCTCATCATCCATCTCCACCATATCACAACCTATGAAACAGCCAACTTCAAATTATAAGGTTCCATCTCATAGCAAAAGTTATTGTAATTAGTCTCGATGTATTTGACTTTGTACAATTAAACTTCATTCCATTTCCATTAGTCAAGTCTACAAGGTCACATAAAATTTGTGGATGACAAAATGAGAAAGTGTTGGAGGAAGACTGGATCATAATTCAGAAAGAATTATTCTCTTAAATCCATCTAATCCTTCCTAAATTATGACCCAGTTGTCCTCCAAGATTGGTAATACTTTCTGACTTTGTGTCAGCCACAAATTTTATAATTGCACCCACCTTGTTCTTGTAACAAGGTCACTAATTGAAATATTACACAGGATTGCTCTCCAGACCAAACCAGAAACAGCACTAGTAACTTCTCTCCAGTCCGGTAACTTTTCCTTCAATATAATTCACTGAAGATTCTACTTTAGCAAGCCTTTTATCCACCTCACAGTTTTTGAATTAATCCCCATTTTCTCATTCCCTAATAATAATTTCCCTTGGGGAACTATATCAAATACTTTGCTTAAATTTAGACAGATTAGGTTCACTGCATTACCCTTGTTTAAGAAGTCAGCTATCTTATCAAGATATTAAATTAGTTTGACAAAACCTGCATTTGATGAAACTCTATTGCATGTTATTCCATTTCCACTTACCTCTTGATTACTCTTTCATTCAAAATGTAGCGTCTTCCCATATCACTGAGGTCAAACTCATGGGTTTATGCATTGCTAAGATAATTTTTACTTTTGTGAATGTCTCATGTTTGTTATTCTCCGCATTATAACATTAGTGTATGTTGTGGGCAGAAGACATTGTAACAAGGAGTTAGTGATTTCAGGCAGAATCTGGAAAGGGATTTAACCACCGTCCTTGACTGCAGAGACCTGTACATTAACATGAGTGACTGCTATATAACCTAAGCACATACCGTAATATTAGTATGCACTGCCTGTAACAATACCACCTGTGTG
>RSEF01000009.1:5819138-5894945 GCA_003993805.1 Himantopus leucocephalus
CCCCCCCCCCCCAATTATTTGTCTTTAGGAACAACTAAGTGATCAACCTCACCAACGGATCACACAATCACTAGACCTGAAGGAGCCCAGAGCTACACCCTTTCAATAGCTATTTTAAGCATAATGTGAAACTCTGCATGGTGACCTTCACACCTTCTCAATTTCAATTCCCTATATTAACATCCAATGTTTTTTTGTTCTGTCTCCAAAGAAATTACATTCCTTAAAATAGTAGTTGTCTGAAAGGAAGCTAAAAATATAGATCTATCTAGTTTGCAGTTATTCTATTTTTCTCTGCATACAAAAATTTTCCTGCATGCTGACAGATTTAACAAACAACCTAGTCTTACACAAACATTTGTGTGACACTTCTGTCCCCTTAACACACATAGTATGAGACAACACAGACAGCTATAAAGTAACTAGTATCCTTGTGCCTTTAAATAAACATTCACATAAAGCGTAAATAGATTATTTCCTCAAGGAATTAATGTTAAATATGCTGCATCATTTGAAGGATGTAACAGCACTTATTTCCACTATCACTTCCACTCATTTTTCATGTGCCTAACTAACAAGGCTTAATCTACAATGATAGTCTATTCAGGCTGTTGATATGATAACAAAGAGCTTCTCTTATGGCTGTATCTGAATCCAAGAGAAGCTATAAATCTCATAGGCTCAAAGGCAAAGAACTTTAAAGCAAGGCTTTTTTAATTAGTGGTGCGAGTTCTGGTCACTTTATTTTTCTGGAAGTTATAACTACTAGTAATTTGTGAGTGTACATTACGAACATAAAACCTGATATACTGCTGTTTCACATAAAGCCCCCAACTTTTATAATTAAATAAATAGAAATATTAAAAAGCTTTTAAATGTTTTACCAGTGTATCTAGCATTTTCCATATTGGTTTGGATAAATTGTTCTAGTACCAGCTTGGCAAACACACACAGCAAAATCTGAAATCTGAGAGCACTCTGAAATTAAGAGTTAATTGATTGCACTTCAGATTGGGTGGCAGGGGAGGGGGAGAAGCTAGTATTCCTACCAAGTAGCATACTTGTACCCATTAGTTGCAAGAAGGAGTGCTCCAGAAGCACTTGAAACAATCAAACCTTTCCAGTAAAATAATGAGCAGTTTTGAACATAGTTATCTCCTCTCTAATGAGAAGAATTTGACCTTTATGAACACACCAGTCACAGATCCTTTAGCCCTGTCTGACATATTTCCAGTTAGAAAATCATGACATGTGTACCCTGTAAAGTGGTGACTTGATCAAAAAAAATGAAACGCAATTGTGCCAGGAGAAGACCTACAAATCCACCTAGAGCGCGCCCTTCTCTTGTAAAGCCTCTGCAGCATTAAAACAAATTGCTTTTTTATTAACCGTTGTCTCAAGTCTCTAATGGGAAGTCAGCATCTGAAATAAGAAAATTATCCTTTCTGATCAGCTCACTAACAAACTCCTATGGAACATCAAAAAGAAACATTTTGCTACCTGTTTCATCCTGTAAATATACTGAAACAGACAGAAAATAGAATTTTTAACTCTGTAGTCTTCTGTATCATGTTGAGAAACAGGTTAAACTTTGGCTCTACTTGCTGGGCTCCCTCTCCTGGTGTATACAAGGCAGTTTCAACGCTTCAATGATAACGAGGGGTTTGGTTGACCTGAACTTCAAGCTGCATTTCTGGTATTCTTTCATTCACTCCCTCACATGAAATGCAAATTCCCTCATTCTGAAACTCCCTTATATCAAAAACTAAATAAATATAAGCAATTAGTCATGAAAAATTCTCTGCTTTTCTAATTAGCACACAAAAGGCAGTGTTTGTGGAAGACTATTGTCATGGATGTCTAGCTGCACTTCATTTGTGCTTTTTTTCTTTTTTAGATTTCTTCAAATGGGAGACAAATGGCAATTTTCTTGAGGTGAGGGGAAAGGCTGGCATGGTGAAAAGAAGATTAAATCCTGTACATTTTGGGGAGAATTCCAAAGCAAGCCAGCATGAAAATTTGAAATATATACTGCTGGACAGTGGAAGAGTTCCCTTAGGATCTTTAGAGACACCAAGATTTGGGGCAGGATTCATCCTGCTGTACCCACACTCAGGGAACAGTGATGACACAGTAATCAAACAGCGATTCAAAGTCTCTCTTACTCACCCTTATTCAATACAGCTATATGAAATTCAGTGATCTGTCCTGCCAGCTTTTCATATTACCATCCACCACTTCCATATTAAAAAGAAAAAAAATAATCCATATGCACTCTAGATTAAAGTGTTATCCAGCAGAGATAGGTATTGAGAAACCACTGCTTTCCAGTTGACGCAAACCACCTATTTACAGGCTATCACTATTTAGCTCCTATTGCTGAATTATACTGTGTGATTTGGAGGATGGCATCCATCAGTCCCATCTGGTCTTCAACTTTTTTCTGTCAGAGGAACCAGGAGTTATAGAAATCCTTGACAATTATCAAGAAGAACATGAGGCATGAGTTACTTAGTGATATAAAAATAAAGGCATCTATTTCTGGGTTTGTTATAGCTCCAGAGACTATTTCATGGCTAAGTACCTTCATTTCTATTTCTAACTCGAGTACATTTTCTGTGTCAAACCTTGCTTCTTGCATTGTCTCAGAGTATAAGAATTTTTCTGACCCAGTTCTCAAAGCAAGGAAATTTCCACTGTGTTCTGTAGATGTTTGGGTTCTGTCAGGAATAGCAACAGGGATCCATTTCCCTGCCTTACGGAATGAGAATGTCATAGTCAACTCTGATGCAGTCCCTCAGATCTGGAGGGGACTAGGACCTTGAAAGATGACTTAGGCCTCTTTAGGCTGCGCAACTTAAGCTCTCAAGTGCTCCACCTGCCTACCCAGCCCTAGGTTTTTTATATGAGTAGCTGTTAAAGCTCAGAATTCCAGTCTCTCTGGTAATGTTTCTTATCTCATCATTATGTAAAAGTATTAAATAATGAATAACATCATATAAAATCAAGTTTTAATGCTATAATTAAAGAAAATCATACTAGTGATAGAAAGACCGGCATGCATAATGATTTAAAGGAAAGAGAGAGCAATGCAGGATTTCATAATGTGGGTGAAACACGGAATGCAAAGATAATTCCTAACATAACCTAAAAGCAGATCTGAATCTGAGAGACCAATCATCCATCACAGCAAAATAAATGTTCTTCCATTCCAACTGCCAGACCTCGTACAGCTCGTATTTCTGCTTGTAGCACACTCCTCTTCCCAGCTAACCAAGCTAACCAGAAGGCCTGAGGAAATATCCTATTCCTAGGGACCCGTTTCATTCAAAGTATTTTTGACACAACATAGTGAAAAGCAGCAAACGAATGCCTGATCTCACATGAAGTGGAACTCTGTTCTCTACCACCAGCTGTTCAGAGAGAAAAATTCTTCCTGGCATAGCACAGGTGGCACATACAAAGTGCAAATTAAAGCCGGGGCTTCTACACAGCAAGGGTGGAAGACAGAGCAGTTGTGCTGGCCTAGCGACCTGTGCCCCTGACCTGCACATGCAAGAGTGATGAAATGGGATGGAAGGACAGGCAAGAGCAGGGCCACGGAGCAAGTGCGGGCAGCAGGCTGTACGGCTACGGAGGCTGTAAACAACACCCAGGCTCTAATGTGGAAGCAAGTTTCACTTCTGAACACATAGCCTGTTTGAGTGAAATTCATTTAACCTCTTAAAATCTAAATGCTGTAGGTTTTGATTTAGCAGTATTTCAGCATCTTTAAGATATGTGTACATCAAACTATACAGCTTATTGTAATATTTATTATTCCCCTAAAAAAGCAGAAGCTGTACAGTCAATACTAATGAAAACCACTCAATATCCAAACAAATAAAAGCTTCTGGTTTCAGATGTACCAGGACAACTTCATATAAGTGAGAATACACCAGATTCATTCTGATATCCAAGACATGTCAGCAAATCTGATCTTTCATGTTCCAATGGTCTGAGCCGCTGTGGCACAAACCCCAATTAGCTCAGTGACTGGCAACGACTCTGGCTCCTCCATATCAAAGAGGAACAAAGCTGCAACAGTATAGTGGTGCCACTGAGACAACATGAACTTCCTCAACTGTATTATGGAACTGGAAACAACATACAGCAAGTGTGATATTTGCCACGTTTTTTGGAGTATAACTGGAACAGTTCTTGTATTTCCTAATGTGGGCCATTCACTTTCGTAGGCCATCTCATTATGTATTTGTGAGACTGTCTTGTTTGCTTCTTCATCCCTTCTGTATCAGAAGGAATTTAGTCTCAGAGCACAATTCTTGGGGAGACAGGGGCAGGCATACTGACGTATGAGAAAAATTAAGAAAAATATATTTTCAAAATATGAGCATGAAAAATATCTTAAAGGTCCCAAAAGCCAAGTTGAATCTTAAACTCTTACATGCAGAAGACAAAATATTTTACAGATGTGAAGTCCTTCCTCCTTACAAGTAATGAGCAGTAATATGAGTTCCCATAGATCAGAACAGACCAAAGAGTATTACTTTCAACTTTAGAGAAAGAACTGGTTCTAATAATACCTCCAAAATTTAGAATGGAGAAATGTACCTAAACATGGTAATTTTACTAGAATTAAAATAGGTAATTTTTACATCTATCTTTGTAGGAATCTAATACCTTTAAATTCCTAGTATTTTAATTTCACATAAGTTATTAAAAAGCACAGGTCAGCATATGACAGGCTTCCCTATATTTTGGGTCATTTCTCAGTTAGGATAATCTGAATGTTTTCAGTGAGAAGTAAATTGAACCAAATATTACGTTGTGAAGAAATTCTGAGCTAAAAATCCTGCAATAGACTTTAAGCATAATTAGACTTTACCTTTTCATCTTTGGTAGCAGTTGTTCTACAAAGATTCCTTAGCTGTGTTTATCACAGCTGTTATAGCAGATTGCTGAGGGATGGCCTTTGAAATACCTTGCAAAAGCTTTAAGACTAAAGCACAAGATTTTCAGTTGAATCTAAGATCAGACAAAATGCCAGTACAGCACTGGGAACTCTGATGTGTGCATTTTCCTTAATTCAGCAGCTGATCCCAGCCTGTCGAGCTACTTGTTTTCATGCAGTTTTTGTAACAGTCAAACATTCAGCAAGATGCAACAGTAAAACACAAATGGTAAAAAGGAGCTATTTCCAATTGAAAATGACTGAATGCACAGGAAAGAGGTGGGAACAATTTCCCTAAGTGATGCAGCTTGTTAAATTGTTTTGGATACCTGTATTTGTAAATGTCAGTGAGAATCTGGATGAATAAAGCAGAAAAATGAACATATTCCAGCTTTCCAGATTCTGAGAAGAAAATTACATTAATCATCTCAAAAGGGAAGAGACAAATATATCTGCATCCCTTATGGCAGGACTGTGCCACTTATTACAACTCTTTGGTATGGGAACAGGGACTTTTCAGTGTCAGCAGTATATGAACTTGTTAGCAGAACGGTCATGCACATTTATTAGAAGCACAACATATTATTTGCCTGTTGAAATTTATGATACGGAGAGAAGTATATTTGTAACTGTTGTGCAAGAAAACTGCTGGTGACAGCAAATCTGAGAAGAAATGGTGAAAGACCACATATCAAAAAACCCCACAGTATAAGTTTGGTGGTATCTTAAGACCTTTCTTTATTTTCAGGGCAGATTAAACTTGTCCTCTCACTTTACCACCCTTTTCCATACTGTTACCATTGCACATACAATAAGACCAGCTCTGGCACTTACCCTGAGCTGCATAAGTATCTACGTGAAATGCCAACCCATGACAACAAAATGGGATCATTATGTTTGTCCTGCTCACTTGGGCAAGAGTAGCTTTACCTAACTTTTAATATCACATACTTTCACATGCAAACACTAGAACTGGATCAGGGACCAGCACACAAATAACCCATACTCGACTTCATTTTGGCACACCAAAGCACATCCATAATTGGCAAAGCCCCACAGAAGCTAACACAGCAACCCACAACAGGAAGGTTAGCCGTGTGCTTTTCTATTTTGTGTTGAACTGGAGGCTAAATGCCATATACAACAATCACCTCCTTACAAAGCTAATGTGTTTTTTCAGGCCTGTGTTTATCATTAATTCAGTCTTCTCTCTGAAGCAGCTTATTATTGTTCTGTTCTCCAGTGCGTGAAATCTACCTTTTCCCCACTTCATATTTTCTTTAGTTATGGGCTTTTTGTAACAATTGTATGGATTTCTTATTAGTGGTGACAATGTTTCATTTAAAATATTGCTAAAGAGAATTCTATTCTAAATGTATCAAAAATCAAACTAGACAGTATTTTTTTTCCATGCTAATCCACTAAGTGTATCTGAGGAGCAAATGATCACTCACTGGACCTTCCATATAAGCTGCACTACTGGCACAATTTCAATGCTAACAAGGATTTAACTGATGCATAATTTTAACAAAGTTATACATATATTCCATTACAGACTTTACAAAGAGGCATTCACAGAATGGTAGGGGTTGGAAGGGACCTCTGGAGATCATCTAGTCCAACCCCCCCTGCCACAGCAGGATCACCTAGAGCAGGTTGCACAGGATGGCATCCAGGCGGGTTTTGAAATACGATTTGATTTTTTTTGGTGGGTTTTCTTTCATTCTCACTTGCAGGTATGTGAATCAAATTCCATTTTTTTTTTTTTTAAGACAATTCAGTCTGGTAGGCAGTATATAAGTTTGCAGAAGCATACATGTGTAGAAAGTAGCTACCAATAAACTTCATCCTACAAATGTTTGGTACAATTTCCTACTAATTACGGTATCAGTTGCTTTAACTTTTCATAGCTCATCTCCTTTTTCAGTATTAATTTTAGGTGTTGCACACTGCACAGCTTAGGGATGAATATTGAATGGTATAGACCCAAAATTTCATTGCCTGGTACTACTGCTAAAAGGACTGACATGACTCCATTATTCTTTTATCATGTTACATCCTTCACTTCTGTATCTGCTGGTCAAAAAACTATTTTAACCCTTCCTTTGGCAAGACCAGGGCAGCCACATTTCAAAATAGTTGCATTATGTTTTCTTGCATTCCTTCTTGCTTCTAAGCCCATACAGACATAGCCTTTTTTATAGATGGAATTAAAAAAATCATTCCTCATGACTACTCTAAGAAATTCTTGATGTTGTTCAAAAATATTTATACTGTTTACTAAATAAATACTTTAGAGGAAAGNGGGGGAAGCATTTCTGACTGACACTAGTGGCATCAGAATGTCATCTTCACACAGAGAAGTCTGCTACTCAATAGCCATAGGAGTTCTGCAGGGCAAAGGTGGTCCATTGCCCAGAGTGTTGGCCTGAGATGCAAATTTGGATTTCTATTATTTCACAAACTTCCTATTTTACCTTGGCCAACTTACACAAACCCAGGCCTTCAAAAGTTATCCAGATGCTATAGATTACTTTGGGGTTATCTACCTAAACAGTTTTAAGAATCTGTATCCATTTTTTCCTCTCCAAAAATGCAGATGGTGTATCCTTACCTGATACAGATGTTAAGTTAATAAATGTTTTAAAGATCATCAGTTCCTCTGTAACAAGTGCCAATTGATAGGAAGAAAAGTTACCTATGTCTTTTGAAGCATCTCTTTTGAAGAATCCTTATTCTAACTTGAGGGCAAATTCATTTCTTGAACAACGCAGTACCACTGTCATTAACCTCACTGAATTGCAAGCCTTGGCAAAACCCCCCACCTTTCCTACTATTGCTTTGATTCAAATTATTCATGTTTAAAGAAAGCCAAATTAGTAGGAAATGCGAATTCAGTTCCATAAAGTAATTTCAGAGATAATGAGCACCTGCATCCTCACTGCAGAAAACTTTACAAGAGGAGCCCTTTATTGCCTCGCTCACAATTTAGCATTACTATGTAGGGGTTCAGGAAACTCTGGAGAAGAATAAATTAAATGTTAACTAGGCTCCCTTTAATCTAACCCTCCTTTAATATACCTGTTTCTAGGAATATCATATCCATAGATAGTTGAACCGTTCTTGGCTTAAGATGCTTTATTTTAGATATGAAAAGATTTAAATCAGGTATTACATTCCCTAGCTATTCATTCTTTATTTTTTTTCTGGGTATTTTGTTGGAGTTTAAGATTTCTTTTAAGTCAAGTCCATTATCTTTGTGAGAACATCAGGCATACTTTATCTTCTTCAATCCTGTTCACCTCACTGTGCCATTTCCTGCAAATTGCAAAGACATTGACTTGTTCTAAATATGGCAGTGTTGAACTCACTCACTGCATTTCAATGTCGACACACATTAAAGTTGTGGGGGTTCTTTTCCCTCCTCTTTACTACTGTTTTACTCTGATTTTCTTTCCCTTCTGAAAGAGGCCAGCCCTTTTTGTACTTGTTTGACTGTCTGCATCGTATACATAAACAAAAATTAGAGGTTAGCGACACAAGCATTCTAACCTTTTTGCATACACAAGTAATATTTCCTCCAAAGAGACACTGCTCCTCTCGTGCATAATTGCAATTTTATTTTTATTCAATGCCATGCTTTACTTTGAAGGTTCATAACTTTTATCTTACAAAGAAATCTGTCATCGTTTCCACTGGGGTTTACAGTATCAGATTCCAAAAGACTAACAGTCCTGCAGCTGGCGCTGAAGTTGTTCGCTGATGAAATTCTAAGGGCTCTGTGCTGGTGTCACACTGCTACTGACAAATACTACTATCAGGAGGAACGCAGAGAAACTGAAAACAGGAAGGAATAAAATACCAGATTTCACAAGTACAAGAGGGGTGCAGACTTACCATAGCTTTAACAAAAATCAAAATGTATTTGCCATACTCATGAGTCTCAAACAAATGTTTGCAGAAAAGTCTGGATAGGACAAGAAGAAAGATGAAGAGCTATTTTAGTACACTCTTTTCTTCTCATTCGCTGTAAGGTTAGGAGCATGAAGAAATAACACTACAGTAATGTGACATCACTCTACATTATGCATTATGCAGTTATGACCACGCAGGCACCAGGATCCAGAGAGGCAGACACAGCCCTCACGTAAAAGTGTTAGTCAGGTAGAACCAACAACAGGATTGAAGCTCTGCTAAGGTAAAGATACTGCAGCCTGGAAAAGCTCAGGGGTTGCTGGGACAAATGGAATTGCTAGTTTGGTTTTTTGTTTATTTGTATTACAGATGCCTAAGGGGGAGAAAGAAACAAGCTAACTGTTCTGCTCTGTACATTACATATTTTCAGCAGAATTGTTTCTTTTTCTCTTCTCTCCTTTTCTAATCTAAGCAGCACTTAGGAAATACCTTCTACAAACAGGCTGAATTTCCTTCTCCCGCTGCTAAAACAGCTACCAGATAACACAAGCCTTATCTTCTAATTTTGACAAACTAAGAATGCAAATCCTGATTTTCGTGTCTGTCTTGCTACATTAAAAACCCACATGTCATTATGATTGCATGTTTGGAAGAGCTTTCTTATTATAAACATTTCATAGATTAGCATAAGCAGTAATTAGAGGAAACAGTGAAATTGCTCCATAGAGCATGAGGAAAGTGAACCTGGAAAGAACAATACAGGTAATGTGTATAGGCAGAAACCTAAAGCTAAGTGAAAAGACTTGGGCAAGTTGCAAGCAATACAAGACTTAAGCTAAGGAGGAAGAAGAGTCATCCTTAGTCACTGGAGTCACTATGTTGGAATACTGCACCATTTATACAGGGGATATTGAGGTATCTTTTCAGACTCTTTTGGTCTCCTGGGAACAAAGTTTTGTTCAGGGGCAGAACTCAACTACCCACCTTCCCCAAGACCCAAATAGGTAATAAAAAAAACATGCAGATTTCACGTGAAGTTGGAGAGTGGTAACTGGTCACATCTTCCTCTCCCCCCTAAACAGAGGTACCAAAGGTGGGGCTGACACGAGGACACATTGTTCCCAGACATCTGAGCTACCTCAGGACCTCCTCCAGGCCTTCACGAATTTGTGAGTAGAACTGCATCTTTTCTTTCAGAAGACACGATAGAATATCCATGAGAAAGCTTTTGGAACAATATCCTGCTTTTAACGTAAGAGACAATCGTTGCCTGAAGTACAACTAGGCAGCTGTGGATTTATTCTGACGTTTATACCTGAAGCTACAAAAATGAGAGCAAAAAATCTCATGACATAAAGGAGCCCCTCCTTCACACCAAGATAGTTTCATATTCCAGACAGTTCTCACCGTACTCTGATCACATCATTAATCATAAAGGCCCCATAGCTAACAAAATATCCTCTTCCTTGGGAAGAAGAAAACATTACTGAAAGGTCAATAGAAGTAACAGCATGAATCATAATAGCAGGCCATTACATCTGCGGTGGTATCAACAAGGTACTCATAAAATGGCATCAGAAGTTGCTTGATCAATGACTAGAGCAGAAGAATAAATGGGCTTATCAGTGGCAGCCTAGTTTACTGACAGCTATAGCAAATGTCTTGACTACAGGTGCTTGAAGTTCATTACTATTAATGACGAGTTCCCACTTGGAGGCCTCAGTTACAGAATCCCCAGTGGAACAAATGGTTAGCGACAAAGACATTGCTTCTCAGAGCTTTGTTAGAATGGCTGCATTGGGGGTTAGGATTTAATGGCACGTTATATGTTGAGGATTTGGACTGGTAATTTTAACTACACTCATTTGCTAAGTTTTTGTTAAAGTCTACTCCATTTAAGTTAACTTCAAGAAGTTATCACAAAATATCAAGCTATTTCAGAGAGCTGTTTTAAACAGCTAAGCATGACTTAAGTATTTCATATCATGAAGAGAAACATGATACGCCAGCTTTTACAAAATCATGACATGTTCTCTTTGTGTGTTTCACTGCAGTAAAAACTCCCACCTACATTATCTGCCTGGAGATGCATTTAAACATCTTATGCAGAAATGGCGAAATGTTATCCCACCTCTTTTGAAAACTTTCCTTCTGTTCTTACATATCAAGTCACTCAGCTAAGATAGTTCTTCACACGTACCAGATAAATCACTCTGGTCTTAAGCATCTTTCACAAAACAACCATCATGCAGCAAGGGTCAGCATGTTTGCAAGAATACCCTAATGAATTACAGATTGCAGAACGAAGAACTAATTTTCAACATTCAAATTCTAGCAGAAATTTCTAAAAGAAAAGGTATCGTAGACAGCAATGTATGGACAGTCTCCACTTCCGAACTTCTGCCTCTGAATTCCTCTACTTTCACACAGATCAATTAACTTGTACTTGTAATCTCATTAGCCAAGAAATTCTTGCAATATATTACAAACAGTTAGACAAACTTCTGCTTTTTTCTTTTTGTTGGATATACCGATTTATACATATTAAGCCCTCCATCACACGTATTTACTGTTTAATATACACAAAAACCCAGTAACAACTGAGTTTCATCTCACATACTGTCCAGGTCAGTTTGGAAAATACACTAACAGCAATCTGTTGAATCTCACTAAGGAGGGATTTTGCAATTTTTATTGGAGTATGCAAATAATTATAATTACTTATGCTGCAAAAAATTACAGTAGAAAGTATTTTTGAAAGTCACAGATCAGGAAATATATATTTTTTTATAAACCGTGAAAATATATATAGTCATATTTCAATAACTATACCCATAATCACATCTAGTGCAGCTGAGAATAAAGTTCTAAAACCCACTTGAAGTGATAGAGCCAGCCTGACAGACCTCTTTGTCAATTTAAGTGGTGTCTTTAAACATATTGCAATAAGTCTGCAGCTTGCCTAACGTTAATCAAAAATATGCACTAGACCAATGACCCAATGCATTAATCATGGTATATAATTGCTGTAAAACAATAAATAGCCACAGCCTGAATAATGTTTATAGTTTGTTGACAATGCTTTCCCAGTCAATTTTCAAACACTTCTTTTTCCTGAATAAAACTATACTATACTATCTATATTACTACAGGTTTAGTTAAATTAAGAGTATTTAAAACCTCATGCATGTGACATTAATGAGATTTTTCTCATTATTCAGCAATAACTTACTTTTTTCTTCATTTTAGTCAACCAAGCTGCTATGAGAACAGCTGCCAGGATGTTTGCATTGTAACATTTACTTTCATGTGTGGTTCCCAAAAACATTATTTCTCCACAAAACAGAATGTTGAAAATTAGATCGATTATTTCTTGAGGGCAATGAAAATAATGTTGTTTACTCCTATTTTTCTAGGTTTGTACACATAATAAGACTCTTAAATTAGCCCCTTGAGAGGGTAAATGAAGTAAAGTAAGCCCATTCATTGTACAGCAGATGCAATAACTCATTTTAATCCCATGTTAATATAATTTTGCCTAGATTTTTTAGAAATAGACTGATTCCCTTCCATTCTGGTGCAAATTATGCATCCCATGCACATTCTGAGCATGCCTTGATAACCACAGATTCCATTATGTGTTTAATAATTGACTATTCAATAGAGCATTGATGCATTTTTGTCTGGAATTAATTCACCTTTGTCTGTGTATCAGCATGAATGTACAGCGAATTACAGATATGGTCTTGAAATGTAAAGGCCATATGCTTTATTCATCTCAGGTTTTTTAAACTACATATTCATGACAGGCACTGCATGGAAATTAATATCCTAACTTGTATATGCTAGTATATATACAAAATGATTTATTAGAGCAGCGATTCAATGAAAAGCACCTTGAACCTTTATCCGGAAAAACAGCACCTCCTGTAACAGGCCTGACCTCCAAAATGGAATTAGTCACTGCTGTATTTGCAGAGATATGTGTGTATTAACATGGTGCATTAACAAATAAAAACTGTGGTGACAGTATTTAAAACATCAAGTTAAAAAAAGCCACGGAGAAAATCAATGTTATACATACAAATATCTCTGTGTCAGAAAAATGAGCACAAGGAAGTCCCCACTGTTCCATGCAGACCTGGTACCTCACCATTGCCAACCTGGTGCGGGGGTCCTTATTCACAAATATAGGATGTTCCATCTCATAAAAAAATAAGTATCTCCATCACCTCTGTTCTCCCCAAACAATCCTAACCAAGATCAATCAGCCTCAGTAGTTTCAAACAAACTCACTGATTTAGGTCACATAACCCTACTGAATTCAGCTAGTATTAGCTGAGAACAAAAGACAGACTGCAGAAAACAATCTTTAAAATTTTCAAAAAATGGCATTTAATCTTAAGGGAAGAGAGCAGTAGTTTTTCTTCACTGGGAAAAATTATCATTTAGCTACAGAGTAACCAAACTACTTTTTCATCTTTGGAAGCTGTATGTCTAAAGGTGACATCAGTCTATAGTATGTCAGTCAAGCCAGCATCTTTAAGAGCAATAAATTCACATAAAAACTACTCATGTCACTTTGCCATAACTGCACTATTGGCCCAATGGTGCCTTTGAATTTCCTTTAACTATAACCAATGCCTAATGCTTCAGAAGTAAAACAGTAACGCCCTGAAGAATAACCACAGAGTATACTATAATTTCAAACATCTCTTGGCAAACTTACCTTAATTCTTGCTGCCTCCCCAGCCAGCCATCCTGATTCTTTGGTTTTAGCCTCTTAATGTGTTCACTTCATATCATAACAAATTTTCTTCCCTTAATTTGCAGTTAATAATTTTGCGTTAGAGGGTTTAAGGAATGCTATAGACTACAAAGTACCCCCTATTTTGCAAGATGACAAAGGGTACTGCAAACATTTTTATCCGCCAACACGCAGCCATATCTTGAGAGGCATTTCATTAAACTGCATCACAGTGTTGCCAAAGCTATGATAGAAACCACCATGATGATTACTCTCCAAAGTCCTTATTCAAGCACACATTTTCAAAAGCCCCATTCAAAGGGCCACACTACCACAGCAATAACTCACACTTGCAAGTTCAAAGTACACACAACCCTACACCTTTGTTAAATTCTATTTTGGGACTACCTACAGATGCCCGGTGTGTTCAGTTGGATAAATAACCTTGCACCGCTGCTATCAAACCACCAAAACAGTGCTGCTGCATTCTGTTAAATAAGTGCTGTTTGTCACTCACCTGTGGTTGCTGATGAGCAAGGTAATTCCTTCACATAGATGAAAGCATTTAAAGCCTTGTCAGCTGCAAGCTATTGGCTCAGCTGTAGCAGTGGGGCCACTGCAAGTACTCTGTTATCTTTCAGGCCTGGATCCTGTGTAGAGGGAAGAAAAAAAAAACAAAAAACAAACACTGAAAAGACCTGACCCAGGATTTTTAGGAATCTACATTCATTGACTTCTAATACACTTGCAATGTCTAAATTTCATTTCCCTGAGGACTGCTGGTTTGACTACACAGCTATCCAAGCGTTAAACAGCTTCGTTCTTGATTGAATGCTTGTCTGTGATTGTGTCTCATCTGTTACTGATGGAGTCCTCAACAGGAACAGTAACTTATATGATGTGGACTCAATTCACAGTCCAGTTAAGTGTTGAGAATCTCTCCAATAATTTTTCTAGATGTTTAATGTGGTTCTGTTGTACTTAAGAATATTTCTACTCTTTCACACCTTTGTTAAGAATACTTTTGAGAAGTACCATTGATTCCCAGTGATTTACTTTAGTTCATGTTTATTTAACAAGATGTGCTCTTTCCCCATTTATATGGTGTTACAGCCCTGATATGTTTCGCTTTCACACCCACTTTGTTGGGGCTGCGATTACAGACATATGGGTAACAAAGACACTGCACATTAAGATCTTAATTACATAGCCTGGTTTTCCTTGATTTTTCTTCAGGACAACTAATATGCATTTGTAAGACAGAAAGCTGTTTTTTTTCTGTTTGCACATAACTGTTAAACTGTCACTGCATTTAGCAAAACGCATCTAGGGAAAATGATAAAAGGGAAAATGCTTTGAATTGAAGACATTGGGAGATAATGCAGGTTCTGCATTAGCTGGAAAATTACTGGCATTTCATTGCATGAGGGACGCTGTTTTCTAAGTGGATCCTTCACCTTTTAAAGGGCTTTAACAAGGTTGGCTATACGCTGTACTGTTACACACAGATTTTGTCTTTCATGAACAACAATGGCAAGCAACAGCAGTGTTCCAAAGCTCTAGAGACATTTCAGCTGCTGATGGCTCCTAAGTAGCAGTTTCTCATTCCTGAGTTACTTTATGTTCCTCGTAGTTGGCTCTCTTGGTTCTCTGCATGAAGTCTAAATAAGTTGTCAAATGCCCCACACAGGCCTAAAATGTGTGGGAAAGGAAGATGGCTATTAAAACATTCATATCTTTAACAAAAAATAGACCAAGCCCTACTTATATGTAGTTTTCTGTTTCTTTATTAATATGCATATATTGTCCGTTGAATGTTAGTACACCATAGTCTGCTACTCTCTTTTGCAATAATAACTAACAATGACAGTCATGCAAGATTTTATGGCTCTCCTGAAGGAAAAAATCGTGACACAGCAGTAATGAGTAAAAAACCCAAAACCCTTAGGTCTGCTTTTCACAGAGCTTCACGTAAAATATTCTTCTCTGCAAGGGTTTATTTTGCCAGTGATCTCTGCAGGAAGAACAGAGCTACAGATAAAGTTAGGCGCTGCCGTCAGGTTCTGAATTGCCTGTGTACGGACAAGCCAATTAGTGACTAGCAATAAGTCATCAGGTGCAATTGAAAGGAATATGCAATCTGGCTTTCCCTTTCTCAAGAGGCACTTATCTTCTCATCTATTGCAGCTATAACTTGAAACTCCTCTGCAGTTGCCATCTGGCATGTAAGCGTGGATCTGGGCCCAAATGAGAAACAATAAAGATGGATGAAAGCCTTGATGCTTTGTGCTGCACAATACTGCTTTGTAAAAGATCCTTTATATTAAATTATACTGAAATCAAGATTTTGAACATTATATTTATGCCTCATCATATCATTTTAAAGTTTACATAAAACAGATTAAATAATCTTCCAGCCAAGTCATTAAAACATAGACTGGTGAGGGCTGAGAGAGAGAGAAATCCCACAGCTGACACGGATAACAAAACCCGAGAAAGAGAACCATGTTAAAAAATGGGTAAAAATTGATATTTACATTGCATTTAATTTTTACGCTTTAAAGTACAATATTGCATGTTTTAAAAAAGTATACAAATATGATTTTTTTTTTCTTAATTAAAAGCATATTGTGCATCAATAGTCCTTGAGGATGGCAACACTAGCCCCACAGGAAAGGCAGGCGTCTGACTCACATTAAGGGGCCACAGCTGACCATCGCCTGAGCAACGCTTTCCACCGCCTGGTGAAAATGTATGGCTTTCTCAGAGCATGAGCACCATCACCACGTGTGCACAGAGGCAATTCTCTTGTGGGAAGAGTGCCACGACAATGCCTCCTCAAAACACAAAAAACACACTACTGACCACTTTGTCCACAAAAATCCTGGTGTAAGAACCGTAAGATCAGTTATGAGCAGGCAAAAACTCCCCCAATTTCCTCCTGAGATCAGTAGCAGAGGAGAAAAGGAGGTCACGTGGGGAAAAAAAACTGTAACTATAGTCTGCTCTCAGAAAATAGCAACAAACTTGAGCATTCCAGCAAACCTGTGTGGCTATGGCAGCAGGAATCGAAGCCTGGATTACCTCCATTACGTAGAGTAGGGAAATGACGAGCCTCCACAGCAATTCCTCTCAGATAAGCAATAATGAAATCCACATATTATACCCATTTTTCTGTTTTACACAACTCCAAGTTATAAAGAAACTATTCTAAAAATTACAGAGCTCCCCAAAATATGACAGCTCTGTTTCAAAACAAACTTTCGAGGTTTTGAAATTAGTCTTTGTTCTGCATTGAAAGAATACAAAATCCTCTCAGTACCTTTGTAGAATGGAATTGTGTCAGATATCCAATTTTATGAAAACCCATATGCCTTCCAGTATTAGACATTTTTCTTTTCTCTCTGCCCTATCTGTGAAACAATCAGCAAGTATTATACAGTCAAAACTTTATCAGAACAAATACGCCACCATGATTCATTTCAATTTTGACTAGTGCTATAATTTAACTAAAAGTAATTTAATTAAAATTATTCCAATCACTACAGGACTGTTCTCTGCACTTTAAAGAGCATCTTAGTGCCCAAAGCTTTGTTGTTCTTCTCACATATACCAGTGTAAAGTTAGAAAGGTTCTGTTTGGGCTAAGAAGGCAAAGAAGTAAGCTACTGTCAGCTATCAGTATAGAAGTGAATGTTTCTTTTCAATCCAATTTCATTCTTGGTAAACAGATGTAAACTTTATACTGTATTCTCACTACAACCTGTTTTACTACCGGAGTTCCTGCTCTAGAGACTCTGCTGACTTGGCCCTCCCCTTGTCCTACTCTACTCCCAGCAATGCCCCTACCGACCCTGCCTCTTGCCAGACCACTGCCCCACTCAGCACAGGGACGTCTGTCCGGCCGCATCGACACGCAGAGATCAGCAAGTGCCAATATTGGATCGCACCTCTGAGAGAAATTTTAACTCTGCTGGTCTTCCCGTGTACCACAGTGGGGACATAACAGCACCTTTGCTGCACAGTAACTTTGCTGTACAGAAACATACTAAAGTACCGGTATTTGTTGTCTCAGTCCTTTCGGAATTTGAACAGAGCCATACCAGGAAAACAGGAACAGTTTCTTTTTGATAACAGTATTACTCCCACTTTCAGCTCAGCAGAACTATTACATCTCAAACTTCCAATTATGTAGAGGCTTTAGCTATAGGAAAGCTGACATTTGACAAAAATGATGCTGTGGTTTCCAGTACAATTATTAAAAATACCTGCAGGTAAAATTATGTCGCTTACAGAGGAAGAATACAGTAGCATGCTAACATCCATCAACAGACACCCCAAAGAGTTCAAGAATCAAAAGCAAGGAGCCAAATACTTTTATAAAATCCACTTGAAATGGACACGGCCAAGTTTCTTATATTAAAAAAATTATTTCTAAATCATCTTACAAAAATTGTCTCAGACTGCATATGTGTTGTTGTTGTTACTTCCAGATAAAACCCTGCATAATTTTTTTAAGAGTCATTAAATTACCAAACATAACCCTCATGCTGAGATTTTATCAACCAAGACTACCACTCTGCTGAAAGATAATATGGAATGCTATCTGAAACATTATACAAACAAAATGAGCTATTTTAGCTTCACTAAAATTCAGAATACAAGCAAGTAAAACCAATGACCAAAAGGAAAAGACAAAACAAACGGAAGACAATTCCTACCAAGATACAATTGATATAATTGATGGAATTTTACGAACAGTGGAGGAGTACGGGGAAAGAGAGAAAAAAAAATACAAAACAATGAAAAATGCATGCATGACAGACTCTAATAAAAGAGAGAAAGAAAGAAATGAAGCAAACATTCAAAAAAACTGCTTTGACTGTCATGGAGCCTAAAATAAGTGAGAAAATTTTATTTATCTGCCTTTCAGTGTTTGTATTTTATCTTCTAGATAAGTCTTCCTTGCAGTCAAGTTAAAAAGTTTTATGATTGTTATTTGAGCCCTTTTAAGTTTTGGGGCTTTTTTTCCTTAGCTTTCAAATAAAACTTTGTATTGTGCCCTGTCTCTGTCTCTGCTCATTTATCTTCTGCAGCTTCAGAGGAATATAGCACACTGGAGCCTGCTTTGCTTTGTTTCTGTACTGCATTTTAGCCTTTTGATTTCTATTCCTCGCCTCAGTAATAACGAGTTTGCTAATGTTTGCCTTTAATTCTAATAGCAATCAAGCAACTGAATGATTTTCATTTACAGGAAGTTAACATTTTCTTGCCCACCTGTATTTGCAATATTTGATTTAATGTTCAAACTAACGGTAACTGCAGCATTTAAGTAATTTAAAAATAAAAGCTTGTGTATTTGCTTCATACATTAAGCTAAGTGAATGGTTGCCTCGTTGTCCAAGCCAAGACTTCAAGCTAATGCTTTCCATTTCTGTTACGGAGGGTAAAGGTTAATGAACACTTCTCTCATGTTTCTCTTCTCCATCTCCTCCCAATAGAGTATTTTTCAGATCTGAACTACACATCAGTAAAGGCCAGATGCCAAGAACTAGAAGATTATGCTGACTTGCCATGCCGCTGTTTTGGCAGATTTTACAATTACAAGGCCTAATTCTACAGCCTTGATATGCATAACTCATGTAAGACCCTGGGAGCTTTGTGTCTCAAGAACCGCAGCGAATGCCAAATTTTCGTACAGCTACTGATTCATAGCATCTGGAACAACTTTGGCTTGGAATTTCATACTCATAGTTTTACACCTTGACATGGGTATTCGAACATGTTTTACTTAACAGTAATCGAAGAGTAACAGATTAGCATTGTTGTTCCAAACCCCCACTGGAACTAGTCCAGAATTGAAACCCATGAAAGTAAGACTACTGTGATAAAGGGCAGAAGCTGGTCCAGTGATTGCCATTATCTTTACGTAATTGTCAGAATGTTACATGACTTTGCAGTGGTAACTTTTGTCTTAATTTAATTGTTGGAAGACAGGTTTTAATTAGTTCCTCTTTTGTAATCATTTTGGAATTTCTGTGGTCATTTGTCCTTCTCTTGCAGTGTAGCATCTCAGTGCTTCAGCTCTTGCACACTTTCTTGTCTGATACTCATCTCTTCTCATATCATCTTTTTTACATCACTGCACTTTCAGAAACGATTTGCAATTTCATCTACTTCAAGAGGGCTCAATGGAGAACACGGTTTAGGATCAGACCTACTGCTCCATTTGTTTACCATTAGCAACTTATCCTAGACGCAACTCAGTTCAAAAAACATTTTATTTATTAAATAGTTTCTTAAAAACTCTAATTTGAAATGGATAGCTTATGTTTAAAGGCAACAAGCAAGAAATGCTTCTTACTACAACTGATTCAGTTTACAACAAAAATGGCGAAGGACAGAACTAGCATAGAACAGTTCCCATTGAGATCAGTGGAGGCACATTAATTCGTGTCAACTCAGATGCTCACCCTTAGTTTTCAAGCTTAACACACAAGATTTAATCTTTAGATTGGTTTTCTTTTTTGTAAATGAAGCACAATGTTTCCTCTTATAGGGAACCTTGTTTATTCCCAAAACACTTAACTGTAATTCAAAATCTACAAAGAGGACTTTTTAATTCTAGCTACTCCTTTTCAGGATAAGCTTTATATGTTTAGTAAGCCTGGTCAGCAAAAAGAAATGATCCATTATGCACAAGGATGTCAGTTTCATAAAGTTTTTTAAAATGGACTTTTCTCTCTCAAATGGAGTTGGGGGAATTACTGTTTCTATAAAGTTGTAGAACCCTTGATAAGAAAGATTATTTATACATAAACATCAGTTAATTTCAAAACTGCTTATCTGGCTTTTCATCATTATATTATCCCACAGGATTTTAAAGCCTGAGCACCTAGCCTGAGTCTAAGCTGCTTATATGTAAGAAATTGTTTGTGTAGTCTTTTTGTCCAACATTTTTCCTATATTAAATGACGAAAAAAATCACTCCACCGCTAACAATAATATTTCCCTAACATCTTAAATTATAAGTTGTATTCTAAAATAAAACTTCATGGCAACAGGTTAGGACCAGAGAGAGCAAGGGAATGTCATGGAGAAATACACAGGCACACACCAGCAAACAACAATTTCAGCAGTGCCCACGCTGCCACTTTTATCATCCTAAAGTATCACTTCCAGGGATCGCTGCTTGTGTGAAAAATTTAGCACTAGGGAGAAGGACCCAAAACCAACTATATATGCTTAAAAACAGAATACATGATATTTTATATACTTATCTGGATTTTTTTTAAGCTTGTGCTTTGTCTTGGGAGTCTAATTTATGATTTCAGACTTTCTAAAGTTATGCCTAAAAAGTATATATCCTGCTCCCAGTCACAAGCCAAAGACCTGAAAAACGATGCTGAAACCATCCCTTGGCCAGCCTTCGGCAAGGCCAAGGAAAGGTCTGAAATACTGCTAATGGCTGCCACGCAGCAGTGAAGTTTTATCATTTGCATGTGCATTTCACACAGTAAATACAATCCACCATGTCAGACAAGAGGAAAGTTTCCCTTTAACGTTATAAAAAACAGGAGGTTTTGGGTAGATTCTAAAACTAGCTGCTGACATCCTGACATCTCAATATACTGTATTTTACATGCCAAAAAAATTAAAGAGAATCAGAAAATTACTTAACACCCTCTGGACTTCACTTTTTGCTAGAATCTATTTAACACGCATTTTATTTTATTTGTGCGTTTTACAAAATATTCAATAGCTGATGGAGAAGGCCACTCTATGAGGCAAGTCATCAAACAGAGAAAGCTGAGCTGTGTTGTTCCAAGCCTCGGAGAAAGCCACAGGAACTCACAAACTCGTTTTGGTTGCAAATCGACCTCGCCACCCTGAAAGCACAACCCTGGAGCCGCAGAGCCCGACCTTAGAAACAAGAGCAGGAAGCCAAAAGTTTCGAACGTCACCTTCAGGTGAATAAAGGAGTTTAAACATCAGCTTCCCTGCCCTCTAACAAGAGCAGGCCGCCTAACAGTGCTTGGTAAAGGACAAGTGGCGATGTCCCAGGCGCAGCGCGGGCAGGAGCAGGTGGCAGTGCGGAGCCAGCCCCGAGGCCGAGCGGCACCGGACGGGGAAGGGGAGAGGCCGCCGCCGCCACGGCAGCGTTACCCCCCTTGTCCCGCACGGGCCCGGCAGAGGCTGACCCGGCCCGGCCCGGCCCCGGTAAGGAGGGAGGGAGGGGAGGCGGCGGCGGGGGGGCTGGCGGCGGCTGGGCTGCGGGCAGGCCGGCTGAGGCCGTCCCCTGGGCTCCGTCTCTCGGCGGGCAGCTGGGGCTGGCGGGCAGGCCGGAGCGCGGCGGGCGGGCGGACGGGCGGCGGCGCCGGGCCGGCGGCTCCACGCCACCTCCCCGCCAGGGCCTGAGCCTGGCGGCGGCCTGCAGCGCCAGGGCCGGGCCGGGGCTCCGCGGCGGCGCCCGCCCGCGTACCCGGAGGGGAGGGCCGGGGAGAGCCTAACGTGGGGCCGTGCGAGTGCGGAGCGGGGCGCTGGGTGCGGGGCGGGGAGCGGTGTTCGCTGGGGGCGCCGTGCCGCCGCGCCGGCCGGGCCCAGGGCAGCGCGCCGGGCCGGGGCACGGCGGGGCACACGCACGCCGGTGAATTCAGGGGCTGGTCTGTCGGGCTCTCCACCTCAGATACACCATAAACATATATCCAGGACCATCGATAGAGATATATTTGAAATACCAAATTAAAGCTTTGTTTTTCTTTTTTTTCCCAGAGCACCTACTCAAGTGCCAGAGTCAAAGGAAACGAGGATATATGGCTACTTTTTTTTTTTTTTTTAATCTACCTGGCTTTCGCTGTGTGACTTACTCATCTTTCTCCTCTACTTCACTTTAAGAGGTTGCTCCCTCCCCTTGTGCAATGTGCAACAGCTGCTGTTTGGTTTTATAAATGCCGCCGATGTTTGTTTTCTTTAAGCTTTGTAGCAATACAGTATGTGCCAGCCCTTCATTTTTCAGGCATTATTTGCTACTTAAGTCTAGTTACATTGTTTGATTTTAGCAGTAAATTAGCTTCATACCTTTAACTTCAGAAATCCAGATCTTAGAAATGATATGTTAAGCTAATTCACGTTCAGATGATCTAAAAGACCTTTGAGAAGCCCAGGGATGTCAGAGGGGGACACTGAGGACACAATAGGTGACAGTCCTGTCAAAGGGGAATTTGAGCTATTTGAGGTTCTGCCTTTTAAAATAAACTAATGAGACAAATTGGATTTCATTGCAGTGATGACTTCTAAGGTCTTAATTCATAAAAAATTTGTAAAATTCGTAAAAAAAAAAATTTGTAAAATTTCTAAGTAGCTGCTGCCGACCAAGCGTGGCAGCTGGAATTGGCCGGGTGAGGCTGTGGACCCCCGCCGTCTGCCCTGGCTGCAGCAGCGTGGTGTCACCCTGGAGGAGGGAGGGCTGCCTCACTGGAAAGAGCCACCTTCACAACTGTATTTTTTCCCCCCATATTGTTGGTTTAGTGCAATGCACTGCTCAAAAAATGCTGTAGAAGCCCCTCTGCCCACCAAGCATTGTGTATATTTCTTAACAATAAAAAGAAATTAAGACATTAGCCATATAGGCTTACAAAGCATAATGGAGATCTTCATAAACGTCAGAAATGCCGCACTGTGTCAGACTAGTGGCCTGTCCAGGTCAGCGATCTGTCCCAGGCAATGGAGAGAGGAGATGCGATTTAGGGAAACTAACCTGGCCGCTTGCTTCCCCCAGTATTCCCTGCCGCCAGCCACACTGCTTCGTTAGGGACACCATACATGCATGTATCCTCCCAGTGTACACTTTGGCCTGTTGTAAGATTTTTAGTTGCTTTCACTGCCTGCCCCCTAGATACAGTATTGCAGGGAGGAGTTGTGCATTCAGTTTATCTAGTGCCTTCATCATTTTGTAAAACTCAGCTGCAGCCTCCCCTCAGCTCCTCCTCTCCAAACCAAACAGTCCCAGACGTTGTTTTGCCTCTCTTGAATAGCGGTGGCTCCATTCACTTGGCCATTTGAACTGCCCTTCCTGAGCTGAGACCAGAACTGCTCATAGTAATCAAAACCTGGGCCCATCCAGGTTCTCTGCAGTGCTGAAACAATACCCTGTGTGATGGTCCCAGGACTTCTCCTCGTGATGCCCAGCATTTTGTTGGCTTTTTGGCTGCCACCAAAAACAAGGAGACACAGTAAAAGTTTTGAAGATGGTATAACTGTGTGCTTATTAATGTTTATTTCAATTATTGTAAGAACTTATTTAGGGTGAAAGTTGCAATGTGATTGCAGATGTAATTAGGTACCTAATTTCATTGTAGTTGTTTCAGAATCTTACTTCTTTTTCCTTGGATAGATAGAAGTCGCTGTGCAGGTGAGATATTTTTCAAAAGCAAGCAAAACATTTTGGACAATAGGCAGAGTGCATACATGTTTTTATCATTCCTTGAATTCTTTGGTTGTACAAGATGAAGCGAGTAGAAATTCTAAATTGATCATTTAATTAAAGTATAAAGATAACAAGTAACATGAACTCTTGAGCCTGGGAGCCATTTACTTAAACTGCCTCATTGCTATGCAAAATCCTCAGTGTTAGTAGGCAAATTCATATATTGGTGTAAGAAATGCACATAATGCTTTTCATTTTGGTGGCTTAAAAATTTAATTGCAAGTAGTGTCCTCACTGTCAAGTATGCTACACTTAGGGGCACCTGGATGCTACTGAATTGATTCAGGAGGGCATGTTATTTAGAACAGCAGCTTTATATATTCATTATTAACCTTAACTGTTGAGTTGGGTTTGTTGCCTCTGGCAGTAACTAATAGATGAAGTTTCAGAGGAAAAGGAGACCTATCGTGCACTTAACTGAGCAGTTCTATGTATTGCTGAAGAATTCATTTTTGCTTCCCAGAGGTGGTCAGGTGAACATTGAAGCATAGAAAGACAGCCGCCTTAGTCAAGTTTGTCATTTTATTTTAATTCTTTTCTTTGCTAGAAGACCTATTCCATATAACTGTAAAGCCAGTGAGATATTCTTTCCTGACTACGCAGTGTCAGGAATTAGTTGCTCCTCGCACAGCAGATAGCTAACAGTTACCCCTTTTTGAAACAAAAGCAGTGGGATTATGGATGTTGATGTTTTAACTTTGGTTTTGCTGGATGTTCTGGAAATTCTGCATTACCCTGTAGTTGCTATATATGATTACTTTGCATCTGAGTGTTTTGCAGTAGTATTTTTAGGGGTTTCATTAGTTTTCTATCTTTATAGCCAGCTTTATCAGAACAGTGGTTGAAGATGCTTTCTTTACCACTTAAATAGCTACCATTTGTGTACAAGCTATATTTCTGTTACTAGATTTGCCTTAGGTTCTGCTAAATGTATGTTGCTAATTGTAAGAAAATTGCAGAAGATGTTGATAGAAGAAAAATCACTCTGAATGGCTTCTCAAAAGGAACGCTTGAAGTTTTAGTAAGAGTTTGACAGTCAAGTTGGTACTTCCACTAAATCAGCAGTTTGTTTAAAAATAGCCACCCTAGGTTGCAGTTCTGCATGCATCCTCTTTTTCTAGAAATCAATATACTGTTCTTTGTGGATGACTGACTCGTACATGTAAATAGAAGGATCACTATTGGTTATTTAGAATAGTTTATGCAACTATAGAAGAAGAAAAAGCTTATTCATTAGTGTGATAAGCACAAGGGACAGGCAAGGAGTTAAATGTTAGATGTTGAGAGATCACTAGGGATTATTGGATAAGTAATTATAAAGATCATACTGCAGTAACACAAGAAGCTGCCAGGAGCTGATTGTATTCTCTTGACCTTGTGGAAATGCTACAAAAAGGACTGCTGTTGTGTAATGCATGCTGAGATCCAGCATTACCCAGCAGTCACTGAATGGGTGTAGTTTGCCAAGCTGGTTTACTTATTTTCTGCATAGTTCTGGGTTAGTGTAGTATCCTTGGCTTTGTAATCAGATGAAATTGCTAGAGCCCTGTGTCTAAGCATTGCTGAATGTTTTATGGGCAGTTAGAATGAAATAGCTTTTTTACAAACTGGAGATTATTCCATGATTTTCCCAGAAAATATAGAGAAAGAATGTAAGAGCATTATGCTGTGGTTTGTCATTACATTTTTACTGTATAAAGACAACAGATAAATCTGACAACCTCAAAATATTTAGTAAACACATATATATACACATGTTAACAATATGGGAGTTTACTGTTGATGTACATGAATAGTGGTTTTTGAATTCCATGTTGCTGAGTTGTTGAATTCCATATTGCTGTTTAGGCCATAGGCAGCCCGTAAGCATGATTATTTTGCAGGATGGGGGTCCTGGTGAAGAACATTAAGAAAAATATATCCTACAGAATACTATCACGGGAGTATTTCTGTGGATGTCTTATCAGCTAGACTCTGGGGACCAGACACGTTTGTGTCACACTGTGTAATTCTAGGTACAAACCTGCAACAACTCAAAGGCTTAAAAAATTATGTTGTAGTTGACTTGAATTCACTGGCACTGTTTTGTGTGTGTTGAGAATACTGTTTTTTTTACGTTTGTGCTAAGGAATTATTCTGCTCAAATTTTTTGCTCTTGAAAATCATTTAAGGCTATACCATGTTCATTATTAACTGGAGATTCAATTTTAGCATGTATTTCAGAATATATGAATCCTGTGGTCGTTTTATTATTTATATTTTTCATGCTTTGTCCATGTACACTTTTTCTGGTGAATTTTCTTGTTTAGTGCCTTTCAACTGCAGTTTCTTTTTAGCAATAGAGCAGAAACGGTTGTGAGTGAAAATCAAAACCAGAGAACTATCTTTCGTTTGGAAGAAAAAAAATCATTAAAAGGACAAAACAAGTATAAATCATGTTTAAGTTGATTTCAGAGCTGTAACTGATTAAGAGATCTTGGCTCTTCTGTGAAAGGGAATTTCCCCACTGATGTAGCCTGAAATAAAGAAATTGCAAGAGTGAAGTATTGTGTTGTGACTTGAAGGATTCTAATCTCAGGAAAGGAAGAGACAGTTCTGCTGAGGCTGCTTTACCTGTTAGCCACCAAGTTACTTGGAATTTGGGCCACAGGCATATTGCAGTTTTCTGTGAGATAACTTGTCTGTGGATAGCTTTTTGGTCACCACCATTTGCTGGGAAAATTGCTGCCTGGACAAAGCTGAAGAAAATACGGCGAGTACCTCAAAATTAAGCTGATCTATCTTAAGCAAAAGGACCTTATGCATTACTAAAGACAATATTTGTTGTGTTTGGGCCATTTTCACAGATACATGTAAAAAAGCCTGGATGATTTTTATAAGGTTGTATAAGCTGCTGCTCTAGTGAAGACTGGGACAAGCTTGGAGGTGGTTAGGTTTGGGGGTTTCTTTGAAACTGCGATGGGACTTGCATTTTCTCGCTAAAAGTCTAGTGTGGGGATTGGAAGGGGCAACTTCATACTTTTGGTATGCTGAATCTGATAGAAAACCATGTATCCTACCATATACTTTGTTAATGGCTTTCCAGTGAAAGTCAAAGAAATGAAATGCACCTGAGTCACTGGAATTTAACAATAATATGATCCATAATGTAGCCCTGAAAAAGCTATTTTAGAGGATTAGGGTGTCATATTAGGCTATGTGTAATATTTATGTGCACCTTGTAAAATTCTTCTTGGCTGGGGTGAGTAACTTTCTGATGAGCAAATAAAATATCACCCTAGATTACACATTTTTCATTTCTTCTCTCACCCAGATATTTATGTTATCTTCATTATTAAAGTGGAAGGTGGGGATATACAGGTAAATATTTGTCACTGTTGTGGAGGATTGATTTCAGTGACAGCACATGCTGGGAACTTACTGACTGGAGTAACTTTTATTATGGCAGTGACTCCTGTTAGGAACAGCATGAGAAAATCTGATATCCGGTCATATTTTCAAGGGATATTTGTGTACTGTGGTTTGCTATGATTTGGGTCAGCTACTAAAATGTACTTTTTATTTTCTGACTTTGAAAAGGTGTCTTGCAATCACAACATCCTTGATGTCAACTGGTGTAACTCAGCTGGGCTCAGTGCAGCTGCATGAATTTATAGGAGCTAATGATGTGGCCAAGTAGAAGAATGGACGTGAGCAGCTTTGAACTTTTTCAAATCTAAATTTCATCTAAATTAGTCTAGATTTACCCTCACAGGAGGAGATGATGCTTTTATCCTGTGCTAGGATTCAGTTTATTTCTGCTCTTTGCAGAAATTTTACCTCAAGGGTGAGTCTGCCTCATAGCGTGCACGTATCAGTGTCTTGTCCTCCAGTTTACTAATTTAACAGCTCATGAATCAGACTGCACTGCTCAGCACTCCATTGTGCTTCTGATAATTAATCAGATATGGCTCTAATTACTGACTTTCAGCAGAACTTAACTGTGGTCATCTATAACGTCATCTATTATTGACATATTGTAGGAATATAGGCAATAGGAAAAGAACTTGCAGGAATTTTCTAATGAAAATTATAATGATTTTTCCATCGCAAAACTTTTCTTATATAGCTTAAGTGTGGCCTCCTCATTTGAAGGTATCTGCCCTTGTATGTATAGCCATATGACGTACCGTATTGTTGACAGCTTTCTAAACTGCAGACGCTCACGTGTAAGGTAACTGGCATTTATAAGAAGACACCTGCTTGGCTAAGGCTGTTGGTACAGGTGCCCAGGGCAGAGCCCCCAGACTCAGAAGTGCTCACCAGAAGGAGCTATACACAGTTATTGCGTGAAATGGCAACATACTGTAACTTGTCTCCTTCAAACCATATTCTTTAAGTCATCTCTTTCATCATTAAAAGCAATACCCATAATGTTCCAAAGCAGCAAACCGTCACAGTCTGTGGTCAGAGCTGTGCTTTCTCTTGCTTCTGTTATTTATGAATTTTGAAGACTGACAGCAAATATGACAAAAGATGTTATCTTTTACTGATTAGAAGTACAACAAAAGGCAGTGTCTGTCATGTCAGGAGGAAAGCTGAGCTAACAGGAGATGTATTTACAGTGTTTATTGACTTTTCTTCATGCAAAAGTCAAACGTGGTTGTTTCTTTTTAAAACCAGAATTACATTTAAAAAATTAAGTCAATTACTATACTCTTAAAACAAACATACAAATCTTACTAGTACTACTTGATAATAGTGATGTTAACAGACTTATTACCAAGGTTTCTGTCAAATGCTTTTAAACTACTTGAAAGTAGAAGGTGCAGTCTTGCTAGAGAAATATTATAGGCAATTATTAAAAATATTAATTGCATCAATCAAAAAATGCTTTCATAGCTCAATTAGCATCCGTGTCTCTTGCTTTAACAAACTTTTTTGACTAGCACACTATAAGAATTTTCTTTAGAATTCTGAAATATAGGGTTTTTTCCAGTGGGATTTCAGGTGCTTTGAATTTGATTTGACCCTTTGAGGTGCACACATAGCCATGGTACCGATGCAGCAAACGCTTGAATAGCAGAGCACAGCTTGCTAAAAACTTGCCAGTTTCAAGCAAGGCAGCAGCAAATCACTTCAATCATATGAAGATAATTCAGAGGTACAGTAGTTCTGAGGGGTGGGAGAGCCTCAGTACAAATGTAACATTTCAATGATTTTCTGCCCCCTGTCTCAAGAAACTGAGGATTTGAAACTGGTTTGCCAGGTAGCGAATACCTAATCAATATAAAACGTTACCATACGATTTACTATTTCTGCTTCTTGAATAAGAGTTTGGCAGTTGCAGTAAATGAAGAATTGTGAGGGTTTCTCTCTTTTAGCACCAATGTCTAAAAATTACTGATTAGTACTAACAAGAGAGAGAGAGACTGTAAAAGAAAATGGTTGGTTTTTTTCCTATAACAAATCTGATTTGTTGACAGTACTGTTTTATAAACTCAGTAAGGAAATGCTGAGAAAATGATGTGAGACAAAGTGCCTGTTCTTGGAAGTTTTGGTTGCATTCCTTCTCTGGAGCCCGTGCTTAATCAATGCCTAAATATACTGGGAAGGTACACAGTCTTCTTGAGTAGGACAGAAAAGGTCATTGTTCCTTGTAATGCGTATATTATGTTTATTGAAATTGGGGTGATACCAGTATTGGAATTTCTTCAAAATAAATACTGCCTGTTTATATCTAGATTTTTCTCTTCCTTTCAATTCCTGGCTAAGTAGAACACTTTGATGCAAGAGTGATTGTAAGTACAAAAGTGATTACTTTATAGAATTAATCACCCTCAAAGGATTCTTGAGATGATCATTTAATAATTATGGAGCACTTGCATGTATGTAGCTTATACATAAAAGCAGTATTTTGTCACAGATGTAATAGGGAGAATGAGGGAGAAGAAGACATGAAGAAGGTATCTCCAGGTCTGGTCACTTCAGTTTAAGCGTGTGTAGAGCCAGGTCCAGCCTCTAAAATAGCTGAACGTTATTTCTGATTTCACAGTTATGGACGTGGAAGCATAGAGATAAGGACGTGAATTCTAGAAGGGCTGAATAATTGCCGTTTGTGCTGATTGAGAATGTCATTACATTGCAGCACTCCTAGAAGTTGAGTACCAAGGAAATCCTGGAGAGATTGTGTAGGGACAACTGCTAGGACAAATTAATCACAGATTATTTATTTAACAAAGTATATTATTGATGTTACACTTGAGTGACTTTTTGCAAACATAGCAACTAATAGGTGCAAATTGGTATGACCATATTTAAATTCATGCAGAAACTACTGCTTTCTTGGTCTGTAGGCCATTTGGCAAGAGATAAAACTTATTGAAGTATTCAGGACTGGCTTAATGGCTTATTTTTGTGGAACACATGAAATAGAAATTTATTCCCTTGGCACAATGTGCACACTCAGTAAATGCCTGATAACACCACAGTCATCTACTTGTTTGTAGTTTGTATTCAGTTGGTGAAACTAGTTAAGGACAGTCTGCTTCATGTGTGTGGGTAAAATGCGTATGACTTTGAACTGAATCTTTATAGAAGCCTGTAATTGTAGGAACACTGGGATGCTGTAGCACTTAAAGGAAGTGTGGCTGCCGCTGCCTCACATTAGGTCAAGAGGCTTTCTCTTCTGCTTAAAATTCTGTGTTTAAAGTTTTCTCCTCTGTTTGATTTCTCAAGAGAGCTTAGCTGAAAAATCAGTTAACTCTCTTTTTTTTCTGTTATTTTGGGTGGTTGTCTAATAATTTTAAACCTTAGTTAATTAATAGCAGCCAAGATAGCAGCTGAATCAGAAAGTTTTGTTTGAAATCTTAAAAGTTGTACTATACCTGTTGAATAAGTTTAGGATACACTGTATAAGGGATAATAGGAATAAAAACACTGATGTTGTGATTCTTATTTATATATATAGATATTTTATATATATGGTATGGGGGGTATATATGTATAAAAACATCTGAAATTCCTCTTTGCTGTATGTTTACTATTAGTACATTCTTGGTTTGAATTTTTCCTTTTTGTCTTTTTGTTGTTGTTTTGGTTTAGTTTTTAGTTTCCATTCACAGTACCGTCTGGTTATCATTAAGAATTACAGGTTGAAGGCTTTCCCTAGAGTCTCCAAGGTATAAATGAGTAAGACCTGCAATCAAACCATCCAACACGTCTGTTTCAGGTGAGAAACAGATAAGTCTATAGAATTAAAAGCTTCTTTTAAAAAACAAAATAAATCATTCAGTTTATAACTTTTAAGATGGCAAAAAAAAAGAAAAAAACGGCAGAGGAAATGTAAACTACACTTCATCAGAACAGAAGAGAGGATATCAGAGCCATCAATGAGCAGGTGTAAGAGCTAGAGCTGTTATTGGTCCATGTAATAGGGAAGAATGGGTATATGTTTTTCGCTCCAAACACGTATTTGTTTGAGTCTCACTCTGACTGATACTGATGCTGACTGATACGGCTTGGCAATTGGGTAAAGTTATGTGACCGTGTCATTGATTTTAGGTTGTCATATAAGATTGTAATAAGCCTGTTTGCAGGGCTGGATGCTGAGCAACATCATCATAGTTATTACTGTAAAAAGTTTCTGATTCTAGGAAATTCTTAGTCTGGAATTAATTGATTTATCAGTGAGAGTTCAGCATTGACTAAGCTGTGGCACCAGAATCTATCTAGCAAAAAGCTGGGACTATAGGAGAACAGTGATATGTTCTAGCAATGATTTATTTCAGTGATACTAATGTTTTGCTACCTGTTTCAAGGCAAAAAGACCTTTCCCCATACAATGAAAATACATTTACAGAATTGCTGATATTGAACAGAAGAACACCTTGAGTTTGATTTTTCTGAATAAACAACCTGTAAAGTTTGCATAAAATTTTCATGTATGAGTTTGTTGGTGTCTATACAGGGATAGTAAATCACAGTAAAGAGAGAGAGTGCTGTTGAATGTGCTTCCTACAGCTGCCACAATTGTAGACCATAAAATTGTTGCTAACTTTCAATGGCTCTACAGCTAGTGAGTCTTTTCTCCCCCAGTATATCGTCGTTAGTGTGATGTGAGACATAAGAAATGAGTAAAGTGAAATGAAAACAGTATAAAAAAGAATCTTAGTATGTATATTCAGTACTAGGTGGTCAAGGTACAGATAGCATATATGCTTCAAAGAATTTTCTCTATAAAAAGTTTGCAAACTGCCAACATATCACAAATGAAAATATTAAAACTTGTTGATAGGTGCACTGAATGCTGTTAAATGGTACAGTCCTAGTCTTCAGAGTTATAAATCCTCTGTAAATGAACTGAGTTGGCAGATGTAAAACATCAACTTGATATTGATTTAACCATTATTGTTAATTTTTTCTAAGTAAGAAAAGGGAAAAACAAACAAGGAAATATAAGGACTTGGAACAGTGAGAGGTATGCTCTGAGCTACAGTGTGTTGGTACAGTGCAGATGGAGAATAGGATTTGGTTAAATGGAGCACAGAATCCATACCAGATTGGGTCTGTACACCCAAGAGTGGCTTCTGAAGTTTGGGATGCAAGTGTCTTCTGCAGGAAGACTGTTACACTTGATGGAGAGAGCTGGAGGCCAGGGGAAGGGAAGAGAATGGTGTAGGTATGATATATGGGTGTGAGCATTGTAGAGATTTCAAATCCTAGGAAAAGAAGAGAGCCCCATCTAAATATCAGATTTACAGATACATATGTGGGACACAACTGTTTTTATCATGCCAGATATATTCTGGATCAGTTGTAAAAAGAGCTATGCAAATAGGTAGCTCCAAGCATATTGGCTAACTTAAACCAATTTCTGCTGCATTTTTATTGAGATGACAAACATTTTAATTAAATTATGTAAGGTTTGCTTGTAAATATACCTGCAAGGCTCCTAACAGTATTGCTCCCCACCCATTCACTCTATTCTTAGCTTTTTAATGTCCCCAGTGTTTTCCTGTAACAGCTATAGTTTCTCCTCCCTGCTGTTCCCTGTCGTGGATCCACCACCACTTGCTCTGCCACCCAACAAAGAAACTATACAGGCAATTGCTGATAATCTAGCCGGAAGAACGTGCCGGCTGGCTGCCCACCGGCTGCTGCCTGCCCACCTCTAAGGAAGTCAGACCTGTAGGTATTGGTGTTGCATATGGGGTTTTGTCATATGTTCCAAAGGTCCATTGTAAAAACTTATTTAAAAAAAAAATAAATCTGCTTTTGTAGCAGGCCTAAAGGTTCCAAAGTTATTAATATGGGGTTGATGGGAAAGACAGAACAAAAGCTTGTTTTCTGACAGAAGTGGGTTAAAAATAAAAAACATGTAAAAAATCTGTCCGTTTTTAATAATAATGACAATATGAATTTCTAGAAATACTTTCTCGCCATCTCTGTATGTGGGGAAACAGGATTTGTTGATGCTCTCCTAAGTAATATCAAAGAACTCATGTGTTTCTGAGCTAGTACTTCCTGTATGCTGTGATGATACGCAGGACTGATCTTCTGATTCTTTACTAGTATTCCAGGAATACACAGTTCTGAGGACAGTGCTCCTTTTAGTTTGAGGAACAACAGGCAGACTGCTCTTTGTCAAGTTTGTCTTTTATTTTATTTTTTTTTTCCCTTTAGGGTGGAGTTTTAATGTTTTGATGTCAGAATGAAGAGCAGGATACCTCTCATTCTTCTAGCTTGTGGCTCCTTTAACCCCATCACAAACATGCATATGCGTTTATTTGAGTTGGCTAGAGATCACCTGCACCAAACAGGTCAGTAAGGTGTTGTTAGGATCACACACACGATGGTTCACTGTGAAAAGTAAGAAAGATTTTTAACACTTGCTATAGATAAGCTGTCACTTTAGAGCTGTCTTAATTTTAATTTTCTTTATTGATTGTTCAGTGTGAGGTTTTCATGGCATATTCAATATAGAAAGTCTAGCATTACCTCTTCCTTTGGCTCGGTACATAAACAAGTATCATAATGAGTGTCCGTGCAAATAAAGTGAAGGTTTTATCAGCAGTTTTAGGATCATATTCATGGAACGAACTGAGCCTTGTGAAAGAGTATGCTTAACAATTTCGAAACTGAGAAGAAACATTTATGTTCAAATTTCATGTTTTTATGATACATTGTGTTTTAATATGATGAAGTGTTACAGTTAGCAGTTTTGACAGCTGGGTGAAACTGGAGAAAAGATGAAATGTTAATTATTCATTAGCCATCTTCAGTAAGAGGTACAAGTTATCTCCCCAAGCGAAATAATTTCATCATCAAGGAGATCAGAAAAGCTAGATGTCAGCAGGCTAGAAAGTTTTGGCAGCAAAGAAGAAAGGTGGGTAACATTGGGAACTTAAGCAAGAATCAGAAAAGCTACTGAGAAGCATTGAACTCTAAGCTTGATCAACTACTTAGTTGCTGAGGCTTTTTTTTATTTTTTTCCATCTGTTAGCTAAAGTAGACACATGTTTCTGGAAGAGGTTGGAAGGGAATCGTAGTTTATTGGAACCTGACAGAGAAGTTCCTACAGAGGTGGATCAGTAGGAATCTGAACAGAAAATAATAGTAAATATTACTATATAAATATTCCAAAATAATTTGAAGTAACTGTAAATATAGATATATGTGTTTGTATGTATGGATACACAAATGTGGTATATGATCTTTCTTGATATGGTGAAGGCAGTTTCTCAAACAGAAGCGGTTGGCAACATGCTATAAAAATGATCAATTCATGATGCCTGTTTCACGGCAGAACCATTCCCACCCAGGAAATTAGTTGGTCGTTTTGTCATGTTTTTAGTCCTGTTTCCACTTCTGCAGTTATCCAGGGAAGGAGAGGAGAAACTGGAGCTTATTTGCAGGAGAAGAAGGACTTGTTGCAGACCGGGAGCTGATAGCGGGGCTGGACAACAATGGGTTATACATGACTAAAGCTTGTTTGAAATGAGGTAGTGCTCTGCTGTCTTCACATTGATTCCCTTCTCAGTGAGAACAATGCAATTCCGAGCTAACATACACACTGAATGCCTGAAGAGGTAACTAGCATGAGTGAAGAATTAACTAGCATGAGGGGTGATGTTTCCTAGGCTGACTTACTTCTGGTGCTACTTCAGTATTTCTGGTCAATCACAAATCGGGCAGAAACAATGAGCTGTGCAATAGCTTGGCTGGACTTGACTTCACAGTCGGGATTTACTGTTAGGAATGACGTGACTATCCCTGATGTGCATCCTGACTGACGTCTCTGGTAATTCTGTCTACCAGCTTTTTGCACACCACTTCAGTTTCACATGCTGTCTAATCTTATTTTTTATACATGCCTATTTTAAGTAGGGAATTTTACTGAGTTTCTGATACTTTAAGCAATATCTGCAGTTTCATTGCCACATGACAAGTAATTCATCCTTTTTCTGTTAATATCAGTCAACAAATCTTGTCATGCTGTCTTTTAAATACAACAGACTACAGGTGACTAAGTCAATGATTCTCTTTATCTGGATTTTGTCTCTACTCATATGAATTTGACTCTTACACATCCTCACACATAGCTAGAATTTTCTCAGATTCAATCCCTTGTTTTAAAATTCTTTCTTGAAACTTGCACTGACTGTGGCAAATTCCTTTCTAGTCTATTAATACCTAGTGCCAGATGATTTTATTTCTCTTTGACTGTATTTCTCATTTGACCATAAAGTCCAAAGAAGTAGTACTAGAATCAATCTATGTAAGATGTTTAAAACCTTGTTTCCCAGGTATTGCCAGTGGAGGATACTTACATGACCAAGTTCCCAGATAAGACCAAAAGGGACAGAGGGCAAAGGAGGGCGGTATGAAAGCCAAGATGTTTCTATCCGTGACAAGACAGATGCAAGGGGGAGGTGAAGGACAGTAAGTTACTACTATCTTATGAAAACTTGGGAAAAATGGGTTGTGTCAGATGCAGTGCTGGGCAGCAGAGCTGAGAAGTCCAAGGCGTAATTAGTCACTAACCAGCCTTGGGAATTTGGAAGTTTGTGTTGTTCAAGCGCTGCATCTAATTAAAATGGACTGATATTTTCAAGAAAGGGATAGGAACAGATTGTAACAGCAGCAAGTCTGCATAAATGCAGATTTCAGTTTGTTTTCCTGCAACTCTGATAACTGGAATTCGAAAAGAACACAAAAAACCCCGGGCTGATCCTACTGTTTTGATAGTGTGTACAGCAATACAGATACATGATTGGAATAGGGTCATATTAGCACTAGTTACTCACTACATATACAATCAATATTGACAGATGTTAGTTAAAATTAACTAAACTTAAAAAATGAAAAGGAAACAAATCTTTAATTATTTTTTTTCATTACAAGATTTACAGCAGTGCTTACTTAAATAGGGCGGTACTTGGTTAGTTGTATTAGGCTTTACCCTTGAAGGACCCATGAAGAGGGATGCATGTGTGGCCTAGCATTCAGAAATAATTAAAGCTATAGAGTGCACTTTGCAGAGATGGAAATCAAAGCAGCAAAAGCATGAATCTTAAGACATCTCAGGGCATACCACATCCCTAAAGAAAACACTTCTGTCACATAAAACTCAGTTTTCTAAATATTGTTATCAGTGCATACAGTTTAGGTCCTAACCTTTTTCTGAATTTAAGGAATGCTTTTCTAAGGGGAAGAAGTGTAGGCATCTTTCTGTTCCACGGGTTTCGTTGTCTTACTCAAAAACCCAGCAGAAAAAGGGGTGGGCATCCCCTGCTTGCGGTGGTATTTGGGTTATGCCCTGTATTTGACTTTGGAACCCTAGTCATCTGTTTTGTAGCATCTCTGAAGAGAACCATTGCTTCCCAATCACGTTACATGGCAAAAGTCAGCTTGGATGAGAGAATTTCAGAATAAGGTGTCCTATGAGTAGAGCTACAATACTTTATTATTGACATTGTTGCTTTCAAGATGGTGGTTTTATCCTTCCTTGCTCAAGAAAATACTAATTTTCATAGCTGTCAAGATACTGCCTTTCCTTCTTTTTGTACAAATCCAGTGAATTCTATAGAAGTGAAGTTATATTTTGAGGTCTTGATACGAAATGTTTTTTATAGATGTGATGTGTGGAGATCATTCAGCATTTATTTGAGGACTGATCATTGTGCATGTTCAGTTACGCAGCTGTTGGCAGAGTTCCTGAAGTCTCAATGTTATTTGAGTGGCTGTCTGACTGCAGAGGTAAATCTGCATCTTCAGGCCTTGCAGTTCACTCAACGAGGTGGATATGATTTATGTTTGTCTAGGTACTCGTATGGCATCTGTCACTACGATTTTTACACGTCTCATGTAATTCAGTGAATGCATCTTTCAAGCACTCTGAAGTGGTGAAGGTAGTGTCATCCATCCTATGGAGAGCTATCCTAAAAAATTGTCCATTACTGCTCTGATGAATTTCTTGTTTATGTTGACTTTCAATGCAATGATTGCTGAGTTATTTACCCCTTTGATTTTCCTTCTGTTGAATTGCCTTCACAGAAGGTGACTGAACATGAAGTAAAAAAAGTCTTGCCTATTTTCCTTTTTCATGCTTGGCAATCTCTACATACATGTCACAGGAAGGTAAGCATAGGATGGTATCTTTTTGATATTTAATCTGAACAAAGTTGTTAGATATCCCTTCCTCCACCCCAGTTAATTATAACCTATAAATAAAATTAACATTGTGGTTTAAATGGAACAATGAAAAATCCTTGTATTTGTTTTTCTAGCATTAGTAGGCTGGGAGTTCTGGGAGGATAACTCTTGATTTCTTGTGGGTTCAAGGGAAACCATTACTATTACTTCAATAGAGAATTTTATCATGTGATTTTAACGTATGTGTAGTCACACATAGAAGGCTGATTAAAAAAAAAATAAATAATTCCGTTAACTAACCATATTGGTAAAAGCAAGTGTGCCAGTGGTTGTTTCAGTGAAGAAATGAAAACTTATATTAACGTGAGCTCTTGTTGCATCTTAGCAGGTTAGAACATGAGATTGTATTGTAGCTATTTTCCAGCATTGTTCACTTCTGATAACAAGTTTTCCATCATTTTATGTTTTGAAATAGCTGCCACTTTCCTCACAAAGGAGGACTGACTCCTAGGAAATCAAAGTGATTTTTGTTATTTATGTATTTGCTGTTGTTTATGTACTATGCAGTAAAATCCAAACTGTTCATCAGACTCATTTTGTTAAATCTTACATGTGTAGGTAACTTTATGCCCTTAGAACAGGCTTAATGAAGCAGAGAAAATGCTTATTCCTGGACAAACCTTCCAAAACCCAAAACAAAAATTCACAATCCTGTGTCCTGCAATTGTTCACATTAATGCACTAATATGTAGAATTTAGTCTCTTGTCCAGACCTGAAAAGGAAATGGGGGCAGTCTCCAGAAAAAAACATAAAGGCCAGGAAATTTTCTTGCCTCACACTTACAGACTTTGGATACATGGAACAGAAGCCTTAGATAGGTGATGAGTTAAAAACTGTGATCTTGATTAAGGTGTGTGGGGTTTGTGGGGAGGTTTTTTGGTGTTTGGTTTTCAGTGGGGGAGGGTTTATGGTGTTTGGCTTGGTGGGGTTTTTTTTAGTGTTCGCGTTTTTGGGGTTTGGTTTTTTTGATGTTTGGGCTTTGAGGTGGTTTTGGTTGGATGGGGTTTTTTGTGTTTGGGGTTTTTTGGTTTGCATTTTTTTTGGTGTTTGGGTTTGGGTGTCTTTTTGGGATTGGGTGTTGTTTATTGGGGTGGGTTTTTTTTGCGTGTGGATGTGAGCTATATAGTCTTTAAACTAATGTCCCTATCTGCAGGAAGGGAAATTTTGCATATTTGAGTTGGTGTCACATTTAATTGATGTCATAGAAACTACCAGCGAGTCTAATTCTGGGTTTTTTTCTCTGTTATAAAGTATAAATTGGGAGAGCTGAATGATAAGGAGTTTCATTTTAACCTAGAGATGAGATTGGCATTTGTCTGTAATATTTTTATGTAATCCTACATCAGTGAAACTTTTAAAGCTTTGGATTTTAAAACGAAGGTACCAATCTACATCAAAATAAAAATCATCTTGTTTCATTTCTGTTTATTTGAAACACCCTTTCTCTCTCCATTTCTTGAGGGATGCAGCTCATATCAGTGCTTTATTTCCCTGTTGATTTATTAAAATGAGCGCTACATGTTTGTTTCCTTTTTTGAGGCCAGAACTGCAAAGTCTAACAAAAAGAGCTTGTTGTGTTAATGATTACATTATGTTACAGGAGTAGAAAAATATGGCCATATTTTCAAATTTAATTAACATGATTGCCAGATAGAAAGGGTCTTTAATGGCTGCTAAGCTGATATTTGGACCGTAGTGCTGTAAGTCTCATTTTAGACTCCACAGGCACCATCTTTGTTCTTGAATCTTCTGATTTGTCTGAATCACATTAATCACAGCTGTAGTAATATGCTATAATTCTTGCTTTAACACAATGACAAGACACAATGATTGTGATAAATAATAAGCATCAGATGCTTAAGAAAAAAGCAGTGGTCAGTTAAGTCATCCATTGCTCTGGCTATGTAAAAGCTGTACTTATTGGAATATAAAACTTAATTATATCTAGCAATTTTGATAGTTTGCATCATAAATTATAAACATTGCTACTTGCTTGAAAATTGTATGTCCATGCAGCTTTGCTTTTTGAATCATCTAATAGGATAAACATACTGTTAGCAACTGTGAGCAGTTCTCAGAGGAACAAGACGGCTGCTTTTAATTTTTTAAATTGCTGTTTCTGTATTAAAAATAATACCTAGATCAGGTTGTTCATAGCCTCTTATAACTTTGAAGTTAAGCGTGGTTTGAAGAGGTTGGACTAGAGGAGCTCCCAAGGCCCTCTCCACCCTAAACTTTCAAGATTCTGTGAAGATCATTTATTTTTCTTTTTTTCTTTTCTTTTTTTTTAAAGGAAGGTATCGGGTGATTGAAGGCATAATGTCTCCTGTTAATGATGACTATGGAAAGAAAGGCTTGGTTTCAGCAAGGCACCGGATAGCAATGGCTAAACTAGCACTGGAGACATCTGACTGGATTCGAGTGGATCCATGGGAGAGCGAGCAGGAGACATGGACAGAGACAGTAAAAGTATTAAGGTAATTAATATTTTTTTTCCTTACTTTATGAAGTTACTGATTGCCAAAAATCTGTCAGGCTACCAGATCAATGCACAGAACTCACTCCTGTAAAACACCCAAGCAAAGCAGAAAGTGTCTGTTTATGGCATCATCTGCTATGAGATAAAGTATTAGACCTGTGAGCAATGAAAATTCACATCACTTTCCTTCAGAAAGGCTGCATAGTCAGTATTCCCCATCTGGAGTCTTTCCTTCCCTGTGCAAAGCAGGCTCTCCCCAGACCTATGCAATACTCCACAGTATTGCACGTGTGCCATTTAAGTAGTTAGATGCATGTGGAAAGCCTCTGCCAAGAAAGGATCTTGCAAAATTTTAGTCACTGAAAGAGTTCTGCAGCAAAGTTTTTGGATCTCATGTTATTTCTCTTGTTTTTAAGTCTCTAAGCAGGTAATGTATATGAGATCTTAATCCGAAAGTAGGAGAGTTTACAAACAAACCTATTCTTCAGGATCATCCCTATTCCAGATTAGCTGTGTGGGCATTATTATGCCTGCAGGTTTATCTATTCACACATCCTTGAAAAATTTTCGTATTAACTCCAGTGGCAGGTTAAACCTAAGCCCATAACCGCTGATGTTTTCTTCAAAATCACTGTTTTTTCTGTGGTTTTGTGCTGGAAGGAAAAATAGAACAATTTGTCCAAAACCTGTTAACTTGATGTAAGGACCTTGAAACATGCTTTTTTCCTGTATGGTTGGTCACGGTAATAAATGCATTATGGGGCAAGGTATGAAAACACAAACTTCTTGTGCTAGCCACTTTTTGGAAACGTAGATGCTACAGAAGTCGACAGACACTGTTAAAGTGAAAGACTTCATGGATGTCTTTCAAGAAAGCAAGTGTGCTGTCATAGATATCAATGATTCTTCATTTCTATCCACATTTTCTAGGCTACTTTCTAAGTGGAAACAGTTGTTTGTATAGCTTAAAGCTCTAAAATGTGCCTTCCAGCAATTGCCCAGAAAGCTCTTATGGCTCTATGTGAAAGCAATTAAAAACCAGACCTGTTGCTTTACGAAAGCATACATAAGAATACCCTACATACTTACAAAACAACTAGTGGAGCCTTTTAGTTTTGCTTCTGTTTGCTTCACTGCGTGAACATAGACATCCAGTTGCTTCTTTTGCTCCTTCCCTCCAGCCAGCAGAATAAAGTCGGGGAAGGAGGAAGACTAGCAACGCTACCCTGTCTTTGCAGAAAATTTCTCTGTTCTTTTCTCTAATCACAATTGTATATTCCAGTGTGAGAAATCACAAAAAAGGTCTGTCCTGCAGTATTGGTTGGGTATGGGATTTTTCTTCTCAACTTCTGTTTTGTAAAACTATTTTCCTACAGAGAAGCAGCCACAAATCTTATCGATCAGGTGATCTTGCTTACAAAGGCTTTGATCTTGTGCAGCTCGAACTTAAGTGGGTACTACTTGCAAGATTGGGTTTGGAAATTGTAAATCCACTTCAGAGTATTTTAGGATAATAAGTCCAGTAAATAAGACCTGTTTGAATAATTTTCTGCTCAGGGGAAGTAGCATCAATGTGGTATGAACAGCCAAACTTCCTGTCTGCCTAGAAAGTGAACCTCTAGTTTTATAAATAAATTCACAAAATGTTAAAGGAGAGAAATGAGCTTAAATCATTTTTTTCCGAAATGATGACTTGTATTAATGAGCTGAACCAGTGCCATAATCTAATGCTGAACCTGTCCCTTGAATGGGGAAGCAGCATCCTGATGAAATAGCACATGTAGGTATTCTGGCTTTATATTGTATTTTAACTGTCACCCTTGAATATTAAAAAAAGAGGTGGCTTTAGGTCTAGATCCTTACCACATATAAACAGGCAATGGTTTATTGTTGGAGTTGTGCTTCTTCACAAGCGTTGATGGTTAATCTGTAGATTCTTCCCTGGTCAAAGAACCAAGAACCACATGCTGCCTTCACTATAAGCTCCCTCAGATAGGAAACTTTAGTACCGATACAAAGACATTTTGCTCTTGCAAGGCAAAGGCAAAAAACATTATTGTACCTAAATGTCTCTTCTTATCAGTATTTTCAATTGTACACTGGACTGCAGTAGAACATTGTGTCCTGAGACACATGAATGGCCTTTTCGTACAGTACTTGTTTTACCTGAGTGTGACAAAAATGTCATATTTCATCAATATCTGTGGATTTTGCAGATGCTCCCAAATAGTTATGATATAAAAGAATTTTAAGTGGCAAAGCTCATAGCCCCCTTGTGATGGTGCTGTTAGTTGCCTGTTACATTAAGTGAGTATGTAAATTTTGGAGACTATCCCAAGGCTTTTTTTAGAGAGGAGGAGGGAACGTGATAGACCTATTTCCTACTTAGCTGCTGTTCCTGAATATTATTCCTAGACAAGAAAACAGTATTGTCAGTAACCAATGAACTACATTCATTCCTCTTGAAATGTAGATTTGTGGTGCAGATATACTATGAATTAATTTAGAATTGGCAAAGAACTATCTTACCCAACTTCCATTGAATTGCACTTGTGATTTAATTATATAGTTATTCAAAGCTTCATACACAGTTCAGAAAATGCTTGATAAACTGACAGATTGGTTTGTCCTTTTTGGTGTATCTTTAAAATAACTTAACCCCCCTTGCCCCAGCACTTGAAACACCTGCTGAACAGACCTTTTGGCAATTAAGATTTTGCAGTACTTGTAACGTTAGTCCTGCAGCAAGCTCTTTGCCAAGAGTTCTTATTTTTGAATCGTGGCCCAAGAACGTCAGTCCCTGATACAAAGTTAGTGTACTTGCCTATACATAGCATCAGCCTATTTGCAGCAATGCAGGATTACAATTACAAACACAGGAAGGCACAGGCCGCGCTGCTGCTGCCTACCCTCTACTACCATATGTCCCTCACCTCTTGTCTGTGCAGTTTCTTTAGCTGAGCATCAAAAATTACTGGAGATAGTTATGCAGCCTGTCTAGATGTAGGTTCTTGACACTTGGGCAACTTATTCCTGTGGCTGAAAGTATTTGCATGGTTTGAAGAGTGTACATTTAAATCACTAAACTATAAATTCATTCCTTAGGCCAGACATTCAAAGCGTTATCTATGGCTTACTCTACGTACTGAATTTGGACTGTACCTTGTAACTCACAGTCTTTGCTTTGATACAGTTGTATAAGACCTGAGGGTCACTTTGGCTATATATGTAGTAGACGGAGGTGGAACAGTGGCTTGACTCTGTGTCTACCGGTCCTGTTGAACCGTGAGCTTGTTTCCTGAAACGATTTTGGCACATGTCAATATGAGTAATGCCTAAGCATGGCTCAGGATGGTGCAAGTCAGGGACTATTCTAAACAGGTAAGGCCATGCTGATTTGGAAGGGCGGGAGTTTAGGTGATTGGATATAAGATTGGCACTTGCCCTCATGATCAAAGAAGAGGCCGCTACTATGAGGTAATAGTAGCAGTATTGCAGTGGGGCACCAGTGATCAGGAGCAGCAAAAGAATAAGGTAATAGAAACCTAGAAATAGTGACAAAAGGATCCTTGCCTGCCTTCATGGGTCTGAACTCAGTAAAATTAGAAGCATAGCAGATGTCAAAAAGCTTATGGGAATTGTATATTTTGAGTTTCTCAGGATTGTGATTCTTCTAATTAAAAAGAAAGGGAAAACCACAAGGTGAAAACTCAGGGAACGTGTTTTTGTGGAGAAGAGGATGAGAGAGAACAAGAATGTCTACTCCTGAAAACTGAGCACACATTATAGAAACTTCATTGTGAGGGGTTGAATTTAATAAAGAAATTAAATCTAGTTATTGAAGTGTGATTTAATCCTTTTTCAAGAAAAAACCTCCACAATGTTTTAAATGTAATGTTGATACCAAAATTGCCATAATGGTAGAATTTCAAAAAGGAATTGAAAACCAGAATGGCATTATGGAGATTGCTTGTGAATTCTGCAAAATGTTAACTACATTGATACTAATCTCATGGTAGAACGAATATGCTAAATTCTTAACAAATTGTATTCAAATCCAAAGTGCATAAAAGCAGACATTGTTCTTGAATCTGAAAGTGCCAGGTAATCGCTTTGTGCATCTCTGAGAGGATTACCTCACACAGAAGCCTTTATTTTAAATGCAGGCACCATTACAATGAATCACTCAGATTGCTCCAGTCCAGGAAGGAATTCATGAAAAACAAATGGCCCATGGAAAGATCTACAGAGGATTCCATTTCTAACCAGCACTCAGGTTGGTTCATAACTGTAAACGTGACCTTTGTTTATCATTAAAAACAATACAGCTTTACCAGATTAGACTAATTGATGAAAAAGTTGAACATAGTAGCTGGTAAGTTTTGAGGGTTGGAGCTGCCTGCCAAAAACCAGCCGTGCCAAATGCCAGCATGACTGCTGGTGCAGTTATTTTGTAGTAACTCCCACATAGACAGGAGACATTTTTTGGAGCTGTATTCTTTCTTGGTTTTATAGGCATCTCTTTAGCTTTGTCAGAGATGTATGTTGTGGCCCTGCTGGTTTTGCAAAGCATAGAATATATGAGTAAAAAATATCAAAAAGTATAGAGATTACTTAGAATTGTAATTCTAGTGTTAGACAATGGACAAAGTATATGGATACCAAACCAGCAATGCTGCTGCATGGGTGTTTACTGCGTTTCTGGACAGAAAAGCTTCTGTTGACATTAGAAGTATGGCAGGTTCTGGAAACACTCAGTTTTGGGTTTCCTATTTTATCATATTCCCTAGCCCTACAGCTTGCTAGGATGCGGCTAGATTTTTGATGCATTACATTTTTCCTGTAGTATTGCAGCACTTCTTGGACATGAGTAATACATTTAAGTTGTTCATGGTTATACAAAAGTTTCCAAAAGATGAGTTGCTGTAACTTTATAGATGGTAGAAGAAAAAAAGTCTCAAGGCATTTGGACTGCAGTGGAATCCTGTATGTGATGGGGTTAATGATTGTTGGCAAGTGACAAGTCAGATTATTCCACATTGCCACACTAAGGAAAATTAGTGTGAAAGTAGTAAAGACTATTTTAATTTTCCATTACAAAAAATTCTTTTGGCTATTGTTTTCTGTAGTTATTTCAGGCTCTATAGCATTTTATGTAAAAATTGTCAAGAAAATAAATGTTAAAACTAGTCTTTCTTTCCCAATAAAGATTCCTAGTTCAGAATTCATCAGTCATCATCACAGGATTTCTCTACAGTCAAAAACAAAAGGCATAGCAAAAACTGGGTGAAAAGGACGACTGGCAAGAAATAGGTTTCTCTGTCTAGTACATAGTGGCTGGATTTATTTTTTTTCTTTATTCTATCTGAAAGCTATCTGCAAAGAGCAATCCGTTACTTTGAACAGAGTAAGGCTAGTACCCTGTTGTTACTTACTTCTTCTGCCTTCAGTGCTTTGACTGACTGGGCAGTGATACGGATTTGGCTGTATTAAACACATGGCCCACCAAGAAGGAACAGAATGGTTTCTTCCCACTTCCTTTGGTCAGTAGCTTGGTGTGCCATGGGGCATGGGGAAGGATCAAGAGCTACTGACAACTCCAGAGCAGAACAGAGATCCTTCCCTTTCTCTTAAATAAATGTTGGATAGCACTGTTACCCAATTCCTCCTCCCTTCCCCCCCACCTCAAAAAAAAAAAATATAAAAATATCCTCCCAGCAATGAAATCTGTTGAGTTGGGGGTTTCTGTGAACTTTGTAGGAAGGCTCAGTCACCTTATGGAAGCTTTCACAAAGATCAGCTTTATGGCTGAGTTTAGCAGTGGCAAAATTCCATAATATACTATTTTTCTACTAAATGTATGCCTATTAAACTGTAAGACTTTCTTTCATGGTGCTGAACCTCATGATTTTGTTCCATACGAAATAATCAGGTCACTTTAATATATATTTCAAATAAAAAGGTTCACCGAGGACAGGTATGCAGTTTTAATAAACTTAGAATAGCGTATTGGTGCTAGGCATTCAGGACAAAGATGAAAACAACAAGCCTACGGAGTTGTTTTTCTCTGTTTTTCAGTGTCGAGGAACTCCTTGATTCACCAAATATAGCTTCACATGCAATATTTCTTCTCCTACTTACAAGAGATGGTTGATTGTCTTAATTTCATTTTTAATTGAATCCCCTGCACTTCAAGTCTTTCAGTTGCCCTACATGAACAACTTTGTTGCCACCTCTTGAATGCTTTTCCCTGGCATACTCCAACAGCAGTGTCCCTTAATTAGACCTTAAATCTACCTACTTCATTTGTGTTAATAGTTACTTCTCCTTCTCTCTTTTTTTCCCTGAACACCACTTCAAAGAATTGCTATTAATTTCTGTCCACCATCACTGAGTGAGCTACACCAATCAAAAACAAGCAAAAATTTCCCTGATCCAGACATACCATGGCCTGAAGTAAAGGCTATTGTCCTAATCAAAAAAAATGGTGCATTGCAGAAGCCATTTGGGTTTTATACCATTATCTATAGCGGAAGCTGCAGATCATCATTTAGCAAAGTGCCCTTGAAAGGCCAAAGACACATTTTTCTCATTGGCGCAGATGATGTGGGTATATGCAGAGATGTATTTGTAAAATTGACAGCCTTTTTGTAAAGCCTACAATCTGTTAATTTAGCTTCTCTTAACCTAGGACTGCAGTGCACGTACATTCAGAGAAAACCCATCAACACTATAAAAGCTGTGGTCTAATTTTAGCTCCAGTACAGCTTGGGACAGAGTACTGTTTTATTGTGGAGGTTGCTGTTAAGTAAAAAGCAAGCTGTGACATAAAACCCAGGTAAGGCTGTGGAAAGCAGGGGACTGGAACAGTCTAAACATGCAACTGAGGACAGGGAACTGGAAAGGAAGAGTACAGTCTGTGAATGGAAAGATGAGAAAAGATGGCCTTGTCCCATACAGTCCTCCTTCTGTAGTAATGCTGCATTCAGCGCGCAGGAAGGTGCAGTGCAGTAGCCCTGCTGCCTTTGTTGTAGGGGTCAGAAGGTATGTAGTGAGGGGTGTAAGAAGGGAAGAAATGCTTGCTATAGTTAACCAATGGTATATACTAAGCCTCTGCAAAACTGAGTATATCTTAAGGCACTTAAGGTATGCTTTTCATGCATCATCACTGGTATGTTTCTTATTTTTTGAATCGCTGATTTAGGGTGTTTGTATAAGACTTACAGATGTGCTAATAGTCCACAACCACAAATAAATGTAAAATGGAGACAATACCTCCATCCTTCCCCTTCATTTCACATGAATGCAAGGTTGTGAAAGTACCTAGCCAATGTTTGTAAAATACTCAGATGGTATAATGATGAGTGCTGTAGAACAGGCTTTGAGGGAAGAGAGAGTTCTATACTGGGGCTTAGGCAGTGGGTAGCAAATAAGAAATTGAGAGAAAACATAAAAGATTATACTAGTGAAGTATCATTCTTGGTCATTATTCAAACCAAAGTAAATTTGGCTTTAGATCGCTTTGTACTAGAACGAAAATGCCACGGCCACATGACACAAAATATTATCTGTATAATATTCTGCTCACTCAAATTTCTCTAAAAGTAAAACTTAGAAGATTAACTAACTAGCTTCTTGTACCTGTAAGGGTAGTTAAATTAGATACAGGCCGTCATGTTTTAGATGATATAGGTGCACAAACCCAGGCGGAATTCTAGGTTGTTCTCTGGCTAATATGACAACGTGCAAACATTGTGTCTGTGTGCCAGAGCGCAGCAGAGCAGCTGCTCCCTAAGGGACAGGGAGCCATATGCGGTAACACAGGGGCAGGCAGGGGCCGCGCTAGCTGGGCTTGGTCCCACAGTGCCTCAGCAAAGCGAGCAGGGCAGCCTGGGGTGTCGTAGCCAGGTTCAACCAAGTCTAGTCTTTGTGCTAAAATAATTCTCTTCTTTATTTGCTTCTTCCCCTTTTCGGCTTGCTTGAGTGGAGGAATAATTCTCCTTTAACATTGTACAGATAACATTTGATATGCTGTGACTGATGATGAAGTAGGTGATAAAGTAACTGTGACCAGACACATAAAATCCAAGCTGAATTTTTCTTGCAACCTTTTGCAAGAAAACTGGGGTAAAGGTAATTGATTAAAAAAAAAAAAAAGTTAAAGATGAGAAAGATGCAGTTCAAACCAATTTTAAGGATAAACTTCCTAGAAAACCAAGCAAGTACAGAAATCTCTCGTTTCCTTTTGTCTTTCCAGTTGTACCAGAATTAAAGCTGCTCTGTGGGGCTGATTTTCTACAGACATTTAAGACACCCAATCTCTGGAAGGAGGAACACATCAAAGAAATACTGGAAAAGTTTGGTTTGGTCTGTATTAGCCGTGCTGGCTCTGATCCTGCTCAGTATATCAATGAATCGGACCTTTTAACTAAATTTCAGCACAATATCTTTCTGGTCAAAGAATGGATTCAGAATGAAATCAGTGCAACACAGATACGCTATGCCTTGTGCAGAGGATTAAGTGTAAAGTATCTCATACCAGATTCTGTTATATCCTACATTGCACACCATAATATCTACACAGAAGAGAGCGAGCGGAAGAATGAAGGTGACTTGCTTCAGCCTCTTAAATTGCATAACGCAACAGTAAACCCACTAAATGACTGATGTCTATAGTGTGTGAAGTGGACAGAGCTGGCATTTTTTCATGTAAAGTTCTTGAGAAAGTTGTTTCTTGTTAATGAGGGGAAAGTACATCAGTCCAAAATTTCTTGGATTTATGTGGTGTTTTAAATTCATGTTTTTGTGTGTTGTAGAGCTTAAGCAAATTGGGATGCTCAGCTGCATAGCTTAAAATATATAAAGAACAGCTTCTTTGTGAAAATAAAAGAAATAAAAAAAAAATAAGAAGAAATAAGATCTTAATAAAAATTAATCTGCAGTAATACTTAAGGGTCAAACATAGCACTTTCCTGAATTGTAATTCTGTAATCCTACAGTTTTAGCGTGAAGATGCCTTACCCTTCTGAAGCAGCAAAATAAAATGAACCATAACTTTCCTTTATATATATATATATTAATATATATTACTGCTAAACTTTGACTTTTTAGGACCCTGAATAACATTTTGTGTTTTGGCAGTTTGGACAAGAGATGGAAATAAATCTTTCTTTCATGCAAGCACTTAAAAATGCATGCACTATTCATCTCACTTTTAAGCCTCCGGATTCACAAATGACAGACAGTCCTCATCCACAGATTTAGAGTGGGTTTAAAGTGGGTCTTTGCTTCTCTGATCCAGAGTCCTCTATAAGAGTAAGTAATTGCCAAAGCCCTGGAGTAGGTAACATATCCCAGAGGAACTTCAGCTGTACCATTTGAAAATACACAATGGAAAATAAATCAAAATACCTAAGAGGCTATTTCAGTATTTGAGCCCTAATAGCCAGAAAAATCCATTCTCTTATATGTTGTTTGCCTATTCTGCTGATTCAGTCTATCACATTTTTGACAGAAGACACCTTCAAAGAATATAGAATCTCTAGAAACTGCTACTTCTGTGTTTCAATGTTGCTTGAATTAACTGAAAGCATGCATTCAGTGGTGATGTAACATTTATCAATATACAGAATTAACTGCTGCTTCTTAATACAAGTTTCCACCTAACTGGCCCTTTTTGAGCCCTCAGTTGGCCAAACAGCTTCCACTGGTAGTTCTCTAGAATTAAGGAGCTCGTAAAGTAATGCCAGACACAAATTGCGTTCACTGAAAGACTCTGTATGATCGTTTTCTGAAAAGAAGGTGGCCTAAAGTAGCTGGAACATATTCAAGGAAGAAGGATTTGCCTCAAAACACACAGAAAATAAGTACTTGTCTAACTTTGGCTAATATCCTAAACTAAAGCTATTTTAAAGGGTTTTTTTCTAAGTGGCATGAAAAATGAAGGGTAATATGGGAAAAATGAAGGGTAATATGATTAAAATAGATCTCCAGAGAATCAGTACCCTTACAGAAGTTATATGGAAGGTGAATGTTTCATTCTGTTTAAATCAAGTCATCCTGCTGTCATTAGAAATCTCAGAGGTTCAGCCTTGTGGAAGGATTTAAAGGCAACACTTCAACAATAATCGGATTAGAAGGACTTGCGTAGCTACATGGTCTAAAAAAGAGATAAAAGAAACCAGAGTTCAAACTTGCCACAAAGAAAGGCAGTGAGCTGCGTGGTGCAGAATCAACACACTGTTCTGAGACTTTGATTTTGAGAATTATCCGAAGTAGGGATGCCTGCAGATTTCAATGGTTACTGGAAAATGGTCAGCAATGACAATTTTGAGGAGTATCTGAAAGCACTAGGTAAGGTTCCCTTCATGTTTCTTTAATAAATAATAAATGCAACCTATCTTAGTCTTTACATGAATTGTATTTTTTCTTGTACAGTCATAAATCATTTTTGTGAGAAATATTTTTTTCAGGAATGCACTTTAAGAATTGCCTTATGCAAAATTGTTTTGTCTTAAGCAGCCTCTACTTTTTACCATCTTGAAGCTTACATTAACAGAGATTAAACTACATAGCTGGAAGAGGTAAGTGGCGGATTTCAAACTTTAAAAAACCCCATAATTTGAAAAAGAGTAAAATTTTTATATGTAATAAAGAGACAATAATGTCCTTAATGCAATTTTGTGTGTTTGCATTTGATGTAAAGTGCTAGTATTTCTATAGAAATATTGAAGGCCTTATTAATTGTCAAATACAAGTGGTATTTTTGAGGATTCTACATAATCAGAAAAGCAAAACATGATCTTATTTAAGTTAAAACATTTAGGTTATGGACCTTTTCCTGATGAGAAAGCTGGCCTGAAAGATCTGGACATTTATTTATCTTTGTTCGTTTTATTTCTCCCAAAAGCTACAAGCTGCTTTTTGTGGTAGACTTTTCTGGATTAAAAGAATTCTTTTTCTTTTTCAGATGTAAATGTTGCTGTAAGAAAAATAGCAAACTTGCTAAAACCTGACAAAGAAATCCTTCAGAATGGGGATCACATGATCATTAAAACGCTAAGCACTTTTCGAAACTACATCATGGAATTTGATGTAGGAAAGGAGTTTGAGGAGGATTTAGCTGGGGTGGATGATCGCAAATGCATGGTAAGAATTAGAACTGTAACAACGGACAAAAAAAAAATAGAATAGTAATAATCTGAGGCCTTTCATAGAGCACATCTCTTCACCATTTTGTGTGGCTATTCCTAAAATTATTTCTATACTTCTCAGTTTGCCAAGATGCGCACACAGTTTTTAGCGTGCCATTGCATCAATTTTATCAATGGATGCATAGTAACTTCAGTGAAGTCTTACTCAGTTATACTGGGATATTTGGTAGTCAAAAAGACATTTATGTTCAGACTTTCAGAAACTCTTCACTGAGTAATGTTTTACAGTAAAGGAAATCCACTGATTGCAGGGTCAGGCACTATTCCCCATGTGTAAGAATGGCCAAGTGCTTAGAAATTGCAGCTTTTCTTTCTTGTTTTTGTTCCTGTGCTCCTTCATTCCCAGGTGGATTTATTAGAGCAGACACGTTAATTAGCCTACTGGAACAAATCTTATTGCAATCAATAAGCGAAGACTGAGGACTCTGCCTTATGAGCTCTTTTTGCTTGCCAGAGAGACAATATTTTCTAACTTATGACTGATAAATGCCAATTAACAGGGAAAAAACTTGAGAATACCAAGTTCTTTCCTGTTAGTTTGAAAGCATGACACCTGCAATATCCTGCAGTGAAGAAGTTGATACACGAAAGAAAATTATCTCTAGAGGGACTATAGAGTAGAAATCACATAAAAGACAATTAATAGCTTTCCACTCTTAGAAAGATAGTGCCATTTAAAACCGATCCTATTCTCTAACACAATTCTGCTTTTGCTCTGGTGATGGCAGGAAAGGGAAAGATCGTGAAGATCAGAAAAAAGGAATGGCTAGCTAGCAAGTGCCTCAACTAATCCTTCTGTATTCCTTGTTACAGAGGGTGGAAGCATGATAGAGTGCAGAATGCAAAATTCACAGAAGGGAAAAGCATTGTGTATTTGACTATAGGAAAGTGCCCCAATGTCATAATGCATTTTTGACTGCTGGAAGGGTCTTAATCAGATAATGAGGTCCAGATCCACCGAACAGTTATGATCCCAAAGAAAGACTTAGACTTAGGTGGCTAAATTACTATCAAAGATAGCAATGTTCAAAACATCTGCTCAAACACTAAAAACGTCTGAAGTCCTCAGTGTTTGCGTCAGTGAAGTACTGGTTTGTGTGTGTACAGAACTGTCTCCGTCTAAACATTATCTGTACTTAAATACCATTAAACTCCATCTAAAGGAGGACTAAAACATCCTCTACGTGGCGGAAAGAAGTAATTGTGCTCTGAGGTTGTCTAGCATGTACCTGCAATGAGTTGTTACAAAATGTGTCAGATAACCACTGTGCTGAAAAATCAGATTCAGCAAACAGGGAAATGTGGCCCTTGCCTAGTCCTGGGCCCTTGCCTAGTCCTGCTTTTGAAATGCTGAATAGATTTAACACACAATTCTTAATTTCCTGACAAATACTGTAACTATTTCATTATTTGTAACAGGCCAAAATTCTCTACCCTATTTTGCTAAATTTCGCGATGGGGAAGAATCCAAAATGTTGAACCAGCAAGAAGAAATTAGAGAAAGATTATCTAGTCACTACAACAGCTATTTGATTTGGAGTGGAACCTAGTTCACCCTACTTCCAAGGGTTGCTTAAACATTTTATCTATTGACTGTTTACTGCAAAATGCTTACTCAGCCTTGGAAGCAGAAGGTACGAGCATCTTCTTGCCTTTTCCAAAAAAACCCAAGGGGTAGTCCACATAAAGACATAGTCTTTCGATGTCCCTTTATGGCCTCCACCAACAGATACCAACTGCAGCTGCACAGTTAAGGTCACTGGTTCTCTGTTTGCCTTATAGCAATGTATCATAATTTATAGTTCAATTTTCTTATTAAAGTTTTCTTTTCTACACGCAACCTCAGTTTTCTCAAAGGCAAAACAGTACAAGAAACTGTCTGTCTGAAGTCACTTCAGCCCAAATCTGATAACCATAATGTCAGGCAAAACTTGCAGTTGTTAAGCAACAAAATAACTCCAACGGTCCAGAAAGCGTCTTGTGAGAGAAGGGTCATGGAGGTGATATAAGAGATACTGGACCACTCCCTGAGTGGTGCTATGAAGAAAACCACCATAAAAGTAAAGGTTGAATATCATTCTTGATGTTTCCTTTTCTCATCTGTAGCTTGTGAAACTGCATACCATAAATGGCTTAATCATTAATAGTCGATATGTAATGGGAGAGATTGTGAATCAATTATCGTTATTTGTATTGTGGACTGAGCAGTGCACTGGGCAAGTTTTATCCAAGTAACTCTATGTATTAGAAGTACAAAGTAACATGGATAAGACAAATTACACATTAAACATTAATCTATATAGCAGAGCAATCATCAGGAGACTAGAAGAAATAACCTTAGAAGAAATTCATCCAATAGGTATACATCATTTTTTCTTTTAATGAAGAATATATCATCTAGCTAGAGTTAACATATCAGTAAAAATAATATTAGCACGGTGAACAGGTTAGATCTTGTGTATAGTTCACTAAAATTGTGTTCACCTTTCAGTTGTAAAACACGTCTTTGAGTCAGTCAGGGTAGAGCGTAACTACAATAATTCCAAATTGATACTGTCTGTGATGAGTAAAAGCTAAAAAGTTTTGCTGGTACTTATTTTAGAAGCAAGTTGAAGGTTTGACAGTAGGAATTGATACTCCTGTGATGGTAGAGGCCCCCTCCTTCATTACGGTTAGGATTTTTTTCATTTTTATAGTTGGTCACTCCTGGAGGCCTGTCTGAATTTTCTGGAACAGTGAGTTAATTGAGCTGGATAAACTTTAGCAGTTTCTGTTTGTCCTTTTTTTGACCTTTAACTATCGCTTCCTTGTATGCAACATGGTTTTAGGTGATTCTGTTGTCTTAAGAAATATAGGTAACAGCAGTTGGTGACATGCATTCCTTTAAGATTTTTTTTCTGCTGGGAAGTGAAAAAGTGCTACTTTGGAATCTCAAGAAACCCAAAAGCCCTTCCAGTTTAGTTAAAGATGCAATTTCTCTGTTCTGCAAAACCAAAGATTAGGGTAGTTGACCACACTGAGGTGTTGACACAGAAGAGATCACTAATAACAGTGCAAGGTACTTCCAAGAAGACAGTTGATACTCAGTGAGTTCTAAGCATTACTGAAACCATGTATGGAGCACGCTGCAGCACAACCTCGTCTCTTAAGAAATGCAGACAAGACATCTGCATTCACTTAGCTCCGTAATGTTATCATGCTTCTCCTGGAGCTTTTTCCCAGAGATTTTATGTCCTAGATGAAAGTTAAATAGGAGTTTCTCTGTCAATTTCATGAAAAATGTGTTTCCACAAGTTTAATCATACTTAATATTTAGGGTTGTTGAAAACTTGGCAGTTTGAACTACAAAGGTAAAATGAAAGTTTCCATATTCACTAACATATTTTATTCTTTGCAAATGTTACGAAGTGTACTTAAGATGGTGTAGAAAGAATTTTAGAACATTAATATTGTATTACATGATTTCTCATATGATGTGAAGTTTGAATCGGGCCACGTGATAAAGTTTCTACTACTTTGAAGAGTTCGTTCATGGTTTTAACTGATAACAGATAGCGTACAAAGACAGAAGTTTAAAGTTAAATGGATAACTATGGCTTTGGTCTTTCCCAAACTGAGTGTTTGATCCCGCTATCTTCATTCTTAGTGAAGTTCCAGTCTCATAATGAAATTTCCTCAATTTTAAAGATAAATTGTATAATCTCTAGTTGTGATTAATTTAGTGAGTGTCTCAGGTACTGCACTAAGTATAAAACCTTGTTTCAAGCACATAAACTTTACTGTGGAAAAAAATTACTGTGCACAGAAGAAGCAAGACCTTATTGAAACAACAATTAACTGAAAACCATCTCTGAAAGCATGTCTCATTCATCACCAGATAATTTTGCCTCCCTGAGGCAAAAGCTGAGGAAACATCTGCAATGTGAAATATGTACCAGTAAACATAAGAATGGGACAGGACCTGACACTGAGCAGAAAAGCCTTATGTGCATTCACAGTGAATTTGCTTAGTACATCAGTCAGAAGTTTATGAAAAAGTTAACTGAAAAAACTTAAAGACTGAAGTTTCATGTTCTAAGTCTTTGCACCCAATGAATCCAAGCAGATTGAGAGTGGGATATCTCAGATGCAAAAATTCCTTCCCTAAAATTTTTACTTTTCTAGTAATTTTGCTGCTACAGTCAGAGAAAGTTTTTGCATTATGTTTTTTCTCTGCTGTTCAAGCATTTGAATGAGACTGAATTTCTTTAGCTCATGCTATCCAGAATAAATCTTTTGACAGAGATTAAGGACAAGTGATTTGTTCAAAAAATCAAGGAAGATTCTGTGTTCTAATTATAGAACGGCAGAATTTCTTAGATAACTGAAAACAGTGTTACTTGCATTAGAATTGAATATTTGGCTAAGCAAGTGAAGGGTGCTTCAGTAATTCAGAGCCTTGTGCTCTTTGGCATAGTATTTTTCTTTTTACATTGAAGCAGGAAAGCAAATGACAATGACTGGGGACCGGTAAACAGACAAAACAGCAAGAATTTGAAACTGAAGGTGGGAAATCACACATATTAACCATTTAGTTAACCAAAACAGAATACAAGCATAATATAACCATGGTTAAGTTAGCAAATGGGTGTTTAGGATTCCATTATTTGAACTAATAGAACTTTTAGGCATAGCTAAGACTTGCTGGGGTGGGGTAGGGTGAGGGGGTTTGGGGAGTTGTAGAATTCACTTGTCAGATCTGTCATACATCTTACTATATGAAGTACCTTCCTGAAAATATGTAGTCATTTACCATTTAAGACAGCCACATAAGGATCGTTCATAGGCACCTCACCAATCCTTCTGTCACACAAACCAGTGCTAGTTCCATGTGCCGTATCCCAGCAAAAGGAGGTAAGTTGTTTGAAACTGATCACGGCTCTGTTTTAAATAACAGACATGCTTAATGTGAAACTGATTCCTCTCTAGTTTGTATTCAGGAAAAACGCAATGAAGTTTAGTTGTTCTGGGCATAATTTGATTTATACTGCTGCAAGGTCAGAATAAAGCCCTGTTACAAAATCACATGGCTCATGAAGCTTATTTAACTATTTAGGCTGGGTTCCTCTGTTCCACAAATGGAATTCACAGCTGTTAATCTAGTTTAGAGTAGGTATTGGAATGACAACTTTGCTGCCAGAAAAATAACAACCAACAAACAACGTTCCAATACTTGGAATTTCAGTAGGGATCCCCCACGGGGTATGATGACTCAAAATAAATTGTGCTTGTTTAGTAAGATGCAAGATCAGCAATATGTCTTTACTTGATCCCTCTGATTGAACTATTTTGTTTCTTTACCTCTTCAAATGCTGTCCTTTTCTGTTTGGCTTGTAAGTATTTTCTCATATACTTTGTTGGAACAAGCATTGTTCTAGAATGACACTTGCTGGGAGGTATTTTTATGTCATTGACAGTATGCATATACTAGTCTTCTCTCAAATGTAGTGCCCTCTCTCTCTGTAGTACTGTAAATTCCCCAGCTTCTCATTGGAATAATCTTTGACTTTGAGGGGTTTTAATCTAAAGGAGGTAGTCTTCATGTAGTTTTCTGTTGATACTTCTGACATTTTACAAACTGCTGTTCACAAGTGAGGAAGAACTGTCCTCCAGTCAACCCCTCTGAGGCTCCAGAGAACAGAAGTTGACTCTTGCATCTGTCTCAGGCTCTCTGAAACTCTGGTTCGTTCAGTCTCTGTGCCTCAATAAAGAGGAGCTGTTTCCTTTTTTCTGCCTTGTTTCACACTGCATGCCCTTTTGGCATTACTGCTTATTATCTGTAAGTGATATGCTCAGCACATTTGCGCAGTGATATCAAATGAGATCTCTAGAATCTTCTGCCATATGGTTTAAGATGTCATTAACTTCAAATTTTGCAGTGCTGGATTCATGTCTAAAACCCAAGCTTGATCAGAAGCTTTGAGCTAGTTATTCACAAAACTGCTGCTAACATACTGAAGCTTTGTAGGGGAAGTGGTTTTGGATGATGTTAGCATTTCAGCTTTTTGTGAATCCTAAAAAGCTCAGAGAGTTACAAATGCAGAAAGTGCAATCAGAAAGAATCAGCTGAAAACCTGAGAACCAGACTTACCAAATCCAATTTTGAATGACAAACTATTAGTGTTATGTAAAATTGCATCTTGCTAAAATTACACAGAGGCTAAATCAATTATACACATTTATTTAAACAGTAAGTGTCTTAGAATCGATTCTGATCCTTGCACAAAGTGAATTGGATGTGCTGTTTTGTACTTTTTTTTCTGGCATAGGATATACACAAGTCTTCCTATTTTTGTATTATTTGTATACATTTTTATTTCAGTAAGAAAAAGAAATCCACCGTTGCTAAGAAATAAAACAGTATGTACTATCCAAAATATTGATTCTACTCCTCCTCCCACATATTGTCACCTGTGTAGCCTGGAGCTCTGGCGATTTACTTTCCTACTCCCTGGAACATGTTTCTAGTCATTGCTTTCTTTCATTGCTTTTACGAGCAAGGATTCAAAATAAGGAATTTGAACATTTAAGATCTGATCCTATCTGACAGCAGCTAACCCTTTGATCTAAAATTTGTCAATCCAATGCTAAGCCCCTTTACTAGCAATGGAGATGCTGACAATCATAGGAGCAAAATACTGCTTCTAGAAGTGTCTCATCTTTTGACTACAGTGAACTTCAAAAAGATTATCAGTCAGGTCCAGAATGCCCACATTATAACCAGCTTGTCTTTCAGTAACAATCTAAGCAAGTTTGTAATAGCGTGAACACATTTCAGAGTCCTGTAGTGATAGATACCTATTATGAGGCATCACATCTGCCAGCCCAACATGCAGCTGAGATAGAAGTTGTGTTGTACTACCAAGCATTTCCTATGAGTTAACTCTGGGAGTTTTGTTGCTGCATGGCTAGAAACAGGAATGGTGAAATGGGAGGTTAGATTTATAAGTGCTTCTACAGGGTTGAACTGAAGTTAGTAAGGGAAGGAATGTGACCTAGCTACAGGATAGCTAAGTATATCTAGCGTTTGTCCAGCAGCAGTATCTTGAGATAAAGTCGAGGAATCCTACCACTAATTTTTCTGTTGGATTTCTTGTTGTTTTCTCTTAGTTTATCTGTCTGTCACCAACCTGCCAGATGCATATTTGATGAGATAAAAGGAGTTACAGGATGGAGACATAACAAACCCTGAACATGGTTGTAGCCCTGTTAGCAGTGTGCAGCATGCCTCCTATACAGAAGGTCATAAGTAGTGACTACAACATTACAGAATGCTCCTTCACGGTGACATTAGATTTTTTCTGTGATATCAACATTAGTTTATTCCATCAGCACTTCATTTGATGAAAATTTCCTGTGCAGACTGCTTACCAGAGGTTTTTGTATCACTTTGATACTTAGTACAGATAAAAATGCTTTATCTTGAGAAGATATTAAATATCTTGTTGGATATATTGCCATGTTTGACCAAAAATTCTAGGATATTTTCTTGCTGTTATTTGTAAACACAATACAGGACACAGCTCAAGTTGGATTTTCCTGTGTCATCTGACCTAAACAGTTACTTGCCATTATGATTTAAGAAGTGTTAAACAATTACAGTTGTTAAATGACCAGTCATTCTCCTAAGCAGAAAATTACTGGATTGAGATGGAGCATGGAGTGTGTCATGCAGTTTTAGAGTATTGCAGTCATTTGCTGCATCATGATATAGAGACAACCCTCTGAAGGGAAGTAGAAGAAAAATAGAACTGGTACTGCTGTGTTTCTCCTACAGATGGGAAATCAATAACACATTTTTGATGAAAGGTGGTAGCTGCAATTCATATTTGTAAATGCAACATGTTGAAAATCTATGTAGCATTAACAAAAAATGTTCATGGACTACTTTTTAAAAAGATGTTATTTTCTTTCATTCACCTGTAAAATACATTATGTATCTTCAACTGCAGAGCACAGGACACAAGCAAGCATATTAGGAATAGCCAACATGGGAATGGGAGGCATTGTACAGACCCAGCATCAGATGTTTGTGCACTTAGACCTCACTGGGAAATGCAAAGTTCTTTGATAAAATAGTTTGTTTGATGAATATTTCAGTAAATTACAAAAGTCAGTATCTCTATCTGTGGGTCAATATGACTTGCCACTAGAAGCTGGAAGTAATATCTCTTGTAATTCTGCAAGACTTCACTACTGTTACTGCTACTAGAAAAAATGCAAATACGTAATGAATAGGTTTGTTTTGGTTTTACTAAATATTTCATTTAAGAAATCTACCTTGTCTCATAACTGAAAACAGTAATGAGAATACTTTAACTATCATTTCTTCTCGCTTTAATTTTCAGCAAGATGGTGTTGCTATGCACGTGTATTTAGATCTTCACAATGCAAAGAAATGAAATCACTAAGAAAAGTATGTGAATGGCCAAGTAATGAAAGGAGAATATCTAAGTACATAAAAATAGCGTAAGACTACAGAAATCACGTCATAAAACTAAAGAAAATTTGAACTTTTTTGTGTTCTCCAGCTACAAAGGCTTCTTCACCTCCCAGAGGAGCTCTATTCTCTATTATTACACCTCAAGAACAAAGAGTATATAATCCAAAAGGTGTGCAATATTGGTGGTTAGAATTTTTGAGAAAAGTTAAATTGAGGCAAGACTCACTCTATTTATTTCAGTCCATTAACTTTCCATGTGGTCCTTCAGTATTTTTAATCACACTATCAACTAATCTCATTAATCACTATTTTCTATTGAAGCTTCCTACAGAATTATATGCATTTGACCTAAGAAATATTTGTCTTAGGTTTAAGTATGATCAGGTAGTAAGTACACAAAACTTAAGCTTGCTTATGACAAACTAGATTATGTACTACCATTTTGAAAGGAATAAATGAAGTCTTCCATTAGTCCATTTATCCTACAAGTAGTACAAGATGCTCAAGAAGGCAGGAGCCTTCAGTTTTAGAGAAATACTACATTTTCATCTAGTTGGTTCTGTTGCCATCAGGAAACTGCAGATTTCCAGTGTCCTCAAAGTTTGTCTACTTCTCCTCCTCTTGCTTTTGGAGGAAGATAAAGAATAGGAACTGTCTGCCTGGGGATGCTGTGCTCACCAAACTCTGGCAAAGACTTTCAGTCATTCCAGATAGAAGATAGTTGCTCAGTCTCTGTGATCAGACAAAACCTTAGGTAATGCTGTTATCAAAATGATGGCAAAAAATGTTAATTATAAAAGCCTACTTTTCTAAGAAAAGTTGCTTTACTTAAAAGGTAAGGAATTTCTTTATCTTGATAGTAAATGTGTGCCAGGAGAGGAAAACAACAACAACTAAAGGTTCATACAGAACTGCCTTACTAGTCTATTCAAGTGCTTGACTCCTAATTACACAATGGTGATATCTTGATCCAATCTTTAAAAATATATACAACAAAAGAGACGACATTTACCAACATTTGCCCTACAGTGGTATTTTTGGAATATTACCATTATGTTGTGACTCAAATATTTGGAAATGTTCTAAGGCAAGCATTGCTCTATCTTAGCTGTTGGTAAAGGGTGAACTTCTAGCAGCAGCCGGTGCATATATAACAGCCACAGCAATTCCAGCTTCAACCAGTACTCAATGTGCGTCTCAATAGAGATATTTGGAATGGAAGAACTTATTTCAATCTGAGTTAAAAGAGAAGTTTCTATCTTCTATATTAGTTGTGTCTTTTATTATATGAGATATTACAGTTTGACCTAAAGAAAGAAAGGATAAAAATGCTGCTGATTAATCTTACTGTCATAAAGTGGTTGTTCCTGCTAACAAAGAAGAGGACATTATGTTCTCCTGCAATATAATCTGTCCTTTATAACCTTCATAGCAAAATAGCCACACTCAAAAATCAGAAACTGTATGGTTTACTCATATCCCCTTATATTTCTCAAAGGGAAGGCAGAGGATGACAACTGAGAATACTGACTGATAAAAAATCTTGGTTAACAGTCTGTGGTATTATACTCTTCGTGGTTATCACCAAACTGCCAAAAGTAATGTCTAATCTTGACTGGAAAAACAAGAAAGCCAGAGAAAAAAAAGTGTGTTGTTCTCTGAGATAAAATAATTTCAATCACCCTTCGGGGCTGAAAAAGTTAACATTTTCTTCCACTGCTACAAACATTTCTCAGTTGGCCCCAAGTGTAGTAAGCTAGTGAATATTATCAAGACTAATCACTTCCATGACTGACTTTGAATATTAATAGTACTAATAAAGTTGAATCTTACTTTATCATGGTATATTGGCTTTGAATTCACATACAAACCCACTTTAACTACTAAGCTAGTGTAATGATTAAACTATGCTGAGCTAATACTCAATGGATCAAAATAAGTGCAGTTACTAAGCAAAGCTGCGTATGTAAATGCTGCATTCCACAATATCCCTCACATCTACAGGTCATCGGTAGAAATAATGTTAATTTTCTGATTTATTCATTTTTTAGACTCATCAGAAAGTCGTCGATATGTTAACTTATAAACAAAACATTTTTCACTTTGACTAGTATAATTTGTTATCTTCTATCTCAAACTGGATGTCTACAGATTCAAAACATATATGGAAGAGGATATGAACTATGATGACCACCTTAACTACAACTTTACCCAAATGTGGTGTTCCTGCCTACACTAGCATTTTGTATATTGAAAGGATATGGCCTTTTTAAAATGTTACCTACTACTTCGTTTAAATATGTCATTTTACAAGAGTGAACAGAAGAATTTGTGAATGCATTTTCCAAATCGGAGAGTTTTTTATCAAGGACACATGAGTTTGTCTTTCAGAGAACCCATATGGTGCAAACAGACTATATGGGATCCATAACAATGCCTTGCCTATGATTATCTATGCTGGCACTCTTTCTAGTGATTCATTTTCCATGCTTGTTTAGTCTAAAGCTTCCCAAGGGTAGAGGCTGCTGGCTGTACTCATTTGAAGATAGTGGCTATCATGGTTATCATTTAAGAATTAATTGTTTGTGACATACACAAGTAGTGTTCTTGAATGCGTAGTTCTTGAATGTTGAACTGGTTTTAGTTCCCAGAATGACAAATGTAGGCTGACTTCTTTTCTTAGAAACTACACAGGATTGACGCAGTAAGTTTTCCTTTAATGATAGATCAGAATTCATCTTGTCTCCGTATTTGACTACTCATACAGGCAGGGGCTGAAGACTTTTACAAAGTAGACAGTAATTCCATATTTAGTCCTCAGATCCACTTCAGACAAGCTGGTATAGAAGCCATGTGCTAATATTGATGTTAAATTATCCTCATGAAGCACGAATTGTCACTGCTTTTCCCCTTCACTCTTTAACTATTTTACAGAGTATTGCTTCTCTTTATCTTAGGGAGACATGAAAGGCAAATTGTCAGTAAAGACTAACCAGAGTAACAAGCCGTAGGATGCACCCTCATACATTTAAGTAGTTTTATGAATCAAGTTCTATTGAACTACTCAGGATGGCACCAATATTCACAAAAGTTGAATCCTGCAACACCTTACACTCATTCTTATTCTGCCAGTCCTGGCTCAAGTAGTTCTCCAGCTACAGGTACACAAATCAGGATGCTGGCAATGTTACCAATTTGCTGATAATTCCAAACCACTCTACTTGATGCCAGGAAGCAGACTAAGACATGGGGAAAAAACAGTTTAGGATTTAAAAGCCTTGTTCATCCACAGCTCTCTGTAGGTGGGTACCTTTTTCAGGTAGAGCAGCTGGGGAATCCTTCTTATGGTGGAAAAAACAAACTAAATTTCAAGTTTTCAGCTCCTTTTACAAATACAGTGTTAGGCTGCACATCCCTTCTGCTGTGGTGTCAGTCAGCAGGGAGAGAGGAGTGTGCTGTTACACAATGAATTTTATGATATTTTTTCTTGCATTTAAATGGCTTTATCTCATTCTTCCAGGTTTTGGGAGGCAGTTGTGCAGCAGCTTTCTATTTAAGCTCATTTCTTTTGCAATTATCCTAAGTGTTACAACACTCTACAATTATTCTTCTTATGAGATACATTAATCATTTATTATATTGAAGAGAAGTTTTGGTTTAAGGAAACTAATCATAATATCAGAGAATACTACAGTAACACTGAACATATCTATTTTGTTAGACCACCGTATCTTGGGATGGAGATAAGCTTCTTTGTGTACAGAATGGAGAAAAAGAAGGTCGTGGTTGGACCCAGTGGATTGAAGGAGATGAAATGCACCTGGTAAGATCATGTGACAGGTTTTAAATGCCACTCAATTAAAATGGTTAGATGTAATGCAGCAGGCTGTGTGGTATGTTATCTTGGCTTACTTTGACATAATTATGTATTGGTGCAGCATTTGACTTGTTTATAAAGCAACATTTTCATTTGGAGCCATTATGCTTTTATGTCCCTTACAAAGACTGCCTGATTTCAAAGCAGTACTCTTTCTGTGTTAACTGTCTGTCCAGACATACCAGTTTGAAACGTTTACACTGAGGAAGGCATTTAACAGAATGTCCTTCATACAGTCTGTGAAATACACAGTATGGGAGCTGGTGAAATTATACATTCAACAACAAGCCATAAGGGGAAAATACACCATTGTTCTTTTAAAATAATTACAGGCCAGACGGCATTATAGCCTAGAGACCTAAAACAGCAATTAAGTTTCTGAAATGTCATGTTCTTTCAGATCATCATTTTTATCTTTCTATGTTAACAGAACCTGAAAGAAGATGCCTATTCTTTTCTCACATAGCTCTTTATACCATCCTCACTCTCTCATCCATGTGGGTAAAAGGCAGTCTTCCTGCTGAGATAATAAAATCCAACCTCCATTTCCATGCACTGTTCATTCAGCAGTCTAAATGGATGTTCTCTAAATATTCAAATCAGTAGCAGAGTTATGAAATCTTTGCAAAAGTTCCCCAAACCCCTTATTACTAAACACAATTTTCAGGAAGTACTGGAAGTCCCAGAAACCAGTTTGGGAAAGGAATGTATATGACAGATCTTACCATCTGGACTACATACTTGATATAATGCAGGTACAGAGAAACTTACTGTGCAAGTGATCACTTTATAGCTGAGGTCATGGGCTCACTGAAAGTAGCAGAGAAGCAACAAAAAGGAGACTCCAGAATTTCCTGTGTATACATATTTTCTCTGTCTATACACAAATACACTACAGTATTTCCATGTTACTTCCCAGCTTCACAACAGTTGGTGCAATGAGACCAAGCATCAGCCTTTTCCTTTCTCTACTGGCAGACAGGTTGCAATTAGTTATACAATGTCTGGCCTAGAAGTTCAACTTACATCTTGCTGCACTCAATCATACACATGTGCACGCACCTGCACATACATGAAGCAATAGTACTAGTTGCTCTTGGATTTCTCTGTATTGGCATCCTGGTGTCTGTCCCTTGCCAGCTCTGCAGCCAATATCTCTTCCCATGTCCTGTCCCCAACACCAATTTCTTTAGCCCTGATTTCTGCTATCCTTACTCTGATTCATGCTCTAGCCATACAACTTAGCCACGGACCTCCAGGCCAAACCACTTTCTATACTTGACCCTGTCAAGGGTTTGATTTTAGAGGTCATAAATTAAGATTCAGTTGCTCAGACTTATGTGCGTAGCACCACTTTAGGTACCCCAAGGTAACCTGACTGATCTGACAGTGCTTTTTCAGAAGGCTTTGAAGAGTTCTGTATCATACCTGCCAGCTCATGCATGCATCCATGCATTCATTGGCACTTGTACAATTTGTCACAATCTGTCTCTCCTGTACACAACAGTCAGTCCAAAATTACCTCATGCAAAGGAAGTAACCAAGTATTTTAGAGGCCAGTCCCCAATATTTCAATTTTATCACTTTTTATATTTCATGAGCTGAAAAAGATGTCCTCTTTATTTCTCTGAATCCTTGTTAATGTAACTCTCTCGATTAAACATACAGTAAAAGAGTCCCATTTAGCATCTTATTTTTGACCAGCTAAGATTACTAGGTCCTGTACTCTTGAGAGTCCTTTGATGCAATGGGCAGTTACCTCTAAAAAATTGATACTCCGATAGGTTTATGATCCTATTGAACTTTACACAATGAGCCAAGTGTTAATTTAATTCTTTCCACAGTTCTGTAGAGAGTAGTACCACATCCTTTAGTAGTTTATCGCCTCCTATTTTCTCCATTTCATTCTATGGTCTGTACTTTGTAGTTCTTTTTCCTCCTTAGATTCTATTTTATGTGAGTGACTTATTTGACCATTCTCCATTTCCTTTTGAGTTTTATTGCCCTTTTCTATTGTATTGATTGCTTCTGCTCTGTAGGTTTTTGTCACTGTCAGCAGATCTCTTAGCCCTTATTGCACACTCCTTCTTCTGGGTTACCTATATAGAAGTGAAAAAAGCAAGCCCTAACTAAAATCACTGTATCAGTCTGCTTGTTTAATCAATTCATCGTGAAGCACTTTCTCTTGCTAGGGACTAGCAACATATGCCAATAACGTTATTGACTCAGTGTAAGTTTATTTTAATATGTCATTTTATCAAAGTCCCCCATAAGAAAACGTGCATAACTTCCCAGGAAACTCTGCCTCCTGTTTCCTCAAAATATTCTAAGAGCTTTATTAAAAGTCTTATCTTGAAATAGAAAGTATATCCCTTCTGCTAGGTCATACATAAACTTCGTCTTTACGTCCCTTAAGAAGTTCCACCCCTTTTTCTTGTTCCACCAAAATCAGTGAACACCTCCACACATCCCCACACATACTGTGTGCACTTCTAAGGTCTAACTTAAGTAGTTTCAGTAATGGAGAAGATTAAACTGCATCTTCAGTGAGATTAGATAAATGACAGTAGGCTTCACAAATCAGTGCCCAGGATATAAACATCATTGTACCTGCTTATGCACAGTTCCATGTGATCCAATGACTAGTAAGTAGGGATTTTTGAAAAGCTCTTATGGAACAGAAAAAAACAGTCAACAGCATTAGACATCCAGTATTGATCAAGTTCAGTCAAAACTCACTGCTGTACTGTGATTTATAGACCTGGATCAAATCTTCTGTACACAACTACCTGTCCTTCTCTAGCCATGACAATTGTGTTGCTAGAGTGGGCTTTCAGCTGATTTCTGGTTTCGTAGATTTGAACTACCAGTTCAACATACAGATTCGGAACTGGTTCTTCAAATCCATCCCCAAATAACTTCTTTATGTGTCCAGAATAGAGAATGCCTATTTCAAAGACCAGTTGCACACACTGCAAATAGAGAATAATGCACCAGGAACATATTTGGCCCTTTAAGATCTGAGATCCCAAAATAACTTCTCTTACTCCACCTTTCACCAGAAGACAAACCCAAACCAGCTGTTTTCTTCTAGGATTAAAAATAGGCTAAAATATGTAAAAGCTACCCAATCTAATTTGATAGAAAATTGTGGATTCTAATTAAGGTGAACATACACATGAATGTATAATGCACGTGTCCTATGTAAAAGTTGTATTTCTTAATTATTTTCTCTTCCTAGGAAATAAGAGTGTGTGGAGTCAAGTGTAAGCAGGTCTTTAAGAAAGTACAGTGAGCCTACAGCTGAGACAGAAGTGAAGAACAGTAGAATTTACCACCAAATCTCCAAATGCTAGTAAAGAATATCATCAGTGACAAGAGCAAACACAGAAATGAAGATCACATCAGAACTGTATAGTTAGAAAAAAATATTTTTAACAAATCATTTTAAAGAAATAACTGCAAATAAAACTATTTTTAGACATGCCAATTAAAGATACTAAACACTACAAATGTGTGTGTACCATAATTCTTGACTACACTAACATAGGACTGTTTGTTATAAAACAAGATACTGAAGTTTAAGACCTTGTAAGCTAGTTTTTTTCTTACAGTAGAAATCACCCTTCCATAGCCTTAGCAAGGGGCCTTCAGGTAGTCTTGTTTTCAGATGCTGAATTATAGTTGTAGGGAAGTGACTGAGAGCTGTAGTAAGTGGCTTACACTTAAATTCTGATTTCACTGAGGCCAATGAGAATTTACCATCAGCTCCAATGGGTCAGTACTTCACTGAAAGTATTCCACCAAAAATAAAAACCTGATTTCTCAAAATAAGTAAAGATGTGAATCAATAATCTGGAAAAACGGTACTTACGGAAGTGTGGCCAAAAGGCAATTCTTTTCTAAACTCTTTAGCCAATATCTGCCCATTGGTTGGTTTTGGTCTTATTCTGGAGAAACTAATAGTAAGATCACTGCTAGAAACTGTATATAATTGTACACACGCGACACAAAAGATATGACTAGCATTGCTTTGTACGATATCATTTGCAGATGGTTTTTACAACCCATCATAGTCCTCATATTCTCATGCAGACTGAGTGCATAACAAAGCATTAGCAGTTTCCAACACTGATTTAATCACTAGTTATATTAATAGTAATTTGCTAACCAAATTGTTATATTTTCAGTCTATCAACACACTGGATATACAATTAGCACCACCACTTCACTTCAAGTGCAAAAGGACACAATGATACAGGGTCCCTGGTTGGATTAGACCTTTAGCACATGACACTGTATTACAAGTGTCTCCTGTAACAATTGTTATTAGCCATTTTCAGGGAGGTCATTAGTGGGGAGGTTGCCATGGCAGAGGCTGAGGTGTTCTAAAGTGGGAAGATACCTTTACTTATTCTGCTGCATACTACTTAGAATTTCAGATGTGCGTAACACAATTGTTTACTTTAAGTTCCCTTGTAATTTTTTTTCTTGGCAATACGTAATAATCATGCCTGAGGAAGACTCTGGGAATTATACCTGAGCCTAGTCAACCAGATATATGCAGAAGCTGATTTTCTCTCATGGAAGAGTGCGTTAGGCATCTAGCTATGTTTCCATGGCTAAATGGATATCTCTCCTGACAGATACACAGATCAGCAGTTAACGGTGATTAAGTTTTCTTGTACTTGGAGTGGGACAGGTCAAAGCTGGTTACAGTTAAATAAGACAGAAAGGTTGTGGGGGAGGGAAGAAGATCAGAAACCTGTGTATCTCAGGTGAAAAACAGTGTTCTGCTTAAGTGAAATCACAAATAGCTGTCTACTTAAAATGTTATTTATCACCTTACACAAGGTTGGGGATATCCCAGTTGCCAAATTTCTGTGCATCGGTCATTTGTTTTTCTTGAAAGATTCTTTGACACAGAAACCGCTTTCCTTCAAGTTTCTAAATTATTGATTTCTTAACCATGCACACCCTCCAGACATCTCTCCACACTTCAGCCCCAAGGAAAGCTTGAGAACAATGGAAAATAAGGAATGAACTCCAACTTCTCATTTATAACGGATCTTAATTTTTTCAGACCACCTATATTTTCCTTCTCATGTGAAAACTGGAACTACACAACAAAGAGATGGTTCACACCACTATCCACAATTAAACTTTGCGTAATTCTTTTTAATGTTCAGCACTGACTGAGACCTTTTCTGAAATGTAGTTTTCCTTCAATAGAACTTGGCAGTTCATAACCCGTAATTCACCAGATGTCTTCTAATTTTTGCCTCCGGCTCCCTGCAGTCTTGTGTAACATTCACAAACTCTTTTTGCAGAAGGTTGTAAGTGGATCAATTAACATCTAGCTAAGTAAATCCAATTGTTAAAAGCTATTATTATTGTAATCAAACAGACAGCTTTTCCCCTTTGGGTCATTTGGTACAAGGGCAAATTTAGCACCATACTAATAACTAATGGCTTATCAACCAAAAGCAATGTAACATGCTTCTAATTATGAAAAAAAGGCAAGCTCAGGAAGTACTTTCGCAGTTCACATACATAAAATACAGAAACTTCAGAAATACTTAACTTTGAAGACATTTTCTTCAAATAATCTCAATTGCTTGTCATTATAATTGTAACCTCTTATCTCTACTGCAGCAAGTATTTCCCTTGGAAAAGGAAATTATGTTCATTCATTGCTTCCGTGATGATGCTCTCCAAATAATGTGTGTAAAATTAGCCATGCTGTTTCCATAAACCTTTAACAACTTGTTATCATAAAATGTAATTTAAGACTTCCTCCATAAAATACCTGCTTACTGAACATGTAACATTCAACAATTACTTGACAAACATCAGCCTCCCTGACTACTTCCAAAGCTACCCAGTAGCCAAGACCTTCACAGTGAATTCATATCCAGACTTGCTTACTAGTAAGGAATCAATCTTCATATTAATTTTGTTGATCTTCCACAGAATTTCAGCTACAGTCTGCCAATATCAACCCTGTATTTCTGCACAACTGCATTACTTCCAGATAACGAACATTTTTAATTTTGTAAGAAAAGACCAGTGCTTACAGCATCAGTGTGAATGAAAAGGTAAAAAGGTGCATTTCACCATTTCTAAAAGTTAAATCCAGTATTGATATTATGCTCAATCCAGAAAATCCTAGTTGACAAAAGCTGGAGAGTAAATTAATATCAACATGTGCCATAAGCATGATTGTTCTACTTCTTCAGTTCCCACAGTTTGGGCTTTTGTGTTCAATTTCTAGGTGGGTATGACCTTCTGAAGATGACCGGGGAACTCACTGCCACGTTTTATAGTTATGTGGCTTTTCAGTGAAAGGCACACACAGAAAGAATACATACTTGCTGTCTTTATAGCACACGAAGGCATGTTGTGCATATGAAGTGTCAGCTTTATGGGAGAAGTAGAGAGAGAACCATGTTTTTAGCAAGCATGGTGCAACAGAGCAAAATTCAGAGCCTGAAAGTTCAGGATGGCCAAACTTACTGTGAAAACAGAAGCAGCAATGTGTAATACAGCTATGAGCAACCTGCTTACCTTTGCTGAAGATACAGAGAATTAAACAAACATTAGGGATAAACCAAACAATGTACCTGAGGTATGTAACACTACTATAGCTATAAGCTCATCCAAAATTTCTCAGATATTCACCTGATTTTTCCAGGAAAAAAATTAATTTTGGTTTGATAATGCCAACTTCAACCTTCTGCAACATTGTTGAAATATTTTGGGCAGGTGTTTTCATTATAAGCCCCGTATACTTATGTCTACTTCTGAAATGCATCCCAAAGTTTGTATTTACATCTCTCATCCTGCTACTTTATTCCTTCCCCATAATTTCAGTCCTTTCTTTGTAGATTAGAATGACTACAGCTTAGATGTTGAAATTTGTTCCAGTCCTAGATATTCAACTTACCTTTAACTTACTGCTCCCCTAATTTCCTCCTGTTCCTCTTCCCTCTTTCCCTTCAACTCACTCATTGTCCAACAATGTTGCATCATGTGAGTAAGAAGGTCTGGAATACAGCTAGTTTTGTACTGGCTTTCTTATTCCTTCCGTCCTTCCCCTCTTCCCCCCACCCAAATTTCACGATTGTTCCATACATTTGTGTAATTGTTTTCTCTGGAAACTGCCTTACTGTACACAAGGCTTACTTTTGCGCATGGATTCTCCCAGTGATTAGATCATATCCTTTCCTGCTCTGCCCTGTCCAGCAGAGGACATACCGCTCATTTGGACAATACACAAATTTGGGGCATGTCCCCATCCTGAATTCCCACACAACTTCCAAGAGGAACAGAAAGAAGTTTCAGTAGGACTTGAAAAGCATAAAGTATCTGCAAATGCAAAGGATCAGGTATGGAACTGAAACCCTTTGTAGTGGCATGATTTTTAAAGAAAACAGGATGGTCTTTTAAGAGTAGGAGGAGAGGGAAGCATGACAGAGAAGAAAAATCAGCAGCACTAATATTTTTTAACAAGTTGATTGTTTGATGTAATGGCATAATCTGTACAGATGATATTTTCATTTGTAAAAGTATTTGTTTTCTGGTTTATATGAATAATTCAAAACATACATATTAATTTTAGTGGGGGACAAACAAGGGTATAATACATTTATCTCAGTACCTGAAGACTGGGTATTTGATACGGGTGCAAATCTAATCTAATCTATACAAAATACATGCATGTCTAAGGACTCTCTAATTTTTTATTTCTATATTCTAGAAATCCAGGATTTTTTAATAGAGACCAAAATATTTTGCTGGCACAAAAGAACACAAACCAGATTCCATTACCGAAAGAGTTATTTTAATATTAATTAATATTATGAAATGAATGGTATTAATTAATCTTGTGAAATGCCTTTAATGTTGCTAGAGCATTTCATTTTCAAATATATTCTATAGTGCCATGTAGGCGCATAATATGACTAACATTATACCACAGTGTTAAAATCATAGAGTTGTCTAGGCTGGAAGGGACCTTTAAGATCATCAGGTCCAACCATCAACCTAACACTGCCAAAACCACCACTAAACCATGTCCCTCAGCACCACATCTACCTGTCTTTTAAATACCTCCAGGGATGGTGACCCAACCACTTCCCTGGGCAGCCTGTTCCAATGCTTAACAACCCTTCCTGTGAAGAAATTTTTCCTAATATCCAATCTAAACCTCCCCTGCTGTAACTTGAGGCCATTTCCTCTTCTCTTAGCCTTTTTTTTCCCAGCCTCTACTAATCTGTAGCTCAAGCCAGATGTTATCTTTGTATTTAATAGCCTTCACCATATTTTTCTTTCATAAAACACTCCAGTCACTTTTGGGATCAATGGAAACTTTTGACAAACCCAACAGCCTCTGTCAGTTGTTGAGAATACACCTCTTTTTGTTTGCTTGGACCTGCTACCTGCTATTATAATGTAATTCCTCCTAATTCTTGTACTGCAAGAGGTACCAAACAGCCATTCCCCATTTTTTCCATGCCACTCAGATTTTCATCACCCCTAGTGTCTCAGTAAGATAAGTGTTCTAACAGAATCACAGTCAGTAGGCTGATTCCAGTGTATAAACTTGATGGTTTTCATTCCTAGAGGCTTTTGTTTAAAACACCAGAAGATCACAGTGTTCCCATTTCAGTCCACACCACTGTAATACTCCATGGAAACACATGGGCTAAGAGCTTACAATCTAATCCATGGAAACCAGAATTGAAATAAGAGTTAGGGTTGCCGTCTACATTTATGCAACAGTCTAACTATGAAAGATGGGAAAGAATCGCTTAGTTTGATCTATGTAACAGCTTTATTGTAAAATAAGCATAAGTAGGCTGAATGGCAAATACCTTATAACAAGAAGGTGCATTAGATTCCTAAAGAGTCTCTTATGGGACTGAGGAGTAGAGGGTAATAGCCTACTGGCATGGCATGAATGATGTGCTCCACTAGATACATCCACTTTCATCAATGTCTATCATTTGGTTGACTCTATATTAAATTTAAGCAGACAGTAAAAAGCAAGAGTTCTCCAGTACAACATTAATAAAACTTCCTAGTATGTATCATATTTTATTATATTCTTTTTTGGACAGATTCATCTGTAATCGCATAACAGATTCATGGCAATTCATCCATTCATCCTCTATTAGTAACACATTTGTCTTGGAATACTACCTATGTGGTACTGCTATTTCTATTTTAAGGAGTTTTTTTAACCTCAAAGCAAATGTTTATTTAAGTAATTTAATCCTGTCTAGCAAAAGTGCACACAAAAGTAGAGTCCCTTCAGTATCGTGTATTTGATTACCAGGGCAAGCACTTTCTCTATATTAATAGCTAATAGTAAGTACCCACAGTGAACACTTAAGCAGAATGGCATTTCAGTTCTTCACCAGTCCCTTCAACAGGAAAGATTAAGTTTCTACACTATGGAGGCAGAATTAAATTCTGTCTTTTAAGGGCCACGTTCTTATTAAAGGAGGGGAGGAAAGAAGGATGGGAAATGGTCTGTGGTTATTGACTCTACAGTTATTTACATAACAAAAGACCATTTATCTCATGGTACAACACTATTCTAATGCTGAGCAAATTAAAAGGTCAATATTGTGACAAAAGCATTTCAAATTTAAAATATTTTATTTAAATTTTCAGCTATTTGACAGTTCAAGATTGCAGCAGAAGCACGAGCAGTTAGTTATGGGTGCATAAGCATTTCAGAGTAGCTAACATTTAGAATTTGTGCATGTGGAGAAATATACAGAGCATGATTATCAGCAGTAAACTGCAAAGATGTGCAGTTCTTAAAAATGCTTTTATGAACATTGTGGAATCACTTTAAGAGCTTTCCTGCAACTGTTTGGCTGGCCTTTGTTTCCCTTCCCCTTTCAACTACACAAAGCAACAGTACAGAAGCGCAGAGTTGAAATACAAGACAAGGTGTAGAAAGGGCTAATGCAAAGTTGTACTGGAATTTGAAGTTACACTGAAACTGAAAGTTCTCTCACCATCCTGATGTTCCCACCGAATTTTTCTCAAGTGCTAGCACTTACTACAAAAAGGAGATATTTATAATGCAATGCAGTCACCATTATAATTTGTTAGGGCTTAGAACCATAACATATGGGACAAGCTCACTGAAATTTAACATTCAATCAAGTGCAACAAGACTCACAGCAGTTCATTGCTCCCCTTCTCTAATTCCAAATCAGCATGATTCAATTCATCTTTTCTTATCACGACACCGACACTTATTATCTGTAACGATTACAATTTCCAATGCTTCTCTCCAGCTGAGCATGTTAAGGGCATGCAGAAGAAGTTAACACATTTCAAGAAGGTGTAGTAGTACTTCTGTGAAATAGCTGTGTGATCTTTCACTCATCCTGTCAAGAAACATGCTGCCATTCTTGATGATGACATTTCCAAGTTTATTTTTGCAGAGGAAAAGGGGAGAAAAGAGCCATTTTATATATGTTACAGCAACACAACAAAGAACTTATTTAGACACACTACCAAGCAGCTCTTCCAAACACTCATTTTTAGGTCCAACAATGTAGTTCACTGTAATGCAGTCAGTCCTCTCCACTATATTGCTGATACCAGTGTTGATCAGAGACACTTAATTACTCAGGACAATCCTTAAGGGCAACATATGGTCTAAAATATCACTAGCTAGAAAGCTAGTCATCACTACTCCTTTATTCCAATGCATATGTTCCATTATTTCAGATATAAACACAGATCCTTTCTCACTTCCTAAGAGCTGCTCACAGATTACTCTGACAGAATTCTGAAAGAATTACTTGTGAGTTTTAGATCTATTATACCTAAGATACAGCAGAAAGCACAGAACAGACTTTCACAACACTCTGCAACAGTAACATATCATACAAACTTCATCTGAGATCGGCTTCAACCTATCTCAGACACGGGGGCTGATTTAGGAGCTAGACAAACAAGAACTGCAAACTAGACTTCACACTGTCTTAAATGATGCAGAAACAGATGACTCATTCCCTAGGAAGCAAAACAGAAAATAAATAGAACATCAGAGTTCCATAGCACAATAGTCTCTGAACAGTCTTGTTCAGCTCCTTAAGGACCAAAACCCCCCAAATTTCTGTTAGAAACTTTCCTTGTCATTTTTGTGCAATGGAACACAAGGCAAATGTCTCCCAAAAACATATGCAGGATAATTTCAGAGAATGTTTTTGCAACATATGTACAATCCTTTATAATGAATTTTTCTCACACAGCAAGTCTGCCTTGCAGACATTTGAAGTATCACATCACACAAAATTCCATTTCTGTTTCCAACTCCCAGCGTGATGGCATATATTTTTGACTTTATTTCCAAATACATTTTGGTGACCAAAGAAACATATAGGCACTTAAACTGCTGAAGGTCACTCAAAAACCTTATCAGGTGCTTAACTGTTAGCTAAAATTAACAGGTAATAAGTACCTAGTTTGCTTAAACATCATGTGGATTTCTTTAGGAGAGCCTTTTTCCCTCTTCAGCCATGTAAATGTTTTGAAAAGCTGTCCCAGTGTCATGCAGCACTCCCACTCCAGCTTTTGTAACCTCAGGAACATCTAGTTGCCTTGTCGGTCACGTATTCCCCTCAAGTAAGTGAATGGTTTTCTGAACAGACCAGTTCGGATTAATCAGATTCTCTCATCAGGCACTAAGGCCATCCAGAGGGACCTTGACGGGCTTTAAAAGGGGGCCTGTGCAAACCTCATGAAGTTCAACAACGCCAAGCGCGAGATCCTGCACCTGGGTCACAGCAATCCCAAGCACAAATACAGCCTGGGCAGAGGCAGACTGAGAGCAGCCCTGAGGAGAAGGTCTTGGGGGTGTCGGTGGATGAGATGCTCAGCGTGAGCCGGCAATGTGCACTCACAGCCCAGAAAGCCAACCATATCCTGG
>RSEF01000009.1:5895045-6009137 GCA_003993805.1 Himantopus leucocephalus
AGATGATCTTTAAGGTCCCTTCCAACTCTAACTGTTCTATGATACTATGATTTGAAGCAGGAATGCCTAAATCTTAGTGAAGTGGAGGCAAATGTAGAGTACATCCTCAATTAAAAGAAATAACATTGTTCTCGTTTTAAATCTCGCCTGCACAATGAAAATAAAAAAGCCCCAACATAACACAATCATCAATAGCAAAATAAATACAGCTTTCAATAACAGAGGTGACCAAAGGTTCACTATAGTTCATCTCTGAAGCATAAAACCTCAAGACACTGGGTCATGTGTCTAAATACAGGATGGCAGACTTCTTATCTTGTCTGGTAATTCCTCCTCCTGAAAATGTCTGTATAAGTCAAGAGAAAAAATAAAGGTAATAGGTATCCACAGAAAAGGGCACTTATAAGTTCTTTGTGAAGTAAAGCTCTTCCTGGATTTGCTACAACTTTTTAGAGTGCATTTTTTTCTGCTGTGCAACATATACATTTCATAGGACAAAAAAAAAGAGTTCATGAAATGGCTTGGGCAAAGCAAGATTTCCTTTTCTTCATATTCCTTTCCTTTCTGGTGCAAACGATCCTTATTTTTAGAAGATTCAGCCTTGTAAAGCTGTACCATGGGTAATTTCAGTGCTTATTTGCTGATAATTTGATCGCTTTGCAATGAAAGCATTTGCTGAAATAACACTTTTTTCATTCTTTTTTTCCTTGAAAAGATAGCAAAACTACCCGTAATTGCACTGAGGATTTCAAAAGTAGGTATTTCCTTGTTTAAGATTAATGCAAATATTTTTACTTGTAATTAGATATCTAAATTCAATCTACTGTCTGCATTGCAAATGTGCTTGAATGGGATTCTGCAAGGTACTGAGATCTCTAACTTGATACGAAAACTATTAAAACACAATGCTATCGACTGACAGAAAGCAAAAAGTTATGTAGACATGCTGGTTAGATAAAAGGCAGGTTACTCAGCAGTCTGCATGGTCAGATGCTAATGAAAAATGTATTAATGGGGGGAAGAAGAACAGTTTGGGGCTGCTTTTGATAAATCTGAACTTTCAAAGCGTCTCATTAGAGACTCAGTCTAATGAGCGTTCATTTAATAGACACTATATAAAAGGTTATAATAAGGATATGATGTCTCCTTTGAAATTTCAGATATCTCTGATTGCCACGCAGGAATATAACCTTTACTCACAAGTGAAAGATGTGTTATTGAACAGAGATAGCAAATCAGCCTACAAAGGCAATGACCATATTCCAAGGAATGGCAGGCATAAAGCAATTTCCCAACTGTCCATTAGTAGGGCTCATATACCTTCCAACCATGTTGTACTTTGCCACTGTCACTGTTACAACATGGTGCTATTTGAATCCTTAGGCTGCTGGCTGAAGATGTAGCTGTGTTAGTCACAAGGAGGAAAAGGGATTAATTTTTTCCCGTCTCATGCTGAATATTGTTCTAAAAGACTTTTTTTTTCTGCCTTAAAATGCCCATTAGTTGCAATCTTTTGATAAGAGAGCTAATTCAGGCAGCAGTCCTCTCCCCAAAAAGTTCGTCTTTCAACTGGGAAGCAATGGAGCACAATACCCTGATAACCGATACACTTTCTTTCCCCTGACAGGGTTGTCTTTTACTGGGAACAAAGGCAATGATAAACATCATCCTAACAGATATATAGCTTACTACAAAGACTTCTGGTTTTGTTTGGCAAGTTAGAAAAAACTACCCAGCTTTCTATATTTTTACAAGCAACACATTTCATTTCAGCACAAGACTTTGTTTTCCCACTGTCATGAGGGAGACTCCCCATAAGGAGTCTAATGGTACTGAAGAAATATTTCCCAGCTCAAGCTCTTTTTTCATTGTTCCTATCACAGGGGCCAAAGCTGATGCTTCGCTTCTGCTGTTTTCACACACCTGACAGTCTGTCTATGTTCATAAAAAAGAGATACTTGTTTCCATATTGGGTTTTTCTCTGCTCAAATCTCAGATCATCTGGAAATTCCCATACAACCAAGGTGAAGCCAAACAACTAATAACTGTAACTTCAAATACAGTCTAAAAGGGGCAAGTGGGAAAAATCTCTAGAGGCCTGAGTGGATGCTTTCATTTTGCGCTAAGTACCAAATAGTTTTAGCAAGACAGAGGTAAACATGGTTGCTCTGCCTTATTCATTCAGCTTCCTTAAGTTCTTTTTTGCAACATTCTAGGCAAGCTGTTATGCTAACTATATAGTGGATTACAGACAAAAATATACTTTAACATCCATCAACAAGGACCCTTCCTTCCTTCCTTCCTTCCTTCCTTCATTCCTTCCTTCCTTTATTTTCTTCCTTCCTTGCTTCCTGCTTTCCTTTTTCCTTGCTTTCTTGCTTTCCTTCTTTCCTTCTTTCTTTCCTTTTTTCTTTTCCTTCCTTCCAGATTAAACCCAGTTAGTATATGAAAAAANCCTTCCTTCCTTCCTTCCTTCCTTCCTTCCTTCCTTCCTTCCTTCCTTCCTTTATTCTTTTCTTCCTTCCTTCCTTCCTGCTTTCCTTTTTCCTTGCTTTCTTGCTTTCATTCTTTCCTTCTTTCTTTTTCTTCCTTCCAGATTAAACCCAGTTAGTATATGAAAAAACTCACTAGTATAGTTCTCACCATTTCTAGGAAGTTTTTAATGGAAATTTGAAAAAGTCACTTTCAAATACTCACTTAAAAGTAACTCTCCTAACCAATTGGTTAACTTGCTTTTCACAGAGAAACTAGAGAAACATTTTATCATGATCATGACTCTGAATATCTGGGGAATTCTTTCCTAATAGGAGATTAAATTTAGGCCTCAGTTTTTCAATTTGGATATCACCTAGTCCAATTCTTTTTTCTTTTTCTCTTCTAGCGAAAAAAAGTCTGCCATTCTGTTATATTGTATATCTATATCTGTATCTACATCCACATCTACATCTACCTCTGTAAATTTTCGACTAAAATACACATTTTAAGAAACTTTATTTTCATTTGTATCTTCTTCAATATTAAATGTACTCAGTACTTTTTACTGAAAACTGAAATTATGATATTTATCAATTCCCTGTTTCAATTCAGCCATCCAGTGGCAACATCAATAAACCAGATAGAAATGATCCTTCCCCCTGCTTTGCATGCATGTGCATGCAGTTCCTGAAACAACACGGTACCACTGCTATTAAGAACCTATCCTGTCAGATGTCTGGAAGAAATCTTAACTTCCACAATGTGTCCCGAGTTATTTTGCTTGGTTCACCACCAATGATTCTTGAATTGACTGATTATTTACATGCTTAAAGAGCCATCTTGCAGTGTCAACTATGTTACATTTGCATTTTAGTAACACAGAGTATACTGATTCATTTAACTACATCAGGCAATATTTGGATTTTTCAAATTACATTCTTTTTAAAGATTACTATAAATTTCCATCTTAAATGCTATTTCTGTCAAATAACTGCCAACTTAAAGCCAGAAATTCACCATAAGGACAGACAGACATCTAAATGCCACTGTTACTACAACAGATTACTTTCTAATAAGTTCCAGGATGCATTGGAGAATTAAACTCTGGCTTCATTTCTTGAATAGGATATGGCAGAACACAGCCAGAGCCTTTCCCACAGCAGAAGTGCTGTTGTGGAGCTGGAGATGCAGGCAGAATAGAATAACTGTACAGCACTGTGAGAGACATAAATTTATGAGATTTACAACACAGAGCATCGCTTAATCAACAGGATATAGAGACTTATGCCTATGTTATAAGAGATATGCAACAACACAGGATGATAGCATCCAGTTACCTAGAAGATTTTGTTCCTGGGTTACTGAGCTAGTAATTTTTTCTAGCTGAAGCAGTAAAACTGATTTATGGCAAAAAGAAAGCGCTCAGAAAACAGATACACTCACCTATCTAGGAATTTTCCTGGGACTAGGATAACAGTTCTGTAACTGCTCTACACCGGTAGCAACAAAACAAACAGGCAGAATATTATTGTGGGTTTTTATCAATATGTAATTTACAGTCCTTCTTGGACAGTGACTTTAGGTCCTTAAGGTTATCCCAAGAATGGTTTTAATCTTTTTCTAAATGGCTACGGTGAATTCAAAATTGTGCACTAATTGCAACAGCTAATACGACATTTTCTGTTTATCTGGATTCTAGAACTTGAAGCGAAATCTTGCCATCATCAAATTATACCACTTACGAGGTATGTGAAAACTTGAGGTCTAAGATATTTGAAAGCATCCCTATAGTGTTCTCCAGATGAGGTAAAAGGACTATTTCTGTTTGACAAAATTGATTCTTTAAAATGTTATTCTAATGGATGAGACCCTGCATTAAAATGACATTTCAGCTTTTATAGTCAAGCATGAATAAGCTAAAGGAGATACACATTTTCTTAGCTAGATTGTGCTTGTCATAGAAGCATCAAAGAAAAAAAACCACACTGCTTTCTATAGATTCTTTTAATTCAAAAACCATCAATCAGTATTCCAGTTCAATGTCTGAGTAATGCAACCTTTATCTGATGAAGATAAGAAGTGGCATTTGCAATTACAAAACTTTGCCACAGAATAAATACAATTAAGTTATAGATTACAGTTACAGATATTAATGCACAGCTCATGCAGGGAATTCAGATCCTGAAAAAAATCTTTGAAGGGAAAACTTAGGCAGCCTTAATGGCAATGACAAAGCACTTAAACCGCATTCAGGATTTCAATCTACATTGATGTTAGCCCAGGAGGAAGCATGCTTTAGTGGCTCACGTAAAGGGTTATACTTGCTAACTTTCTCTGACTAGTTGCTTATTGCGTGACCTTGGCCAAACCATGTCGCTCCCTAAGTTTTTCTGATTTTACAAAGGGTAATGATTATTACTTGCTTCCTTCAAGCCAGTACATAAAGAGCATTGAATAAGTGCTTAGGAGAATGAAGGAACAAATAAATTCAGTATTCCCCATTTATTTTGAAAATCAAGGTCAGCTTTGTCCATTGGCTATTATTTCTCTACAGCATAATTTTTCATAATGCAAACCACTTTAATAAAAGTGAGTTCTCAAACCAGTAGGATCCACTGGATGATTTTTTATTATTATCAAACTCAGTAACATGACCACTGGTGACATTAGGAAGTCTCTAAGAACTAAGTCAAAGTCCTTACTTAGAGAGGAGGAAGGCTTCTAATAAATAAAACGTGTAACACCTGCATCCAACTCCATCAGCAAAAGCAGATGGAGTAAGAGCGATAAGAATGACTGCAGAGAGACAGTCATTGATAAAAAAAATACAATGGCAGAAAGCCAATTATTTTATTTTATTTCAATTATTTTAAGTGATTAAAAACATTTTTTTGTGCATCTTTGTTTAAATTGAAGGTAAACACGAAATGTGCCAAACTGGCATAACTGCCACGGCATTTGCAACCAGTCCATACTGTTCTGTCAACAAGATGCCAGACATGTTCCTCTACTGAGATGTGAATGAAGAATTANATGTGCCAAACTGGCATAACTGCCACGGCATTTGCAACCAGTCCGTACTGTTCTGTCAACAAGATGCCAGACACGTTCCTCTACTGAGATGTGAATGAAGGAATTCTCCCTTCTATTACGCATCAATAGAAAGTTTCCTCCTGCAGATTTCTGTTTTGGCATGATCAGCTAAGAACTGACATTAAATATAAGTGTTTCGCCAACAACCATACGTAAAACTGGTCAAACTTCAATTCCTTCTTTGCAGGTCCAGGCCTGAACAAGCAAGCAAGCTTAACTCCAAGACACTGAGGTAGGCTTGGTTATACTTTGTTGTATCTGACCTGGCAAGAAAGCTCATAAGCTAGGGATATGCAAGGTAGTTTAGTGCCATTTGATATTGGGGGAGGGCAACCATTAACAAGTAGGCAATCAAATACTATTTGCTGAGCCCATTTTGCAGATAACACCTTTTGATTCTGTCCTCTCCTGCTGTACATGTCTCCTACTGCTCCTGCCACTTCTTAGTAAATTATCTGCCCACTAGCTGACGACTATCTTCACCCAGCCGAATCCCCAAGGCTGCAAGCCATCTTACATACTGACAAGAAGTGAATTGCCTCCCTCCAACTTACTTTTAGTTGTCATAATGTGACTACTCATGTCTGTGCTGAACAGAGCCCCGAGCCTGGTGACATAGCACCTCTGACAGTTTTTGCTGTAGCAGCCATCACTGAATACATTTCAAGTGATTAATTTTCTTAAAAATAAAAATAAACCTAGTGAGTGCACATGTGCTAACAAGTTAAAAATAATAATAGGTGTCTGTGACCATGCTGCTTCTGTCTGAATCCTTCAGGGGAATTCAGTTGCTAAGAACAACTTACGCAGTTTGCCATATTTCTATGTGTTAAACAACAACCAAGTAACTATAGGCAAAAGCCCCAGCTGTCAAGCAGGAGGAGTGTAGGGGCTGATCGGGGGAGTAAAAGCCATTTTTCTCCTGTGTTATATATGCATATTAGATAATTTAAAAGGAAAATGAAATGAGGCAAGGACAGAGTGGGATGCATGCTACCATCTCTTCAAAATACCATGCTCAAAAGTTTGCAGAGAAAATGCTGTTTGACCGGTAGCTCTGTTCTTTAAATAGTGCTCCTAACTGTCCTTTACAGCATAATCTGTCCCAAGGAGAGTGCACTACCTGCCCTTTCAGATAGCAAGAAGGCTGAATTTTGTTCAGCTACCCATACAGGATTTGTCTTCTGGGCAGGTCTCAGATACAGTAAGAGGAACTGGAGGCAAGTGTTAGAAGTAGCACCCATGACTGCTGACTCATTCTACAGAAACAACATTTGGGCCTCGCTTTTCAGTCTTGTCAGTCTAGGCTCTTTTTATGACATGTTTTGTTTCAAACTGCCACTAATCAATATTGATTTGTAGGACAGAGACAAGAAAAGCCATCTTTGTTTCTTTATACAAAAATGAAGACTGAAAATGTTACGTAGGCTTTTAACAAAAGTCTTATGATTTTTCATGACTTTGCTTTATTTCCAAGGTCTTACTACTCAGCCATAAAACTTGTCCTTGGGTTGAAAGCTGACACACAAGCTATGAGCTCAGAGCTTTGTTTTTTAACATACATATTGGAAAACCTGAAGACGACACTTCCCTCCCCCCATTCCCAGGGTTCAGTACATCCTATACATGGTATCCTTACTGATTTTACTGGTGGTCTTGCAAGGAAAGGATGCTGAGAACAAAATAATAATGATGATTAGGAGAGGGCACCTTTTCTTCATTTCCCCCAAACTTATGCTTATGGCATAGGATGGAAATACTATTTTGCCATTTTGAGTTTGTCTCTATCTATGTAGCATATAAGCAATAAACGCAGGGCAAATAAAATTCTTTGTAAGATTTGAAGAGGGTAATGAGTCAAAATTTTAAAGCTGAAATGTCACGAGAGGCGGGTCAATATAGCTAGCAAGGCACAGACTCAAGAGAAAGCTGAGAATACAGTGGGTCAGCGATCTGCAGACTTACAGTTCTCCACATAGGGCTTTAAAAAATTGTGTGTTAATATCATCTGTACTGTCTCTTGGCTCCGTATGTATTAGGCAGGCACTTGAATGTGGTAGAGGTTTTCTTGCTTATCAAGATATTGATTCGTAAACTGAAAATTCTCTTTGTGCACCTTAACACAACTCTCTTTAAAAGCTCATGAAGCATCACAGAACTCTGTCAAGTCAATATTTCATGTTTTATTAATTCCCTGCTTAGCCAGGTCTTTGATTGGTTAAATTTAGTGTCTGTAAACCTCCGAGTTGCATATTTACCTGCAAAGGCTCAAAAGAACTATTTCAGGTTGATGGATAAACACATGCTTAGAGAATGCCTAATATGGAGTTTACAAAATACACACACTGAAAAAAAAAGTTATTTAAACAAATAATAAGGGATGGGCATAAAAAAAGTACCATTGTGAAAAACCTGTACAATTACTTGTGTAAGCTGTTAATTAATTATGGCCTTATATGTAAAGGATGTTCTCATCTCATAATTTCCTCTGAATGTGCCTAGCTCTGCATATCTACAGCAATAGAACCATCTATTTTTTTTTATTAGTTCTTAACAGAAGTTAATTGTTGAATGTTACATGGCACCGTGTCAGTGACTTCTGCATCTTACCAAAATGACTGGTACATAGGAAACAAACTACTTCAGAACTAAAATCAATGAGCATATAAAATCTCTCACCATGAGCTTCTAGTATGTGCTCTGATTTTAGAAGGTGATTGTAGACATTCAGTCTGATTCATTCCTCATAAATCCATCACTAGGCATTTGGAGATAGAAGGTAAAACACTGAGTACCTGCTTATCAATTGGACATCATCCCTTTAGTACACTGAAGGAGAGAATGACTTCCAGTTGGAAAACCAGTGTGATAATGCACTTAAAGATTATTATGCATGCGCACAAGGGAACTGATGTTGCTTACACAGCTGATTTTGAGTGGTTCTGACTGGTTTACTGGGGAACGATAACCTTTTATTTTTCTTGTTTTTATAGAATCTATAATATAGATATCAAATGTATAAATAACAATAATGCATTTATTAATGTTGATGCAATGTGGAGGTTAGAAAAGAAAGTACGCAAAGATATGTAAAATCAAACTTATTGCATGAGTATTGCATAATATCACTGCAGAACAATGATTTAAGCACAAAGATTTTCAAATTTCACTGTCAATATGACATCGCTCATAGTGTTTCACCTAGAAATTCTTATAGTGGAAACAAATACATAAGTAGATGTGTTCAGCCCAATAAATTGTTCTTGAAAAGAAGCATATGTTTTAGAAAGCCACCCTCTGCCTATTTAAAGATTTAAAACAGTGATTACTAATTTCCCTGGGTAAACTGGTCTAGAGACAAACTATACTGTACAGTTAAGAATGCAGGTATCTTCCTATGTGCATTCACATAGGAATTCACCTAACTTCAACTTTCAGTCACTGCAGTTCCTTGAGCCTTTGTCTGATGTCTGATTAGAAAACCTTGTAATATCCCCTGTAGGTATAGATCAAGATATTTCTTTTCCTTCTCTTAAATTAGCTCCTGAAGTATCACTCAATACTTTTCTAGCAAAATTTTTAATAATAGTCCCATTTAAAAAAAAAAAAGAGAGAGAAAGAAAAGCAGGGATTTTTGTACTCCTGATCACTTCAGTTATTCTAGCTGTAGAGCCATCTGTAAGTTAACTAATTAAAGCCAAAGAATTTAAAACCTTAACTTATATTAATTTGCTTTTGGTGCTTACTTTAAATTCCAATAAAGTTCTACTGCACATTCAGATTCTCCATTCAGACACATTCTGAATGTGCTTATTTGCACAACTGAAATCTGTGATTTTCCCCACAACAATGTAATGCTGCTAGGTGAAAAATGCCTTTCTAACATAAACTGCTATCTTTCAGAGCAATTAAAAAATCATTTTTAGGATAGGATTGGTACTAATTATGATTGATCATGATTCACTTTACATTTGCTAAACTTGTTGTTAAATTAAAACAAAAATATGGAAGTGCAGTTGGTATAAGTGTAGCTATTGGTATGTAGATATTTTGAAAATCAAAGGAAAATAAAATTATTTTCAACAGAAATATTCCCTTTCTGCCCTCCCTTGCATTTGTTAGATATTCAAGACTTCCATCAGTTTTAAATGGGAGTTCCAGGTGTGTCAGCTCTGTCAGGTTGGGTCTTCATAGGGAAATGTGACACATAGAAAGGAACTGAAAAGAGAATTCACCTTGGAAACTTGAACTGGGTCATACAATTTGCCACTGTGTTCAATATATTTCAAAGGTATCCCATAATAGTTAGTAGTCCTTTACAAAGGTCACTGTAAAATCATATCCTGTATTACTACATATAAGAAAGTCTTCCTTGTCTGCCAGCTGTTCAACTGAACTTTGTTAATGAAGGCAAAGTTTTCTAGAGTTATCACTCTGACCCTTAAACTGTATTATCTAGAAAACCATAAACCTTGTAAAAAAAAAAGATATGAAAAGGTTTATAAAACATTCTCTTAGCAGATCCTGTTTCCAGCCTCACCTTTTCATCTGAAGTTGGTTTTAAGCTCTTGCCACCATGCCTGCTGATTACAATGGGACGTGGGAAATGGAAACTAATGAAAACTTTGAAGGCTACATGGTTGCTTTAGGTAAATGAAAAAATATTAACTATACAGAGATAAAGAGAAAATGTCTCAATGATAAGTAAAACCTTTCTAAAAATTAAAGAGACTATTTTTGTAATGTGCGTTGTGGCATAAAGGTTTCTGCTAATCACATTAAAAATCAAATAATTGTAATGTACTTATAATTACAATGATCTAAGGATATAAGGAAGGGAAGACTTGTAGCCAAAGATGTTAGTATTTATTTAGATAAATGAAAAAACAGATACTGGGGGGGCGGGGGGGCAAAACCCAGCCTTTCGGATACAGCTCTTTTTTATTACTAGTATGTACTTACTGTAACAGTCAAGTCGCAATCTGGTTGACTCTATTAAAGAATGTTTAGTACTTAATTAGGGGTTTGAACTGGTAGAAATTATATGAACCAGTTGCATGGTAAAGGCAGTAAAAGCCCTCAAAAGCATTTAAAGAAAAATGGGCAGATATTTCTGACAATTTTTGTGGGATTATCCTTACACAGCAAGGAGACTTAGGTCACAGGAGTTCTTAAACACGTGTTTACATGGTTAACTAAGCTTAATTTCACTTGGCTACTACCATCATTGATGACAACAATGTATATGTACATGCAAAAAGAGATGTTTTGCTCTTCAGGCAACTTTCATTTACTACTTTGTTAGCCCCTCTGTCATTAGGAGCCTGATAGCTACAGTTTGTGTATACATTGTATAGGATATTAAGCATACTCTTTGTAGATGCTAGAATACCAAAACACTGTTAGCTGAATGCAAGTAATATCTTTGTGGTTCATATAAAGATCAAGTTTATGATGTTTGTAGATTGATTTCTTCTCACACTGACAGACTCAATTTCTGTAACGACTGTGAGATAATTTTATAAGAGAAATGTCTTCTTTTGCTGCAACTATTATTTTCAATATAAAATGCCTTTCAAACATTTTTGTTCTCTTAAAGGCATAAACTTTTTGCTCCAGGTCATTATGATTATGCAACTAGTGTGCAGGAAGTCCTTCCTCTACTCAGGTTAGCAGAGATGTAGATTTGCTGAAAAGAAGAAATAATAGAAGACATCAAAATTTCTCAAGAATTTCTTCAGTACACTCTGGATTGACATTGAAAGAACAGTTATTACCTTTCTACCACTGCAGTAACATAGCCGCATTCCAAAAACCACAAAAAATATGGGAGTTAGATTTATTCACGCATGAGAAGTGTAATTTTTAGAATCAGGAATCTTCTCCCAGCTCTACATCACAGATGAGGGGCATAAAGGACCATTGTTTCCTCAGCACACATGATGTCTATAAAACTTATACAAGAAAAGTAGTCATTAGAGTTCGCTAATTTAAGCTAGATTGAAGATGTCTGTCTGGCTCTGAATCATGAATTAGCGTGTGGCAAAAATCAATCCTATATTTTATTTTTACGCTTACAATTGATAGCCCTCAGGATCCCAACTGGGTCTATGCACTTCTCATTCCCAGGTGTCTCATTGTTTTCTATCCAGTGGTCATTGATTCCTATCTTTTGTTCAGCATTTGCTCTTCTTATTTTTCCGCCTTTCTACAGTAGCTGACACAACTTGTAAGAGTGATGCTGATAAACAGCAGCTTTTTCAGGCCAAAGTACCTTGCACTTCCCATCAGAAGTTGAGATCAGACTCGTGGTTTATTGCGCTTTGTTCAAAAGGTGTTGAGTCAAGTTAATGGAGATTTAAAGAACTTGTTTGCTCAGATTCCAAAATATCTGCTTATAAAAATGTAGATTATAAAAATAATTCAGAGTTTCAAAATCAATGAGTACACTGTATAACCATCTGCCACAAGCTAAGAAAATGTATTTCTTAGGAAGAAGAGTCTACCACATGGTAATGGGGTAATCAGGTAATTAAATCTATCCTTTTTCAAGTAATCCTCAGTGTCTACACTAGTGACTGACATAGGGATAAGTACCAGAAAATCCTTAACTGACATAAAAAATTTGATGCTTTAACTGATTTTCTACTAGTTTTACTCTCATCAAAGAATCTTAACCCTAATTTATTTATCTGTTCAGATTGAAAGAGAAGAAACACACATAACCACATAAAAGTAAACACTCATCATGATTCAAGAACAATTGAAAATAGTTATAATTTTCTTAAACCTTCAATTCTTTTAAGAGGGAAAGGCAAGTTTCACTATTCATAGTTTTTATCCTTTGCATTTACGGAGAAAAGCTCAATAACTTTTGTCTGTAAATACTATACACATGTACCTGTGAGGTACAAAAAAAATCATTTTTGAAAATTAAGAACAGTTAAGCCAATATCACGAGTTTCAGGAGAAAGATACACACTCACCAAAGTAATTTGAGTGCTCGGGTTTGACACACGCATAAAGATTAATTGCTACTTTATAAGCAACTGAAATGTGATTTCAGCATTAAATATGCCCACTGCAAGTAAGCTATGGGACCTGCTGGTCTGGATGATATTTAATTCAACTCCTAGTTGTCACAAATTAACTATTCCAGGCTGTCTTCGTCTACCTCAGGTTTCTCTTACTGCCTGCCTCAGCTTCTGATCTTACCTACAATTCTTGCTTCTTGCTCAATTCTCTCTACTTTGGCTCTGCTTCAGTCCTATCTCAGCCTTTTGCTCCAAGACCTGACCCACTTTTGTGGGGTGTTACTCTGACAGCCAGGCGTGATGGTCATCCTGCTCTAGTTCTACCTTGCTCTGTAGTGATAAATTTCATTGTACTTGATAATTTTCTTTTAATTATTATCTTCATAAAGATCTCTCTATGTTTTAGGTTTATTCCTTCCATATTTTTAGGATGCAAACTAAATACTTGTGGTGTCCATATTTTCTTTCCAAAGGATTTGTAATTGTGGTGATAAGTTTTTATTTGGTTGTAGTGGCCATCTCTTTATTGTTCCTTTCTTCTTTTCCAGGGTATCATTGTAAGAGATTCTTGTATTGTTTATTTCAGTTGAGCTATAACATTTCACTCCTGTTTGTCTTAAAATCCAGGAAAAAATGTCAGGGAAAAGGGTAGCAGCTGCTAATAACATGGATTTCTTTGAATTTTAATTTACCCACTGTTGAATTTAAACTGTGATTTTCACTCAAATTCAATAACAATTTAGTGTCTAACTGTCATAATAAGTATTCATTGTATCAGCTTTGAACTAAACTTTAATTATTATCATCCTTATATTCTGATCCTTTTATAACAAGAAATCCATTTTCCAATTTTATAATTAGTTTTGTACCATAAATACTAGCATGAACTGGTCTACAGCAGCTACTCTTTGCATCTCAGTGGCACCCTTCGAACCATTTCAGTCAGTGGATAAGTTATGACTTTGTTATTATTAAAACAAGTGGATTTTTGATCCCTTTCTGATCTTATATATCCCAGTGGAAATTGGGAGAAATATGGATGGATTTGGCCTACAATGGGGTCTGGACTACGGACATCCAATACTGGGAAACCTGCTTAAAAAAAGATAGTAAGAGTTCATGAGAACAAAAGAATTTGACCCACTCAATAGCCCAAAACAAAGCAAGAGAAAGAATCTGTTAGAATAAGGAATGCAATACAGATGTATTTTTCCTGGGAAGTACTTTGATTCATTGCCTACCCTGGGCAGACTGTACTGGAGAGGTGCTTACTGTACTTTCTGATGAAATTTTCAAACTACTTTCCCAATAAGAATGCCAGCAACATGTTGGGATGAAGGACCTATTTGCACCAGTTGTACATCATAGTTTTTTGTATATACATGCATATATATACTGTAAGTCATACTAATTAAAAACTGCCAATGAATTAGCAAAAAAAAAAACACCAAAAAAATGCATATGGCTATAGGTGATTCTCTGAATGGAAAGAAATTACATGGAAAGGGTGAAAAGATATTCTTCTGCTCTGTTTCTCATAGTTTTACATGTGGCTGATATTCTAAGTATTGAAGTGCTCAGGTTCAAAGCACACTGAGGTTTTGTTTTTTTTAAAATTCAACCATCCTTATAATTAATACATACACAGCTCTATACTTTAATTAAAGAATAGTTTTGCCCTTTAAGCCAGAAACTTTGATTTTGTCATAAACATGTTACAAAGTATTTTAATCTACTATAATAGAACAATATATCATTTTTATTGCTTGTATTGTTCAAAATGCAGTTATGAAAACCATGCTTTAATAAAACCTCCCCTGATTTTTCTCCAGGAGCTACAAGACTCATATATTAGTCAGAAATAGCATTTCTTTAGAAGTCTAGACATTTTTTTCCTCAGAGAAAACTAAATTTTATGCTACCTGTCTATAAATCAGACCCAGAGATACCTTTAATCCACCGCAGCAGATAAATATACCCAAGAAGTCTTGAATGTAAATACTGAACAAGAACATTATTCCCCATGTTAAAAAGTCACATTTTTTTTCAAGCCAATCCTCCTACTCAACTCGATTAGTACTTCACGAGTAGTATAATGTATCTACCAAAAGAAAAAGGGCTTCATTAGTATGTGGCATTGCTGAGCTGACAATGATTAACTCGCAAGCAAAACCACTAAAGGATGGCTAACAAACCAAACCCATTTTTCAATCTCTTGCAGAAGCATGTGAGATTATTTCATTTGCATATAGGACCATAATAAGATTCACTGCCAGCTGGTCAGAAATATTTATTGCAGATGGTAATGCAGCTGGTGTTAGGTGGATTGTCTGGGGCAAACTGTCATGATGGTAATATATATTCTCATTTTGGTAANTGGATTGTCTGGGGCAAACTGTCATGATGGTAATATATATTCTCGTTTTGGTAACTTTCAATGCATTCAGTTGCAAGCAGTTGTTTACATTATAATGTTAGTCTTCATCATGAACAAAATAAGGATGTTAAGGAGATCGGTACTGCATAAAATGTTCNACTTTCAATGCATTCAGTTGCAAGCAGTTGTTTACATTATAATGGTAGTCTTCATGAACAAAATAGGGATGTTAAGGAGATCGGTACTGCATAAAATGTTCACAGAATATTAAATAGGAACTCTCAAATGCTGTATTTTGACACTTTTTTTGACTTTTGACTTTGAATTTGTCTCCCCTTAACATCTAAAGTATAATTTATTTCTGTGCCTGATGTCTCACAATAATGGATAAGTCACACTTTTATTTGATTGTTTCTTTTTTATTCATTAGTATAATTTTCATTATTTTTAAATTAATTAATTAACCTTTTGTATACTCCCACAGACCATAGGTTCATCATAAAAGTAACATGCCAAAATCCCCTTGATTACATACTCATTCTAACATGCTTATTTTCTGAAAAGGAATTTTATTCTGAGTTCCTTCTTTTGGGGGTGGCCAACATTTGTAACCCTGCAGGACACATACCAGTACCTTCATATGCCTACATGATTTACACCACATGCTCAGGAAAGGGAATGGCTTCCAAGCATAAGATGACAATAGCACTCCTGACATCCCACAGTTTCATGTGTGAATGAGGGCAAAAAGGCAATGCCAGTCTTAATAGCCCCTGTTGTTTCACATTCTTCAAAAAAAATGGAGATTCAGGTGATTTAACATCTGGTACAACTACTGGTTGTATGTTGTAGCTCTGGTTGNAAAGGCAATGCCAGTCTTAATAGCCCCTGTTGTTTCACATTCTTAAAAAAAAATGGAGATCCGGGTGATTTAACATGCCAGTACCTATTCACTACTGGTTGTATGTTGTAGCTCTGGTCATAACATTCCCACAGATATCCCGTTAATAAATAAATTTATGATCAGTGGAAGATCCTCAAATGGAAAGTCTACTTGCAAAAACAATTTATTTTTCTTTGAAATTATGTTTTTCTGTGCAAAATATTGCATGTAAAACTCTCATTTATGGAAATACGTTCCATATAAAATGATATTTTTATGATGTGTAAATAAAACTGCTGCATGTTTTTATTTTTGGTAACAAATATTGGAATTTTAATTGTGATACTCTCTTTTCTGATTTTTCACAGGTATTGATTTTGCAACTCGTAAGATTGCAAAACACTTGAAACAAACAAAGGAGATTATTCAAGATGGAGATAATTTTAAAACAAAAACACTCAGTACTTTCAGAAACTATGAACTGGATTACACTGTGGGAGTGGAGTTTGAAGAGCATACCAAAGGACTAGATAACCGAGTGGTAAAGGTAAAAATTTGATACCTGGTATCTGTTTACACTACAGTTAGCACCAGGACTGAGCAGTTCCAAAAATCAGCTGAATGCATGAAAAAGAGCCCCAGTATTTTACAGACATCAGAGGATTTTATAGAGCAGAAATAATTTGCATCTTGAGACTGTTTTCTTTCCTGCTACAAGCATTTATTATAAATGCAAATCAGAATAGTTACTCAGATACGTGAGGACAATCATTAATTACATGGTTTTCTAGTAGGGGATTTTTCCAGCTTTTCTATGATACACCTTTTTGTATTTAGAAAGTAGCAACAGAACTGTATTTTTACCTATGTATCTTCCTTAATGAAACAGTAAATTCATCCCTTTGAATTTAGGACTTTCTCTGTGCTGATACAAATTTTCAGTTCTGAATGGCTAGGTTCACACTATATTTTTAATCTGAGCCTGCTCAACCTCAATTGGACAATTTAACAGTTGGATACTGTTAAAAATAAACCTGCATTCCCTTAAGGGAGTTTTGGGAAGGGACAAGAAAAAAACGCGAGCCAAAGCTACCACTGGTAACGGTTGGCAGGTCTACTGGCAGTGGTAGGCAGGCAAGGAGACCCAGCACTGCATGCTTTACCATCTTTAGGATTATCGGAGTAACCTGAGCTCAAATTCCCCTAGGAAACTATGGGCATGTGTTCAGACACCTTTCAGTGAGATACATGGACAAGGAACATTTGAATAAGGGACCATATTTTGTGTCAGCCCGTGCCCTACCTCCTACAACAGAGTCAACTAATAAGTCTTCCTGTGAGGCATTCAAACAAGACTGTATCAGGGAAGTTAGTGAGGAAATCAATACAGACAAGCACTAATTAAATTCACTTACTTAATTCAGCTTCATGTTTCTGTATCAATACTGGTTCTGTTCTACTGTCTTCTCACCCCTAAAATACGTAAGCAAGACTTTCAAAGGTAAAAGGGCAGTATATCTTAAATTTCCGTTGACTGTCCCCTTCAGTATTGCTAATGTTGCATCACCTGCTTCTCTTTGTCATCATTCACTGAATCTACCCGTACCAACTCTTCTGCCAATTACCACAGGTTTATTCTTCCACTCAGCTCTCAGGTTTCTTGCTCTTCTCCAAATGTACACTGTGTTTTCCACCAGTATCTGCTCAATAAACAAGGTTTCAGAACTTTTTGCCAAACTCTGAGAAGCTGAGATCAGAGCTCGCTGTCAGTAAGACCTGTTTTGTTTTGGCAATTGCCACAGGAAATTGGCAGCATAAAGGACATGTTTACATTTGAACTCATATCACCCTTCACTGGAATGGCACAAATTTGACAGAAGACATTTTTTATTCACTATGGATCACTTTTCATTCTCAGACTAACTTTGTGCAGTGTAATTGCTATGACTTCTTCCAAATTATTTCTCACTCACAGCACTGCAAGGCATCAAATAATAAGACCCATTTTATTCCAGTATCCTGAATATCCCTATCTCTAAATTTTCTTCTTAACACTTTCTCCAATGAGCACTGGGTGAGACATATTCCTGTGACAGAGTTTGTGCTTTAAAACATTGCTCCCGCATCTCTTTAGATCAGTTGAAGTCATTACTAAGGATCTAAGGACTCATTAGTTGCATCACTCCTTAAACCCATAGACTAATGCTCCTCCTGTGCTCTTCACCACTATCAAAGCTATGGTCTGTCTGTGCAAAATCATTTCACTTGCAGACTCTCTTCTTCCCTATCAATTATTTGGAAGGAAGGAAATACAGCTCGTACAATTATAACACTACCTGGTTTAATCATCTTTGCCTAATATTCTTTTCTAAACGAATTATATTATTTGTTTCTAACAAGAGGAGAAGCAAAAAGCAAGCATGTCGTGCCATTATTCTCAGGACTGCTCTAAAAGAATTTTCTGGTCATTTTATTAACAAAACAATGCCTCAAACACATTGAAGTTAGATTAAGGTAATAAAACTGCTAGGCAACATTTAAATGTAAAGAGGGCATGGATAATTTAAAGAGCATGTAGCTTAAAAATTCCGTAAATAAGAAAGAAGTTAACTGAAATGGAATGAGTTTTGTCTCGTTATTAATAGAAAGCTCCCTCATAAGAGAAATAAATCATCCAGTGCTGAACTAGAAAATGAATTAAGCTCCCAATACTCTTGGAGCTTTTTAATAACTGAACTTCCACTGACTGTAACTGGTCTCTGATGAGGATTTGCCTATAATACATGGTTAAATGTCTCCCTAAAGTACAATGGTTCAAATCGAGACCAATTCAAACAAAGTTGCTTTGAATTTACTCTAGCGTATCTGAGTGGAGAATTTAGCCTGTAAAGAGAACCTTTCCTGACAGAAATAGTCATCCTGCTCCTGGACAAGAATCAGCATACCCAATACCCTGTTTATTAGTGACAGACTCTGAATCACACCAAATCATGAAATGGCTGAGGATGGAAGGGACCTCTTGAGATCACCTAATCCAACCCTTCTGCTCAAGCAAGGTCAGCTAGAGCACCTTGTCCAACTTACGACCTTAAAGGTCTTTTGTAAAAGTGCATGAAAGACGCTATAAAATAAATAAATTTATTGTATGAGATGATATTAATATACACTTCATCTTGTTATTTTATGCAGCGCTAGAAACATGTTAGCATGGCACAAGTTAGTATAAGCCCCCAGGTCTTCATTCATGAAACCTTACAATCTTTTTATTGACGGCTTTAAACAGTAAGAAAAGATAAATACAGTTTGCATACATTGCACAAGTATCTGTTAATTCACTCAGCAATTCCCTAGTTAGTATGAACACTTCATGTTTGTGTATGAGAAGAAATTCATGGAAATTACAGAAAAGCACTGTAAAAGCTTCACATCAAAACACTGTTGTCATCTTGAATGCATTCAGGTTTTGGTCGAATGATTCATTTGGGGTTTTTTAGGAGAAAGATGGGGAATGGTAGGAAGAAACTACAATTGTGTCTTCTCATTGTTCGATTGAGCTTATTTTCATGTATTCATAAATTTTTCATTAACATATCTGAGTTAATTATCTGATTCATGTAGACACTAGTGACCTGGGATGGTGACAAACTGGTATGCGTTCAGAAAGGTGAAAAGAAAAACAGGGGCTGGAAGCACTGGATTGAAGGAGACCTACTGCATCTGGTAAGGGCTGCTATACAGATACATCGCACATAACTGAGACTGCAACAAAGTACCGTTTTCCATTTCAAAGGGTTTGTTACTTGTTCTAGTTAGAATGGTCTTTATTTAGACAGGTCTGATCTCCAAACTCTAAGGAAATCCCACCCTCTGCTACAACTCAGAAATGCTCAATTTCTTTCCACCTGCTCTCAATTAAGTCATAAACCTGCAATGGTTTTTTGATCTAGTCCACTGCTCTCCAGCTATTAACCCTTTTTGTTACATCGCACCTCTAACACCATCTTGTTCTTATACAACCACTGGTAGAAAAAAAAAAAAAAAAGAAAAAAGTATGGGCCAGATTGCAAGAAAAATATTAAATTTTGTTCTCAAAGAAGCACTATGAATTTTTAGCATATTATGCTGTAATACAAATCACAAAACTCTGGATAGTCAAGAGGATCCTGCAAACAACCTACACTGCAATTACTTTATGCTAAGCCCAAAGATAAATGAGGTGAGTCCAAGAGACGCCAGAAGAGCTTGTGCAGGAAACAAGCGGTCAGTGAAGTCCAGAAAGATTTCAAAATAATAGATACATAGTGCTAATGATTCCAGAGTTTCTTGGGAGACCAATCAAGAAATGGGCATGATAATGTTGGATGGTGCAACAGGTGGGTGCAGAAATGTTATGGAGGAGAGCTCATTGTTAGAGGAGAGCTCTCATGATTTGCGTCTAGATATCTACTCCTTCACAAGTTTACCCTTCAGACAGTTGGCATGGCCAACCACATTGGCTCAAGTCTGTATGCTTGAAAGGTCAAAGCAATGAATTAAAAAGCACTACATGCCACCTAACTAAAAGCCAACTATCAGGCACACTTTTTCAACTCAATCTTAACATATATTCAAAAACTGACCTAACAAAGGTTCTACATGCTAGCACCAGGATTCAGACTAAAACTGCTCGAAACAGAGAGACCAAGTAGGTTCTTACAACAGTCTGTAGAAAGTCTGCTGTGGGTTTGGCCACCTGCTGGCCAAAAAGCCAGCCTCAGCACACCTCAAAGCCTTATTTGGCACAGGAATGCTGGCTAATCAGCAGACTAACCAAACTGCCTGCCTTGCAATGTGCAGGTGTGCCAACCTTTAAGAGGTCAGCTGCAACACTGGGGAAAAATGGTGTATTATTCTGGCCCCTGAAAAATGGCTGGACACATCTCTGAAGCAAATGTCCTCATCTTTGTAAACCATCCTTCTTTTTTTTTTATTTCCTTGTTTCATTACTTCTCATGAATTATGAGGCGATATGTGAATTATAAATTATTAGAGTATATTGTTTTAATAACAGAGCATGAAAAAGTCGTGCATTAAAGAGCAATTTTTATGCATTTTTCACATTTATTTTTCTTAGACCTCAATTCAATTGTCAAAATCTAATTACTGCAACATGTAGTGTGTGCCTGCTGATCGGTTACATATAATACACTATTCTTTCTGTTCTCTTTTTCATGAGCTTATCTTTTTAATGCAGTGGCTCAGTTGTAGTAATTTCTGGTGGGATCTGCTGTATATGCAAAATACAATTTGTACCTCTGTATACTTACTAATTGTTTTAATACTGCAGGAACTGACATGTGAAGACCAGGTGTGCCATCAGATATTTAAGAAGAAAAACTAAAATCGACCAGAAAGCCACCAAGATCTTCATCACAATACTATGCTGTTATGTTTTGTCTAAAAAGAAGAAGCCAGAGTTGCAATAATTCTTTGACACTGCTATGTGAATGTATTTTGTGCATGTTTATGGAAACAAACACGTTTTATAGAAGTAGTATCAGTTACAAACATAAATTCCTTTGCCTTTCAGTCTGGAGTTAAATAAAAGTAATTACCTTTCAAATAATGCTTTCCTACATCTTTGTAATAATTTCCAGAGGAATGTCCTTTAGCAACAAGGCTGAAAATTAACAGTCACAATTATCTCAAGCACAGTATATCTCTCCACAGTGCCGTAATGTCATAATATATTTGGATGACTGAGTAAAATTGGACATTCATTGGACTGTTCCTATTTAATTCAGTCCTGGATCACTAAGTCCACAGTTTCAGGCAACAGAATGGCTCACTGAACACGATACATGGCCTTTCACATCAAGGATATTCATCTGAATTTGGCCCAGGTCTATAGCGGCTCGTAGTTATCACCTGATAAATGTCTCATGGCCAACGTGAAACGCTGTAGCTCCTTAATACAGTCCTAATGTGGGTCACTGAAAATGCTGCTAACCTCCAGTTAGAACTGGCATCCTACTAATAATCCCAGTGGAGAAGTCTGCTGTTTGAAGCAAACTCTACATTCAAGAGTTGCTCCAAGATGTGAAAACAAAGGCATACTTATGGCTATAAGAGGAAAACTGCAAAGTGTACACAGACTGCATGTACCCTGTGCATAAAGAGTACCCAGTATGCTGCAATCTTCACCTTGTACCTCCCTTTCAGAGACTTTAAAAAGAAAAGTCATTTCCATGCAACTCTTCTCAGTTTTATTTAGGCTTTTTCAAAAGAATTCATGTTCTTTGCTAAAGGCAAGCTTAAGTTAACCACGGATGGTGAGCACTACTTCAGTAGATGGAAACAGAAATTATTCAAGAAAATGTGTGCACACATTCCACAGAACTGAAGAAGGGCTTGTATGCCCAAAAGCTCATCTGTTTTTTCCCAACTATATGAATTATTCTAATAAAATATACTGTCTTTCCTACAACCTTGCCTTGCAGGTACATAAACTTTCACATAAACTTTATCACCATTTCAATTCCCTCTTGTCCATAGGCCCTCATCTTCTGTTTAGTATGGGAGGAGTGGAAATTCACTAAGCAGATCAGTGGTAGGGAATTAGAGAAAAGATGTAGAAAAAAACTTTGCAGAAATGGAGGAACATATGCTGTCTCCCCAACCCCACCTGCTGCTTAGCCTACTCACTGTCAATAACTCAGGATAGGAAAGGGGTGAGACGGTCTCCCAGCTGAAAACGAGGTTACATCTGCAAAACCCCAAATCTGATTAATGTCACTACTACTTACATGGCCATAGGCATACAAGTGAGTATGTAGGGATATTTTTATGGATTGGACTTTGTTTCTCCTGATAAAAGTTGACCTGGTATCAAACTTCCTGTGTATTTCAATTGAGCAATGCTGTAATGTTAGTTCACATTGAGGAAACTGCACTTGGAGTTGGCAAACTCCTATTCATCCCTGACCTGGACTTTCCAGTAGAGATAAATTAATTCCTATTTCTAAGTCTCTGCTAGTTACTAGGCTGAGTACCACAGTTCATTAAGCTTCCAAAATGATATCAGAACAAAATAATCACTAGGAAGCAAAATGTGTATGTTTTAATCAGTGACATTTCTCATAGTTGGTTCTTGCCAGGAGTAAGCCTGCACAATGCAGGGTTTCATAACTTCACACCAAATAATAAAACAAAGGAAAAGCCTTCATATATCACAAAGAACCATCATTAATTCACAAATTATGAGTTTGAAGATGGAAAGCAAGCATTCTTCAATTGATTTCAAATTAAGCTTACTAGTTTTATCTAATGGGTATAGTTGGGCAGTAAATGAAGTAGGCAACTGGGGACTTGAGTAGACTTTGATTAGAAGAAAACTGTATCTGAGTCTATTTTTTTTGCCAATCTTGGAAATGAAAATTTCAGACTTTTTAACAGGGAATGAGAAAACATGCAAGGTTGTTTACTCTCCAAAACAACCTTTTCTTCCAGCACATACTGATATGCAAGAACTGGCAGCATCCTTTACAACTGTATGCACAGAACTGGAGACAGAGGAAGTATTAATTATGTTGCATTATAATTAATTCCAAAGATATACTTGTTTGTATCGTATTTGTGATGTTAGGTTGGTCTCTAAGCTGTACAAAGTCCCTTATCACCTTGTCAACAGATTAAATACTTGCACAGGAGGAACGGACCTCGCTGGTAAATCAGAGAATGTTCATTCACATTTTTTCAGCCCTCTGGCATGCAATGCTGTCTCAGCTATTTTGAAGGATTACCATTTGCATTGATTCTTTTCCTCGTAGAGAATATTACTCAAATACAGCTAACAGGAAGGGAATTTACCTGCAACCTTCTGATCAAAAAAACAGAAAAGCCTGTACTATAACAAAAGCACTTCCTAGTGAGTACAATACTGGGCAAAGAGTCAGACCTGTCACTAGAATTTTCAAATGACAATGACAAAGGTGCATGTAGGAAATGCTTACGGTGGGATTTCCAAAAATCCTCTGCATTGAGCCAATTTTTCTCCCTAGAAGTCAACTAGCATTTTCTTAGCAAGTGTTAAAAGAAGAAAGCAACGCTGCAAGCAAACACTGTATAACAACGCTGTAAATGCTTCTACCAATAATGTTGTATGGCTAGTTCCTAAGATCCTCTTTCTTTTGAGCTCTGAAGGGTCACCTAGGTACTATGTGCACAGAATGGCTTTCAAATTTTCCATGAATATCCTACGCGCTTTGCTGACTTGCTGCTTGTTAAAGATGTCTGCTCCATTGCCATCTGGCAAAAAGTCTGAGGTTTTGAAATCAACATTTACCTCATGATCTGATGAAGACAAATGAAATTTCACCAAAAGAACTTGCTTAATTACATGTATTTGTATTCTTTTTAAGCTAGGGTACATATTTTTCCTTAGTGGGGAGAGATTAATAGAAAGAATTTCTTCTGAAGGTTTTTTCCCTCACTAGAACACATTCTTTTCAGGTTTAATTTGTGACTGATTTGAAGGGCAGAGGCTGCAGATATTTTAATTTCAGCTTCCTTATTACACTTGTTATGCAGATGGTGAAGATTAGAAGAAATCATTTCGTGAAAATGAGATTTAAAATAAAATTAACCAGACAAGCTTTTCAATAGCAGCAAAAAAATTGTCAGTTATTCTCTAAATATCACACTTGCTTTAATTATAGCTCACACTGCGGTGCTTCAGTCATCACTAAATAGAAATGGGAATGCAGTATATGACAGTACATATTCCAGAGCTCTTAGAAGTGGAGGAATCCATGGAAAGATTAGGAGCTTTGCCTTATGTGACAGCAAACAGAGACTCCAGTTGGCGTAAGAACACAAACAAGAAAGGCTGCTGCTGAAGGAATGAGGGCACACTGTCATCCATACCCAAAGACAGGAAAAGAAAGACAGGACAAGAAGTAAAAGACTTGAATTGCAGCATGGAAACTTCAGGTGGACATTAGACAACACCTCTGCACTCAAAAGATAATGAAGGACTGCTGGCACATGAGCTTGTGGAGTATCTATAGTCCAACCATAGTATGCACTTTTTTCCATCAGCAAATCAAGCTGAGCCTTTCATTGTACCTGTGGTAATAGTTGATAAAAAGACTGTCAGGAAGATCTCAAACATATTATATTCTTACTGGTTTTATGAAAAAAACGGCCAAATAGAGTATCTGCAGTAAGCGAAAGGCTACAGCATAAACTCATATTTACCAAGACCCAGAAACAGGCCTTAAGAAACATTGGAAATTTTCTTTACCTGTTTTCGTGTTGCTATACTTTGGATTCCTGCTGGTTTTGGGTTAGGTAACAGTCCATCACAGAAAGGCTTTCTGAAAATCTGATAAACCCTTCACAAAGACTTTTCCTGTGTATTTGGTTGTGACTTCAGAATTAAACATTGTCATGAAAGTTAAATAGGATATCTTCCTGTGAAAGCTGCCAAGGGCATTCATTTGAACTTCTTCTGTTATGTAGTGCCCTTTGCTGCCTTTTGCCACTGCGCCCAAAGTCAAGTATTTTCCTATAGTTTCTTAATTAGTTTTTTATCTGTCACCTCTATTTGATTCACTTTTGAATTTATACATATGCACCTTTACAAACACATGCATTTACATTGGGGGGGAGAGGGGTTCATTAACCTCAGTTGTTAAGAAAATGAGGCATAGGTGTCCAGAATATTTGTTTGCCCACACCCTCACAGCTTTTGAATCGGTTGCCCAGCGTACATTGGCCAACCAAATCTGACAAAGGATAAAGACTCTCAAAGCTATAACAGTTCTACAATTTTATATGAAAATTAATGGCAAGATAGAATGCTTTCGGTAAAAGACAGGCTACAAGGTGAACTCATGTTTATCAAGTCCCAGAAAATCATTTGGGACAAAAACACGATAAATGCCTGTAACCATGGAAAACCTTTGGCTGGAGTTCATATCTTGATACCAATGAATTCAACTATGAGACAAAATCCATAGCAAACCAAGCTTCACTAGTTCTGCTGCTCACAGTAGTACTTGTTTTACTGACTACTTTATAATATTTAATATTTTTGCCACTTACTCGATTCTCTGATGCCTCTTTTTCTGGCTATCTATCTCTAGTATCTGATCAACTGTTTTTTCAAAATTTGCTCAACTCTTCCTACACATGTGTAGGGAAAAAGAACTTTAATAACTGAAGAATAAGTATATGTTTTTCCTGGAGGTGCTCTAAAGCCAAAGATTGCTTAAATTTTCTGGTGGCCAGACTAAAGCAATGCTCTTCCAACATGCCGTCCAATGCAGTAGTCCTAAAACCCAACTGAATACTTTAGTATGTCTTTTCAACACATTGATTCATTGATTGAAAAATACCATACTCCATGGTCATACATTCTAACTTGATCAGAGAAAGGATATTGAGCCCTTGTCACGCAAGCAAGTAAAGTCTTAGTAAAATCAGTTGGCATGACAAGTGACCCAACAGTATATTCTAAAAATACATAATTTTATCTTTTATTTACACATTTTTAATTAAATGTCAACTTTTGAAAGACTTATAAGGGACCCTAACTGTAGATTGGACCTGGTTTTGCAAGCAGTTCTACTTAGCAGGGAGCACTTTATTCCGTTCAGCCAGTCAGGTCATGCACATCTACTGATAACACAGACTATAGACTCTGAAGCTGCAGAATTTTATGCATTGAAAGTATCAGTGTCAGAAAAATGTGTATTACTACTCACTGTTATTAATGCCTGCTTCAGAGATTCAATAACAAAAGAATGTAATAAACTTCCCAAATGTTTAGAAACAAAGTTTTTAAGATACACATTTTTCATTTCACATAGATGTTCAAAACATGCAACTGAAAATAAGAGCATGTGACATATGGCAATTTTTTTTGTTATCTCAAAAAAAAAAAAGTGAGGATTTACACTTATTTATGTAGATATATATCACGTTGTATTTTTTAAAATAAATCATCAACACCTTAATCTAAATTAGACTTTCATTTTCTAAACATTTTTGGGGAAGATAATATCAGTAAAATAGTCAGGAATAGCACCTGGAAGATGAGCTTTACTGGCTAGAGGATTAAGGCAGAGTTGAAAGGCTCCCTTTGTAAAATAACAGCCTTGGTTCTCTAAAAACACAGATTGCGGTTTGCTACTAATGGGTGCCTTGAGTAGCATTACAGCAAATTGCTTTCCTTGATGGCATAAACTGAATACACAGAAAACACGAACACTTAGTTAAAATGTTAGCACATCAAAAGTCACTAAAGGAAAATAACTGTTTTCCAGAGAAGGGCTTTGTATGATCATAATTGAACTATTTCTGTTTTAGTGAACTTGTGCCATTTAAAATGGGAAGCAGAACCAGATTTTCTACTGCCATGCTGATTGCATAGTCATTCTGCAGCAGTGCAAAATGAGTGTTGTCTGTGACTAAATCACAATGGCAGGAATAAATTAACAGCTGGCCATCGGGCTGCAGGATCCAGTGTGGTCTGGAAGTCTAGACAGCTCCAGACCTTGACCCAGTTTGGACTTCCAGATACATCTGCTCACAGCAAGAGGGTTATCAACTGTTTTGGTTACACCTCTTCCTACCTGACTCACCTCACTTAGCTTGTGTTGTACCTACAGTATCAGATTCTACAGGGGCAATGCAGTACTGAAAGAGGGTAATATTTATCAGGAGATGATCTCATACCAACTGGCGGAACCCTTTCAATGGAACAGGTTAACTCAAAAGAATTGCAGAACATGTTTTAGTATAGTAGATTAAACCTCTGTAATGCTCCATTGACACAGCATGAAGTGCAAGGCAATGAGGATTCTGGCCCTTGAGCTCAGGCTTGGGTTTACTTCATCACTTGTTTTTTCACAAGGATAAATCTCTATATGCTGTTGATACAGTTTATGTTTGGTTTTTGTTCCAAAGAAGAAAGTAAATCCTTCACAAAGTCATTAATAAAGAAAAAAAATCTGCTTGGTTTACTCTAGACCTCAATATAAACAAACTATAAACAAGGATGTGCATGAATACACGACAATAACTTCTCGGATATGTATTTTTATTTATAAAGTGTATGACAGAACTCTGTAGCTATACTAGTGCAAGTAATTTAAATAAAATGAGACCTAGAACATATTAGGAATCTTCCAATGAAAAGTAGAACATATTTCGGCACCTTGGAATAGGGTTTAAAAAAGGCCCAAATAATCCACCTCTCACTGCAAATTTGTTTCCTAATGGAATCGGACACAGATTAAAATTCTTTCAAAGAATAAAACAGTATCGCTCTATTGGATATAACAACAGTGCAACAATTTATCTAAAAATCTGGGCCTGCAATATATCTAAAATGTATGTAGTCCTTTGCCTAGATTACCAACAATAGTAACAATCAAGACTTCTAAATATATACACTCTGGGTATATTTCTGCAGTCATATATGTATACAGATTCACACACAGAACAGTCAGTTTCACCTTAAGCAGTTTACAGTGCAAATCACTTTCTCAAATATTAGATCAATGCTAGAGCATTTGGGCTGCATGTTTTAGTTATTTTCTGGATTCCACTTGGACTAAAGAACAAAATATGGAAACATTTCAATCAATTGCGCTCAGATTGTTAAAAGATTACAAGTTATTCTTCTTTCCTGACCACTCCATTAGGTTTTGGTAATGAAAACCATTACTACTCCTATCCTTTCCTGTCAGCTGCATCAGCAGTAATTAATCTCCACTGACTGAAGAGCGTAAAGGTAGCCTGGTGCTTTTATCACCATTTTTTCCCCTGCATTATAACGATTATGTATCAAAAAAGATGCCAGAGAACATCTTTAGGTAGCAGAGGATTCAATCTGAGAACTTCTGTATAAAGTTCAATGCCAGGTCTTACTATCTGGCAGTATTAATTAGAGAGGGGGAAAAAAGATCTTGGTTTATATAGCTCTCCTTAATGTGTAAGGTTGTAACCATGTCACTGTATGGTGAAATGAGCTGCAAAGTACAGCATGCCTGTCCTATTTAATGCATGATATAGGTACGCTTTCTTGAATACTTCATACTAATACACTTCATGGCCCTTTATGAAGTTACTTGAAGCCACAGAAGAATTTGTAGCATCTTCTCTGAAGACAAATGTTTTAATTATTTTTTTAGAAAAGAATTTATATAATGATATTTTTAATAAAATGAGTAATACAATAAGCATATCTTTTTTCTATACTACCATCTTCATCATAGAAAATGTTACTCAAACGTCTGGTCTACACTGCAAAGGCCTATTGCCAGAAACTTCCTTTTGTCACCGAAAGTGTAAATGTGCATCTGATATAATCTAGTAAAGCCCAGTTTTTGTCTTGTCCAAATCAAATCTACTTTCCCAAACAACAGAATTCTCTCAGCCGATATATAGTCACCAAATATACTGCTGACAAAATAACACTGCCTCACAGTGTTATTTTATATAAGCTCCCAGCTTCTATTTGCAGTCAAAGCCAGTCTTCTGAGTCTCATCTCTGAGAAGCCACTCAAACAACTCCATCACTAATTTCTATTACATTTAACATAACAATATTAATCAGTTGTCATTAAACAGTTCACATAAAAAATCAGATAGCATTTTCATTAATGTTTATATTTAAATGATGTAAGAGTTTCAAACAGTGGATAGCATCTCTTCCAGTTACAAGCCCATCTAATGAGGCTGGGTTTTTGTCAGCAAAACAGCCAAGTATGCACAGGAACAGCAATGTCCTATCATACAAAGTCTTTTATAGTAAGTTTTTTGTAAAGGATAGACTAGTGCAGCCCTTTGACACACAAAAAAATTATCACATAGGAAATAGATCCTGTTGGTCAACTGGTTGCCAGGATCTGCTCACATGCAACTGTTCCCCTGAGTATGTCTACATTGAAGTATTACTTAACCAAAAATGAGGAAATTCCCCATCTTTCATTGAAAGGGAGGCTGTTATGATTTTCCTTAGATTAATGGCAAGAAAACGCCAGGTAGAAACCTGCACACAGTTCACCATAGAGCAGCTGACCCATGTTAATTTGTTATACTATGGTAATCTGCTTGTGTATCACAGACTACAGACCTGAAGTTTATTAGTGCAGAGACTAACGAATGAGGAATAGAAATTACAACGCTTCCCTTGATCTGTGGTTAAACAGAAGACTTCAGTCTTTCTCCAGCCTGGTCCACACAAGAATTATTTATGGATGTAAACATGTCAGTACCAGGATCAGCGATAACTTTTACAAATGTATGACTCCGTGTCATAAATTGGATACAGTTATGCCAGTATTAAAATGCTTTACGGAACTATAGTTTATTCCCCCCTGCCCTCCTGGTAAGGAAAAAGGTGCACCAAATGAAACACATTTATACAAACATTTATCCACACATGCTAAATAATAGGTGGTGTAAAGGACATTATCCTAATCTGCTTCTCTTTTTAAGTTACAGTTGTGAAGTAGAGGGACATGAAAAACATGGCAAAAATATATATGAACAAAAAATATTTTTAAAAGGGTTTTTGTCCAAGACAAATAAATTTTCAGTATAACAGAAAGAGAAAATTTGATTAAAGGAAAAAAAACCAACCAAACAAAAACACCACAAAAAAAACCCCAACCCCCCCACAAAACAGGCTGGAGTTAAAAGCAGAGGTGAAAATTGAAATAATTTTATTTACTTCAGTAGAAGGCCTTCAAAGTTATCTTTGAAAAATACGCGAAAAGCATTCTTTCCGAGCCAGATTGACTAAAGAAACAATTTCAGGATTTCAGATCCAGACATCAGTCAGGGAAGAAACACAGAGATTAACAGAATCAAGGCGGCATCTAGTGGCTAATCTTTTAAACACACAGTAAAGGGGGTCATCCTGTGGATTTTTCATCTGAGTTTCCTGGTCTCTTCACAGGCTCAAAACAACAAATCCTGTCGTCAATGTAATTTTATGTCTCCATAGTAAATTGAATAATATTCTTATAATATTTTTTTAAGAAAAGAACTATTAAGACAATGTGTTTAGTCTAAACCATATCACAACTTTACAAGAGCTTTTACTTTAAGGGGATTAAATTCCAACTATATACTAGCTACGTATTACTAAAATTCATCAGTTTTAATTTGGATAGCCATATAATAATAGAACATATGCATTTTTGATAGAAGAATTCAATGTGCCCCTTCACAAAGGATATTAAACTATGTAGGTGATAGTTACAGTTACTAATAGGAGGGAGGAAGTTAGCTATATATTAGAGAATGGTAGCATTTTCAAGAACAGCAGCATAACAGAACTTGATTCAGAAACCTCTAGGATTAAAAGCCTAAATCTTTCATCTTGAACTAAGACCCTATATTGATCCTCCCTCATCAACAAATTGTATACTTCATCTTTGAGAGTGAATTTGTCCAGAAGACCTGAATGCTGCAAATCCTGTGTCAGGTTCCATTTATATTGACAAAGGACTGAAAAAGAGACATTCAAAACTAAAAGCATTAATTTGTACACTCTGAGTTTAAAAACTCAAACATTGGACAGGGATGGTTGTGATAACTTGCAGTCTTTGGACTAGATTAAGAGGGTACATAGCACACACTTTCACTATTGAATTACATACATGACTGTATCACTGAAAAATTTAATGATTCAGGTCCTACTAGAAATGGGAAAACAAAAGAAACAGAGCTTATATAGCACTTGTATATATAAATACATCATTACATTTTCTTCTGGCAATATATTATTTATGTGTGATTATTATAAAAGAGCAAGGATAAAATTTAATACAGCTTTCATCACTGCCTGCTCTCCTACATAAATAACTTGTTACTGTGTCATTGTGAAGAAAAAGCTTCAAATACAAAGACATACAGTCAGTGCTACAGAAATTCCATACAATGCTAACTGAGAAACCATGTAAGTATGCAGTTCAAATCATAAAGACAGAGTGATCTTTATCTTTCCTAAAAAAAAAAAAAAACCAAAACCAAAAAAAACCCAAACCATTTTCCAACTACTGAAAACAAGTTAAAAAACATAAAAATAAAATTAAAAAAAAAAAGCCCCAAAACTGTTGACACAGCCACTTTCCATTTGTCCGGCTTATCTTGAGAGAATGGTTCTGGATTATGGTCACATTTTGAGTTTCTAAAAGCTTATTCTGACACCCTGCGTAAATTAGCTTGACCTGAAATCAAAACTTAGTAGTAGGGGTTTGATTTTATGTGCCTAGCACACCATAGGTCTGACCTGCATTTGAGCCCGTGGTGAAACACTGCTATCAAACTATAAAACAGAAGACTGCTCATAGGAGAGCATTAGGTCATGTGGGATGAGTGCCTAAGCAATAGGATCTTAGAAACAAGAATGACAGCTACTCTTTAACCTCAATTTCCTTCTCTTTGTTGAGAAAATACACAACTGAAAGATAATGTCTCATATCATTGCAATCCCATAAAAGTAGTTTTAACATCATTACAACATCATTGAAACAGATACTAATGTAGAATGTTTAGATATTAATACTGTTCAGTTTATTTTAACTAAGTAAATGTGTTTTGACAGTTTGATTCTGTATTGTTATGCGCATTGTATATGCAGATGTTACACCAGGGACTGAAACCTCAACTCTGCATCTGGAAAACACAAAACTGCCTGATCAAGAGAAAACAAACAACTTTGTTCATTCACAAGCTATAGTTAATTATCAAAGCCTGGCCACTAACTTTTCACGTTAACTAACTGTCCGTACAGCTGTTCTTGAACTTCCTTTTATTACTGCTTTATATCTGGATAAAAAAATGCCTGTATGTCAATCTTGTCTAATATTAATAGGAAACAAATGCAGTATTTTTGGTTTTCCAGAGTGTTGGCAACAGATCATTCTAATGATTGGTAACACTATTCAACAACATTCTTTGCGAGCTTATGGAAAGCCCTATGCTGAATCATTTCCCAAGCATACTCCAACTCTGTGGTCAGCAGTGATAAGGTAATAATATATAACAGCAATTAAAAGTGAAAATAAATTAATATATTTGTCCTGAAATCATGAACATTGCTATTGAAATCTTTAGGTAGCTATTGGACTTATAGTCCTCAGACAAGAAGAAATAATATTGTAAGTTTTCTAGTTCGTGTTATCTCAAGACCATATTCAGGGCAAACTAAACTGCTTGCTGAACCAGATCTTAGAAATAGTTTGACAGATAGGCTTAGAGAAGAGCAGAGAAATGGAATAAGTTCATCTGAAGCCTCAAAACTCAATAAAAGTACATTAATACCGACATTCAGCTACAGTGGAAGGCTTTGTAAATCTGATAAAAAAAGAAATTATATGCTCTAGACTTGGAATACCTGGGAGGATATATACTGTTGCATTCCAAATCACTTTTGTGTTTTCAAGGCCTGCCCTTTTGCCACTGATCTTAATGGAAGTGGAATCATGCCAAAATTGTGACCATGGCCTCCAGAAAATAAAACATGAAGAAGCAAGTGTTAATAAGTCAGAAGCACTAGCAGGTCAATCAAGATCATTCCTGCTCAGTGATTACATAAATGACATAAAGATAGCTCTTACCTAATGCATCAAATGTACTCAAAGAAGCTGTAGCACAAGTGGGTAAGAACAGGAGTCTTTATATTATGTACAACACTTCATTCACTCTCACTAAGAACCTTTTTTTTTTGTCAGAGTTCCCTGTTTATGGACATCTCTCTCCTATTTATTAACATGCTGGTAACTTACTGTGCTACCACGATTAATATTTGTGTCACATTTTCTGCTTAAATTAAGTCCATATCAGATGCTGCTAAAAATATTGATGATTATCCTGTTCCTGATTTAAAAGAAGCTGGGATTTTGTGCTCCCTTAATATCTTTTAATAAATAACTAAACTTTTCTACTGAAACTTGAAAATACAAGCTGACATAGGCCCCTTCTTCAGATGAAGTCATCCCATACAAAAAAAATCTAAACCCACATGGCTGAAGTTTGGCATAATCGTAAGTTGAAAAGGGAGGCTTGTAATGAAAGTGTCAGGTGATATTATTTTAAGTGACTTCAAATATAAAGCTTCCAATCCATTCTTTACATACTGTAGTATCTATTTTCTCTATATGTACCACATATATGGTTGTATTTGAAGCAACAACCATTTTTTAAAACTATCAGTTTATGCACCACGAGGCTGCTACTGTCAGGTTGCAGGTTTTGCAGAAGATGGGATTATTTTTTTCTTATATGAATCCTACGGTTTTGACACTTCTACTGAAAGTTCTGATTTCTTTACTGGCATTTTAATTCCTCATTATCCTAGTGAGTTTAATACTCTGATCTCTGTATATGAGTCAGGATTGCAGTCAAGGCTAGTATGTTTCCAAGAGAGTGAGTAGAGACAAAGGCTGGGCATCTCAGACTGAAAGAGACAAACTGCATTCCACAACACTGCTTTATCACTGATCTGCAACAAAGTGAAATACTATAGTTTCAAGGTAGCTTTTAATTCAGATTTACAGTGGCATTCGTCTCACAGCTCTGCCACCTACATGTTAATAACACCTTTTCTTTACACCCACTGTGTTACATCAGTATTTACCATCTTCCAAGTTAAGGCTGCAATGAGTTTTACTTCAGTTCACTGCACTGCAAGTATTAACTCTTGGCAATGAACAGCACTTCACATTTATTTTGCATATGAAATAAACACTTTACAATACTATAGAGTTGACCTAAATATATAAAAACCTCTGTATATTCCAAAAGAAATGATCTAATGAAAATAATAGTCATTCAGATTACAAGATAACTCACAGAATGCTTAGGGAATTAGTATGCTGTCCATAATACTACCTCAAGATAATAAAGTTAGTCAAGCTCAGAGATGCTGGCAAACTGAGACCCAAAGTAAAATGCAGTAATCTTGGGAGGTGCCACATATCCCCATAAAGAAAATAAGCAATGGCTGAGCTCTGGAGAAACAAAGAATTTACATAACAGTGGGGGTGTCCTGGATAGAACAATCAAGGCAAGAAAATACTGGACCCTCAGGACTGAGCAGCCTACTGCAACAAGCAGCAACTCACACTCTATTTATTATACCAGGTATGGATCTAGCTAACAGCATCTGTTAGATTTTTGCCTGAATATGAATTTCCACACATATGGGATGAGCTATATGAATGCAGCTCTTATTTCCAGGCCTCTAGTCTTTACCTGAGAGGAAAAGAAAGTGGACTCGCGCTTTATTGTTAGCCTTCCCCTTCTCTGTTAAAATTCACTTGGTGCAATGAGGATAAACTATAGGTGCTTGTGATTGGTATCCCAAACTACTTTAAGTTTTCCTTTGAAAGAAAGACGTTGTAGTATTTTTTATCTTAAAATGCTCTATCCTGCTTCCAGAAAAGTTTTTGTTGTCATACAAGTTCAAAACATGCAAATAATTTCATAGCCAATAATTTCAAAAGGAAGTAAGCTGAAATCTCAGAAAAATAAGGTCAAATGGATTGGCTATCCTGAGAAGCAAGAGCCTTGTAAAGAAGAAATTACCAGTAGGCTGAAACTGTATCATGGTTGCTTCCTCCTTACAACTGTTGTATCTCTTGTTGCAACCCCATTATAGCTGCTGTGTTTCTAACTAAATCACCAACAATAAAAATATGTAGAATTCCTCTATAACAGAACTCCAGTCCATTTTTTTAGTTTTACAAATTTTAATGTGTCAGAATGCAATTGCTTCAGCTAGCTTAGCTGGCCAGTTGTTTAGAACACCTTTTCTTTTTGTAATAAAAAAGGTCCTTTTTAATGCTTCATGTTGAGAACTTTCAAGAGATTTAAAAGTAGCTTTGAACCTCCAGGAAATATGTCCTGCAACACCATATTACCAGTTCCTTTATTATACACTTCATTACATACACGTATCCACACTTTACAGAAATGCTGTTTGTATTTCTAACAGAAGGCAGCTGTAGAACAGTACTAGACACTGCATTGAAAATGTTCCATACAGCTTTATTCTAGTGTCTTAAGGAAGCAAGGCCTATGATTGCACTCTACTGATCTGTAGCCATCTCATCATTTGCCCTACATCATTCTTTCTTCCCCCATTTTCCTGTCTATGGTCTTAAAGTTATCAAGTAGCCACAAAAGTAACGGGAGACAGGCAAACCCAAGTTTATGCCCTTCCTCCAAGGTAAAGAAAATGCTAGATTTTCTTCAGCCCCTGGAGGAAATAGCCAAATGCCCAGCAAGCATGTATGTTGCTCCAGGTAAGTTGGCAGGCGTGTGCAAGGGGCAATGAGGAACTTCAGAACAGGACAATGCCCACAAGAAGCCAAGTTTCCTCTGTTCTGCTACTCTGGAAGAAAACATTTGGTTGGGGTATTTTACCCGAAAAATATCTTTCAGCAAATAGGCCTAACAATAGCTGTTGGGTCACATAAAAGAACCCAAAGCAGAGATTTTGTTCTTATTTAATGTCTGTATTGAAAGTCTTAGAGACTCCCTGTGGTTCCAGCTACTTTGTATATAACCCCGGGTGAAAGTGTCTGCTACAGGTTATATAGGAAAGAATATGAAAGGAAAACAAATACATACTAATATTTCCTCTGTATACCCATTTAATTTCCAGTGCTTTGTGGATCATGGTCTTCTTGACTCAGAACTGGTACCCTTGCATCTCTCAGCTGTGACGGATATTTCTTACTCTTAATTTCATTGCTTTATTTCACTGCTTCTCTCCTACTGTAAGGTCAGCCTTAGCTTACACCCTACGCCTCTTTTCTTCACTATAGTTTTTCTATTATTACAAGTTCCCAGGAGAAGCTAGCAGCAAAGTAATTTCTTCCTTTCCCTGCTGTTATTTTCTTGACTAACAAGCTCTATTCCTTCACCTTTCATTTACCTTCCTTGCTGTCTTTGATTCACATGTAACACCCTTATCTCTCTCTGGACAGGACTTTGTTGAGTTTTTCAAGGAAAAATATGCAATGTGTGCTGTTCATCCTCCACTACCAATATTCTTTAATATGAATATCCTTCCCCTACATTTCTTCTTTCAGTGTTCCACCTCAGCTGTCTAAAGATCATTAATTAGACTCAAAAGGCATAAATTTTACTCAAACCATTACTCTTAAACAAGCTTATCCAGATTCTACATCCTGAAATTTGGTACTCAAACGTTTCAAGCATTATTCCACAATCATTAATATAATGAAATGAAAGTGAAAAGAAAGCCTCAAAGACAGCTGAAAGTCTACACTCACCCATAACAGTTGACAACATTGTGCCCCTTTTCTTGCTTCAGGCATTTCTCTCCGCCGTTATTGTCATCAGGCTCGTATTTCTCAAATTTTAAGTATCTGTCTTTTCTGTCTTTGCTCTCTTGGAGTGAAAATAACAAGAGATGAAGTGATCTCTGTCACCCTTTTGTTTGCTTATGTCCTTCAAACTGTAAACACTCCAGGGCAATGTAATCTTTCTTACTGTGTTGTAGGATAGAGTACAGGGGGCCTTAGATCCCAGGTGAACACTTGTATCAAAAGGAGAATGCTCTTTACCTGAATCCAAATGAATATAAATATCCTCCATATTATTCCTCTCCTTTATATAGTGAAATGTGGGGGTTGCAGTTTTTAATCAAATGCAATCTGGCAGCAGTGCTAGGAGACATTTTCTCAACAGTGCTTCCTTGTGCTTTGGTGCTTCCCAAAATCTCACATTCCCCATGATGTTTCTACGCGATGCCATTTGGGGTTGCAGTATCCTCACGCTCGCCGCTGAGGACCCGGCCCCTCTGACCAACGTCGCCATTATGCACACTGAGAGACCCCACTGAGCGGGCAAAGGGGACCAGAGGGCCCTTCTCTTCCCGAGCTCGCTCACAACAGGGCAGAGCCTGGCAGCTCACCACCACCACCAGAATCATCATCATCATCATCATCATCTAACGGAGAAGTCCATGGCCACACAATGGACCTGGGATCGTGGCAGGGGACAGCGAGGGTCTCGCCTCGCCTCGTCCCGCCTCACGCCACGGCCGTTGCGGCCATCCCAGCCACCCTGAGGTGAGGGGGCGCGCGCTCCCGCGCGCGGCAACTACAACTCCCAGCCTGCCCCGCGAGGCGCAGCCCCGGCGCTGCCGACTACACATCCCGGCATCCCGCGGGGCTGTTCCCCCCCCCCTCCCCACTCTCGCGAGCCCCGGGCGCTCTCGCCGCTGCTCTCGCGAGATCGAGCGGGTCCGGAAGCTCCACGTCGGAGGGTCGGAGCCAGACCGGGGCGCGGAGACACCTCAGCCGTCGGCGCTGCCGCGGGGCGACGCGGGGACATGGTGAGTCCGGGGCGGGGAGGGGGGCTCTCCGCCAGCGGGGCCTGCCGCCCCGGGGAGCGCGGCGGGGCGGGGCTGGGCTCCGTGCGGCGAGGGTTGTGGGGCTGCCCCGGTGGGCGCCGCGGCCGTTAATGACCGGCTGCAGCGGGGACGTGGACTGCAGAGCCAGAGGCCGCGCAGGGGCGAGGGCCTGAGCAGCCGCCCCGCCAGGCCGAGCCGGCAGCCGGGCCTGGGCCGCCGCGGGGCCCTTCCGCGCGCCGCGGGGCCTGCCTGAGGCAGGTGGGGTGGGCTCTGGGCGGGACGAGTCGGGGATCGGTCTGTGCGGGGTCTTGTTGCTGTGTTTGACTCGGGCTCGTCTGTGCCCGTGCTGCCTCGGCAGGTTGTAGTGTCGTTCTGTAGTTCAAGTTAAATACAGAAGAAAGCGCTTGAAAGTCCCCTGGCATCATTACGCTTGCGGTCACAGAGCAGATCCCTTGGGCCGCGTCACCAGTGTGGGATCGCGTGATAATTTATCAAACGGATCTAGCAGTTGTCAACGCGTTTTGAGTATGTGTTGAGTTAACCTTTTAGATCAGCCATAGTCTAGTCCTTAGGAGCAGTGGGTAAGAGCGGCTCCAAGGATAAGCACGGGATCGTGTGCAATTGTCTTTCCTACTTTTCTAGTATGTATGGCAGGAGAAGTAAACCACAAGTTCATTCTCTGCCGTAAGATATCATGTCTGTAAGTTATGGGTACTACGTGATAGCTAGGTATCTCTCCTTGCAGTGTCTAACATGTATAACTGCACATTTTGTTACTTTTATTCTGCTACAAAACACATACAGCATTCTGTGATCAGGTATCACGCATTACACTCTCTGAGATAAAATGTCAGCAGCATTAAGTGAGCTCAGCAGTCTTTGAGTGTCTGAATGAATCTATAATGTTTCAGCATTTTAGAAAATGACTTTGCTATACTTCACGCTTTGTAAGTACTCTGGCTTTACATAGCCAGTGATTAAAGTGGGAGGTCAAAGACTTCTTTATAAGAGAAAGACTTCAACGTTTCCCTCCCCCAGTTTTTACAACATGTTTTTCCATTCTAAAACTTAATGTTGGAATTGTGAATGGAAATCAATTTATAATGAGCAAATGTTGTTGTGTTTCGTTATGATAACTGGCTTCACCTGATTTTTCAAGTGAAATAGCGGGAAGATTCATCTTCTGTCATTTGTGTTAGACGCAAATTCTCTTTGCTTTAGTAATTCAGGGTCACCAGGAAGATGTGCAGTGGTTTGAGGTTTTTTTTTGACTGTGCTGGAGATACTTTTTACAGTGTGAAAAAATTCTGAATTTCACAAAAGTAAATTAAATGTGCCCATTGCCACTGGTAGAGGTGTGATGTTTCCAGAAACCCCTACAAAAACAAGCAGATGGATATAAAATAGTAGTCTTCTGTCTACCTGAAAAGCAGGTTTGACTCCTTTTATTATAAGGTTTAACTTCAGCTTTCCTTTCTCCATCATATTCGTGTGCCGGTTTTATGTTGCATAACTTTGTATTCTCAATTCTTTTCCTCTCTAGCCTCTCCGACTCGATATAAAGCGGAAACTAACAGCTCGATCTGACCGGGTGAAGAGTGTAGACTTGCATCCCACGGAACCATGGATGTTGGCTAGCCTTTACAATGGCAGTGTCTGTGTTTGGAACCATGAAACCCAGGTGATTTTCATTTTTCTTTGGTATGAAATCTTCATAACTGAAAGATGCGTGAACTCTATTTTCCAATAGTAGATACACAAGAAGAATCTTAAGTTACTGCCACTAACTGACTGTATTCTCTCCGTCTTATTTACAAAAGTCACTATAATAATAGACAAGGAATATCTTGAGCTATAACTTTAATGGTGTTTCATTTCCTATAAAGTTATTTTTCAAGAATGATTTCCTTTGTTTATTTCTTGCAAACTAATGCCTTTCTGTCTGAGAGATCGGATGCCTCTGTCTTGTACGTGCCATCTGTATTTGTGAATGTTGTAGGAACTGTTAGACCTCTACCTGTCTATCAAGTATAGATGAAATCGGGCAGCAGCTCCAAAAATATTTGGGGGCGGGGGGGGCACGGGCAGGCGGGGCTGGTGTTAAGCATAAAGGGAGAACATAAAGGTGGTAATAAAAGAGCAGAACAGGCAAGTATTTTTCCGTCTTCGGCAGGTATGTTCCTTTAAAAAAGTGTACATATAGTGTTGTAGGGTTCTTTGGCAAGTTGGACGCTGTTAAGAAAAGATAAAATGGTGATTTCAAAACTGATATTTTATCCAGTGCTATAAACTTATTTTTTTTATTTTTAGACACTGGTGAAGACTTTTGAAGTGTGTGACCTGCCAGTGAGAGCTGCCAAATTCGTGGCAAGAAAGAACTGGGTTGTTACAGGAGCTGTAAGCAATCTTCTTGTGATTTCCATATGCAGTACTATTTCTCTAATTTATTTTCATGCCATTACTTTGTACATTACCTAATATTATGGTTTATATGAATTTGCAAAAGAGAAAGGAGTCCTTCCCTACAGTTTCCCAGAAATTTTCTGCTTTAAGTAATCTTAGAAACATAAACTTTTCATTGCAAAGAAGAGCAACCTAATATGGTGGCTAATCCTGTATGTAGTGCCATGTAGATCTAGATTCAACTTTTACTGTCAGCTGGAACACATTCAGTACCCAATTTTGACTAAATACTAGCAGTGCTACTCTAAGATTAAACTATTGACTGTCCTAAGTAAGATGACTTAAAAGTTGCTTTCTACTTTTGTTCTTGGTTATATTCAAAACAATTTTTTTAGAGTTTTGTTCACCTCAAGAAAAATACTGTTCTTTTATACAGTAAGTCTACTTGAGAGGAATAGTTTGATTCTAATCTTGGTAACACATTTTTCTTGATGGAATGAGTGTGTTTTGTCTAAATTGCCTAAAATTTTTTGTCTCTTTTTTTTCATAGTCTTCTGCCCTATACACAAAGTAAAATATTTCTTGTTATTTCGCTGTCTTATGCTGCCATGACCCAGTTATTTCAAGTGGGTGCTGTTTCCCAAGGAGTAAGACGCTGCCTCCTTGGCAGCACAGGAGTTTGAACAGCTGTATTGGGAACTAGGTTAGGAACTAGGTTAGGAACTGGTGAAAGTTTTTATCAACTTAATTTCAGCTGGATCAGTTTCTTGATCTGATTCAGCGTGCAGCTGCATTTGTCCTGGCTTTCCCAAGGGAGGCTGCAATGCAGTAGCAATAAATAGTAAGGTAAGGGCAAAACGGCTGCTTTCAGCAACAGGGCTGAGTGTCAGTGACTATGAAAACGTGACATTGGTCGTTGCTTATACTGTGTGTTCCATGTTAATTACACTGATAGGCTGGTCTCAAAAGAACATACTTGTCCTTGTCCGCCATTCCAGAGGGTGTTTTCTGTAGGTGTTTGCTGCTTAAACAGGCATGTGTGTGAAAGAGGAAAAGACAGAGTGGAAAAGTAAATGCTTTGGATAAAACAAGCAGTGTAGAGTCTATCGCAGCACCTAAGTTTCATTTATTCTGATAGCCTTGTAAGTCATGGTCACTTCTGAAAACTTTGCCTGATGTTTTATTCTTTGTCAGATAGTTCTTCAAAATTGGAAGTTTCTTGGTTTTGTTTTGTTTTTAAAGGTTTGGGAATACTGCTTTTAAGAATACTGTATCTGAAGTAAAGATTTTAACTATTTTTTCAAAAAAACCCCTTGATTTTAAAAACTCAAGTTGAAATCACCTTTCCACTTGATTTAGAGTTACAATTTCTTTCCTCCTGACTCCACAGCATTAACGTCGTCGTAAATTTGATGTTGGAGAACCTTGCTTTTCATTTTCATAAGAAGCATTAATAATTTTCAAAGCATTTTTGCACTTCCCTTAATTTTAAGTCAAAATACTATTAAATATATCTTTTAAAAATGAAATTTTAGTTGAAGTTTTCTTCATTTTATAAATGCTTTGGAATAGGTTTGGGTAATTTTTAGACTTCTTAATCAAATTCTGATTTGTATCTATTTGTAGCAATGCACAGAAAATACATTTCCTTAAACATTCTGTTGTTAGAGGCTCTTCAGTGGTGGAAATTTTTTTAATTTTTTTTTTCTAGCTACTCTACATTGCATATAAGGTGTATTATATAGAGAGTACTATTTTAATGGTTGCTTTTCATCTCTTTCATAGGATGACATGCAAATTAGAGTTTTTAATTATAACACCCTGGAAAGAGTTCACATGTTTGAAGCACATTCAGATTACATTCGTTGTATTGCTGTGCATCCCACACAGCCTTTCATACTGACAAGCAGCGGTAAGAGTTCTTTCGTGTATCTTTATATTTGTTAACCAGCTATTGTTAGATTCCTGTCTTCTGTCTACTGAGGGATTGCATGGTTTTTCCTTTTTCTGTTGAAACAGGAATCCTTGAGCCAAGTAGCCAACATGACCATTGCCACTTCATGTTATTTCTTTGCCATATACATTTGTGTTTTTTAATGAGTATCAACTGTACTTGCAATTTAAAAGACAATAGCTTGTGTTCATGTCAGAGAAAACGAGAGAACCTTGTTGCTTAGTATCTGCCAGAGGGAAAGTTCATATATGTGCTAATTACCTGAAGCAACAGATAACTCATCTTTTTTTCCCCAAAATACTACTGAGTTCTCTGTTATTTGGGGCAGCCTGTATTACTCAGGATTGGAAGATCGCAATAGGTCTGGCCCAAGAACATCTACATTGTGCTTCTCCGTCCTTTTCATTCCTGGAAACCTTACTAATGCAGTCAGAGCTTTACAAGAGTGCAGAGAGCCTTTTGAGTCAGAAGTACCGTATATTTCTGCATTTTGCTGTTGAAGCTAGTATGCTTACACTTGAAATAGAAGCCGGCTTGGTTGTCTCTGCCTGTTCTTTAGCGCTCATCAGAGTAGATGCTGCAGAAGCAAGCACAGGTCCGATTCCTTAATATCTGCCCAGTATTTTAAGATTAATAATTCAGTACCATAATATAAATTCGTAATCTCCCTTTTTAAAACAGATGCGTGGTTTGAACAGAATATTTAGCTGAGCTGAGCAGACTCATTTGTTTTAGTTTTATGACCATTTTACTGGACAGCCTTTTTGAGAAGCTTGTACTCCCTGTGGTCCTTCTGCGAAGAAGGACTGGTAATCTTACAGGTGAAAAATACATTGAGCACTAGCAGTGCTTCCTTTGAAAGAGAAAGGATGAATGAGCCTTTAACTTGAAGTTATTAAGAATTACATAGTTTAAGAAGGTAGGGTATCAGAATATATTAAATTAACTGAAGCTTTGTTTTTTGGTGTGTTTTTGTTTGTTTTTTTTGTTTTTCAGATGACATGCTTATTAAACTCTGGGACTGGGATAAAAAATGGTCTTGTTCTCAGGTGTTTGAAGGACACACCCATTATGTCATGCAGATTGTCATAAACCCAAAAGACAATAATCAGTTTGCCAGTGCCTCGTTGGATAGGACAATCAAGGTAGATGAGCTGTATTGGGGGGGTAGTCGTTAAGTAATTATCAGAGAGAATACACAAACCAATAATACTGTATGGACAGTGTAGTCGTTAAGTAATTATCAGAGAGAATACACAAACCAATAATACTGTATGGACAGTGGGTCACAATTCTTAAAAGCAGGTGTAATAATAGAATTTTTATTGAACAAAGACCTCGACGTTGGTCAAGTTACATACACCTAGTAAGTAATTCAGTAAACTTATTACCTGTCACCTCTAATCATTGAAATGTGGTTCTTTAAACTTCTAAGTGCTGTTTCCATCTGGATTACACAGAAATATTGGGGAGGAATAGTGCTTATACTGTAAATTAGTAGTTTGGGAGAATTGAAATATACATGTAGTGGGAAAGCCTTTAACTGTGGGCATTTAAAAAAAACAAACAAAAAACCCCCAAACAGTAAAGGCATTTCTCCCATTGTTTTCATGTCCTTGGCTGTCTATTGTGTGAATTGTTTCCTGAGTGTCTTTGGCCTTCTCATGCTAGACCCTGATGAGTCTCATTTGCTGTGAAACTATTACTAAATATGTAGGACTAATGATTGACAGCCATCTGACCATGAGACTTCTTCATGTTCCCTATAAATTATCAGTATAATGGCTGTAAGAAGCCAGTTTTGATTTCCTGTGTCCTCAGATGTTGATGTTAGGTGTGTATAAATGTTGATTTGATGTGATGATCATGGGAAAATAGAAGTATATCTACCACTTGACTTGATTCATTTGGAGTCCTCATTTAGCATGAGATTTGTCATTCATGTAATGAAACTGGAAAAAATAAAATTCTGGACACAGTTTGGGGCAACCCATGTGTACGCAAACAGTTGATTGCTTATTCTATATCTGTTATTTAATTTTATAAACAGATATTTCGTAAAAACAGTGTCTTACATGGTTTTATGTCCTTAAACAAAAAAAAAAGTTGAAAGAAACCAATTCCATTGTTCTCAGGTGTGAGCCCAGTATGTGCAACTCAGCATGTTGTTTCTGTTTAATGATGGGACTTGATATTTTGATACGCAGTTGTTCAAGTTCTTCACCTAAGAAAAACAAATGTGTCTTTTGAATTTTGTATTCCATATCTTTGGAACTGTAAATGTACATCAGAATACCTACTCTGTTTGGCAAGGTTGACCTGGATGCAAAAGATAAATAACTACATGCGGTTGTGTTTTATTTTTTTATTTATTTTGGGTTGGGGTTTTTTTTGGTTTTTTTTTTTTCTGGGAAGGTGTGGCAGCTTGGCTCTTCTTCACCCAACTTCACTTTGGAAGGCCATGAGAAAGGAGTAAACTGCATTGACTATTACAGTGGAGGAGACAAGCCGTATCTCATTTCAGGTGCAGATGACCGGTTGGTTAAGATCTGGGACTACCAGGTACGTGTTCGACTCTTCATAAACTTCTGTGCAGACTGCCATAGCAAAACCGCTAGTGAAGAAATAGAAAGAGAGGGAAAGGACTTGAATACACCAACAGATTTTCCTCCTTTTTCCTTGGAAAGAAGGAAGGGGGGGGGGGGGAAATTTCATGCAAATAAATATTTCAGTAAAAAAAAAAAATTTTGTTAACCCTTGCAAAAACCTACTGTGAATTTAAATAACCTCAAAGTTAACTTGTAGAATTAAATTTCACATAAGGTTTATAGTATTAGCATTATGGTTTTTTCATGTAACCTAGTAATCCCTGCCTTTCGTACTTTTTTTTTTGTGGATTCAGGTGCTCCTCTTCTGTGTTCCAATGTAAATATTCTTTGTGTATCAACCTTTTCCATCCTTTCACTTTTTACTCATTTTTCCTCTTTATTCCCTTCCCTCTCTCCTTTTTCATCCTGTGCACATTTACCTAGGCACATGCGTGTATGTTCACATGCACATGCGCTTGTACTTGACAGTCTGCAGAGGTCATGAGGTGACTCATTTGAATGCTCTCCAGGAAAGAGAGCTTGAGTCCAGGGACTACTGCTGGAACTGAGAGCTCATAAGTTCTTACTACATACAAGTGTATGAATGGCCAGAAGGGCAAGATAAAATTCGTTAGATAGTACTTTTCACATTGTTAAAGCATATTGCCCTAGGGTAAATCCAAGCTCAGAAGTTAAAGTTAGTGTTGTTAATTTAAGTATGCACTGCAGTAATGACTCTTACGTTAATAGTGCTTAAAATTTTGCCACCACATATGGTTGTATACATCAATTACATAGTCTCATCTTAGTTATCTAAAGCAGAGTAGACTTTCCTTCACAACTGTGTGAATGAACATTCTTAACAAAGACAATATTAGGTCTGTCTTCACCTGTAATTAGATTCTGATAGATGTTTTGCTCTGATTTTTTTGCAGTGCACTCTGCTTTCTGTCTTGCTTTAATCTGTGCTATGTAGCTCAGAGAGAGCATATACCTTCTAGGCAGAAACCCATCGGAAAATAGAGGAAAACAACTATGTGAAGGGAAATAAATATTTTCTTCTGGGGAGGAGAAATTAACTCAATACAATCATAGCTTTTAATATGTCTAATGATGTTGTTTAAACATCTTGGAAATAAATGTTACTGGAAGAAATCTGGAGAAACATGTTTCCAGATAAATTTTAGATTTGGGGGGAGATTTTTTTAAGAAATGAAGGTAAAAATGTAGCAACGTGTTTATTATCTGTACCTGTACTTCTGACTGTGTTTTTGGGTTTGGTTTTTTTTTTTTCCAGAATAAAACCTGTGTACAAACACTGGAAGGACATGCTCAAAATGTGTCATGTGTCAGCTTCCATCCTGAATTGCCTATCATTATCACAGGCTCAGAAGACGGTAATTTTTTTTTCTGATTATATATAAAGAACAGCGGAAGAACTTATGAGAGAACTCTTCTTGTGGTGTGGATACACACCTCCTGCCCTCACATTGAAAGAACAGATAAGAGACATGTATTTCTTCCTCTTTTCCTCTAGGAACTGTGCGCATTTGGCATTCAAGCACTTACCGCCTGGAAAGTACACTCAACTATGGTATGGAGAGAGTGTGGTGTGTGGCCAGTTTAAGAGGATCCAATAATGTGGCTTTGGGATATGATGAAGGCAGCATTATTGTAAAGGTACAGTTAATGATTTGAAAGAAGAAATAGTGATTCATCACTGTCCTGTGTACAGAACAACTGACTTCTGAGCCTGTGATCATATGTAAAATACTGCAAATTTGGCATTTTAATTGATACTTTTAGACAGAGCCAGGCTATTTGACTAGATGTGTTGAAGTGAAAAGAAAATCAAGAATGTATTTTCTCCATCTGCTAAATTCTTATGCTACGCTTCCTAGCTTGGCCGTGAAGAACCTGCCATGTCCATGGATGCAAATGGAAAAATTATTTGGGCTAAACATTCAGAAGTCCAACAGGCTAACTTGAAAGCTATGGGAGATGCTGAAATCAAAGATGGAGAAAGATTGCCACTGGCTGTGAAGGATATGGGGAGCTGTGAAATCTATCCTCAGACAATTCAGCACAACCCTAATGGACGGTAATAGATTTTTAGAACAAAATACTTAAACATTTCTGATTTCCCTTTGTTTGTATTTTTTATTTTGTATTTTATATTGGAAGTTTTTTTAATGAAAAAAATAAGTTGCATGTGTGCTGGTGGCTGAGAGCCTATGAAGAACAGGTGTATCAGAGGCAGGCACTGGAAAATCAGAGAAATGGATGGGCTTCACCTGTAAGAGCTCACAGCTTAAACAGACAAGTTGGACATTCTAGGTAGAGGAGGAAGTATGCAAACAAAATGTATAAGGTTATAGCGGCAAACCACATTCTGTTGTCACTTCTCTTGAATTGTTTTTTGTTAACAGATAAGCTAAATTTAAAGAAAACAGTATGAGGTACAAGAGCTGTTTAGTGTACACCAGAAGGAAAAGGGAATAGCAAGTAGCTAGCAACATGACACAGAGAAAAATCCATTCTGTGATATTTCTGGCATATACGAAGCTCTCTTACTCTGTCTGCATTTGCAGTGTTTATATTGGGCTAGGAGCCTTTAACTTTTCAGATAATCTCTGTGCTTGATCACGCCTATTGAGCTGAACACAGATATCCAACAAATACATCTTTCTCCTGCTCTAGGTTTGTGGTAGTGTGTGGCGATGGTGAATACATCATCTACACAGCGATGGCTTTGAGAAACAAGAGCTTTGGTTCTGCACAGGAGTTCGTATGGGCACATGATTCTTCAGAGTAAGTGTTGCAAATTTTTTTTCTTTTGTATTAATGTGAATTTGCTGCTGGTAGTTTTCAGGCTGTACAAACGGTAAACTGGCCTGAAGACTAAAACCTGTGTGGATAATGAACTTTAAATAGCTGTCATGCTTTAAAATTTTCCATTTGTAGCACTGCGGATTTTTGAAGATAAATCAAATGCAGTTGTTTTGTAGCAGCTTAAGATTTTAGTAATTTGCTACTTTGGAAGCTGAATAATTATTTTTCTTTTACAATGTAACTTCCATTTAGATACGCAATCAGGGAGAGCAACAGTGTTGTAAAGATATTTAAAAACTTCAAAGAGAAGAAGTCATTCAAACCTGATTTTGGAGCAGAAGGTAAGTATTTACTTTTAAAATAGATATGTTGGTACATTTTTTTGCACAATGTGGATTTCTTCCACGTTTTTTCTTGCAGGAATCTACGGTGGCTTCCTGTTGGGGGTCAGATCTGTTAATGGGTTGGCATTCTATGATTGGGAAAACACAGAATTGATTCGCAGAATTGAAATTCAGCCCAAACACGTAAGTTTCTCAATGGGACTGAAGATATTTACCTTTCTGTGTTTAATGATTGATTTATTTTTTCACTAGACTACTGATTTTCTTGAATGAAGCCAAGCTGTCAACCATAAAGTAATAACTTAAGTTTATCTCAATCTTGTAGCAGAAGGGAAAAAAATCCCTGTATGTGTTGGCTTCTCAGGTCCTAAAGCTTCTGTTAGAGTTAGTATGTTCTACATCCTCCTTCCTTAACCTGGGGTCTCTAAAACAGTGCCGTTACTGATTCTGATGATACAGATTTTCTGGTCTGACTCGGGGGAGCTTGTTTGCATTGCTACGGAAGAGTCATTCTTCATTCTGAAATACCTATCGGAAAAAGTTGCAGCAGCCCAAGAAACACATGAAGGTGTCACTGAAGATGGAATTGAAGATGCTTTTGAGGTACCTTCTATTTAAAAAATGGAATAGGATTACAGATCATTGAAGCATGTCTTCCCAGAGCGCAGCAAACTTAGTCCTTAACATAGAACTCTTAAATTTTAGTTTCCAGAACAGTGAGTACCACACAGTCTCCATCTGCCTGAGCAAAACTGTTAACTATTTTATTTGGGTTCCCTGGGGAGAGTATCCCTGTTTGAGTCCCAGCACAACAGACCTTGATGCCTGCATTTCTCTTTATACATCTGTTTACTATTCTCACAGAGTTACAGAGGTTCTTTTTAAAACACACATTTGGATAGTATGTTTACATAGTTTAAACTTTTTCTGCACTTTTCAAGTTTTGAAATGTTACTGAAGGTTGAGACCAAGTGGGGAAAAAACCTCATGCTATGAAATGTCAGAAACAAAAATTTCACAAGGAAAGTTGTCTTTGATTAACATTTAGTTAATCGTCTTGCTTAACATTTAGTTTGGTGCTTGTTTCCTAGATTTATAATTGGTTAAGAACTAAGGTAGAGATTTCACATGTTACAGCATTTTTGTAAAACTAAAAGCACTGTTGAAGTACTTCCAATTTGCATCTAAACTTATTTTTGCGGCTTGCCCAACCATTAAGTATAGAATATTAAATTTAATTTGAAGATGCGATAGTCTTACAGCCGTCTAAAAGTACCTTTTTATGTATATGGTTATGTCAAACTCAATTTGCAGGTTCTTGGTGAGATTCAGGAGATTGTGAAGACAGGCTTGTGGGTAGGAGACTGCTTTATTTACACCAGTTCTGTGAACAGACTCAACTACTACGTTGGAGGAGAAATTGTCACTATTGCCCATTTGGACAGGTGAGTTCCTGCATCAGGTTATAAGCAAGTGTTAAAGGTTCTTTCAGCGAAGTTAGGACATGATAAACCTTGTCACCTGCTTGTTGTGCCATTACTACTTTTTCTTACCGTATCATGCTAATGGATGTTCTGAGGCAGTAATGTAATCTTGCATGGAATGAACAGTGTTATGTGAAAGTGTCCGTACTGGAAAAAGTATAGTCTTTTGTGTGAGTATTCTTGCTACTGTTAAGACCTATTGGAGGGGGTTTTTATAGACTATTTGGTAGTGGATCTATTCAAGATGCATATTCTTTGTTTTGTTTCAGGACGATGTATCTTTTGGGGTATATCCCTAAGGACAACCGACTTTATTTGGGTGATAAGGAGCTAAACATTGTTAGCTACTCTTTGCTGGTCTCAGTGCTTGAATATCAAACTGCTGTGATGAGAAGAGATTTCAGTATGGCTGACAAAGTTCTTCCCACAATTCCAAAAGAACAGAGAACCAGAGTTGCACACTTCCTTGAAAAACAGGCAAGAAAACCATTTGTTAGTTACCAAAAACTTAATAAATCAGTTTATTCACATTTCTAATTGAATTCGCTGAGCAAAACCTAGTCATGTTATTCGTAAGCATAAACTCTTGTTAATCATCCATATTTATTTGGGAGTACTGTAACCATCTGTTTAGAGGGGTTTTGTTAGAACATCTAGGGTGCTGTGTGACCTGACAGATCAGAGTCTTACTTCCAGATTTTTATTTTAGGGCTTCAAACAGCAAGCACTTGCAGTATCTACAGATCCAGAGCATCGTTTTGAACTTGCGCTTCAACTTGGAGAATTAAAAATAGCGTATCAGCTTGCAGTGGAAGCGGAGGTAAACATTTTTGGTGATTTATATACTAATTCTGAGTATGAGCATGAATCTAAGAGGCCCTGTAAGAAAAGGCAAAGGTATGTGGTGATGCAGTACACCTCTCTGAATGCTATATAAATGCCTCCAGCTTCCTTGGTGAAGCTCTTCTGCCTGTAATTCAAAGGAATCTAAGGTGTGGGATGGGGATAGAAGAACGTTGTCTGTTCAGAAAGCTACTGGACTCCAGAACTCCTGGAGAATACAAAACTTGAACCAAGCCTTAATCTCCAGTATTTAAGAGTGAGGAGGAATGGCAGGACTGACGCCTCTGTGCCTTTGTTCCAGCCTTGGCAAACTTTGTAGAAATGCAGTCAGAGAAGTGACAGACAGTGATGTGTCCCATAGCCATTAATCAGAGAATTGATCTCACAGTTCCTGTTGTAAAATAATGAAGTTAGTCACAAGGAATGTGAACTTAGTTACAGACACAAATACCTTTCTTTCATTCTGAAGGTTAACTTGGGAGCGTTCTTTAAGAGCGCGTTACTGTTTAAATTTCCAAAGTTACTTCTAGCTCCTCCCTCCATGTTTAATCAAAAACTGTTTATTTTATGTAATGGTATAGCTGTGTAACGATCTGTGTATAACACTCACTGTGTCATTCTGTGAAGCTGCAGTAATCATAGTATCTCAAAGGCAAGACAAGTGTAATGATAGGATATAGTACCTTCACAAGTAAATTTACATTTTCATATTAAATGCTCTGAAAAATCTTGAAATGCTGTTCAAAAATGTGAGGGTTAATTTTTGTGTTTTTCTTTCCCTCCCTCTCCCCCTTTTGTACTATTAGTCAGAACAGAAATGGAAGCAACTTGCTGAGCTTGCCATTAGTAAATGCCAGTTTGGCTTAGCCCAGGAGTGTCTCCACCATGCACAAGACTACGGAGGACTACTGCTCCTGGCTACAGCTTCAGGGAATGCTAACATGGTGAATAAGTTAGCTGAAGGAGCGGAAAAAGATGGCAAGAACAATGTTGCATTTATGAGCTACTTCCTGCAGGGAAAGTAAGTAGCAAGAGATTCGGATTGTTCTGTTCTGCTTTCTGAAATGCAAAGAACCTCAGGTTCTTCACATGGTTAACTACAGCTGACTTAAAACTTCATGGAGAAAGACTGTGGCACGTGCCTTTTCAGAAAATCTGATTCTATTTTACAATGGCTGCTACTCTTAATCTGAAATGAAAGCACTTTAATGCGATAGAATAAACAGCTAATATGACAAAAATTGTCTTTATTAAATTTACTGGTTAAAATCACATTTTAAAATCTTTCAGGCTTGATTCATGTTTGGAACTCCTGATTAAAACCGGGCGTCTCCCAGAAGCTGCTTTTCTTGCACGGACATATTTGCCAAGCCAAGTTTCAAGGTAACTTCAAAGCATATGCAGAGCATGAATAGTGTTGTCGAAATTAGCTGTATGTAACAGATACGGTTTGCATCTGCAGGGTTGTTAAACTGTGGCGGGAGAATCTCTCTAAAGTCAACCAAAAAGCTGCTGAGTCCCTTGCTGATCCTACAGAATATGAAAATCTTTTCCCTGGATTAAAGGAAGCTTTTGTTGCTGAAGAATATGTTAAACAAAGTCTTGCTGACTTGCGGCCAGCCAGGGAATATCCCCTTGTCACTGTAAGTAAGACGTGAGAGCTCTTTTTGTCTCTAGAAGAAAAACATTTGCTGCTGTGTAAATTCAGCTTTAAGGAAGTCAGAGCAAGCAGTTACATTCCATGAACATGGTGTTTTGTTTTGTTTTGTTTTTTATTAGCCAAATGAAGAGAGAAACTTACTCGAAGAAGCAAAAGGCTTTGAGCCTTCTGGAGTAATGGCACCTCAGGTCAGTGTTAATACTAAATGATGAATTCTAAGAAAGAGGCAACTTTGCGATTGTACGGGAACATCTACCCTGGACAGTTTTCACCAATAATGGACAAATTGGCTTGACTGTTGACTCTTATTGGCTTGACTGTAAGCACTCCAGCCAAGTACCGTGTTCTTTTTCCTCGGATGCTTCTTAATCTACTTCTGTAACTACTAATGACTTCTTGACTGTGAAATTGTTTCTTTTATGTGGTTACTTACCTTGGGACATCTTCTGTTAGTGTATGTGAGTAATCGTAGAATCTTACCACTGAATTCATCCTGCAGAGAAACAATTTCAATTGCACGTACAAACACTGCCTCAACTGCTGCTACTTTTCTAAAAGCTCAGTAGGTGGATTGTGGAAACTCTTGCGTATTCCAGTAATGAAGAATGCTTTGTGTTCTTTGCTAGTGTGCATGCTTATGGAATGAGACTATTCCATAACTAACTGACTAGGAATCCTGCTCAATTATTTGAAAATATATTCTTATCAATATCTGAAGTGACTCAAACTGATTTTTTTTTTTGACCACCTCAGTTCTTGAAGTATTATGCAGAAAATACATGACTTAAATATAAGGTATAAGCATACAGATTGAAACGAACACGTAAAATGATTTTCAGAGCTTAATAAGAAGATAACGTCTAATTCTTGCTCACGCCAAATACACCTTATGTTTGAACAAGAAAATCAGAATGTTAGGGTTTCTTAAAAACGATGTTGGCACAGCTCTTTGAGGCTATAAACTTCTAAAAAGAACTGCAGTGGAAACTGAGGGAGAGACAGAAAGTCACAACTTTCCATTCTGTGTCTGTTTTTTTCCTCGTAGGAGATGTGCTACAAAACTTCATTTCCAGTTCAGAGAAGTTAGCTTACTTTCACATAGCTTTAGTGACTATTTGCTGCTTGTGTATTAAAGAAAGTAGCATTAAAGCAAAATCAAACTTGTGTGCACATTTGTTAAAGAAAATAAAGAAATCTTATTGCAAAAGTTACCTAAAGTAATTAGAACTGGCTTGCATTAGAAACTGAGAACAAGACAACTAATGTTAGAAGCATATTTTTGCATTCCGTTAATGATAGAATTCCTTTAACAACAGTTGTCTCTTACAGCTGAGGCTGAATGGAAAGTTTTGTAGGGGATAACTATATAATTAAATATGTTTAACAGCATGCTACCATTGCTTCAATAATTGTATTATCTGATGAATTATCTTAATATAAAACTTCTGCAGCAGTGAAGAGAGAAGGATGAATGTTCAACCCTTATAGGGTATGGAACGCAAAGCCCAGCACCAATCCTTGCCAAAACTGCTGTGACAGTCTCAAGTAACTTAATCTCTCTTCTGCTGAGGACCTTGAAAATCACTTAACTTTCTAACAGCACTTCAGTGTTTGAAATTAACTGATACTTTCTGAAGGCTGTTTTCATTCTATCAGTTCCGTCATCAACTGCTTTAAATAAACTGGGCGGGGAAACATTAGTCTGCTGTGGAGCGAGGGCTAGAACGCTTACTGGCTGTGAAGACACAGCTCAAGAATTACTGAGGGAACCTCTGACAGAGAACCACTGGGACAGGGGGATTATAGGTCTCTTGTTTACTTGGTTTTGTTGAAAGAATTAAGTTCTTTTGAATCTAAGGAATCTCTCTTTCATTAGAAGAAGGCTGAAGAACCAGTTCCATCTCCTAAGCCAGAAGTGAAGACAACAGTTTTGCAGAATTCTGATATACTTCCAACAAGAGATCAAAAGGTACTGAAATATATTTTTATGAAGGACAAGCAGTAAATTCATTTTGTGTGGAAGACTTCAACTAATAATGCCATTAAACCAAGCTACTGGAAAAGGTTACTTTCTGTATTAATAGACGCAGACAGATTAGGACAGGGCAGTGTATGGATCCCTTCCTGTTGTATGCAGTTACAGTAAGATAGGCCAGTTCTTACAGCCTGCTGCATTTACAAGGGAAGAAAGGTGAATTTCAGATGCAGTTGGTCACGGTAAAAAGTTGCAACTCTGAGAGATGGTTTCTTACCAAGAAGGTAGCTTCTCTCTACAGCTTATTTTAACTGGTGTTTTGCAGAACGTGCAAATACATCGCACAGAATCCTATGTTGTATAAATTGGTTAACATGTAACCATATTGGCATCCCCTTAACCTAGTTTTGCCTTTTCCTAGACGCTGCTGGACTTGGAAGATGACTTGGATAACTTGGATCTGGAGGATATCGACACCACAGATATAAATTTGGATGAAGAGATCTTAGATGAGTGAACATACTTTTTAGATGACCAAATCAATTACTCCAAACAAAGGAATGAAGTTCTGTGGACTATGTGCTCCATGTTAATTTGATTTTTATACTGCAAGTGGACCATGTACATGTAGAAAGAAGGGTAGACCCAGCAACTATACGAAAGGAATCAGCTTCCAGTGTGTTGAAATTCAAGATGTAAGCCTGCTCCAGTGAATACTAAAAAATGTTTTCATTTATTAAGTGATTCAATAAACCTTTTAAACACTCTCCATTTACTGTAGTAATTCTACTATTATTAACCCAGCTTCAATAGTGTGTATTGCAAGTATTTGAAATGGGAGCATAGTAGCTGAGTATTAGTATCTTAACCTGACTTTTCTTAGCATATACACTTAGGTATGTGGTTATTTTTTTACTGTGCTATTTAGTTTGTATCTGTTAACAATCAGTAGCTCAGTTACTCTTCCAGACAACACTTTTAGCTAAAAGATCTAACACAACAGTAAAGCGTCTTAAGGGGGAAGATGTGGTGTTAAACACATTCCTAAAGAAAGCTGTCCAGACCCTACACTTACTTCAATAAGTAAAGTGAATTCTGGGCAATTCTTTAAATCCAAGATGCAACAATAAAGGAATTCAACTTGGAGTATATTGTCACCTCAAAACAAAGGTCATGATCACTGCTATAAGTTCATTTACAGAACTTCTGAAAATAACAAGCTGCTGTAGTGATTCTTACATGTTTCAGTAAAAAAAATTCTAGAGTGGTCAGTTTGAAGTATTTATTATGGAAGCCTGTACAGAGAATGTTTATAAACTTATGAACTAAGGTTTATTTCATGAAGCTGTAGAAGTAGCCATTGCTTCTTCATAAGCCTGGAGGGCAAGTTGTACATAGCCTTCTTTCTGTGATTCGGTTTTCACAAATACCTGTAAACATAGCAGGAGAGAGATTAATATATGATTAAAAGCACAGCTGCACAATGAGATTTCATGATTCCAGTGGTGCATCAGCCAGCTACAGCTAAAAGCCTGGTGCAGCTATACCTAAAAAAAAAAAAAGAAAACCCACAACCTGGCATTAACAACAGTTCTGCTTGTTAAGGTAAGGAGAAATTTAGACTACTAACTAGACTTCTGCTGTTTAAAACCTTTCTCTTCTGTAGTTAAGTAGCCTTAAGGTAAAAAAGCATACCTTGATCAGATCCACTCCTTGAAGTTTCCCTTCTTTAGCTTCTTTTGCTGATTGACATTCCGGATGAAGCATATGATACAGTGTAATTAAGCTTGTAGCATCATCCAGCCTAAACAAATAAAGGCCTATTTGTAGCAATTATTTAGTATTTAGAGAAAGTGTACTTTGTGGTGTACTTTGCACACCACAGGCTTTTATAAACTCCTGCTTTCACTGAGTATACAGTCATTAGAATATACAGCTAAACAGGCATCCCATCATCGATCGCAATGGCAACCTGGCTGTGAGAAGGAAGACCAGAAGCACACAAACACCAAGGTTCACCAGGTAAGGTACGTAAGTTTATCCATACTGCACATTAAGCCTGACACACCGTTCAGCAGTAAAAAAGCTAAAGTCTCTGTAAAATACAGTTAATTACCCAATAACAAGTATTTAGTGGAACAACTATGCCATCTGACATCGACTGCAGTAACTAGCCTGTTTTACAGAAGTAGTAGTATAAGTTTTGTGACACCTAGCCCTCAGCTGAATTTAAAACTGAACAGGTGTCTTACAAAAATGTAAGCATAAGCCCAAAATGGGTGGGTCCGATGCTCCAAACTCTGGTAACTCAAGTTGTCCAGATATTTGAATTTTCCCTTTAACAGTTTGATTCCAAAACTGGAACTTCCCCCTTCATGTCCTCAGATGTAAAAATGAGATCTAACCACCTGTTGAAATCTTCTAACTTCAACAGTAGGAAATGAATGCCACCATCACTGTAACTTAAGAGTTCTAACTGTACAAGTTTCTCCTAGCTCTAGTGACATTTTGCACAATTAAATATTGTTTGCTTCAGGGAGTTTTGAATAAGTTTAGCGGCATATGTTACAGAAATCTACCCCTTTAAAATGAAAGTGTATTTATCTATCTGTTCCAAGCTACTTAGGAATTGCTCTAAAACCCAGTGTGTCAATCTTAAAACAGAATTGATCTCAGTAGCATAAAACTGTTAGGTTTTAAGATCAGCACTGTCCAGAGCTGGAACTGTACTGACAATTACATGGGAAACAAAAGTAAAATCTCAACTACAAAAGGTTAGTTTCTGCAGAAACCTAATTTAATATCCTACAACTTCAGGGACTGTAGTTAGTGCTTCCATTCAGCATCTGTATAGCTAAAAGTTACAGCTAGCCTAAAATTTCATACAAATGAAAACTTTTATAGACCTTACAGAAATACTGTTTTTATTTTCAAACAATAGTACTTGTTTTCTATTTGTTTAGATAAACAGAATTAATAAGTGAGCAACACCACTTACAAGTCTCTGTGGATCATATCTATTAGTAAGCCATCCGTTTTCTTTCTGTTTACTAGATACCATACCATTCCTCCAAAGTGTCTTGTTGAACGGAGCAGATCATACTTGGCATGTTTCTCAATGTCATCGTATGTCCGATGATGAACCTATCCACAGAAAGTGTTTCAGTTTCATCAGCATAACTGGAGCTCACTTAAAGTTTTTAATCTATTTTCAGACCTCCCTAAAGTGCAGGAGTAAGCCACAGGCCAAACCATGCTACCTTAAAGTTTTCTATGAGTTTTAATTCAGGGTAACACCAGGATAACCCAGTTGTTAGTACTTAGGCATAGACATCTTTATGTTAAGAGAAAGCTAAATAATAGCTACACACTGAAAATTTGGGAGAGAGGAACATAACCCCTGAACCTTCCTTTCACTGCTGTCCAGTTGTAATTTATTTAAGGCGAAAAATGCTAGAGCAAAGAGGTAAAGTTTTACTTTGAAGAAAAGATACTCGAAAAATTGCCCTATAGAAGTCATGTTCTCAGTGATTCAAGAAAAAAAAAGTTCATCGCAAGGATAACAGGTAATCTATGGGGGGAAAGAACACATATAAAACCCAATTTTGATCACCAGGTAATACTCCTGTTTACAAAACAAACCCTAAAGTTCTTCACTAATATTAATTATTTATTAGAAAACTGAAAAGTGAACTCACTCTGATATAGTCAGGTGAATCTGGCTCAAACTGAGCAATGCACATGTTAAGGATATCCTCATGACGGTCTTGCCGAAATACAGTCTAAAACAACAGTTCAAATTCAGGAATAGAGTCTGTAACACACCATTCCAACTGTCCAAAATCAAAACAGCAGCCACAATACTTCTGTTCTGGGCAACGCTTACAGTGAGCATCCACTTAATCATAAGACAAAATGGATAAAAGTGCAGTAACTGCCTTGATGACATTAATACAGTGTTTCTTGACTTTGGTTTCCGAAAGACAAGTTCATATTTTCAGATTAAGCATACAGTTTCATCAAGGCATAACAATTAAGTTTGGACTTATAGTATGACAGAATATTTATACCTACCCAGGATTTACCTGGTTCCCAACTTGGAACTTTATAGTAAGTAAGTTACAATGATAAGCAACTGTTCAAAACAGAATTCAAGCAGCTTAAAACATAAAAGCAGACTGGCTTATTCAGAGCTACTCTGTCTAAATAGCACAATTTCACTATCCGAGCACAAGCAAGGAAAAGTGATCAGTTTTGAAAACCAGGAAGCTCTTACCCCAAGGTTTTCATCCTTGAATACTACTGGGGGAATAACTCTGCGCCCTTCTTTTGGGAAGAATATCTGTATCATTCTGTCTCGTTCTTCCCAGGTTGCTTTGCGTAATACGCCATTGGGTTCTCTAACTACAATGAAACGCTCCTGAAAAGAAGGTAAAAAAAAGAGTATTATCTCCCAAAGTCTTCTCTCTTCGTAGTCAGAACCATTGGGAAAAGATTCATGTTTTGCAAACCCACACCAACAATACCAGTCTCTTTCTGCTTGTTGCTATATGCTAAATTCATAATTTCTCCCCTGATACCTGCTGAGTGCTATATTTGCATCTTAATTTTACTGTATGACATAACTGCACATGTGTCTACATGAAAAGCTACAACTCTGTGAAGTTTAGACAGATAACGTAACTAACACCCAGAGAATAGAGTTAATGTTGCTGCTGGCCTGATTTTATGCATTTAATAACATCTACTTAATTAAGAATGCAAGCATCTTGTACCTTTTTAACTTTGTTTCAGAGGTAGGCACTAGAATCAAGCAAGGGCAAGTGCAAAACAAACAAACAAACAAACGAAACAATATAGTCAGATTTGTTCACAAGCCTATTTGATTTAGGGCTGCAGACAGGACAGACGAAGTTTTCAGTACATTGAGGCAGAAGAATAAATAGCAGGTTCCTGGAGAGAGCTCTGGGATGGAATAATAAGTGGGAGACTTGGCAATTCATTTCACAGGATCATCACCATATGCACATTTGAACCATGGAGACGACATAAAATCGTAAATACCATTAACGACTTTTCCAGCCTGTTATTACTGGTACTAAAGACAATCTAGATGTTTCATTATACAAAGAAATCTAGCTGTCATCTTTATCCCTATACTCCACAGTTTTATTTAACAACTGTTTCTTCACAGGTTTCACATGAATTCATTTATCATTTACTCAGCTTTCCACCAGATCTTTGCAACTGTGAAGCAGCTCCATCTTTTGGTCTACACGCAGTACCAAGTAATCCAATTCCACAGAAAGCTTCTAGGAAGTATGGAAGAAGTCAGCACTTATAGGAAATCACAAGCATATGCTTTTAAAATAATTAACTAACTATCCCACAGCTCCCCACACACACACACCTGGTTTTGAGCATGGGAATTAATTTTTCATTATAAGCTAGAAGCAAACATTTAGAAATATGTCTTTGTATTGCCTTGTACCAGTCTGAATTTACAACTCCTCAGCCTTTTTGCAGACTGCTGTAACTACATTTTTTAAAACCTAAAGCTTATTTTGAAATTAAGAATGAAAAGCTCTTAAAATAAGTTAATATATTGTTACTTACACGATGTGGAATGGAGTAAGTTAAATCTGTAAATATATATTTCGTAGTTTCAGTTCCTTCAAGGAATTTGTCTTCTGCTAAGACATCATCAATTGGCTCTCGTTCTTTCAAAACAGGGGGCATAATTAGCTTTTCTTTAGCTTCCTCAATGGCTTTTCTTGTGGCCTTAAAAAAAAAAAAAGTGGTTTAATTTTACAATTAAAAACCCCATGCTATTGGAAAGCTAACACACAATTTTGAGACAAATTTTTTTTTTAGAGAGAGATTTTAAAAATCTTTTTTTTCTTCTTGTTCTGCAGTTGAGAAGTGAGATGCTAATTCAATCTCCAGGTAGATGAATTGCATGTGAACAATACACCACTACTGTTAACTTGGGCGAATTGCTGGAAGAAGTTCCAAAACTAAAATCTATGTATACTACTGCAAACACCAGGTTTATTTCAGGTAATTTCCCGTGGTAAATTTCCCCCAAAGCACAAACCACAATAAACAGTTTATGTATTGCTGCAATTGTGTTTACATAAGAACTGGTCAGGCCCTTTCCTCATCCTGGACCGTGGTCAGACAACAGGTAGTCAAAGGATACCCAGGGCTATACCTTAAGCACCAGATAAAGCCATTTAACACAATTAGGAAGCATAAGGGGATAATAAAGAAATTTTCACTGAAGATGAAATAAAAAGGGTATTCAATCTCCTTCTATATTCCATAAAATCATGAACAATTGGATAAATAGAATGGACCATTTAAAGTGAAGGAACACCTATTTACACTAATTTAGGAAATGACCTGAAACAAAGAAGAGAAACCGAAATGTTTTCAATAGCAGCACTAAAGGAAGCAGAAATACGGACTGTTACAGACTTTATGCTAAAACTAAAGCTTATGTCAAAACGAAGCAGCGCAGCCTACCTCCTCTAGCTGAGCTTCTGTCATCAGCTTATACTTGGGCGGTTTAAGCTCCTTTTTCACCGGCCTAAAAACCTTCTGCAGGTTGAGACCCGTCATTTTGTAGAGCAGATTCTGAACCGCTTCATCCCCAAAGGAAGGCTTGGTGGCTTTTCCCTCTGCGGGAAGGGGGGGGGGAATTTCACAGACTGTTAACCCGGCGAGCCGGGAGGCCGCGGTCGGGCCACCTCCTTCCCTCAGGCGAAGGCCCGGCGGCAGCCACCTCCCGGGCCTCACCGGGCCGGGCCGGGCCCCGTTCCGCTTCCCTCCCCCTCAGCCCCCCCCGGGGACCGCAGACGCCAATCACGAAGGGCGCGGGCGGCCAAACGGGCCCCTGCAGGCTATGAGACCCGGCCGGGGGGGGGGGGGAATCCCCTCACGTACCGTCCACGGCCCCCGCGTCCTGTCCGAGGCCCCGCTGCGCGCGCCAGCCCCACAGCGTCCGCGCCACGCGCGAAAGCCGCGCGGGCGCCGCCGCTGAGCCCCACGCGCCGAGCGCCGCCATTTTACACACGCCCCTTCCCGCGTCGCCGCCGCCGCGCGCCGGAGGGCCCCTCGAGGCACGCCGGGAAATGGAGTCTCCCTTCGCCTCAGCGGCCCTGTCAGGGCGGCGCCGCCGAGGGGGGGCGGCGGCTTCGGGCGGTGAGCCCGCGGCAGTGAGGGAAAAACGCTGTTCCCCGGGCCGACCGCCCAGGGGGAAAAGGCCAAAAACCGCTCCCAATGCGTTTGTGTTATTAAAACGCCGGTGAGGCGGAGGTGAGGGCCGGGTTAGGGTGCGAGCCCGTTCCTGTCAGAGCTGGGACAACGCCGGCGGCGGGAGTAGGGAGGGACGCGGCGGGAGCAGAGGGGACCGCCGGCTCCCTCAGCCGGCGAGGGGACAGAGCAGGGCTGCAGGCTCGCAGGTTTTCTTGATTAGCGGGGAGACAGAGTAGTAGGGAGAAAGAGGAATTGAGAACAACTGGTAAACTGCAAGTGCTCAGGCGTTAGGAAAGGTGCGAGGCGGTAGGTGGGTGCACTTGATCGGGAGCTGCCTGGTCTGATGCCCCTCCGGTCGGTCAGCCGGCAGGGCAGGCAGCTTCCTGCCCTGGGTCCCGGGCAGTCTGCCTGAGAGGGAGAAATACTGTGGTAATTTATGCAAAATTAAAAACCTCGTGTGGTTCTCTCTGCTAATTTGGCACTTGCACGGTGACTGAAAGGGGGGTCTGGTTGGCAGGTAGCAGATTTTCCATCTGGCCCTTTTGGGGGCACTCCAAAGGACACAGCAAGTAAACCATGAGTATTCACACCTGAAAGTACTACCTGAGAAGTACCTGTGCCTCTTCCGTGCACTGGTTCCCTCAATTTGGCAAAAGGAGTCACTGCCATTGGTGGTGACGAGTTTAGTCTTCCCATGTTTGGGGAGCTTTAGCGTTTTTGAGAGAAAAAAAGTAACTGTACTCAAGCATAAAACCAAAATCAAATTTTATATCCAACAGATGTGGCAGATCAGATCTGATGGCAGTGAAGAGGGGGCATGCAGTTGAAACTGGTATGTTATTTCATTAAAACAATAGCTTTTTAGAACTGAGTCTATTTCAACAGGTTGAAAGTTTATTGCTACTTGAACTTGATTTTCTCTAGCTGGTCTTCTATTGTGAATTTCAGTCTTACAGACTGTGGTTAGGGGTGCATGAAACCGAAAGAAAACATACTATCAACAGACAAGTTTCTGTACAGGAGCCCTGAATGCTTCGAATTTTAAAATGTTCAAAGCCACACATGGATGCAAGCTGGCTGATGACTTCCCATTGAAACAGGAAATATTTCATCTCCAGAAGGGGAGATATGGAAACACAAGCAATGTGCCTAAATTCTGTAGATTTCCAATTGTTTTAAAGTTTAGTGAGTTGTTCATTGCTTTGCCATATCAAAGTCTAAATTATGTTACTTTTGAAAATGGAGATTGAGGTCTTGGAGAAAATGAAGACTTTATAGCATATAGTGGTTTTCTTTAGGATAAAGTTAAGCATCAGATGAAAAATATATTTGTTCTAGTAATAGATCTTCATTGTACTCGGGACTATTCCTATTTTCCTCAGGCTGTTCAATATCCAAACATGTGCTGGCTTACATTTTATATTAAAGCTTTTCAATATCCTGGCCTTTGCAGGAGGGCATATTCTTCTCACATTTGTGTTGGTACAATTAAGTTGAAATCATTGAGAACTGAAGAGTGCAAACAAACACCTAATGTTATTCTAAAGTAATGTTGTGCTTAATTTATTTAAATAATGCTAAGAAAATGAGNAATTAAGTTGAAATCATTGAGAACTGAAGAGTGCAAACAAACACTTAATGTTATTCTAATGTAATGTTGTGCTTAATTTATTTAAATAATGCTAAGAAAATGAGAAATAATTTTGAGGAAATGGAGAAGATGTTGTTTTTCAATTCTTGCTTGGAAGATCTCTCGAGTGAGAGCTATACCCTATAAGGGAATTGGGAAGTTATTTGGCGACTTGCCTAAAAGCCACTTCAGACCTGTTCATGAATTTGGATGGCAAGCCAACGTCCATTTTAATTCACTGAAGTGCTTAGAAAAACAGCAGAATTTATTAGGCTATATCCAGGAGAGGTTAAATTCACATTCATTCTGTACTAGAGTAGTAACAGCTGCTGTGAGGATTAGCCTTTTGGCTGGTGGGGTGAAAGGAAATATTAACTAACTATACTGTAGATGGAAGTATAGCAGGTTAACATAATTTATAAAATAATAGCAATTTATATTGGATAGGTTGATTATATTTTATATATGGTGTATATTTGAAGTAACCATTTTAAGTAGGATGTTTTATATTGGTATACTTAAAAAATACACCACCAGCTTGAAGAACCAGGGGTGTAAAAATTGATAATGAAATAAAGAGTCTTTCTTAGCTTTTATTATTATTTTGAATGCATCCCAGGACAGTTGCTGTTGGAAAATTACAACCATGATGACAGGTGGATGTCCCCTGTGAAACACATTGGTGGTCTAAGTCTGGGTTCTATTGGGAAAGTGTCAATACAAAATCACCTCCACAATTGGCATTAATTTCCTTTTTGTTGGTAGTTTCAAGAGGCCAAAAGGATCAGATGGCTGCTGAGAGTGAACCAGTTTGGTTAACATCTTGGGGAAAGAGAAGGCAAATCGGGAGCTTAAGAGCTTGCATTGTTGCTTTGCCTATTTAATTGACAAAATAAGGAGCTGTAGTTTACCAGGCTTTCTGAATAATAAATATGTCAAAGTAGTAGTAAGAAGTTGTTAGGAAGGAAGAATTCTTTCTTCGAAAAAATAGAGTGAAAAATACAAAATACAAGGTTTGGTAACTGTGCATCCAGCTGCTGTAAGAAGAAACAGAGTGAACCCAGTAAGGCTGTGTACATGTCCACAGCTGATGACATGACCTTTTTAAAATTAATGGTTGGTTCTCTTGTTCCTGATAAGAATGAATCTGGCAATCCTGTGGAACATTTTTCTGAGGGACACAATGGACCAGGTTGGAAGCTCTTTTTACTAAACCTGCATGGATTAGTCTGAAGAGAAATTATTTTTCACAGAGAAGGCAGGGAACGCTAAAGTAAGAGAGGGGACACAAACCTTATTATATCATCAAATTAGTCTTCAAAGGAATAATATATTAGATGTGATTGATTTTGTTTCCCGATGCACATAGATGGAGTGGGGTATTTTTTTTCTAAAATTATTGGGGTGGTCGTTTGTAATATGATTGTCTACTTTCAGGCATATTATCTGCAAGCGTCTTATTTGCCATTTTCTTTTGTTTGAGGGAGATAGTATTATTTTCTCTTGAATTGTCTTCTCAGGTCTGTAGCTGTGGATTTGCATTGCCACACAGAGCCCTGGGTAGCAATTTTGGTGATGGTGGTGATGATGATGTATAAGCCTTTGCTAATACATCAAAGTGGCTAATTTCTATTTTAAAGACCATATAGATACCTGAAGCTGTTTTATTTTCAAATTTCTTTTTGATACTTGACAGCAGGGACCGATCAATGTGGCTGTAGAACTCTGCCCAGGTGTGCTGGGCCAAACTTACCTCTGAGGGCAGAGTTAAGGGTAGTCCTGTAGACAAAGCCTGTTTTTACAGATAATAACTGAGATGGCCACAGAAGCTGCAGTAATTGAGCTCAACTGTAGCTGTTATCATCCTGCGTGAACAGCTGCCTTCTGTCGCCTATATAAATATCCTTAGTGAGATGTAATGAGCGAAAGATTATGCAAAAGTCTTCCAAGTTTCTTTCTTTGGTGCTGTCAGTTTTGGCAAGCGCTAATAGTAAGCACAGATTGAAGAGCAAATGTCCCTCTAGGTTTTATTTGTGCCTTGACTCTTTGACATTTGTATTTCAAATTTGATGGAAAAATGACAAAACAAAAAGGATTATACATGCTCTTTATTTTTAATTTTCAGTCTAGTTTCAGGTGAACTTACACTCTATACGTGTGCTATATTCCTATGGGCCACAGGGGGGCAAGATTGAGATTTTAAACATGAATGAAAGTGCCTGAGTAGTTATAGTGGCTAATGTAAATGAACTGTTTTCGTTAATGACCCAGATTTGCCTCTGTCTCACATAAAGCTGCCATAATCTCACTTTAATAATGATAAATCAGATATATACAAATACTGTCTCCAGTAATTGAGATTACATACATTATTTATAGTAGGGATATAAATCCCATTTCAGTTTATATTGTTTTCTTTGCTACACTATAAGTGCTTGAGCCAAAGCTCATTAAAGCCATTGGAAGCCCTTCCCTGACTTTAGCAAGCTCTGAATTAAGATTCCATATTTTTCAAATAAATTTTATTGTTCGTTTCTGCTCTTGTAATACTTATCTGTTAAAAATGAATTGTCAGGAAAAAAATAATAGTAAATATTCAGTATTATTCATGGCAAGGTAGGATTTGAGTAATAGTTGTTTTCCCCCTTCTTAATCATTTTTTAACCTCCCTCTCATTCCATCACTGTTTAAAGTCTTGTCCATCTGAAGCCAAGCACTTGCCAGGGCATTGCAAACTAAATCTGGTGTCCAGCACAAATTGTTATATGTGGGCAGGATGGGATCTATCTGATACCTTTATTTCCACAGTAGAAGGCAGTAGAAGGACAGAGCAAGGAGCCTGGCAGATTTGTTGGTTTATTTCTTTCTCTGGGGACAGGAATGTGTGGAGGAGACGGCACCCTCCAATTCAAAGGTTAATTACAGTTTTCCCCTTCTCTCCTGTTGCTAACACAAGTAGTCAATACCCTTCTCTCATAATTGTACTTTTGTCTGTTTCTCACTGAAACCTGACACCTGCCAGAATATTCTGAAACCTACACTGTCCGGATTAAACCTAGATGTGTGTTATGTGTATTGCCTGGCCTGTTGTCAAAGGCTTCATAAAAATCCAAATCAGATGTATCTACTAGTTACACTTCGTCATATTTTGTCACTCTCCCAAAGTAGTCCAGAGATATGATTTTCCTGCTTTTTTTATCTGAGTTTCATCAGGGCTGTTGTATCATTTTATGGTTTTTCATTTATTTATTTCATCAATGAATTTACCTGACACAGAAGTATATCGTCCTGTTTATAATCTGTTCTAATACCTATTCAGTGNCTCTCATAATTGTAACTGCAAAATTTTTTTTCTTCCAGCCTCTTCTCATAATAGCTGATTTTATTAACATACACAACCACTTCATTCGTCAATTCTGTCGGGCGTAGGTGAATACATTATTCTGTTGATGACTTGTTACAGTTAAATAGATTAATTCTTCCCAAAACTGGTTCAGTTTCTGTCAGAATTTTATTTATTTATTTATTTTTTACTTTCAACAAGCAGTTACCTCACAACCGGCCACCTTGTTGCTTAGTGATGCCAATAAACCACTCTTAACTGCATGCTATTCCCTTCTCATGTTCATTTTGCCTCTGATACTCCATCTGTGTCTGGGATTCTTTCACAAATTCACTTTTTCTGGTTTATGGAATTATTTTATATTTATATTATTTAAAATAAATAAATAAAAGAAAATTTAAAATAAAATCCCCTCTCTTCTAAAGGTGGCACTGGCAGGGTCTTGGGGTTCTTTTTTTTTTGTTGTTCCCTTTTTTTTTTCCCCCCTTTGGATACAGAATATAATACAAATTAAGTTTGCTTAGGCAAACCCACTGTGCATTTTAAAAAGTCATTATAAAGACAGGATCCTGGGGGTCTGACAGAAAAGCTAAAACAGCTGTGCTCTCCAGTACAAACAAGACATAAATCTGCAGTATCTTCTCTTCATGATCAAATAAGCGAAAGAAAAGGCTCAGAAAATAAAAGATATTTTTATCTCCCAGAAGCAGTGCTAAAAGACTTTATTGTCAGTTTAAATCTCAGCCATTTCTGTTAGGCTGTTAAAATCTAACATTTTTTCATTTGTTTTAAGTAGAAGTATTTTGATTTGCTAGCCAAACAACTTTATTTACCTGCTTGATATGAAGGTTGTCCTTAAGTCCAAGATTAAATGGTTATTCAGCTCTTTAGTGAAGAGCTTATCTCACAAGAACCGTTTCCAGTTTTCTTTATTCTTGTTATTTCCTTTCTATCCAAGAAAATCAAGAAAATGCTAGAAACAAAAATAGACATAGAATTAATTTGGTCAAATACTTATCAGGTTGTTTTCCATATTTATTTCCAAGTAAACCTCTTGACATTTATTAGGTTGCCCACTAGAGTTAATGGGAAGATTCCCATCCATTTTTGGACAAACTGTCTGAGTAGAGTACGAGATGTCATTAGATGATTCCCAGAACAGTGTGGACAAAAATGATTCAGCTGGTGCTATACCTGCCTAATCTGGGGCAAAATATTTATGTATATTCTTTACAAACTATTTTAAAATTGTGCACTGAATTAGTAATTGCATCTATGCTTCTTTGGTTTTCAGAGAGTATGTATATGTGTAGAAACCTGTACACTGTGTTACCACAGCTCTTTCTCTTGTGTACCCATAATCCCTGTATGCTTAGCCATGCCATTTTGCAATACATGATATGATCATTAACATATGTCAATGTTTGTACATTTGGACTAGAATAAGTGCTTGGATCTTTATGAAGGCACATATTACATATCTAAATAAATAATGTAACCGGGCAGCTGGAGAGATCTAGTGGTGGCTTTATAAAATGTTTCAAGGGAAAAAAACCAGCAGACAGCCCAGCATGCCAGGAGAAATATTAGTGACAGAAACATGAAAAACAGGCCTAACTCTGCCCCATGCACTGTATGCAGCGTGCCCCCATTTGTCAGGGGGATGAGTGTACGAGACACAAAGTCAAAGCATGGAATTCTTTCCTTATTGGGGAAGGGGATGAAAAACAACCTTACAGCAAGCAAGTAGACTGAAAATTAAGAGGAAAAGCTAAAAGTACTTGAAGTCCAAATGTTTGAATCTGGTTAGTGGTTTGGGGTTTTTTTACAACTGCACAGCAGAAGGGGAATGTCTTGGTCCTCCTTTTTATTCACACTATTCTGGGCTGTCTGATTCTGATTCCTTCCCTTTCACCCAGTCCATACACACACATTATATCTTTTCATAAACAGTCTCAGCTTATTATGCAAGTGGAAATAATGAATAATTTTTTTTCAGGTTATTGAGCTGAATCGAGTCACAGAGTGGTCTAATGAGTGCCAGAGCCTCTGAGGGAAAAAGAATGGAAGCAGGATCTTCTCCTTTCATTAGCAGCAAGCCTCCAGATTGTGTCACAGCATTTCAGGTAACTATAGCCTCAAGATGCAGTTTTATAATGGGCCAAAACTGATCTAAGACCATCATGCTCCCTCTGTTCAAGCCCTCCCTTGGGCTGCTTTGCTTGCTGGAAACATTTTGGTCCTTGTGACAGTCACTAAACAGAGTCAATGTTTTTCTTCTGAATTTTGATTAGAAGCACAGTAGTTTGGGCCACATACACATGATATTTTACAATAGAACGCTGAAGCACTGAGATCACTTCATTTTTCCTGTGTGCTGCAGTGCAGGAGAATTACTTCCAACCCAAGTAGCATTTACATTGTAAGTAGGCAGTGGAATTTTTGATTGATACTTACAAATTAAGTAGACTATTGCTTGGGTGGTTTTAGTTTAGATCCAAAAACTAAAAGGCTAAAAGGACAATTTGAGTGCTGAGGCAGCAGAAAATTATGTCTGATCCTGTGAGCAACAGAGCAATATGAGTTCAGTATTGTATAGTTTTGGATAACTGTACAAAATAAACTGTGCATTTGCTGTGCATATTTCAGCCCTAAGGACTAAATACTTGCCCTTAAAGCAAAGCATCATTTTAATTAGTTGTTCACTCTTTCTCCCTCTCCTCTCATTTCTGTTTTGGTTTTTTTTTTTTTATGGTATACCTGATCAAACTTCTTCTAAATGCTGGTAAAATATGTGACTGTGTAATATACTATATGCTCTAAATATGATTATATCTCCTACTGATGACAGTTAAATGATGCTTACTTTATAGTCAGACATTCTTTTGCTTTGTTCTAATGATTTCCTCAGTGCTACTCAGAAAAAGAATGGTAGTTCAGAATAGTGTCTGCCTTGTCAACTATTAAATGTGATTGTTTTATCACGTAGTACTGTATTTCTGAAAAACAAAACTAATCCGTGTTTATTATTGTGAAATCATTTAGAATATCCTTTCGAAGTTCTCAACGTTATTCCCCGTATGGCCACAGAACACTAGATGGCACTGTGTGGCTGCGTGTCATGCATAGGAATGACCGTAGCAAAAGCCTCTTGACACATGAAAGAATCCTCATCTTTCAAAAATATTTGTAATATTGCCTTTTTATTATGAAAACAATTAAAACGTGTAAATTCTCGATTTTTACACTCTAAAAGCATTTCAAACCTTCTTTAAACCCGCATTATGATTACATGGGGAACATTTCTTAATGAGTTAGACTGGTGAGTACATTTGCTAATTTTTTTGGTCTACTGTAAAGCTCTCCAATGAATTAATCTACCAAAAGGGAGAATTTTCAGTTCCTGATATCATCAGCATTCTCCTTACTATAGAACAGGAAGGAAGGAATGACAGGTAGTGTGTTGTCCTCTTCTGTCTCCTCAAATAACCTTTTACTCAGCGCCGTGGCATTCATGAGAATGGACATTTTAAAAATTAAGTAAAAGCAAAAGGTGTTAGGTAGCAACAGCAACCTTATACCCTTATTTTGAGCTACAGAGTCATCCTGAAGACAACCAGTGCAACAGTTGTTACTTTGTTAGGATTTGGTTGGGTTTGGATGACTTCAAAAGAAGTGGTTTCAAAAACACTGCATCTTACACAACTAACATGTTATTCAAAAAGCCCAAATCCTGCAGAGCGTCCTTAAGAAAAAGAATGTGTTTTGGTAATGTAGTTAAATCACATGTAGTGTGTTGTTACTTTTCCGTGTCATATCCTATCTCTGTTTCGCTGCTTTGGGTCTCTTTCTTCCCCAGTCTGTGTGGGTCAGTTTTCATCAAGATAAAACCAATTCCTAGCTAGGAGCTGGGTTCTGTTAATAATTGCCATAGGCTTCTTGGTGACTCTGGATCAGCTGCTTTCCCATTTTGTGTTTCATAATTTCCCTGGCTTTAAAATACAGATTGATAGGATGGATAGTTAAAATGAAGTGTTACTGTATGTGTTCCTACTTTCATTTTTGTTAGGCCTAATGAAATACATTAATTTTAAAAAATTATTAAAGTGTTTAATGAGTAGCTGTTATGTAAGTTTGAGGGCTTTTGACCAGGTATTATTTTATTTTCTAGTATAATTTTGCATTATCTCTGCAACGTGTTTTCAATTTTTGCAAACAGCCCGATTTTTTAAAATGCTGCCTCTTTATCCAGCAAGTCTCACTCTGTCCTATGTTTGCAAAGTTAATTATTTCACCTTACAGAAATGTAGGAAGAAATAATTTTTAGAAGAATGAGATGAATATATGACTTTAATGTGCCTCTGTACAATTTTGCATGTAGTGTATTATTGCCGTACAAACAAGAGGGAGGTTTTTAATGGTGAGGAACCACCAAGAGTGTTACAGATGGACACCACAGAATGTTGCATTCCCTCTGCCCGCTGGTGTATTCTGAGCAGGGCAGGAAGGCTGTGTGTCTGCCTCTTGGGACGGGGGGATTAAAAAGTGGTTTCATGTTCTGCTCCAATGAAACTGGCTTGCAGTTTCTGTAGGACTCAGTGATGGTCAAATGAATGTAGCACTGTCTCATTCTTTCTCTTATTATAGGCGATGCTGCTGTCTATGCTGAAAGGGAAAGGTATAGCATAGAGCAGCCATTTTATTTTCAGCTCCTCCCCATTGTCTTTTCCATCCTACTGCAGCATTCAATGCTGTCTTGTGACAAACACCAGCAGTCATTCAGTTTTGGAAACATGGCTAACTAAGGCAGGGAGAATGTGGGGAAGAGGAATCCTGCATGGGAAGAACAAAATGTTTAGGGCATTTTATTAATTCTCCAACCCCAGTTTCCTTTTTTCTGTTGGGCGCTCTGCTCTGTGTTCCCCACTCGTGCTTTATTTTGACATATTTGACCCCTCATGTACTTTTTTCCCACCCATTGTCCCTTTCTCTCCTCATCTTCTTTTCTTGGTAGAAGGGCATACCCTTGTGGCATTTAGTTTTGTTTGGTTAGGTCTGACACCTGTCCCCACCAATAACATTTTTATGGGTACTCATAACCACTATGTGTAAGTGTAACTGTTACCTCTGGTGGCTACAATCCTTTACTTCAGAATAAGGAACACAAACAAGGAAAGCCCTTGCTCAGTGGAAATGAGATTTAGGACTTCCTACAGTTTGCAGACTGATCAACTCTAAAATTAAAAATGAACAATTGGAGAGCAGTACTAAAGTAAAACAAATATCAGTGATCAATCATTACAGAATTTTCCTGAGGTTTGAACTTATTGTTTTTCTTTCAATAATTCAAAATGAAATCAGAATCCAAACTAGCCACAGAGCTGCCTTCATCCTCTTACAAAGCAACCAGTCTCTTAAAACAAGCAAATATCTATTATGAGCAGACATTAACCCCAAATTATGTCCCCAATATTTTAGAAGCCAAGGATCTCTGTTTCCTCCTTCCGACAGGGGAGGAGCATGCATATCCCTTGCTGGGTTAGAGTGTGATGAGGCCCACCTGCTCTGACCGACCAGGTCGCTGAGAAGCACTGCTGCTTTCTGCAGCCAGCCAGGTCAGGGGAAGAACTCCAGCCCACCTGTTCTGCTGGAACACCACTGCCAGGAGCCTACAAAGTGTGGCTAGGCTGTGTTATGGTTTGTGTTGAAAGATGACCAGGGATACAGATATTGCTTGGGAACAACAGCTGTATCTTGAGATTATCTTGATGACCAGAATATATCCCATCCTTACAGAACGAATTGTTTCCCCTTGTTCTTCCCATTGACAACATCAGAACAGCGGACGCTAAACTAAGTGTGCTATGTCTGAGGAGGTGTCCGTGCCTCAGGATTCCCAGCTGGCGGGGAAAAACCCTTCAAAACACCCTTTCCAAATCAGATTGGTTTAACAGTAGCCAGACTAAATGCTCTTGTCTCCTACTTATGTTTTCAATGAGAAAATGGCCAAGCAATAGCTAAAGCCCCTCACAGAAACAGGACATCCTGAGCTGTGGCAGATGGACTTCCTTTACAAAGTTTTAATGAAAGTTTTCAACAATAGCTCTGTGTATGTGCTTGGGGGGGTTAGCATGTGTACACGCTTATGTACACACATACTGTGCAATGCTACACAAGCTTTTTAAAATAACAGAAAATACTATGGGATGTGTATGTTTTGCTGAAAGAAATATATTTTGTAAAAAAAAAATAAAAAATGTTTGCTCTGTTATGGCATGAGGCAGGATTAGGTAGAAATGAAATTTCAGGATGTGGGTGGCCACAGTTGAAGGTCTTATAGTGAGTGTTCAGTAAAATATCCGTGGAACATAAAATTAAAATAAATGAAGAGTAAACTTAAGCAATGTATCAGTGAACATAAACAAATCTTGACACTAAATAAATATTGTGAGGAAGACAAAGTGCAATAATTAGAAAGGGATAATTGTGCTTTCTCTCCTTCCTAGAAGACATAGATAATATTTGTTGTAATTTCCTAAATACATATCAAAAATAGCTAGTGTAAGATGGTAGTAAAAGATGATAAACTTCTGTTGAAGTTTATGATATACAAGAATCTACTCTGGTTGAAGGCCTGTTCCGTAGTAAAAAAGACAGGGTAAAAGAAAAAATTAAAAAATATTTTAAAAGTTTTATCTGCTATGACATATAAGAAGATCTGGAAATGTCACATTTAATAAAGCAAAACAGTCACTATACTGTAATTTCGACAGGAATGGTGGTAAAGCATGTTATCCAATTATTAATGAAGTTGTTGGCTCATAGCTTTTCCCACAAAAACAATGTGTTGCAAAATGCAAGGGGGAAAGATGGTACATGAGTGCAGTTTTTCAAAAGTTTTTATCTGCATTCTATATCTGTGTTCCAGCTCAGGCATCATTAATTACCTGTGCCTGGGCTTCTTTGCCACTGAAGGCCAGAAAGCTAGGAGTGAGCTTTCCTGGGCCATTTAGTCAGGTATTGCAGCAAAAGTGTATCTTCTGATGCAGAGCATCTGGGTATCTGGGCTTGTGTCACTAAATGATCAAACTGGTGCTTATCTTTCCTCAGCTGTCATTGCTTTTTTTCATCAAACAAATGTTACAAATCAGTGAATAATTGTAAATTATAGCAATATGTCAAGGGCAACACATCTCACATTTAAATGCAAGGTAAATGCGTATAAGAAAGAGGACTTCTAGTAATTGTCATAGAAGCTTAAAAGTATTCAGAGATTATAATAAAATTCCATTTTATTATAAATTCCAAGGTTTTATTCCATCCTTCACCCAGTTCCACATAATTTGACCTTGTGTTTCACATGAAGTAGTCACAGTTCAAATTATGCAGCAGCAAACTCTACGGTCAGCACTTCTGGCTGAGTGTGGCTGTCTGTCATTGACCTGGTTCTGAACTACACAAAGTGGTTGGCAGCCACATCCTTGTGCATGTTCTTTTGCTGTCACTCAACTTTGGTTGTAAGGAATTTCATGGTGTTTCGTCTCTGGATACAGTTTTGCAGAACTGGTGGAGGTGAACATTAAAGAAAGCAAAGCCCTTTTAAGATCAGGTCATATACAAAGGATGTTTAAATGTTGGGGCATCAACCCACACAGGTGTTTGGTTTATGTCAGTACTTATTGGAACAAAATTAAACTGACAGTACCCTACTCAGGCCTGGTATCTTTTCAGTGGTCAGGTAGTGAAGCCCCGGTAAACAAATTATATTAAAGAGATTAATATATGGTGGGGTTTTGTTCATTTTGCATTTTTGTTAATAAGTAGTAGGCTGATTTGTGATAAGAATATATTCTTCCTTTTAGAAAAATTATTTTATTTTAGGTAGCGGTATTTAAGAGTATCTCCTCCTACTTTCTCCTGTTTAGCATGTAGACTTCCAGGAATTACTTTCCTCTCTTCATAGCTTAGAAAAAGCACACAACCTTGTTAGAGAACCCTATGTTAGATAGCAATTAGGAGAAGAGAATTCAGGAAGGCAAAGTGCAATTACTCCAACTGGAATTTGGCCAGAACCCACCCCCCTATGATAAGACCTTGTTTCCTTACACTGGTTAAGATCATTCTGTACCCATACCCACCCTGAATCAACATAAAAGCCAAGACTGTGAGTTGAACGTATCGTCTGAGACACAGGCGCCCCTAAATAGCTGCCCTCGGGATTCTGGGAATTAGATTTGCATGCAGAGCAATAGCATGTTTTGGAGAAGTGTTTGTTGGGGTTTTTTTAATGTTTGTGAGTGTTAACTTTAGTTCATTTCTGAGGTGCCAGTTTTCTAGGAGGGACAACAGATGGATGCTGTTCTGATGTCAATTATCTGGTATGATTCTGTGGAACTCAAGAGAGTTTAGGTTTTCAAAGAATGCTGTGAGATAATAAACTATTCTTATGATATTTTAACTAAATGATATTGTTGTCGATATCTAGTAAGAGCCTGAAAAAATATTTATTAAAAACTCTTTGCGTTTTTGTCTTATATGGTAAACAATTTGGTCTTCTAATCCCTCCTGGATGAGTTTAGGTTCATGCCCATGCTTAGAATGCCCTAGTCATAACTGCAGTGGCACCTTCACCCTCACTTCTTTTTTAGGTTTTGTTGTACTGTATTCCCAGAAATCTGTGGCAGAATTAGAGGCCCATTGTGCTGTAAGTTATGCAAACATACAGTAAAAAAAGGCATGCCCCAAATTTGATACTACTATCATTGAAAGACTCTTCTATTGTTCCTATTATCACAGTATATAGAAGCTTTCCCAAGACGCTTTAGACAAGATGACCAAGGCTAAAAAAGAACAGCACTGAAAGGAATACTTGGTTTAGAAATCTTGTGTCTTTATTGAAACTACAATAAGATAAAGGCTGTTTGTTTTTCTTCTCTTAAATTAAGATGTGAAAAGTCTTTCTCATTTTGTGATTGCAAACTGGAACCTGGTTTTGATATTCCTGGGAGACAATGGAACATGGGCAGGAAGCATTTGCTGTTGAGGACAAATTCTGTGGTGTGCCACACCAGTTGGAATCCCTAAGCCCTGAAGGTAGAAAACTGAGTAAATTCCATTTATTGTAGGTCAATAAGACCAGCCCCAGGTAGGTTACAATTGCATTTAACAGTGGGGAGAAGAAGTAGCAATGCTAGTGCTAGAAAATATGGATATATGTGAATGAATTTTGTGTAAAGATAGATGGATTTGAATTCTTAAAACCAGAAAATAATAACAAACAAAATGCATATCATACAGAAGAAATATTTCATAATCTTTTACTTGTGAGTTAATTTTTGTAGAGATTTGACTGACTTACATCTTACACTTGGCAAAACAAGGGGGTTTTACCATAAACTTTAATTTCCAACTGTCTGAGAAGATTCATAAAGATTCTGATACAACACCAGAGGAAAAAATCAATTGGAACAATAAATGGTAATCAGATACATTTTACTGGGATGTATGATCCATGCTGTGTCCAAGAGCAATAGAACTTAAACTGGAGACATCGGGAAGATGTTGGTGTTACACCTTGGCTTTGAAATCTGTTTATTGTTCACCTCTTTGCAGTTACTATGGATTTAAACAGAAAAATTATGTCCAGGACATTTTTGTTCTAGTGTCCTTAGAGCCCTTAGGAAGAGAAAAGCACATTGCAATTATTTTGTGGTGGTTTAATGCTGTACCTCTTTAGGATCAGTGGAATGCTTAATGTCTTCTGATGAATAATTAGGCCTGACTTGTTATTGGGAATGTCTCTGTAGGTATACGTAGGAGCTAATTAAGAGGAAGAGGGCTGAATGCTGGGCCCAAATCAGGAGAAGGTTCTTTGGTTTGGTGTGATGTTGGAATCTGCTCTGTGACTCTGCCACCTGGAAGCCGGTTGAGCTCTTGGAGGGTCAGGCTGCACACGGGGCTGAGGAGAAAGAGAGGATGAGTGTCAGCAGACAGATGCAACCATTGCAATGCAGTGAAAGAATTTGTAGGGATGTGTTTTGCTTCCACACCAGGAGGAGGAGACTTACAGTGGACAAAAGGAATGTGTGGCCCTGTATCCTGAGCTTCCTGTTATATTATAAAGCTTTGATTTTGAGGTTTGCATTTACATCTCTATTCAAATCTGATTTCAATCCTGAGCTTGAAGCTCAGGACACAACCTCTTATCTTGCTTCCTGTTTTTCCTAGAGTTGTGCTGTTTATGGGCCAGAATAGAACCACCATTCACTTGTTTCCAATTAGGACTTCCAGTGAAATCACTGGTTTCTCACAGTTGCCCAGCAGATCCAATTGAGAGTAATATTGGAAGAATAGCAACTGGATCTCTGAGAAACCAGGTGCCTCATTTTCAGTGGTTAAATGTAGTTTCAGTTCTCCTAGAAATTTAATCACAGTCTATAAAGACTGTTAACAAAAGTTGTGATTCAGGGTTGTATGGATGCAGCCATATGTTGTCACTTCTTTCATTTTTTAGGATGATTTAGGAGATTGGGATGTAGTATTGTATTATGACCCTAGAGTCTGATTCCAGCCTTCTCTTTCCCTGAAAATGAAAGTTTGAGCAAGTCATTCTTCAGTTTAAGATTTGATGCACATACTAAAATAAATCACTTTACTTCAGAAGTTTGGTAAATTCTTCTTCACACAGATCAAATTCAAAATAAGGCTTTTCTAGACTTCATTTTCCATTGCCAAAGATACTGGGGTTTTTATTTGTTTATCTGTTATAAATAACAATAGTTATAAATGCATTAAGTGTTCTGTTAGCATCCGAGCATCTATTAGCATCACCGAAACAATTGAAAATACCTACTGTGATTTAATAACCATATTGGCTAGCAGGTAGGAAATTCAATTGAGTAACACCTTGTTCAATATATGTTGCACTGAAGTTGAGAACAGGATCGAGTTGTCCTCTTTAAGTTTTATTTCCCTTGCAGGTAGCAACATTGAGTAGAAACAAAATAGCTCATAAAGTAGGGGATAAAAATGGATCATCTGAGAGCACTGTGCAAGTGACCTAAAACACAAGATGGTTTATTGTGGTGGGTTAGTTATTTTAATGTTGGGCTAGTCCTCAGAGAATGGGTGGAACCCTCTCTTCATCCAGAAGAACCCAAAAAGGTATGAGCTCACAAGAGGAACATGTGGAATTTACTCTGTATTGCTCAAATCTGAGACATTAAGCCACCCAGGGCTGATAAGTAAAACTGACCTATTCAAATAACTTTGTGTAACTGAAAGCTCTGTGCTAATTTTGTAAAGTGTGTGAAGATATCTTAGAGAAGAATGAGTATCTTGGATTCCCACCACTGGAGGCTAGATTTCATGAGAATGTCCTGTGTGTGAAAACTGTAAAGGAGGTATAGTTTAACCTGTATTTTCCCCTTAATTTTTCTCCTCGGAAGGAAGCAGGGAAATGCAGTGTTGGCTTCCAGCGAAAATAAATTGTTTCTTCCTGATTCCACCTGTGTAACAACTGCACCAGTCAATGGCTGGAGTGAATGTTCTTTTTATTCCCTTCCTGCTTGCTCCTGAGAAGGGGTATGTTGCCTGCCTTTGTATTTGTAGTTTTATTGCCTAGCGTGCTTTTGATCATGGTGTTTCACCTGTATGAGATCTTGACTTTGCTGTTTCTTATGTACAAAAGTTGCACTAGTAACATCTACCTTTTGTGTAAATTAGCTCACACTACAGAGGGGTTGTCATGATACGGGTACAAGCAGGTCTCAGAGGAAAGAAAACCTCATGGCTGAAGTTAACCCCACAGGACTTTCTCAAAGCCACACAGGAAATCTGTGACAGATCCCAGAATAAATCCCAGATTTCCTGTCTCCTCCACTTGTGCTGTAACTACAGAGCACAAATTTCTTAGCTGAGGAAAGCGTTGTCCAATATTATCTTTCTTTTTCTGGTATACTAGTGCTTCAGTTTATTACACTGGTTGCTGCTATATGTTGTGCTGTGGCAGTTCATCCCTATGACTCTGTTGCATTTTGTGGGATATGCATGTGTATTGTACAGTGAACAGTATTAATGCTGAGTACCAGTACTGTTCAGCATGTAAGCAAATAAAACTCAATAAAAGAAGGTATTACGAGTTAACCATGGAGTATTTGCCGGTACAGATAATTTATTGTCTGATTCCCTCTTCAAAATAAACTGCTCATACTTCTAATCTAAATAACATTCAGAGAAGCAGTTTTGGTATGTATCAAATGATAGCTGTCTGTGCTAAAATAATACATTTGTATAGACTTAAATTATTTGAATAAAGTAATTTTCATTTTTGCGTATGCCACTTTGTACTTCAGACAATTGACCCATTCTGTCATTCTTAAGCATCAGTCCTCTTTAATGAATTATACATTAATAGATGCAGCATTATCAAGGGAAAGTAATTCATTGTGGATCTATAACTGAATGAGATGCCCTTAAGATTTTATGACTTTTACTATGACTTGATGAATGGAAATCAGAGGAGTTTGGTATGCTTATTAGGTATCTTAGATGTTCATGTATTCAGATGTATTGCTGAATGTCTAATCTTTTTTTAGATACTTTGCCGCTAGGTTAAACTTTAATAGTTTTCATTCTGTGCTGCTCAATTTGCCCTCATATGGTTCTTCTTTAGATAACATTACTTGTACAAATTCCAACTGAAGCAGAATCGGTAATCTTCAGCCAGTCTTGACAGCATTTCTAATGCAGTGCAGCTATGGAATTTCATTCTATCTTCTTGTTTTCTAAATTATATCTAAATAACTGACCAGAGACATGGGAACAAATGAGCCTTGCTAAATACCCTTTTCTTAATTTAAAGGATGACATTTAGAGCACTTATTAAATGTGTAATCATTTTGAACACACAACCTTTGTAGACTTCAGTGGGAAATTCCACAAGCAGTAAGCTGAAGGTTCTTGCTTTACAGATGCTTAAAAATGAAAAGTAACTTCAAGAATATTTTAGGTGTAAGCATGTTCTCTTTCTTTCTCAAAAAAAAAAAAATCATCCCACGTCAGCTATTGTCACAAGCTGTATCTGTCTTTAGAAGTAGAGTAAGGATTTAAAATCCTCCTTCTGCCCTATGATGTCAAGGTCTGTTTTATTATTGAATTTGATGAGAGGAAGACTGGGTCCTAGAGGCTCCATTTTAGTAAGGTCCTTAGGCGTGCAGCATACCTGTAGCCCACTTGAAGAGATGATACTCTATAGAAGATAAAAGCTGCACATATGTCAAGGTGCCAAACAACAGGTACTTCACACAAAACAGGCTGTAAAAACATTCTGAAAAAAATGGACACTGTTGAGGTTAGAATAAATAAAGACATTAAATGGCTGTAGCTTCTAAAACCAGTTTATTTTTAACAAAATATCTTTTTCCCTTTCTCATAAGATTTTAAATCTCTCTGTACAGTGAAGCATAGTGATATGATATTAGCACATAAAACTTAGAATGCACAGCTTTCTAAGAACAGCATCACCCAGCTGCTGGATTCGGCAGATATGTGAGATACAGAAGACTCACTTTTTCAGTAAAGTTGTGGTAATGTCAGCAAAACTGGCCACTAAACAAAGGTTTCACTGGCATGTTTCAATAAGCTAAAAGTGACACAAAACAATAGTTAGAGTGTGATTTTTCAAAGAGGCCAAAGAGTATCTGAGAGTAAGCTGCAGTTTGGCAAATGATTCCTATAGGCATCTTTGAATATCCTAGTCTTTAAATTGAGCATACTAAGCCATTCATTAAACCCACTTAAGAATAAAAATGAACAAAGACTGTGAATATATTGGCCAGAAAATCTGAACTTAGAAGTTTTTGTATGTTCCTGTAAAAGTCTGCAAGCAGGTTGGGGTTTTCTTCAGATCGTTGTAAATGGAGAAGCAGAAGAGCGTAAAGTTAGCTAGGCTTTTACAGATACCACAAACTATGCCACGATGATCAGGGGTCCAGAAGCAGTATAGCTGTACTTGCACAATTTACAGAGTTATCTAACTGCGCAAACTGGAGCTGACTTTGTACAGAGCAAGTCTCACCACTCATTCTGGGATGGTCAACCCTGTGGAGGGAAATGCAAAAACACTCCAGTGGTTTTGCAGGAGTCCTAAGGACCATCAGTTTGTTACGTCCACTCATGCTGGACTTGAATTGGCTTGTGGTGCCACAGAAGCCTGAGCAGCCTTCTGAGGAAGGGGGGTCTGAAAGGATTCAACACTGCCAACTCAGCAATTCTAAACCAGAGCGTGTGGTAAGCAGTGCAAAGACTGACTCAGGGCTCTGCAGGGAGCTGCTCTAAGTGTAACCTAACTAGTGCTAAGCCAGAGAGACACCCAAAGAGAGCTGGCTGGGTGTCTGTGCACTCTCCCCAGTATTCTGGGTCCCAACAAGCTTGTCCATGAGGCAGACACAGTTCCACAAGAGAGCTGAAGCTCTTGCCACATCCCCTAGTTCCTTTTATAACCAGGAGCAATGAGCATTGCTGTGCAGAGACTCTTTCCTCTGCAGGACTAATTTCAAACCCAGAAGGACTAGTTACCTCACACTCACCCTTATCCCTGTTGGATCTAGACTGGCTCCACGCAGCTATCTCTGCACCATGCAGTCTGTTAACCATTTTACCCATGTTTTTTCCATGACCTTTACTGTCCTAGTTCCCATTTCAATGGATAATGGAGAGTCACCTGGATTACAGTTGTTTTAGTGTAAGGCTGGTTATTCTTTGTGGTGAGAAGAGTTATTCTTTGGGATGGGTGCCACCACTGGTGGCAACATGTTTACTGATTCTGAACGTACTGCCTTGCAAAATAAAACAGAAGGTATCAAATTAACGAATGACCGTGCTCACTTGAGCCCATTACAAAGACAGAAGGATAATGAAGATTTGGAGGATGATAATGTTCATTTTTCCCACACACACAGAGCTTTAATGAACATGAAAGTGAAATGGCACAGATCCAGATATTGAACTCCAGCTTAAATCAGAGTAAAGTGGAAGTCTCTTAAGCCAGGTGGTTATCAAATTGTTAGACTGTAACAAAGCATTAAGAGAGTTATCACACAAAAGATAGAACTTTAGCCTGAATGTGCTTTTGAGAAAGGACATTCTGTGGTTCTTAACTTTTTATTTTATGAAAGAGAAATATGTTGATATCTGTCATCTGCTGACCAGTGCTTTATATCAATCTCAGTATTTCCTATTCATGGTGTGTAGAGGTGGGTAATAGTTCACAGCAGACTCCAAATAAGGTGTGTGTGAACTAGCACTCAGCCTTTGAAACATTTTTCCCCAGCTGCTTTATTTCTGAGCTAGGGATGTAGACCACATGAGCTACCAGTTTGAATCCTAATGGACATGGAAAAAACCATGTTAGCTTTTCAGTCACTCTTGTTAGGGTGTCTAGGAAGTCAGTCCTGAATGGAGGCATGGTTTAGAACTGCTGAATAGATGGTTCTGCATGCTGAGGAGCTTACAACACAAATCTTCAAGGTTCTCCCTGTGTGGGAGGGGTTCACCTAGTGCAGATACTAGACGATGTCTCCTGGTACATGGGACAAATCAGTACTTGGGCTGCAAGCAAGACAGTCTTGACAATAACAGGCCTTGAAAATGACTGAAGGCATTTGGCTCCCAGCTGCTGATGGCCAGCGCCTCAGAGACCCTCAGCAGCCAAGCTAGCAGAGCTCTGTGCTTACACTGAGCTTCTGAACTCTATCCACAACAAAATTTCCATTCACTTTTCCAAATCAAGTAATTACATTCACAGGAATGGAAAAGTCTGCTAAATCGCTATGTTAATAGGATATTGTCATGAATTAACAAGTAAGATTAACAGGACTAGAATAATTCTTAACTAATTATACATGAATGGACACAACATACTTTTTGGTCTCATAGCACTTAGTGTTTCACTTAGACTTTGAATATGGAAGTGTATTTACAAGCTGTTACTCTATATGTGCATGAGGACATGGCTCTTTCAAGGTTGGAGGTTTAGATGATACCAACAATTTTTTCTGGCCCACAATAGTCCATTCTGGGATCCATTACTTTGCTCCTTACTCATGATGGACATAGCACTACTATTCCTCACACTGCAGTGGTACATTACCCCACAAAGTAGTGTCAATTTCTGATTAGACCCTGTAATCTATTAAGGAAAAAGAGGGGATAACAGGCTGGTCACAGGTCATCTTAAAGGGATAAATAAGTTTCAGAGACACAGAGGGTTTTCACTGACAGCTTAGAGCTGAACTGCACTATGTTCATTTGACAGTTGTCTCCAGTGTCCTTTATCTTTGGAGTTTAAAAATACTTATATGTCTCTGTAACTGCAGTATTGTTCTTAAGACTGTGATGCCATATAAATCCAAAGTGATATATATGATTAGGAAATTCTGCCATTATTTTGATTGCAATTAAGACAAGTTAAAGAGAATATAAACCAGCTTCAGTTAGAATGTCACATCTCTCACATAAAGTACTCCTCATTTAATCTAGTTGTTTACAATGGTTCCGCCTGGTTAATAAAACTACATGCAGCAGCAGTGTTACCATAAACCATTAGGACTCTTTATGCTGTTGTTTTTAGTTAGTCTGATTTTTTTGTGAAGAACAGCTGTTATGTACTTGGACTATCTGAGTTCAAAGACATAATCAACAAACCTCATAGATCTGTAGTCAGAAAGCCATTTAGTTCTCTGAGACTCAGTACTGATTGCAGAATTAGAAATATCCCTAATAACAGCTGGGTGCATCTGGAGAGTTACACAGCCACACTTTCTTTCTTCATCTCATTACAGCTGTTGTTTTTTATCTTTATATTATCTTTCCAAATTTATCTGAGATGCAAATAATTTTAAAAATTTCAATTTCCCAAACGAAACTTCACTGAGATGCTTTTCAGGGTTAAAAATAGAAATAACACCATCATGTAGGCATATACACTTGGCAAAGTAAAGGAAAACTCAAATATTATTTGCTTTGTTTATGGATATAGAGGGATACACATAAAGCATTAATAACACATATCATAAATTTGTATCAATTAAAACAGTAAAAGTGTAATCAGCAACATTTGACACAGGAGTTCAGTTTTATATGTGCGGTGAAGGACATATACCTTAAACGAGTAGTACGATAGTTGCAACCAGAAGTACCACACCACCTAGTCAGCACGTACAATCACAGCCATTCTCAATTTACAGGCTAAAATGTCTCTTTTTCTCCTAATACCCCTTTGTCCTTCTTGTGCATTTAATCATTTGGATGCCTATTTCAGAGATGAAGACAGACCCTTGTTTTAATATCATCCTGATCTTCAAAGCTGATTATTCTTGGCAAGATAGAGCTAGATTGATAACAGGTTTCTGCAGTAAACGTGAATCCATTCATAAGCTGTAGCAAGTGACTACCTGAGGAGCTGCATAACCAAACACATATATGCTTTACAAATAAAGCAGGTGACTGGAGTGTCACCTCTAGTAAGACCATTCCACTTTATTGACAGAGCATACTTTTCCTATATACAGAACTATTAAGGAAGAACACCAGTTTACTGTGTAAGGGTTCTGTCTTCTGCAGGTGGATGCAATCTCTGCTGATGAATATGGTGTATTTGGTGGCAGGAAGGGAGGCAGGATTTGAGGCAGTGCAGCTGCAGTGTTTTATCAAAAAGCTTGGTAGTCTACCTATTGCTTGAGCTTACTAGTTTGTGAATTTGTTCATATGTTAGCACATGCAGTTTAAGATTCCTCAAGTCCTTAACGGCATGAACTGTATGGAATTGCATTGATATTTTTCCCCTAAATAATACATGCAGATCTGGGATCTCTGCGAAGCTGTCAGGTAGGATTTCTTTTCCTCAAATGAATATGTTATACTCAATTAAATACTAATGTGTACTAAAGTCCTTTAATTGCTGATTGTTTGTATTTATTTTGTCCAATAATTATTTTAAAGATGAATTTTTAACCATATCACTTAAATTATTTTGTAGGGTTTAATCATTAAAGCACATGTATTCAGTGCTTTAATGTAGGTTAATAATCATTAGTGTAGTATTCTTCGGAAAAGAAAAGAACTCACTCTCCTGGAATAATCTGTTATTGTGCCACATTGTGAAAATAGTTTAATTAAATTACTTTCCCAGAAGGTGAGCAAAAATAAAGAGTAACGGTAAATAATCAAGAAGAACTGCTTAGATTACCAGCAGTATCCCAAAATAATTTAGACAGACAACAGAAGGCCACTTTGCTTGCATAACTTTTTGGCCTAAGCTCTTTTTAATCTTCAGAAACATAGAAGCATTATCCCTTGCATATATTTGAAATAGGTAAGAAAAAAATATTTTTTTTTATTCCAATGTGTGGCTTTAAAAGCAATGTTGTTTTGTTTGACTAGATGCTATGGAATCACAAAAAGCATTTTTAGTTTGATTCCAGTGGATGTTTTCTTTTGGCAAGGTTTGTTGCTTCTAGCAGACTGACCCCCTCTTAAAAATCTTCCTGAAACTTTCTTGATCTAGAACTGAGTTCAGAATTTGTGCAAACTTAGAAATTGGCATTCACAAGGAATAGCCATGGTAGCAGCATGAGTAACTTCTCATAGACTGTCCCTTAACTAGAAGGGTCAACCGTTAATCCTTCTTTTGCCCCTCTTTGTGCTGTCACTAGTATCTCCTCCGTGTGAAAGAGAAACTAGATCCGAAGCAAGGCAAGTCAAAGTTACAAAAAAGTTATTTTTGAAGACATTCTTCCCCCCGAAGCTACGACTTTCCTTTACTAAAGAAAAGACTGCTTTAGGATGCTATAGCATCCTATTTCTCTAAGCTTCTTAAAATGATAATGAAAAGAGCTGGGTACGTCTGCTGAGTCAGCTGCTGTTTTATTATAAAACCAACTCGGGGCGGGGCGGGGGGGGAAGTAAAAATACCCTGGTGTAGAGAGTTCACTGCAGAGTCAGTTCAATAAAACTTGTGCTTCCCAGTTCTGGCAAAGCTTTTGGACATTTCAAAGGGCTTGATAAAGAGCAATAGCCTTGTCTCCCACACATTAAAGCTTCATCAACGACATTATATGAAAAGAAGAAAAACCTGGCAGAACAGTAAAGCAAAGGGTAAGGTGTTCCTTAGATGGGTCAAGGTGCTCTGAGTTCCTCTTGCTTCACTGAAATAACAGCGTTTTTTCTGGCAGCAGAACATCTGTAACCTCCATCTGTGTCAAAGCAGCACATCTGTTCACAGTTATGGGTCAGTACCCATACAGGAAGCATAGCTGTACTGCACTTAGAAATGCTGGATCATAGCTCACAAAATGCATTTTTAAAACTTTAATTAGCGAAGGGATGTGAGAATTAAATGAATGCAAGTGAGATCCATGAGAGTTAAAAAACTCAAACAACTGCTTTCAACCTGATGGACGTCTAGATAGAGCTATAGGTGACAATAGTAGGGTTTTCATTCAATGCTGTATTTTTTTAAATTGATTTTAGCCCTGATTCTAAAAAATACTAAGGAATAAAATTTGTATCAGTAATGCAGGAAAGCACACGATGAGCCTGGTGGGCTATCTGATCATATGGTGCTCATAGCACAACATGTTTTATGATGTCATTTCTGTCCTGTCAAGCCACAGCTGTTGTCAATGTTTCCCCTCTGTCAGGTAGCTTCTTGGAAATACTTCTAACTTTAGAAGGAATACTGAAGCATACATCACACAGTCTGCTGTAACATTAAAGTCAGTTTACTGTTGCAAGAGTTGCCCTGTAAAGAACATATTTATTTCTTTTGGTTCTCTTGTGAAAAAATATTTTGAGAGGATTAAGGTGTATATTTTCAATCTTAAAATATGTAGGCCTATGTAGATGCAGCTGTCTAATTATAATATGTACCTTGAATCAAGTCTGCTTAAATTGAAAAATGTAAATATTTGAGAAGAATAGTAGCACCACAGCCTGTGGCAGGAAAGACACATTCAAAGGCAATTTAGAAAGATAAAATTTAAAATACCTTTTTATTTCATAACATCATCCAATGACTGTTCAAAAGAATTAATGGACTTGTTTTGAAACATACAAATATTAATATAAAGTAGACTGAGCTGATGTTTTCCCTTGGATTGGTTCTGCTTCTTGATAACCTTAACTATAATGCTGACATTCTTCTCTACCTTAAGCCCATTTAATGTAGTCCAGTTTTATTGCTGATAACATTGACATTTGACTGTAAGGTGCCTCACTACCCAGCTGTTGGAAGTATGGTGTTAATCATTCATTAAAAGGGAAAACACCGTTCCATTTTCTCATTTACTCAAAACATAGGCACTTCAACATTTATATGTTCTAGCAATGTGTTTTTGTGAACTCTAAATTTCATCATGAAGCCCTTGAAGAAAGGTCTTTGCTGTAGAAAACACCTTCTAACACTAAAAGTTGTAATTACCAAAACAAATTAATCTATTGACTGATCTTTCATTCTTAATTGATAATGGTAACTTGTAACAAGAATACTCATCATGACATGTATGCATTCATTTGTGTGGGCAGGAAGTGCTGTAAAACTTTAAGAAATAATGTATAAGCTATGACTAGGACATAAAAATGTCTAAATTATTTACATTAAGACACTTGGGAGGTTTATAATGTACTCATCTCTGGCTTAACTCTCTTCTAATTGCAGTTAATAAAATCGCTGCCAAATTTCAAAGGACACTAATGTTCTTGCTGAGTAAGTAGCAGCTGAATGTCTAGCTCCTGAGAGTTAGATAATATACTATCCTGCAGTGAAGATTTTTTTTTTTTCTTTCTCAGTTGTAAGAATTTTGCCTGACATGTCTGTCCACTTGCCAACCACTACTGGACACTGGAGTGTCACTACATTGCATTAGACAAACACCTACTCTGATGCAACAGAATTTTGGGATTCCTTAACCCATTTAAGCAGTTACTGCAAAACTATATAACTGTGAGACAGTGTACTTGGTCGTAGATAACTTGATGCTTATCTTACTGCCAGAGAGACTATGTTTATATTTACTAACCTATCATTAATAAACCATCTAAACATTGATCCTTACACAATCAAAGACAAGCCAATATTCTAAGAAGTCATTTTCTAGATTTTCTGAAAAGTATTTATCCCACTGGGGATAAATTCTACAAAAACTTGAACTCAAGCCCAATATTTATGCAGTTATACATGGAGAAATTCTTCACGTGTTATTGAACTGTACAACTCAGTCCTTATAAGATGCTTTAATGTTAACAATTTTTCCTGTGTAAAGTTTTGGATACATTCAAAGTACATAAAAAGAAAATTAATATTAGTTATCACACTGAGACATGGTATAAAACTAGAGAAAAAAATTGCAAGTATGTAAGTATTTGTACTTTTATTAATAAATATTAGCAGTTTATTACTTACAAGTATATCAATAATAACAGTTTAAGGTTTTGCTGTGCACAAGTTTAGGGGGGAGAATAGACTAGCAGTGATCATAGTAGAAATAAAGCCTGTTATCTGCACTAACAAGCATATTTCAGAATTAGCAAATCTAAAATCCCTGGGGGAAACTAGGCAAAATTGATCAAAATATATTTGAAGACTGTGAATCAGACTGAAGGAGTTATNAAATTGATCAAAATATATTTGAAGGCTGTGAATCAGACTGAAGGAGTTACTGTACCCTATGTAGTTAGATTCAAGGCTTGCTATAATAGCATATAGCTTGAGTTTTCTTTTAAAAAAAAATAATTGTGTCTCTCAATGACTAAGTATGCTGTCTGGCAGGAGATACCAAAATCTCAAAGTACGCTATGGGTTGCAGTGGCTGAAAAAATTAGCGTAGTATGTTGTTTCATGCAAGTGTTTCTTCCAAAATATTCAGAGCAGGTAAGTTTTCATTCTTGCTTTCTTAGGAAGCTGGACTGTAGTAGTAGTAGTTACTATCAGACATTTAACAAGGTCCTTATTACTTCAGGTTTGCCTAATTAGCAAATATAACAGCACGGATAACATTTTATTGAGTGCAGTCATTCAGAAAGTGGGATCATAAAATTTGACATGGGTGAACCATGCACCTGTATATGTTCCAAGTGGTTGATGCCACATGTTAAAATAAGTTAGAGAAATCTGTAAAGATTTCTTCAGTAAACATGGTAGCGTGTGGAAAAGATTTCTTCAGTAAACATGGTAGTGTGTGGAAAAGCAAGCTGGCAAAAGTGTTGAGAATAGCTAGAAAACTGTAGGCTGTTATTTATATTGATGTTTCAGGCTGGAGAAAAGCATATGATTGTTTTATCGAGCATTAGGAGTTTTCCCAGAGAAACTTTGCTGGTTTTGTTGATAAGTGTACAGCTGACCAGTTGCTTTTTACTCTAGCAAATTATTCTGTTGATTGATAGCTCAGTTAATTTCAAAAGTAGCTTTCTTGCTGCAGATGCAGCTGTGACTTCTAATCAACTGAAGCAATTAACTGCTATCTCTGTAGCTGCAGAGGAGCCAACTGGAGAACCAAATGTACTGAGAACGGGCTTTTGCAGATAAATGAGAAGACTGAATTTACGCCTAACATTTACTCCCTATAAGATTCCCTTAATTTCCAATATTTAGTAAGTGGATTTGTCTCTGTATTACTTGATCAAGCTTCTTTTTTTCCCACTATATTTAATTTTACTTAGTTTAGCAATTGGAAATGGGATTAAACAAGGAAGACCTTATGCTGTGATTAAGTTAAATAACTGACTTCCNGCTTCTTTTTTTCCCACTATATTTAATTTTACTTAGTTTAGCAACTGGAAATGGGATTAAACAAGGAAGACCTTATGCTGTGATGAAGTTAAATAACTGACTTCTGCATTTTTAGACTGGATACAATTTAAGTACTCTATCCTGTATCCCAGGTGGACTTTTAAAGACAGTCTGCAACAGGCTTCATTGAGTGTAAGCTTCATACTAGAAAAAGGTAAAGTAGTTAGTGTCAAAGTGAGAGAGAAGAATAGAGAAACACATGTTCTGAAGCATTTGTTTTCTGTGAGAGGGGGAACCAAGGGTCTGACCACATCATCATTTTATAGTCCCTTTTTAAAGCATAAGAGTTTTAACCCAAGTGTCCTGACCAGAAGCCATCTTGGTTAAATGTAACTTGCCCATATGAACTTCCATTGTAGTTTCAGCTGGTTATGATGGATTTTTATTTCCTGTCCTAGGCTTTTAAATAGTAGCCATACTGCTTTTGTTTTTTTTAACATGAGGTAAAAGAGTGGCCAACTTTAGTATTCTTTACAGTTTATTTAGTTCTGATGGCCAGGGATCTAAACAGCCCTTCTCCTCTTGACAATGATTTGAGACCAGTTCTGCAGACTATACTAGGTCATATAAAGCCCAACATAAGTATATCAAGCCATACTAGAGTAAAAACTTTTCAGGATTAGGTCTTTATCATTCGGTGTTTAGATACAGAAGCCTTAGTATTTCTTTACAAGTTCTAACTGCTAATACTGAAAGTTACGTGAATAGGAAGTAAGAAGAACAAGAGAGAGGCAGATGTAGTTTTTCAGAACTGATGAACTACAGCATAAAAACAGTAGCACTGAGTAGAGTAGTTAACCTGGCCTATAATATTCTTCCACATACAATTTTTCACTTTAATATCAGTTAAACCCTATTCTCCCAGAGTGGAAAAACAACAGTTTTAAATGAAAAGAATGAAAATTATTTATTTAAGAGAATAGTGACATAAAAAAAATTTATCTTGTATGAGCTTAATACAATAATGTCCCTTCTTTTTATATTCTATATAAAGGAAAAGAATTTTCTATAAAAAATCATCCATAAAGATGTCAGGTTTCATCAAGAAGCATCATACTTACCTCTTTTAGCTGCTACCCTTAAGTAAAACCCAAAATAAGTAGCTGCTTCTCATCCTATATATTGATTTTCATTACCTCATTTGCATGTTGCATTTGCAAACTGATAAGAGAAGAGAATTGTGCCCAAGTTTCAAGAACTGGGGCCACCTAGCCTCCAGCTGTTCTTGATCCTGAATATTCCAAGGCTGTAAACTAGCAAATTAACATTCGCCAGAATAGCTGAATTGTACTGTCTTAGAATTGAACTAAAATAAATTAAGGCTGTTGCGGTGTGTTTTTTTAACCTGGAAGAGGAAGGAAGTGATTATTTATTATTTTTTTAGTAGTCATATAAAATTTTAGGAAGTGTTCAGATATGCTGAGGACAATTTAAGAATATATACAAATATATTCACTGACATGCTTATGGGTAGTGTTGCTTGGTGATTTGCTAAAATTGCTTCTCAAATATATATTCGATTATTTTTCCCTTTTTTCAGAACGAGGCAGAATTAAGGTTGATAGGGACATTTCTACATGCTAAAAGAACATACCTTGATATGTGGAACTAATCTTGCTTTTGGAGCAGAGGTGAGGGAAATGACTGTGATTTAATCATTAGATGCTTTCTTTTGTATAAAATAAAGCCTATGCTTAGGCTACTAGAATATACCTCCTAATTGAAATCTAGTTTAGGATTCCTTTAATGCACATATTTAGCTTCAGGAATTCAACTGACTATTTTCCTGGATCATGTGTAGCTATTCCCTTTCAAAATACTTTAAATCTCAGCTTCTCTCAATGGCATGCAGTTCACTGTTCCTGTCAGGGTCCTGAGGGCGCTAGTGGTCTGAATGGCCCTGATCAGCCTCCTCTGGGGACTCCAACCACGTGCACACACCTCTCACTGTGGGCCCAAGAGACCCATTCCAGCCCAGCCCAGGACCTTTCCTCCATGCCTGACTATGTTGTAGGAGTGCCTGTCTGCAGCTCTGTCTTGCCTGTTTCCAGCCACAGACCCCACTGATCCAAACTCTGATCTGCAGACTGATTTCTTGGCCTGACCTTGGCCCTGCCTCATCACTTTGGCCTGCCCAGCAGTCACTGAGCTGTGTCTGACCCTGGTTACCAGCACCGGGCCTGATCTTGATTTGTTGCCTTGAGTTGCTGGCTAAACCTCAGACCTGCCTATGACCGTGATCTTTCTTGGTGATCTGGACTTTTTGTTGAAGCTGGCTGCCATCTCTGGCACTGCCCGGTTTGCCATGTTTAGGTACTGGGGGCTGGTGAGGCCCATGCCCTGACAGCTGCATTATTGCGCTTGGTTCTCCATCCCCTGCACAGCAGCTGGTACTGCTGCTCCCTGACAGTTCCTTTTAGCAAGGTGACTCTTTCCTTTGCCTGCAGAATTCATACCTGGGTCAACTGGCAATTTTAAATATGCTTCCTAATGACATGGTAGGGAAATTTTGGTTTTAAAAATCCATTCATGTGGGAAAGAAGTGTAAGCACTAAAACGATCTAGGGACTTCCTGAGTCACTGACTTCAGAATCCAGCAGCTGAAGAAAGCTGTATTTCATTTAGAGTCGTCCAGAGAAGGTCTGTTCTCTTTTCTCTCATAGATAGCAAACTGTATAACTTCCTCTAACATGCAATAATATCCATCCAAGCTTTAGTGTGAGACAAATTGCATGGTCTCAGTTACATAGAGGAAAGCAGGCAGTATGGGAGAAGGCAAGCTTTTAGAGTCTAGCAAATTTAGTCCTCATTCATCCAAAGTTAAAATTAACTGCTGTTGGATCAGTACTACATTATTTGTAGAGGCTGATTCTCTGTTTTCAGCTTTTAAAAATCGAGACAGCTTTCCAGGGGTTGGCTAATCTATGCATCCAGCTCTTTCATTTAGTTCTGTTAGGGAAACTGATTCTTGAAAGACTCAGAATTCTGAAGCCAAATTTGTACTGGGCAAGCTTCACTGATGGCAAGAAATTTCCACTGGTGTAAATTTGACCTAGCTTTTGAACTGTCCCTTCATAAATAGCTTTGTGTATGCCAGCCCACTAGCTGATAGACATCTCAAAAATGGTCTTTTTGTATCATTGCTTGTAACTATAAAAGGCACTAGGTTTTTTTAGATGCATAGACACTGGTAATGTTTATGATAAATTTTGGGTCCTGCTTGCTGTGACTGATGTTTACTTCATTGCTTTTTACAAAAAAATAAACTACACCTCCCCTTCTGTGCCCTAAATCCATTGTATTTTTTTTATTATCCTGGCACAGGAGAACTTTCAAGAGAGTAGAAATTTCAAGATAACTGAAATGCCACTTTTTTTTTTTTATTCCATCCAACAAAAAGAAATATTTTAACTTCAAAATATTTGGTCAAGATGTGCTGTTGTACCCAAATAAATTCCCTGTCTTTGTCAAGAAAAAAACCCAACCCTGTTAGAACAACAGAAAGTTTGGAATGAATAAAAAGTTAAATAGGAGTAGATACTATCAGAACTGCTCTTTTACTTGAAAGGAACATGAAAAACCTTTTGTAGTGTTCATATTAAGCTCTTAGAGGACACCAGCTTCTTGGAAAGTCTTCCTGTTTGTAATATAGGCATGCGTCACTATTGACTCACAAGCTGAAAGACCCTTAGTATCTCACGTTTAACCTACCGCCTTTTTTTTTTTTGAGCATAATCAGGGATTTAAAAGTCTATAGCAGTGGTTCAGTCAAGCTGTGTGTTTGTCAGTGATACTGGTGAAAGGTATTCGTACACTTTCAATTCCAGCAGTTTGCTCCATGCCACAGTCACAAAGGGCATAGCAAGGCCATGAATGGTGGCAAAGAACTGTGTTTACGAATAAAAACGCATTATTCTAATTTTTAAAATGACTATTAAATCTCCATCTGACTTTAGCCTCTTCTTTCTAGATATCTGGGTCTGGAGTACTACCTTTATTTCTTGCAGTTGACAAACTGCTAACAGATATGTAAAAACTTTGTAACTTCTGATGATCTGAGTTAAAGATTCCCTCTTTATAATGAAAGTCTTTTACATATTTTGAATGGAATATTGACATCTGTTTTGACAGTCCTGGTTGAGTATTTTCTTAGTAATTATTCTTGAAAAAGGAAAAACAGTTTGAAATGCTACTTTAGGCTGAGTTCCAGCTGGGATGATTACATGCTACCTTCCTTTAATCCCCCTCCAACATTGCTCCTTCTGGTGTTCCTTAGCTGTTGTGTTTAAACTGTTGTTCACTGCTGCTCAACAGAAGCCCCGCTTCCTTTCAGAGATGGATATGGTTCTTTGTATATCATTATGTTAAAAAAGGAGTCCTGGAATTTCAAAATTGCTCAGTTTTGGTCTACATTCCTTCAGGCAGACCACAGTTGATCCAGAGCATATCCTGCTCTAGCTCTTCACATATAGAATCATAGACTATCTCAGGTTGGACAGGACCCATAAGGATCATTGTATAGTTGGTGTACTTCCACAGGTGGACTTTCATTTTTTTTTAAGATGAGAAGAAACTGGAGTAAACTCTTCAATGTTTATTGAAGCAATCCAGATATTTTATTCATTAGCTGTGGTGACTTCTTCTAAGCTGAAGACCTGTGAGTCTGCTTTTTGCCTGAATGTGCTGTCCAAGAAGCAAGACAAACTGCTGATGGCTCACAGTCTCATTGACCCAGAACAGGTAATACAAGGTGACCAGAGAACTGATTTATTTTGCCTACTCAAAAATATCAGTATCTCTCTCATCCTTGCTTAGTCTGACCAACACATGAAATATCTTCTTACCACACTAATGAGAAATGTATTTTGAAGAGTGGACATATTAACCCTAACTAGCATTTTATAATAGCTCTTCTTTTTAAAAGAATAATTAGTTTCAATTTTTGATCCACAGGGCTTGCAGGAAAAATGAAGTACCTTTCTTTCACTCACTATGATTTAGCCTCTGTATCAGTAAATGGTCCTCCAGAAACTGTAATATCCTTGGTTCTCTGGCACCTCCCCTCTGCTTCATGGTTGAGATGAGAGTCTTGTAGCTATCTCAGAGTGGGAAAGGCTGTTTTGTTTCCTTTAGCCAAATCAGTAGCCTTGTTTTCAGAACAAAATGTCACTGATGGGAATAACAGTTCTTTTTGGTGAGAACTGAACTGGTTCGCAGTGTAACAACTGTGATAAACGTCGCCTCTGTGGTTTGACTGAACCAAAACAACTTGGCATTTCGAAGCAATTAAAATGCAAGTGATGAAGATTAGACTGTATTTTTTTAAAAAAAAAAAAGAAAAAAAGACAAAAATTGAATGCAGATAACTAAATTGCAGCTGGGGCAGGTCAGATTCACAGCATAAAACCTGGGCCAAAGTCCCATGTGAATCTAAAAGGGATGAGCTAGTGACTGATAAGGTAGGAAAAAAGGGACACAGCCTTCCTCTTCGGAATTTTGATCCCACTGATGTGGCACGGCCTCGCCTCCTTGTCTCTTCCAGAAAGCTTAACTGCTTTGCTATCGTTTTCCCCCTTTCTATTTATTGAAGGCAAGGGAGAACAAAACAGACTTGAGAATTGTAGTGTAAATGCTGTGGCAGAATGTGCGGGACGTGCTGTCTGAGTCAGTAGAATGTGTGCAGTATTTAATTCCTTTCCTTTGAACCCTGCAGTGGGTTCAAAAGAAAAAAAACAGCTTCCTCAATATTGTGCCTTTTTACTGTCTTTTAATCCCTTCATTGAACTTGCTGACATCTTACAAGTTTGTGAAATCACTTCACAAACTGTGGCTGATTATTGTAGCTGATTACTGATTATTGTGGCTGTGTCACAATAATCAGTATTATAAGGTTCTGCTTCATTTCTCTCTTTCTCTCTCTCTCTTTCTCTCTCTCTCTTTCTCTCTCTCTCTTTCTCTCTCTCTCTTTCTCTCTCTCTCTTTCTCTCTCTCTCTTTCTCTCTCTCTCTTTCTCTCTCTCTTTTCACTGTAGTTTTGCTGTGATAAAGTTTCACATAGATTGAACTGTGAAGATAGGGACATTGGTATAAATCACACTTATTTTCCAGTGACTTCCATGAAGCTACACTGGTTTTTATGTTTGTTGAGGGCCTGGTCCACTAAGGTCATAGACACTGAAGGATGCAGGAGAATAATTCTGGGCTGATACTGGTGGTCTTGTCAGTGTTAGGTTGATGACTGGACTAGATGATCTTACAGGTCTTTTCCAATCTGGGAGATGCTGTGATTCTGTGATAATCCAAGATTCACAGGGGCTAAGGAAAGAGAAAAATGGGAAGGAACATAGAAGATGTGGTATACTGCATTTCAAGAGTAGTTGACTGAAGAATCACATCTGGTACCATTAAGAAGGGAATTTAATATGCACAGAAATTACTGCTGGAAGACCAGTGAAAAAGTTACACCACATTAGTGGTCAAATTGGCAGGCTATGTAAGAAACTGGAAATTTTCCAGAGTATATGCTGTCAAAAGAGAAGAGAAGGTAGCATGGACTAGAGAAAAATCCAGTTCCTAATATAAATGCCAAAATAGAAAAAATTCTTTAGAGAAAAAAACACAGAATGTTACAAAAATATAGTACATGTAACAGAGAAAACCATCAGACTAATAATGCTATCAATCAAATGAGTGTGTGATGACTGATTCAATAGCCATTAAGTTAGTGACATAATAAGTAGTAATAAAGCCTTTAGCAGTTATTGGTGTATTTAAGTTTGCTGTATTTTAATATATTAGTCAGATGTGTAATTTACTTCTGCTTTACTTCTACTTAAATTAAGATGTTAACAAGCCCTAACAGAAGTTATACAGAGAATGCAAAATGAAGTTTTTGTGAGCTCCAATCATAATGACTCCTTTGAAAACAAGCATAAAGGCTTAGAGAAATAAATGCATAGCTTTAACATCAATGGTAAGGTTCTTTAGGGCTTATTCATTGACCACTCCTAGTTTATGTAGCCTCAGAGATCTAACTTTTTTTTTTCAGTCAGAAGTTTATGGGAAGCATTTTAACAAAAAGTAAAACCAGGGGAGTTTCACTTTAAGCACAATGTATTTTGTATGAAAGGTATTATAATCTTCATTACAAAATATGTAGCTTCCCAGGCATTGATAATGAATGTTGTATATCCAGAAAAAAACAGTTAATTTTGCTTTTAATTCTTGGTTCATGTGTTTGAAATCTAGGTGAATTTCCATGTTCAGACTAAAATTGGCACATACGCACCAACATTCGCATGTGTCTTCCTACACACACATATCTATCCAAAATAATGAATTAAATATTTCAAGGCTTCCAGAGATTTTGTGAGAGTAACTTTGATATGCAGAGCTGGTCAAATGACTTGCCTTTTTTTTTAAATAAAAAAAATCAATACAGAATATATTTTCCATTACAAGTAGGTTTGCTTCAAGAAAAAAAAATTGCAATAGCCTATTTTGATATTTTCTAAACGAAATAAAGTTCTTTTTAGTTTGAAATTGCTGTCATAGTTAATGATTCAATTAAAATTCTTTAAAATCTGCATAGAGTCACTCAAATTTCTATCCCAATTTTACATGGGGAGAATTTCTGAAATCTCAGGCATGGTCATATGACAAAAGACAGTTTCCCACCTCCCATTAGTGTCCGTTTTGAAATTTTTAAATATAGCCTGAAGTGTTGCGATTGGCTACACTAGGAAGATTTTCACAAAAATTCCTTTCATTTCAGTGCTATGGGAGATCAGTCACTTAAATATAAGCCTTATCAAATAGCGTAATATCCATGATACTCAGTAAGTATCACTATATTGAGTTCAAAGTGGACCTTCCAGTAACGTACCTGAAAACAAAATTAAGATACCAGAAATAATGTTTATGAATTGGTCTTTTATATTATCAACTTCAGAATGGAGGCCCTTTTACTCACAGCCAATATATTTTATCTTCTGCACAAAAGAAACTCAAAACCCAGTTCAGAATAATCCAGTCATCAGAATACAGCAAATGCACTGTGGCTAGTGCTAGACTAATTTGAAAAGGAAATAGATTGACTGATTGAATCTTTTGCTCCCACAAATTGACTATTTGACAATCATGAACTTTTATCTCATTAATCCTGATGTTTTACCCTTCTTGTTATGTATAGCTAGTGAGGAAATAGTACCCTAAGAACAATAACAAGCAGATAAGCATAAGAAGAAAATGCGGTTGCTGCAACAGTTCTCAATAGGAAAATGCTGAAAAAGATGTACAAACTAAAGCTAATTTCCAATATTTTTTTCAGTGCTTTTTGAGAAAGAAAAGAACTCCATGAAGAATGCCAAGTAATAACAATTTTTTTAAAAAATTGCATTAGAAATTTTTTCTCCTTTATATAAATTGACTGCTTCTAGAGTCCTATATCAGAAATACTTTGCTTGTTTAGGATATGAGCTATTAAAATATTTATAATCGTACAGCGTGGTTCCAGTCCTAGAGTACCCTAGAGTTTTGTCTTTGGTTTCTTTAAGGTGATCTCAGGGAAACTCTACCAATTTAAATCATTTACAGTCTCTTTTTTATCACAAGCTTTATAAAATACTTAGCTTTTGTAGCATTTGTAGCTATAAATTCCAGAAAGCATTGCTGTAATCCTGTAAATATAGATATAAAATTGGGTTCCTGGTCTTTCAAAAAACTTTTTGTAAAGTCACTATGAAAGTTGAATGTGTCTGGAATGTAATAATTGGCCAATTTATTTCCATGGTACTGTCCTCATTTTTCAAGCACAAACGGTCCTTTTGGTTGCATAATTTAAGATATGTTAAACCCACTTATCAGCAAATACCAAGAAGCAGCATTGTGCCATAGATACACCGGGAGAAATTGTATTAATCCTATGACCCATTTGGCAGAGCCATCAAATCTGAAAGATTTGCTGCTTTCTCTATAATTTGAGTCATTGACTCAAGAATTGAAAGATTTGGTTGTAATGCCCAGAAAAGGGGCCCTAATATTAATAGTGTGAGTTTGGGGCGCGATAGTTGGGGTTTTCTGGGGTTTGTTTTTTAATTTTATGGTATTTTAATAAAATATGAAATAGGAAAAAAAACCCCAAGTCTTAGCTGAGTTTTTGAGATCTCTTGGGTAGTTTATTTCTGATCAGATGGAACTTCATATGAAGATGTACCTGTTTTCCTAGGATCAGTTATCCACAAATTCCAGTATTTTTCTGGCTGTTTTGTTCCCTTATTATTACCTAATTTTTTTGTAGATTCCATACTTATTGAAGAGATGTAGGAGCATTTGTATTGGCCTTTTAGGGACAGCACACCACAAGCATAGGGGCTGGGATACCTCAGGTGTACCATTCCCGGTAACTGTTACTGTTGTTGCTCAAAGCTAGTACCAGGAGAACTTGATATCCAGTGGGCCAACCCATTCTGAAAATCTGAAGGTAGCAATTTTCTGCTGAAATACTAATGTTGATGGATAGACATTGACTAACAGAGACAGATGGTTAAGTAGAATGTGTAAAAGCTACAAGAGCAACTATTTAGAAAAGATGACAGCTATAAATATAACACATTGAAAATTAATTTACAATGTTCAGCCTGTCTGTCCCACTTTTCTGTCTGGGACCTATGTTAACATTATACACTTAAGACATTATATCATTATTCTTATTTTAGTGCATTTCATGCCTATAGATTTAATATAAACAGAGGTGCTGACAGGAGCTTCAGTTTAAACAGGTTTAAATGTGAATTTGACTTTATGATTTTCATCAGGGAAAAAGACTAAACAGTTTAAGTTGATTAAATTTTCTTAAAGCTGCAGCTAAATATAATGAAAGCCATTTGTGCATTTTTTTGTAGGAAAATTGAGTGTCTCGATGTTAGTGACTGACAGCTTCAAGCAATGAATTCTTTTCTTGTGAAATAAAGTCAAAACAGTTTCCATTTTTCATAAACTTCTGCAAGGTAGTTTCAATTTTCTGATTTTTTAGAGGAAGCACAGCTTTCCCATTTAAGTGTTGGCTTATTAGACCAAACTATATATGTCAAATTACTCAAAATACAGATCATACCAGATATACCCTAAATATTATGTTTTCTTGTACTATGGACATCACAGTGATCAATTTTTTCTTCCTTTTTTTTTATTAAATTTCTCCTTTTTTATTGTTATTTAGGAAGTGTTCTAATCAGGTAAAGCCTAGAGCTCTAATTCAGTGTGAATACCTGAATATTAAGCGTGGACCAGGTTCCAAGCATACTCAGTCACATGAAAAATGTGGTGTTGTGGACATAGAAATAGATACGTAAGTCAGGTTCTGGCTGAAGTTGATATGTGTTTACTAGAGGTTATTCTTTCACATAGGAAATGGAAGGTCCTAAGACCTCTGATTAGAAAGGGAAAACCATGTCTCTGACATGTTGAGATGAGTCTTGGAAAACACTGTGTGAAATTTTCAAGTATGTTGGGTCAGTTTTTCTTAAGTGCAGTACTTCAAACAGTTTATATTGTATTGCTTATGGCTAATGCTCATCCTTGTATATTTTGTAGGCAGAGTAGATTGACAAACAGTGGCTCTTTTGTCTTTTTAATCATTACTTTAATTCATTATTATTTTGGGAAGCCATCTGGAAAATCATAGGGCCACCCTTTTCCTCCTGATTCTTAAGGCAGATTAGGATTTTCTGATAGAGAAATACAAAGCCAGCGTTGTGGTAGAGCAGAGCAGTTAAACACATAAGTGGCTTTAGGGAAGAACTAAGTGGAAGAAGGTCTTATGAGCTCTGCCTTTGAACTTCTCCAAGAGTTTTGCAGCACCTGTCTATGAAGGAAAAAATTATATTGGCAAATGCAGAAATCCTTTCTGCAAAGATCACCTGGGCTGATATTTCCTGAAACAAATGCTGATTTTGATCGCTTTGTGCCTTGATGTTTGATCTCCATTTGCCTAGAGGCTCTGTTTTCAGGGAGCAGTACTTACCTACCCTTCAAAACTGAGAACTATTCAGCGTTTGGGCATTCAAAAATTCAAGCATTCCCAAATCAGTAATACCTTGGGATGATACACTCAGCTCTCTGAAAAACACAATCTTTCCTTGGCTTTGTACAAGCTCTCTGTACATGCAGAGAGCGTGATGAGTTCTGTGTTGTCCAACTGGTGGTCCAGCAATCAGATTCTGACTGTGTATTGCTTCCATCCTTCTTGCTGCTTCTCCACCAAGGGCTTAGAATGATCTTCTGATGTCAAAAAAAGAAAAGTAACACTCAATATGGCAATGACTAAAGTCAATGAAAAGTTTCTATCCCAAAGCAATTTCGCTTGTAGTGTTTGAGTGTGAACATCTAGTGAAACGCCCTCGTCTGTTACAAAATGTTTCCCTTGACCACAGTTTATAAATAGGTCTAGGAAACTTCAGGTTTGAATAAGCATCGGGGATTGGAACAGATTCATGATATTGCTGGCTCTGTCGTTGCCAGTGAACTGCAAACAATAGTCATTTAAAGTATCATGGCAATATAATTAAAATTAAGGTTTTTGTGTCCTGAGTGTCTTCAGTGTCAGATAACATATAAGGTCCCTGATCTGCAACAAAGCAATTTAAACTATATTCAAGGGGAATACTGTATCCAAATGCAGACTTTTTTATTAGTTTGTCACTGGAGTGGGCATTTGGGATGTGCTCTGTGATAGATGCATTTTGAATGTCATTGTCTTCAGTCACTGAATGGAAATAATACCTTCAGTAGGCACAGTTGTGCATTATTTTCTAACTGTTAACAATTTCCCCATCACAGTGAGAGGACATCATCCTTGTATACAGGTAACTTTGGGACAAAAAAACAGATGTATTGGCTCAATGGCGAACACCTAGGAAGGATAAGTGCCACTTGGACAGTCCAACAGATCCTAGACTGCACCCACACACAAGTAAGTTTTCTTAGAAATGGAAATCTAGGAAAGCTTCAGCTTTATTTTTGTTCAGAAGATGATTCATCCTCTTCCTGTTCTTGCAAATTACAGAAATAAGTTTGCTCAAAACCTCGATTCTTTATGACTGTTCTTAGGAATTATTTAGTATTCCTGGCTCCAGTGTGCTATTCCATAGGACAGGAACTCAGAGACAAATGCTGTGTGTCATTGCAAGTTTTTTTTGAAGTTGCCTGAAAAATCAGATTAGACATCATGGACTGTGTCACATTTCATTGCACATTATTAAACTTGCAACATTTTGCTGCAAGTTTGTTTGACATCTTTTGCCCTGTTCGTGTTAAAAGTCATGCAAGACCACTGATGTTACCTTTGAAAAGTAACTCTCTATGGTAAATCAGTTTAAATTATTATCCTGGTTATTTTTCCTGCATTGTAAGTGATAACTTGGATAACTGATGGGTTCAAACACTTGGCCACTGGTTCGCTCTGGCATCATGAGAAGTCACATCGCTGCTGTGTGCCTCAGTTTCCCTTCTCCTCTCCATGTACTGACTATGCCAAAACTTGTGTTTAAAACAAATTTCGAAACTTAGAAATAGAAGAGCAAAATTAGTTTGCATTGAGTGTACACATATCAGTCAAAATTAAGTTTTTCTAAAGTTAGTTACGTAGAAAATAAGAGAGATTCTCAAGTCTTGTGTGCCAACATTACTTCTGTTAGTGACCAAGAGTCTGTATTTAGGTGGACATTGAAAAGTCTTTTAGGTGTGTTTTCAAATTTTCTCCTGATCCAACCTGTATTCCAGCTACCACAGTGAGTAATAGAATCTCAGCTGTCTTTTCACCAGCTTAAAAACTTTTGATTAGCTCTGTCATCCTCTAATATTTTAGGGCATATTTTTGGCACCAGTTCCTTCACTTCTTGGACATTTTTTGAGCATAAAATAAGACTATAGCAGCTTCCATACTTGCCAGGCCTGCCATAGGAAATGTCCTTGGGGATAGCTGTCTCAATATTTGGAAACATACCCCTCTTGTGTCACTAGATTGCAAGTTTCCAAGGATATCTTTGGATAGCTTCACTATTAAATTTATTCAGAAAGTCAGAGAGGTCAGTGAGTGCATGGGAAAGAGGATCAGTAAGTAGAAGCAGTAAAGGCAACCATATGTAATGATTCATTCCAGTAAGAGATTTCTTCCTAATAAAAATGACTCTGGAACCAATGCTTGGACTGTTGCCTTACAGCTCTTTCAGGTATTATAACTAACAAAGCTTTTTGATCCCGCTATGTATCTAGTTCAAAGTCCACCCTATTTTACTGAAATTGGTGCATTTGTAGAGTGGCTTGAAGGAAAGATTCTCTTGGAAGTATTGGCTCCAGAACTGTTCTGCATTCTTGGTTGCATAGCATATAGGCTGCAGTGCTAGAGAGCAAGCAAGTGTAGGGCCGTATGTGAATGAGAAGCATTGATTGCCCTGCCTGCTGCTTTGCTTGAGAGAGTTGCCATGCAACTTATCATCACGTAGTATGAGAAATTGTCTTATATGCACCAGATCAGTACAATAATAATGTGCTTTCTGTTGGAGAACGGAGGTACTATATACATGTATTTAATCAAGGCTTATTGTTTAGTAATGGGATTCACTTATACGTTTGGTTATTACTGGAAACAGCGTGGAAAATCTAGCAAAGTAACCTCAGTGGTAAGTGGATTTTGTCTTGCATAAAATGACCATCTCTCTGTCAGCTATCAAAATTGTGAAAGCATGCTTGGAGACACACCAAATAAACATTGCTATTAACTTCCTCTTAACTTAGCTGTAATTGCCTCATGAACTGGAATGTACAACTTAAATTGGCTTACTTAGGGAACAAAAATTTTCTGTTCTTGCCATGTAGAATAAAATAATAAGTAGTAAATAAAGGAAACTTTTTTAATTATAAGGAAGTTCCTCTTTCTGTGAAGTTTTTCTAGTGGGAAGCAATAGATGGAGGTTTAAAAAAGAGAGATCAGTAGTGGCCTGTGACAAGACTTTAAAAAAATATTTGCTTGAATCCAATCCACCCACTCATTTGTAAAACACGCAATTAACTAGATCTTAAACAAAAGGCAATAAAGATAAACAGCTGGACACTTAACAATTAGCAATAAAATTGGTCATGAATACCTTTTTGCCCTTGTGGGCAAAATTATTTTTATTGTGAAAGAGAATCATTATGAGTGGCTTTTTTAATGTATATTTTTAAAATGCATTCACAGGAACATGCTATTCAAAAATGCTTTGAGCTGCATGTTATCTGCAATACCTTTCCTGATGAGCAAAGGCCACACAGACTGCTTGGATACGGAGCCATCCTCTCTAGATGTTTTTCTTTTTTTCTTCTTTTGAATTACATTATAGGTCTTATTTCTAAACCTGTGTTATACCTAGTGTAAACAAGTATAAGATTGGAAGGACTGCAGAGGGCATGGATTTTTAAATTACTTAAAGGTCTTACAGCCATGGATTTTTTATTTGTACTTGTTAGTACATAAAAAGTACAAAAAAAGTTTTGAAACATTTTGGATGGTTTTACTGGTGTAGACTCTCTCCCCCCCNCCCCCCCCCCCCCCCAAATCCTATGGTGATTAATGCAAAGACTCCAAAAAGATTGGATTCAGCAGGACTGAATCTGATCATAAATCCTTCAGGGCTGGGGACCAGTTGGATATACCTGTAGCACTTAGCAGATTATTAATATTCAGAATAATCTCAGTCTTCACTGCAATGTAGGAGATGTCCCACAGCCTTTGCCTAAGCCAGGACAGGTGTTCTATATCCAGTGTGAAATTTTGGGAATCCCGATAGGCTTGTTTTAGGATAATGTGTAAATGAACACTGCAGGTTGCTTTCCCCTCAGTCTTCCCGTGTGCTGTAGGCACTTGCTGAGCTCCATATACATCTCACTGAAGAGTTAGACATCTCAAAGAAAGCTAGAGTTAGTGTCTGTGCAAGGTGGGATTCATCCGATCTGTGTTTGAGTGTAGGAAGTGGGGACATGGATGTCTGAGCCATTCGGCTCTATTTCCTTTACATCTGTGTTTTCCTTACAGTCAGTGGAGACAAACAGGCAGAGCAGTTCATCTGTTTCACATGTCTACCTCAGGGTGAGAGGAATTGTGGCCTAAAAATGTCTGATTATACTTGCTTTATTTCCAAGCGTTTTCTTTCTGAGAAATAATCTTGGGATAATTGTGGAGGAAGAGTATTTTTCTGTGTTTTAAAGAAATATCAAAATGAAAAGGAAACTGGGGAAAAACCCCTGCATTTCTGATAAAGAAACTTATCTCAGTGTATGGATATAGAGCACTCCCTAATCCAGCAATGGATGCTGCACAGATATGCAAGTGTGATAATAACATTATGTTGACAACAAAAGTGTTAAAAACAATATAACTGAACTTTAAGACCTTTCATTACTGTGCGGCCATGAGTCCACAACAGTATTCCAACAAATGTGGGAGGAAGCAATGAAAACAATTTAATAAAAATATTCATATTTATGCCTAAAATGACATCAGAGGCATAGTTTGTCACACATTTCAGGCAAGAAACCTTATGAAAACTACAAGCTCATGTACAGATGTGATGCTAGTAACTATAGGGATTTATTATATAAGCACTCACTTAACCACTGCACAACAAAAATGTAACACTTTACTATTGCTACTCTCACATTTCATAACAGTGCACAGAGAATTCATTTTGATGTTCTCCAGAATTTATGCGATGTCTACATTTAAGAGAATATATAATGCACTGTTCTGCTGGCATGACGTAAATTGTCACTTCCGTGTTTATTGGACTCAAACAATCTTTTTGAAAAGGATCCCATGCTAACACTTGTGCTGTGTAGGGGCTATATCAGGAAATACAGCATTACTTCTTGGCTTGAGAAAACCAGGAAAGTATGTGCATTTCTTATTCCCACTGGCCTTCTTTGGTGTGAGGTTTTCTAATGCCCTTTTAAAGTGAGAAAACAATTCTTTCATAATCCTTTCTTACTGACTTAATGAAGCCTGTGTACACCTCAACTTCCGCATCTTCATGGGGTATAGTGAGGATTAGGGGTCTTCTTTCCTTGTCCACAGGGTATGGTGTTAATGTGGGATTCCCACAGAGGAGTTTAGACTCTCTTCTTCTACTTAGGCCTCCCATGCCTTTTATATCACAAATAATCAAAAGTTTACATTCTCAGACTTGTGGCTATCTCTGATCAGATAGACTTAATTTTGCTGTTTACCAAGCCCTCTTAAAAGTTCACCCTTTTCTAAAGATCATTTTCCAAATAAACTATTTAGATTTCAATCATAAGCTTTGATTCAGCCAAACACAGCTAGCGGCAACTTCACAGTTAGACCTTACTGAACTACACTTCTCAGCACTGTTGGGAGCCAATGATCAAAGTCCCTTTCCACCCACATAGACAATGACAAGTGGTCTGAAGACTTAGAGTGTCTTCATAAATGTGACTTATGGTACGCATCATGAGTTTTCTTGCTCCAGCTCTCACTGATTATTTAAGTGACTATTGAAATGGTAGGTATGTATTTTTAATCAAACTCTGCACTCACTGGGGTTACTTCCAATAATGATAGAAGTCTAAGTTTTTATAGCAGAATTTATTTTAATAATTACAAAAATTTTTAAGTATGTCTGTCATAAGCTAAGATCTATACAACCAAACTTCTTGTTTACTAGTTAAACTGAGTAGAGGACATAAGCACCCTTTTCATCCTATTCTTCTCTGTCTTCTGAACTGTGCAGTCTAGAATTCCATCCCAAAATTAACATGTCTCAACAATTTACTAAACAGCTTCTAATGGTGTGTGCGCTTAATTTTAATGACAGGAGCAATTCTGTAGAAGATTCATTTAGATACATAAGCTTAAATTCAGAGAAAGAGAGGCTTTTATGCTTATATTAAATTTCTTAAGTGAAATCCTACAGCTCTTCTGGCATTGGAAATGCAGGTACTAGGCCATTTGATAAATCACTTTGTGGAAACAACCCCTTGTTCTTATGTGTGACTGATCTGAATACTAATTCAGCAATGTTATAAATATTGACTGCCTCACTAAAAAAATATATGGGGTAAATATAGTAAATAATTATGACTTTCATCAGGTCTGAAAGAGCTGAAATGAGTATAAGTATCTCCTAGATGGAGAAGAGATCTGTAGTTTCATTTGTTATATTGGTTTTTGCTAGGACCTTCTTAGATTATACACAAAGCTTAACTGAAAATAGCGTGGAAGAGATTATCAGAGAATCTGGATACCGTCAACCACAATGAGTGAAAAACTTCACAAGCTGAAAGTGTAAGAGCCATTCAGTATATTTGAATACACCTGTTTATTACCCAGCCGTCCTCCTAAATACAATGGGCTTCTTTGTTGGTAAATCCTTTTTCAGGATCAAAGCTTAAAGAACTTGAAATGTTCATATTCGTTCTACTAAATAATGCATTAAAGTGCTTTCTTACCAGTGTGGAATGCAGCCTAACACAGCCTTTGATGAACAGCAGAAGGTTGTTCAACATCACCGTTAAAGAGCTTCTAGCATAACATCTTATGCCTACATAAGCAAACAATTTGTCAAGCAGGAAAGAAGAGTTTTGGTTCTATGCCATCTGCCCATTTGAAAGCTTGTCCCACTTGCAGCAGAAACAGCTTAATTCTGCACTTAACAGGGCAGGAGATATTGTTGCCAAAATTGCTATCTCAATTGCCACATTATTTGTTTTTATTACCATACCTCTGCAATGAGGTTTTGCAGCTTTACCCTCCCCAGAAAAAAATATAAATACAGGCTGCTACAATAAGGGAGGCCCAAGAAATCCAAGAAGACTGAGGCAAAGGTGTTCTCATTTGCATATTCTTATTCTGAAAATCAGTGTTTCTTTCTTCTAATATAAAATACCAGTGGGGAGGGATGTGCGGAGAATTAATCAATGGGGGGTTCAGACAGAAGCGCAGAGAGAGACTGAAGAGAGGCAGAGAGACAAGCTTTGTTGAAGTCAATAGAAAACCTCTCATTTATTAAAATAAATGCTAATTATTTTTGTGACCAGAGCATTCATGATCCATTGATCAGGACCACTGTGAGTAAAGCATTCTACAAACAGAGCAAAAGATGGTCCTAGTCCCAGAGGGCTTACAGTTAGTGTAAAAGAAACATAAACAGAATAGTTAGAGATATGTGAGAATGTAAGGCATTGTGGTGTGCAATTTACTTAGAAAATATCTTTCAAGATCTAATAAGCAGATAAGGTGGCATGGTGCACTCAGCAGATCCAGTTTTGGTATTTCACAAAAAATGTTACTGTTAAGGAATTAATCAGGAGTATACCTCAAGTTACAGTAATTTCTTGATGTCAAAATGGGATGAGCCCTTTAGTGACCTCGTGCTGTTACAGAACTTTATCTATAATGCTAATGACCAAATAAATGTTCTTTAAAAAGTTTCAAGATGGCACTATTAGAGATAATACAGTTGATCAAATACTGTTGTTTGGGCCCATAACAGGTATCCACTTTGGGCTTTTCTACCGAATTATGAATCTGTGCCTTTCTAATAGACAATTGGTTTTGAATAGCACTTGTGTTTCCTAACTGGTTATGGGGAGGTGCATATATATATATATACACATCTCTCGTCCATATTCTCTTTTTTTCAGGTTTTTTTTTCTGATCTCTGAGTATGTTCAGCTGCATGTAGGTTTTTAGCTAGAAACCTACAATATTAAGCTTATGATTAATTAATAATAATCATTTTTGCTTTTTTTGATAGCATGTGCACATTGTCTTCAAGGGTCGGTGTGATTCTGTTTACTGTGGTGCTCATTTTAAAAAGAAAGAAAAATATACAGTTAGCCACCATAAAATAATAACAAAACCTTGAATGCAAAATAAAAGTCAATAAATGTAAAATTTAATACAGGTGCATGGAAAATATTTGCAATGTTTCTTTTTGACTATACCTAATGACAAATAGATTTTCATGGTTGTTAAAAAGGCATTGTTTTAATCTGTATTAGAACTGACAACATACACTTACCAGGATTGGGCAGGATAATTTGTGAGCTGAAAATGCTGCACTCTGCACTTATTACTTTTATGTTGTACATCAGTACTCGAGGATTTTCGGAGTGGACTTGGAAAAGGCTTCAACCCCTTACAAAGCAGAGCGATCAAGCTGTCCTAATTAGGACTTTGATATCAAGTATTCCAGAGGTTTGGCCCCATGTGTATCCACTGGAGGAGGTATGCAGACTCTGTGCTATAAGAAACAGCATGTGTCCATTAACAGCTTTTCATCATCCTCTTTTCTCTCCTTGATCATAAACACAGTTAAAAAAACCCTCCATATGACTTGTTTCAGAGAATCATATACATGAGATGTTCCCTCATCTGAAATATTTTCCTGCAAAAACTGCTCAGTGGTCATTCTCCTGTTCTCCTCTTGCTTCCTTTTCTGATCTGTTCTTATTCCTCTGCCCTCCTCGCTCCTAATTCCTTTTTGGCAAGCAAAAAGCAGTGGGTGATGATTGAGCCAAACATTTTAGCAAATGGCTGACCCCTTCCTTGGCACACAGTTCATACAAGAGATTGAAAGCACCTCCCTCACTGTGAAATGGGAGACAGTAGAGAGACCCCTGGACTTCATTGTGTAAGAGCGTGACTATAGTCTGAATTGAAGGAAACAAAATAATGATTCTTGAAGGCTGGGTATGGTGTTGATCAAGTATGGCTTTTCTTAGCTTGTACAGTTACTGCACTGCACAGGTGGCAATATTCTTCTCTCTCTTGAATGCTTTTTAGCTAGGTTCCTGCTAAGCAGCTACTGCAGAAATAATAATTAAAAAGATGTCTCTTAGGATAGGTGCAGGCACTTTGAAAAAAAAATGTGTAGCATCCCTTATTCCACAGCATCTCAGCAACCCTTGAAACCTGGACATGGCCCTGTATCACATGTGCAGCATATGAGCCTTTTACAGCATCAGTGCTTTGATATTATGGAGCTTAACAGAACCCCAGCTACATCAGCAGAGAGATCACACAGTTGTCTTTTGCCTTGTAAGGTGAAAAACTTTGTGGATACGTCAAGACTGCCATCCTTCTTTAAGGAACAAGTATTCTGCACCTTTAATTGAGGACCCTCTGTAAACTTCTATCATGTTGCTGAAGGATGCAAGTGTAGCTTGAAAATAGCTGATTCGTGAAGGACATGACCCAAAGTGTGTTTTCCTCTTATTTCTGTGATTCAATGAAGGAAACAAAATTTATTTAAACAGCAGGCTCTTATGAATAGGCTTACACTCTGATCTCAGTCTAGTCAAGTTTTGACTCCATTTTATTTCCTTTGGACAAGGCAATGCATAGTTTTCCTGTGCTGATAATGCTGATTTCTTTGTGCCTTTACGGTCCTTTGCTCCATCTTTAGAGATCTATTAGTTTTTCCTATGACATGCATGTGATTTGGTGATCAAGCGATGAGAGAACCTCTGAGACAGACAAGAACCTTAACTTAAACCAGCAAAGGAAGGATTGTTAATGATATTGTAAAGTCCCAGCATTTAGAATCCCGAGTTCAGGTCCTCAAAAAATCAGAGGAAGCTTAACAATTGGGGGAGTTTAAAAAGTGGTATTTTGTATTTATTTGACTTCTGATTTTGAATTGCTTGGGTGCTTAGGAGTTGTACCATTAAGATTTTTCCCACAGCGGTGAGCATAAGCAATTCTCTTTAACTAAAAGAGTATAGGACTTGTCAAATTGCATGCCTTCACCAGCTAGAAATATCAGACATTGTGTAACTCGAGGTAAAATGCTGGGAATTTACAATGCTGAAATTAAGACCAAGCTCTTCAGTTCAGCATTGGCATGGATGTAGTCACTGCAAAACAAATTTGACTGTGCATTTGGGATATCTCTAGGCATTAATGACAGGATTGCTGTTTGTTGCACATTGGCTTTCTGGAATAAAGGGCTAAACTTCAACTATCAGTCTGCCAGAACTCAGTCAATTTGGATTGGAAGTGAAGCTGTAGCACACACATTAATCATTTTCTCCAGCACCTTGTTTATTCATTTCCATTCTGCCACTGCTGAGTAAGTTTTTGGCAAGGAGGTACTATATTCGGGAAAAAAACCCCACATTCAACTGTGCAGTGTATTCATGTTGCATATAACATACATGCAACAGTCTGCATAAATGCTTTAAATTGGATCAATCAGAAATGATTTAGCGCTTCTGGAAATAAAGATCTACACAGTGAGTCAAATTTTCAAGAGTTCAACATTCAGCAGTTCCTAGGGAAATGATTACAGCCATTGCACAGCCTACATGTGAGCCTTAGCCCTTATGTGGTGTGTGACAAAGGAATTGACCTATCCCTAGCCTTAATTCTAGGCAATGAAAAAAAACCCTACACATGCAGGTGTCTAGGTTTTTTTCTTCTTTTAATTGCAATTTTGGTTTTCTTTAAATTAATATTTTGGATCAGAATTTTCACATTTTCCTCTGAATGTTCATATATGGCAGGACTCCACCAAAGGCCCAGATTTTCAGGTTTTACTTAATATTATTATTTTTTCAGACTAGTATTTTACAGGATTTCTACTATTTTATTTCTTTTTAACACATAGCCTGTTAGAAGTACCCTGTGGCCATATTTATGACATGAAGCAGAACAAGTATATTTGGTTGTGTATTTTGTAACTGAAGCTAGACGGATTTCTACCTTGTTGCTTATGGAGTAACATGATGTCTAACTTGACTAATTTAATTTCAACCATTAAAAAAACAAGTGTGGGGAAAATGCAGTAATTGACAAAACATAAATGATTATTTGCCCGAAGCCAAAGTGTCACAATGTAAAAATTAAGTTATTCTTTGATTAGAGATTCCAGGATTAGGTTTCTCTTTTTTTCCTTCTGTATTTGTATTTTGGTTATTTTTTTTCTTTATAAGATTTTGGGGAAAATATCTAAGGAAATATATTCAAATTCTTACTCCACAAACACAAGCAAAAATTATCTGTTTCACTAGAAATAAAACAGGAGGCTTCTTAAAGTCTTTTTTTTTTTTAATTTTATACAAAATTTATTATCCAGGCAGCTATTTCTCATCAAGATACAGCCAAGCAAGAAAAGAAAAAGCTACTATAAATCCTCTCATTTGCAGTGGACACAAATAGAAAATAAAGAAAATTTCCTTTAAACAAGAAAATTTTCTTTGTTTTTATTCTCTACTGATTCTACAGTGTATCTGTTTTTAAACAATTAACAGAGAGTACCAAAGCCTTCCTCTTCAAAATCAAAATATTCCTGTCTAAACCAAACATGTATGACTTCTGGTATGAGGCCTTCAGTTCTTAAAACATAATTAACAAACAAGAAATATTTACCTTTTGGGCCTGGAATAGGAGATACAGAACTGTGCCACAGAGTTCTTCACAACTTTCCCAAGGATTCTTAACATTTTGCCTTTTGCTTTCTAGGATTTGTATTTTAAGCATATTTTTGAGCCTGATATACCTGTGGGTATCAGTAAGGTTAGTTTGAAGCATATGTATATGTATTCACTGGGTGACATGTCACTGCATGTCAGTGTCACAGTTTGTGTTAAAATAAAGGCATGTTTATGGCAGTAGAGAGACCTTGGCCCGTTCCCATTCCTGTCACTGACTGCTGGGTGACCTTGAGCAAGTCACAGACTCTGTGCTTCCGCTTGACTTCTCTGTGCAATGCTGGTTCTGACTACCTTTGATTCATGCATAATTGTACAAGGTTGTATTATTCTTTGAGAGTATTCTGGAAGTTACTTTTCTATTCCCCTTTGGCCTGATATTTGTGCACTCCTTTTCTAGATTTAACAAGCCAAAACACCCATGTGAAGTGCCTAAATACATACAATCTCAGTGTTGCTCTAACACCTACAGGGCATAGTTGTGCAACAGATAACCAGAATCTAAATAATCACAGGCCGAAATTTACTTGAAATGCAATGTATGTGTTAGACGTGAGATGAAAAAGAGCAAGAAATTTTGAGATGCAAATGCTCATTGAGTGCCTACCTTTCTTTCATAGTCACTGTATTCTATTTCAAAGAGAATTGGTAAAAGTTCCCATGACATACAAGGCCATAGTCTGGCCTTCCTGCCCTTTCTGTGCTCTGTTCTCTGCCAGTAGATGGTTTTTTTCTGGTATAGGCATGCATGTCTGGATGTGGAAAGCTCCAATAAGGAACGAATATACACAGCAACATCACAAGAAAAGGCAGAGCCTGAAACTTTTATTTTACGTTAGGCTGCAGTAGAAGATTCTGAATTAAACTTTCAGGCAGCCTGACAGTTGGATTGAGTTTCATTTTACCAGATGGCCCTTCTGAATAAATGCTTGTTCCTCTGTCTTTAAAAGGGTGAATTGAGTTTCATCCTTTATAAATAACAGGTACCTGAAATACTTACGGTTTCAGAGAGTTTATTTTTTTAAAAAGCTCAAGGTGGACAGCTGAGAAAAGGCCTAGAAAATTGTACGCCTGTCTTTGTAATCTTTCGACAGCTCTGATTTGTGGTGATGGATATTCCTCCCTGCCCTCTTGCCTAAACGTCTGCCTCAGGAGCAGCATATATTTTCCCAGGGTTAACACACTGCTGAGAGGGAATGGGGATTTGTTCCAGGGAGCTGCTCAGTACAAACCCAAGGAGAAGAAGGGGCAGGAGAGCACATGGAGTACAGCACAAAGGAATTCCAGCCACTCCAGCAAGTCACCTTCATCAGGGGCCCAACTTAAATGCCTCTATGCAAATGCACATAGCATGGGGAATGCACAAGAGAAGTTAGAGACGTGTGCACACCTGCAGGGCTATGATCTTATTGGCATCACGGAGACGTGGTGGGATGGCGCCTATGACGGGAGTGTTGGAATGGAGGGATACAGGCTCTTTAGGAAGGACAGGCAGGGGAGACGAGGATGGGGTGTCACCCTCTGTGTCAAGGACCAGCTGGAGTGTGTGGAGCTCTGCCTGGGGATGGATGAGACACTGACTGAGACCCTATGGGTCAGGATTAGAGGGAGGGCAGGGACAGGTGACTTTACAATCGGGGTCTGCTACAGGCCGCCCAACCAGGAAGACCAAGCAGATGAGGGCCTCTATAGACAGATAGGAGCAGCCTCATGTTCACAAGCCCTGGTCCTCATGGGGGGACTTCAGACACCCCGATATCTGATGGAGGGACAACACAGCAGGGCGTAAGCAATCCAGGAGGCTCCTGGGATGCATTGATGATAACTTCCTTCTCCAAGTGATAGAGGAGCCAAGGAGGAGAGGTGCCATGCTTGTTAATGAGAAGCTCAACACGACCCAGCAATGTATGCTTGCAACCCGTAAAGCTGACTGCATCCTGGGCGGCATCAAAAGAAGTGTGGCCAGCAGGTTGCAGGAGGTGAATCTGCCCCTCTACTCTGCTCTGGTGAGACCCCACCTGGAGTACTGTGTCCAGCTTTGGAGTCCCCAGCACAAGAAGGACATGGACCTGTCAGAGTGAGTCCACAGGAGGGCCCACGAAGATGATCTGAAGATCATTCAGATCTTCATCTGAAGATCCATCTGAAAGCTGGAGCACCTCTCCTATGAAGACAGGCTGAGAGAGTTGGG